>OZ012684.1:28458099-28508099 GCA_963942565.1 Maea johnstoni
TGGAGTCTCTTAATTGATCAATAGGCTATTTCTAGATACAATCTTTTTTCAAAACAATCAAAATAATCGATCTTCTAAAATTGCAATCGATCATCAAAATCAGGTTGAATGAGCGATTAATCGGCATGTCCGATAAATCGGACAATCCCTATTATCGTCAAGACAATCAAACAAGGAGGCATCTTCTGATGTAGTTTGATCACTTAATTTTAATATCTTATTAATTTTGCACACCAACCCCCCTTGAAAATAACAGTTCTTGTTCACCACCCCTCTGAATGTGTGATGAGTGAGAAAGGTGCACAACATTGGGGGCAATTATCAATGATAGTGCCTACAGTTCATAAATGGAACCACTCCAATATACTCAATTCCATGGTTTAATGTAGGAATTCTTTCTAAGTATTGCAAAAACTTTCCATTTCAAATGTATTTTTGTTGTATAATAGCAATCATACATCTTATATGTAATCAGTGTGATGATTCATGCACATAAGTCATTGAAAGGACATCCTATCTTGGATATGACTTGGTTGAAATAAGATTCAGGGATTTGGCCAAATTACTGGACCATCATTTCAGTAATTTGGCCAAATCCCTAGACATTTTAGGGATTTGGCCAAATCCCTGAGTGAAACAGGGATTTGGCCAAATCGCTGAAAGCTTTAGGGATTTGGCCAAATCCCTGGTTTGACAGTCTTACTGTAACATATATATATATGTATATATATATGTATATATATATATGAAAGGTACATTAAAAATGTATTTAATCGTAATTTTGTTCAAAGCATATATTGATTGTTCAAATATTAGAGTGGTCTTAAATCTCTTAACTCTGCAAAAGACAAAGACAAAAGAGAGGTGACTGTTTGAGATATTTCAGAGATCTAAAGTTCGGATGCAAGGCAAAGCAAGACAGTCACATTCATCAATATCTTTTTGAAATTTGCATATTTCACAATACTTTTATGATTATTTGTAGATCTTATAGAATATAGATACAATCGAAATATAAATGCATACATTCTGCTTTCTATCAAAAATGAGATTTCTGCAACCTTTATTGGAACATTCAGTCGACGTAAGTATGTATGGTAGATGAGGTGCCATCAGTACGGGTTTCTTCTTTTAGTTCATCAAATTATTCCGAAAAGTAAGAAATCACACTTAACATGAAATTCTGTTATAAAGTCTTGTATTGAAATGACTCTCGTTTCAGGATCTAAGACATCTGATATGTCTGACACCTTTCTCAAAGTATTGCTTTTGGATATTACGATTTGTATATTGCCATTTGTCATTGTACCAAATTGATCCAGCAATTTGATCGTTTATGGTTTGTAGAGAACATTTGTCATATAAATTCTGGACAGCTAGAGGAGATGACTACCGGTACTCTATTATCCATGTATTTTTAGAATGCGAACATGTGACCAATTTAGGGATAAGTATAGAACTGTGGTTGAGAAACAAATTAAATCAACACATAAACTTTGGGATAAATAACGGTGAGATACTTGTCAAAACGGTTATTTTAGCAGCGAAAGAGGTCAAGCGTAAGACTGGTGGACCACTTAGCCTTTTACAAGGTGAAACACTGTTATTTAGTCACATGAAATCAGAATGGTATATGTCTCCTTATTTTCTAGAAAATAGGAAAGAATTGCAAATGATTTGTGAAAGTTTTTTCTTTTTGACATATTCACATTCATATTTACATAATGATCGCATGGTAATATGGTCCATCACATATATGACAGTGTGCTAGGAACCAGCTTGTATACATCATGACTCATTTTCGGTACAATATACTGATTGTATGAACATATGATAATACTGAGTGAACCAGCAGGAAAGGAAATCATGTTTTACAGAGAATCAAAAAACATGAGATTTCTTCCATATTTGTCAACTTTACCTTATCACCAAACTCTTTGAAGCACACCGCGGCGAAATTGTTAAAGTGCTCAATAATATCTGGATTTTCCCATCCTCCCTTGTCCTGCAGGGCCTGAGGTAGGTCCCAGTGGTATAAGGTAACAAGGGGTGTTATGTTGGCCGCTGCCAAGGCGTCAAAATAACGATGATAGAAATCAATGCCTTTCTGGTTGATGTTGCTGGTGGTGCCATCAGGGAGAATGCGTGACCAACTCAAAGATAGGCGATAGTGGCTCACCTACAAAAAGGACAGACAGAATGGTAAAGTGACACATATCACTGAAATCAAACATGAACTATCAGTGCAGTTACAATAGGAACTGTATTATGCTGAAATTGAGGGGAAACTTCCAATATTTGAACAAAAATGGTTTGATCTAATTCGAATATTAGGGTAAGATTGAAAATCTAACGAAGTGTAGGGTTTATCATTTAAGATCTTTGTGTATATATCCAAAATCCTCCAATATTGGATAAAAAGATGCATTTGTTGTGTGTTGTATGTGCCAGTATGTGCTTGTTTGTTTTTCTTTTGTTTGTGTTAAGAAATAAAAAAAAACATGCTTTTTACAGAAATTAGATAAGGGAGATATATTTACGCATCAAACTTTCGGATTTGGTGAAAATGGATAGACACAGGTATGTTATGTCCCGTACTCTTTAGTCAATGGTAAAATGTTTGATCTGAATAAAGGGACACATTTGATCTGAATAAAGGGATATATCACGAAATAGAAGAAATAAAAAAACAATACCATACCCTCAGTATTGGTAGTTACCCCACATTTGTTGGTTCTTAGACCACAACTGGACAGGCACTCTATTTAAAACCATTCTCACGTTTATTTTATTGCCATGTTATGTAGGAATCTACATAGCTTAATACTTACATGTTATTCAGCTTGTTTGCTTATACAAACAAACTGATTATCAACAATGCATTTGAACGCCTAAAGTCATGCTGTATATATATTATGTTACTTACCTTCAGTCACTTCCGAGTAGTAGAGTCATTGAAAATAATTGCCTGCTTTTTCGTCATATGCAATCTCTCTCTCTCTATCTCATATAGATGAGTATCGCAACACAAGCGATGGCATATGATCATGAAACAAATGGTCGCTTTATGTGGTACTATAAACCATCCATGCTTTTGCAGCTTATTATAACAACTTTGTTTCCAAATATAGGATGAATGGTCAACAGTGGTATTAGTTCAGTCCAGCGTTATTCGGGTGGGAGCATTGAACTCTATACTTAATCAACTGGATATTACCCCTAAGTCTTTCAGGAGCTGTACGTCCTCCTCGTACTTGTGATAACTATCACACGCTACGTCACCAGTATCCCCGTTATCCACGTTACCAGGCTGGTGACAAAACGTGTCCCATATGGATGGTCCTTTGCCTGAAATTAAGAACATTCTTCAGGTTAAAAAATCAATTTTATATGCTACAGGCGAAAGTCAATGCCTATTACTTTATTTTTTATGTATCAGGTTAGATATTAATCTATATTTTCTCGTATTTCGCCTTCGCTTAAACTTGAATAATTCAGACTGATCTTTACCAAAATGATAATAAGTATGCCTTTAATTTAAGATATGAAACACACAATATCTATGTAAAATTGCTAAGTGTCTACGTATACTACCTATATATATATATATATATATATATATATATATATATATATATATATATATATATATATATATATATATATGTATATATATATATATATATATATATATATATATATATATATATATATATATATATATATATATATATATATATATATATATATATATATATATTAGGGCTGTCATTGATAAGAAATATTTATCGATTCGATAATCGACAAAATTATTACCGATACGCTACTTCGATTCGATTCAGCGAATCGAATTCAAAATGAATGAAAAACAGCAATGTGCTTATGAGGAATGGTTGTAGTTCGCGTGTGTCGTGATTTTTTGACCTATTGATCACAGCCCTAACACATACACATTCATCTGTGTGAATTCAAGGATAAATGGAATGGACGCACGCAGTTGTAGTGGGGAGTTTATGTGTTGTTCAAGCAGAGTTTTCCTGATAAGTAGTTTATTTACCTAATTTGCATATGAAGCGATATGTTGTGCCTTCTTCGATATCGATAATCGATAAGTTTTTTTTGTCGAAACACGGGCGATACGGGCGTTATCAATGACAGCCCTAATATATATATATATATATATATATATATATATATATATATATATATATATATATATATATATATATATATATATATATATATATATACTAGATCTAGTATATATATATATATATATATATAATCTTGAACGGAGAACTGTTACACTCAGACTGATAACTTGGAACTTGCCATATTGATACACAGTTTATATTACCAATATTCAAATAACTGATGGCCAAATTTCAAATTGTCTCAACCATGTTTTAATTATAGTTCAAATCGGTTTACAAATTTAGAAAAAGAAACGTTGAACAAACGATGAAGAGGATACCCCTTATTATGCCTAATGGACATTCCAAGTTAGCAGCGACTTGTCAAATAAATCTAAGCTAATATTTAGTTTTCTGCATTTTACAAAATTCAATAATGTAATCCACTTTCCAATCATAAAAAATAATGCACTTAGTATAGTTTATTTCAGTCTTCTTAAACATTCATTTAATAGTATAAAAAGTGTCGAATTGTGAATTTTACATATTGTTTACATATCACAGATTGTATTAAATTCTTTAACATTGTGCTCCTCGATTTATTTCCGGAAATTCAAAACTTGTCGTTTTTTTAGGTAGAGAATAGTTTAATTTCCGCACCTCCCGGGGAAGGATAGGTGGTTCTAAGTATTCAGAAATCTGGGGAAGGGTGGGGCGTACTTTTTTCGGTCTGTTGATTTGCTTTAATACTTATATATATTTTTCAATAATATATCTATGTCTGGATCTACTTGTGGTGAAGTGTCCTGAGTGTTCAGAATTGGGGTGAGAGTGGGGGACTCAAAATCTCCTCAGGTCCCCCTACCACTTTTTAAAATGGAACAGCCTAAAAGCTGATGTTGCGCCGCACTGCTCGCATTAGAAAAAGGTATTATTGATTTGTCTATGGATACCATGCATCCATTAAGATCCTTTTGTGCTCCTTCGATCTGAAAGCTCTTCCCCCAGAGGACCGTTTTTTAATAAAAGTTTATGGCACTAGATGGCCTTCGTGTGCAATGTGCCTAAAACAGTAAAAGCAAACCCTCAAGCCCAGAGCAAGTACAGCTCAGGTGCGTGACCTAGTTTACAACAAACTAGGTCAGCGCCGACGTGCTATCCCGCACTGTTCGGTGCGCCAGACTGTCAGATATCCACATCAAGGTATGTGTACCTGAATCTCAGATTCATTGGATACAACAGAGATGTGCATTTCACACACCGCGTGGTTCCATAGGCATCGAAGTTCTATGCAAGTTCTGTCCAATGGTCATCGAGACTTTTTCCTGTACTTGGAGGCAAAATGGTGATTGCAAAGACAGCTCCTTTTATACATATCATACAAGGAAGTGATACGTATACATAGCTCTCTGATATTTTCTGATAGAAACTGCATCCATATTCTGTACAGATTCTTGTGAAATATTAACTCTAAAATGGGTGGGCTTCGCCAAAAACGAGGCCAAAGGAAACCTCACCATTCTAAACGTGTACAAAGCGAAGGCAGACGTTCTAGTCCTGTAAGGTACGAGGGCGTTGGAAGGAACAGAGCTGATGGCAAAGATGGACATCAAGACACGCCTCCAGCTCATAATAGGTGGCGCCAGCTGGGCTTTATGTGTGCAAACAATATCAAAACGCTATCATCATTTTCAAGTGTGATTCTGCTTAATGATACCAAAGCAGGCAAACACATGAATGCGATACGTATCCTTTATTGGTCAGCGTTACCAATTCTAGCGTTTGCCGTTTTCTGGTATGTCGTTGAAAGCAATGGCATTTATGAGTTCCACGGATTATCTATGATTCTTACCACTGCTGGTGGGGCTGTGTGTCTTCTCATAAGCCTGAAGTGCTACGTATCTTATGCCGATTATTATAAGTCCAAAAACACCCTTAATCGCCACCTTCAGTTATCGAGTAGATACATTGACGTGTGCCAAGTATCGACCAAAGAGATTGAACAACTCCTGCCTGTTTTTGAGAAACCACTTGGGTTGCATTGGGAGTGCGCCCTCGTAGGTAGTGCTGCAGATTCCTTTGGGTTTTTCCCATCCCAATCTGCCAATATGAATCTGTTCAACAATAAGCCAGTTTACATCAACCAGGACCTGGATATCAACATCTTCCTTAAGAGGTTATCTCTACGGGAGGATAACCTGACGCCGGTAGGTGGCAGTACCTTTGAAACTACTCCTGGATTTACCTGGATTTCCTTGTCTAAAGCTCAAGTAAAAGGAATCGAGGACCATGTTTTACGGAATTCGTTTCAGCGACGCAAGGACAAAAACACCGGACTGTCTCGTTTGTATCTATCAGGGGAAGCATTAACTGACACCCTGAAAAGGCATTTTCCTGATATGGATCCCAAAGTAGTTGAATTTGTCGACAATAAACCTGCCTACACGTTTCGGTCCACAGTTAAGAACGCACAAGGGACATTTGCATTCGAGATCGACTATGGATTTGCATTAAAATATGCATTTTGGCCAGATGTTGCCTCAGGCTTCCAGAGCCGCAGTAAGCCTGGTGTGCCTAATGAGCTCAGCGACAGTATTATGCGGGAGGGGTGCTATTTAGTCCATAAGCCTTGTGGAAGGAACGAGCCGCATGACCATGGCTTAGATTGGCGCTTCACATTCGCCAATGCGGAATCCTATCTTTTCCGCCACCACGGGTCGAAGGCGGGTTATAGATTGAGTTATGCAATTCTCAAGGCAATTATCAAGGTCTTCATTCGAGAGAAAAAGAAAGATTTCCCCGTTCTCCGCTCCTATCATCTCAAAACCATATTTCTCTGGTTTGCCGAACGAAGAGATTTTTCGGAAGATTTAAAACCGGCAGATGTTTTTCTACATATCCTCGAGGACTACATCAAGGCTTTAAATGAGAAAGATATTCCCCATTATTTTGTGTCGCACAGGAACATGCTTGCACCGTATAATAACGAGCAGATTTTGGAAGCTGTGGAGCTGCTGGAAGACATTCATAGACGCCCTGTTTGGCATGTTCATTTTCATTTTGATAACATCTGGTTGCCAAAACGCAAGTTAACCAAAGTCCTCACGTTCTTTGCTCTCCTGAGCATTCTCTGTACTTTTATCTCTCTCTTTTTTAAGAGACGTAGCAAACGCTTACTTGCTGAAATTCAACATGATACAGGTATCAAAGATTTTGTGAGCTACAGAGATCTCGAGAGACAAATAGTCGAATCATATATCAAATCAGCGGTTCGTGATTTGGTTAAAGAGTTTAATACAACCGACCAAAGTGGGTAGGTCAAAAGACAGGGTAAGCAGTTTATCAATGCTTGGGTTATCACATGCACCTTTTTGGTGCGTTTGAATTTTAAAATAAACCCCTAAACAAGGATTTCAATGACCAATGCATCATATTGTAACTCAGTGTTGAAGTGTCTTACATACACACATATACATATATACTCACACACAGTTCTGTAATTCTGATCTGTGAGATCTTTCCCATTATATACCATTTTTTTGGGGCGTGTTTCGAGCTGATATTACCGTAACCTAACCTGAACCCTAACCATAACCAGACTGGAAACAAGAAAGATATTTGTAAAACATTGTTATATATATATATATATATATATATATATATATATATATATATATATATATATATATATATATATATATATATATATATATATATATATATATATATATATATGTGTGTGTGTGTGTGTTTACATAACAATCTTAAATTCCAGATGAATATAATTTATAAATTGAATTATTCTTGCTTATCAATATTCAGTTTTCGAATTAGAATGTAGCATACCGTCTTCATCCCATGCACCTTCTATCTGATATGAGGCCGTGGCTGTTCCCCAGTGAAAGCCCTCTGGAAAGGAGCCATTGAGAAAGTCATCCTTCTTCTCCTCCGCCATCTTGGTGCTGACTGTGTATGGGGATGCTGCACCTGAGGACTAGATCACACGAATTGAGCGCAGCCGAAGGTGCCGCACACATGTACTCTCGGAGATTTCTGTTCACACGAGAAATACGGTTCACTTATTAGGATGCAATAAATATACAATCATTATCATTGATATATCAGCAAGCCATTGATATGTTTATGATTTAATTCACCCAGACGAAGTTCAAGTAGGCAGTTTTGCCCAAACTAGGTCAGTTGCGTGACAAGAATTATTTATAATTCTTACCTCCGTGGGTTGTCGTCTGTTTCAAAGTCACATAAAATGACCCCTGTCGGGCTATCTTGGGTTTAACCTACTTTTACACGAAAGGAGCATTTTATGCATGTTTTCGGCTTTTCCCCATCCTTCAGCGAGCGGTGTCATACATAAGCATACAATATAGTCAAGTATATTCAAGCATAAAAAACCTGCACTCATAAGTTGTACACGTAGCCAGTAGCGTAGGGATTGTCTTTACTTCACATGTATCTAAGAGGTACGACTTTAAAGTTCACTGTGGCAGGATTTCTCAATAAAAACTAGATCTAGTATCACCTGAATATTATTATCCATTTTAGTCTATCCCATTTGATACAATCTACTAATTCATAGCAATAAATTTGTATTCATCCTTGATATGTATTTTGTCACCCTACAAACAAAAGATGTAGACACATCAAAATATGCATGGTAATGTTTGTTTTTGCGATAAGGTATAGTTTAAAGTCTGGTTTTCCAATGATAAGTCGCATATTTGGGTAAAGTATCCTGCTATAGGTATACAATAACTTTTGCCAACTGTTTTATTTTCATATCGTCTTTACGTATTGATTGGCGTCTTGTTTTCTTCTTTGTTTCATACCAAGCTCATTTTGAATTTGAATGTTGACTTTTAATATGACAAAATGAATAATTGAAAATTATTTTCAAGTTTTTTTTTTTTTTTTTTTCAATAACTCTTTTATTCAGTTCTTGCAGAAAAATAGAAAACAGGTGTAACATACATAGTAATCGCAATATATTTTTATAACGATTATTGTGAAGAGAAATAATATACAAATGCAAAAAGATATATGTGGTACAAGATGATTTTGTTTTTGAATGAGCTTGATACTTGTATAATATATTTTGAGAAAAGGAAAGGCTTTATGCCTATTTAAAGAGTATGTTGTAATGATTTTATGATTTGTGCTTAAAGTGGTTTTCTTTTATTTTTCAATAACTCTTTTATTCAGTTCTTGCAGAAAAATAGAAAACAGGTGTAACATACATAGTAATCGCAATATATTTTTATAACGATTATTGTGAAGAGAAAATATACAAATGCAAAAAGATATATGTGGTACAAGATGATTTTGTTTTTGAATGAGCTTGATACTTGTATAATATATTTTGAGAAAAGGAAAGGCTTTATGCCTATTTAAAGAGTATGTTGTAATGATTTTATGACTTGTGCTTAAAGAAATTAAGTAATAAAGACCAATTGCGCTCAAATAACAGTTGTTTGTCACTTATGATGCTCTTATAATATTCATGCTTATAGACCTGTCTCAGATTGAGTTGCACTTGTAATAGGAGTTGCACTTGTTTATTTTAGTGAATTAATAAGTTCACAAATGGAATTCGATATTGATAAAACTGGACCTGTATGTAAAGGTTATGTCCTAACGTGTATGAGGTATGTAAGATAATGAATCATGAATTCATAAGTGCACTGTTACTAAAGGACACGAATGTGATAGTGATAGTGATAGTTCTTATGTATGTCTCAAATAAAGCCTGGTCCTTGTATGACGACTTTCCTGTTTATCCAGTAGGACAGCCACCCCTGCCCGGTACGCTCTCCGAGGACGAACCGTAATCAAATCAGGTACGGTGCGAGAGAAATTTAATTGGCTGTTCTCCCTCGCACATGCGTTCCAGGCAGCAATGGGAGTATACCATACACAAGGGAATGTATCCCTGTTAGCTTGGAACTATGACAAATTAATGATAAATCCCTTGAAAGGGGGGTTATTAATTCTAGAGTGGGACTACATGCGTTATATTTTCACATCCTGGGGCAGCAAGCGGTTGAAGTCTTCGCCATGACGTTTCAATACTATGCAATGCAAATTTGGATTTGGAATTTCGCAAGATACAAAATTAGCGTTGTTGAAAAGAGGTAGTTATTTTGTACAATCATCTGCAATTATAAGCCAGTATTTTAGCTTAATGAATCTTCCCATAAATAATGTAACTACACTAACGATGGGTAATTAAGCAATCATTAAAGAATCCATTTATCTTAATAAGTACTCTCTCTCTCTCTCTCTCTCTCTCTCTCTCTCTCTCTCTCTCTCTCTCTCTCTCTCTCTCTCTCTCTCTCTCTCTCTCTGGGTGTCATTTTCATTGTGAAACTAACCCATGGAGGATGGGGGCATGTTTCATGATTCAGTTTACCTGATGACATCCATTCTGTAAGGTAATGACATGGCTTATGGTTATTGCAAGATTCCTGGGAAATCACATGTTCTCGTGGTTATCGGAACCAGCCATAGCCCCAACGAACTGCACACTTTTATCCATCGATCTCTATTGCTGATCAATTCCATTCCCAGTAAAGCTGTCATAATATCCCAGAGGAATGATGCATTGGCAGGAAGCATGCATTATGTATAAAGCAACGAGCGTGTGTCCATCAATACGTCTGAACAACATGTCACATTCACACAGAATAGAAATAGAAATACTGTGGATTCACAAAAGATTGTGTAGAGTAAATTTTGCGAATTTACAGAAAATCGATTTTTGCGTCTTTTAACTTTGCGTACTGTACATCCCCACATAAAAAAGACAACACAAGATATAACATCAACATCACACACGCGTACTGGTAGGAATTCCCTGTCAGATTTCATTTTGTCGTTTTATCATTTGACTATAAGGCTAACTTGGTGAAGCTGGCCCATGTTGGGACCAGGGTTGTCCGCCCAGATGAGACAAAATCCATTGGTAGGACGCATGCTATGGCACGTACCGGGCGGCAGCATTGCATCGGATTTAGGGTGCATACACCCTCATCCTCACAATCAGACCAGTTTTGACAGTGTATCCATCGCTGCGCAGAGTGAGTAAGAGACCAAAAATCTCAGAACCTCACTTAGGCTTACAGACAGATACAGACAGTAAACGTTTTCGGCTCTTTTTTCCATTTTGAACATCACAAAATAATGATTGCTTTAAACAAGCATTTTGAGTATCAAATGTTGCTTAAAATTTGGTATTAGTATATGAATAGTATGTTGGAGGGAAGGGTGTTACAGTTATTTTCAATTCTGACTTTTTTTCCAAAGTTTTGCAATCTAGAAATTGAAAAAAACACACTCTTATTTCTCATTTTTTGACAGAAATTTTGAAAGAATTGTCCATAAAATTTTGACGAAGCAAAGAATTGAAAAGACCTATGATATCCTTCCAATATAATTGATCTTTTCTCAATATCTATAAAATGTGATGATCCCAGGCCCATGATTGGGGACAGAAGTTCCGTTTGAAAACACTGTATTTGTTTTTACAGTTCTTTACCCAAAAAGTTAACACCCTGCTGGTATATTTGTGAAATGTAATGTGTTCCTCAACAAAAGATCTTTCAGGCAATATATTCTTTGTATATGTGATCTAGATTAACTAGCAGGGCAGAGAAAACCAGAGTCAAAAGAGATTACCCCACAAGCTACCTTAATCGAGGATATCGCCAGAGGTGAATAGTGAGAATGGCCTTTTCACTGGAATATTTTCCAAATGAAGGTTTCTATTGATGTTGCCCTAACTAAGACAAATTTGTTATAAGTATTCCAACCTACATTCAAATTCAGAAGTTTGATGGAAAGTAAGTTAAATATGTACTTCAACTAGAATTGCACGTTTCATTACGTTTTTTATGGAATTCAGATATATGATTACGCCACGGAATGAACTAAATACGTAATTGCATTAATTCCTCCGAATCACAAGTATTCTTGATAATAATTATAATTATAATAATTATTATAAATAAGAAATGTTATTGTACGATTGCATCTGATTAACCAAGTTACATATGCGGGAAACACAAGGACTGACACGCATAGAAGTACCATGATAAGAAAGCAATATTTAAAAAAATATTAGATTGAAAGTCGTTGTCCTTTGTTTGACCGATTTCCCTGTAAACTAATTTGCAACGGTGGTTATTTTATCATTTTAGATATCATGATTCCATGGACTGTCAGACATATCGAAAATGGCGGAATTAACTTGTGTAAATTGCTATAATAAACAAACATATTTCATGTTTGACTTTTCATGCATTACAAAGTTTCCAATTCTTTAGAATTTAAATAGATATATGAAGAATTCGCAGTCCTTCCTTATACCACAAAAAATAGCTGGAAAGGTGTTATATTTCCCTTTTGCATTTTCTGGGTTTCAGCGTTAGTCAATCCGTAAAATATTGGGGACGTTGATGCAAACGCTTACGATAAAAATGCCTATAATTTGGTACTAATCGGAAGCTTTACCTGGGTACTCCGGTTTATTCATCATTGACAGCTGGCTGGCTTTAATTAGGCGAACAAGTGACGATGAACGAAATTCCAAATAACAAATCGATACTACTTAGATCGAAGTTATACTACTATCAATCATGTCAGCCAGTTTATTTTGTGTCAGTCATTATTGGATCCATCTCGCTGTACGCAATCAATCCGGGTGTCAAGGAAGAATCCCTAAACCCAAGAGGGAAACACAAACATTCCGCGGAGAATTCAAATGTAATGAAGTGTCTTCTCGTGATATGATTAGGATCTTCCGACTGTCTGTTAGGGGATTGATCAAACAGCCATCCATCAATCAGGGAGGGCGATAATTGGTAAGATATAGAAGAAAACACGTCACTTGCGCACCTAGTCAATAGCTCTATTAAAGAAGGAGATCTTAAAGACAAGATGTCTGTTAGAAAACTCTTTATCAATAACATGAGCTCAATCATTAGGAAATTGTTTTTTGGCTTCATTATTGAAAATTTAGGCATCACAAATCCTTTTCAATGTCTGTTTTCTGTATCCATTGTAATTATCATGGCAATGTAATCATATTTGATTTGGAAGCAAATGTATGACTGCTAAATTTTATTGGAATCATAATATGCACAGTCCTCTTTCACGTAATCTAGATATTAATTATCTAATGTTTCACTATAAATATTTTATTGGTATCTCACACACACACACATATATATATATATATATATATATATATATATATATATATATATATATATATATATATATATATATATATATATATATATATATACTGTAGCATTCAATACACAATAATTTGAAGTGTGCTGAAAGTTTTAAGATGGAAAGGAAAACAGAGAACATCCACGTTTCACGGGGTTGAGATAAAAAACAAAAATATTGTGGCTCGTGGCATAGGCAGAGCTAAGCCTGCGGCGCACGAATTAAATAGTAAAAACTGTAGTCAGCAAGGTTAACACAGGTCACGCGAAATTGCTTCAGATGTGATTCATGTAAGAAGCGAAGAAGAGATTTAGGAATGTCCGAAAACAGTAAAAGTATCCTACTCCCATTACATCATTAGACATTTTATTCATATTACCTCACAGCCAAACACATCATAAATTATTTTCATATTCATTTCATTATAGCAACTTCCTGAATTATTCAAGGTTCCAACGTGGTGTTAAAGTTCAGCTATTAATATTCTTGCCAAACGCACTATTTCATTCAAAGTAGATTTTTATCGACAAGAATAGGTGCAATAATGGCTGCAGATAGCCCAGCTATCATTCATTCTGGCATCGGCTTGAGGTTATATATATCCACACGGAAACGATACCTTCCACACTTCAGGAGAAAACATCAGATCTTTCGAACTGGAGTTGAGGGGTCACACATTGAGTTGGGAATATGGCTTTGTCACGGGTAGTTAAGGGAACCACTTCAAATAAACAGTCTAAGCAAGATATATTGGTTTTGTGCAGAAACGTTAGGGCCTATATTCAAGTTCACAAATCACTTTGGTGTATCTCGTCAAGTAAATAGATGTATATATATATATATATATATATATATATATATATATATATATATATATATATATATATATATATATATATATATATATATATATATATACATATATATATATATATATATATATATATATATATATATATATATATATATATATATATTAATAATACGATTTGTCGTTTGAGAGCAACTGTATGGTATTAGAAACTAAATTGAGCTGTTTTAGGATATACCAATAACCCGAATCTGCTTTGCTATCCCAACAATACACACGTCTGAGGTGATGGGATGGGAGGGCTCTCTTCTGATAGCGCTAAGATAGTGCTAGTGTTTTAGATAAAGCCTCTCCTGTATAAGCTGTGTATATTATTTGGGCTGATTAGTGTTGCACCTGTCGGATTCAATCGAGAGGAGGCAGTGGGGGAAAGTTGCGCCGGAGAAAGAGCTCCCGAAACGCCCACGTATCTTCTCTCCTGCTGGAGGCATGTACTTAAGCCATCGATCATGCTCACAGCAGCAAACAGCAGCCTCACAACTTCTTTAAAACATCTTTAAGGTGAATGCATCTGTAGATGAGAAAATATTCGTAGGATAAATGTCAATCTGAACATTACCAACATATCTCCTTCAAATGATAGATACTAGTATAATCAATCTGAATTTCCAAATTATTGTTTCAAGTATAAAAGAAAAAGATCCCTGACGACAAATGCACTCTTCAGTACAAATGGGTTAAGATCCGCACAATCTTAACTCTATACATGTAGGAGAAAGGTTTCCCTAATGCACATAGGGAATCCAAGCAGACACATACTAATACAAACTTTGTGTATTACCTTAAATTGATTGATCAGTTGTGTGGTTTTCTGAACCATATTCAAACTAGTAGATCGGGAAGGAAGGAAGGGATTGAATAGATTCTCTTCTCTTTACGAATAGATCCAAATTCAGTTGCAGAAGCACTGTGGATAACCCTCTGCAACACCGCGCATTTATATATAGCGAACAGGCCAACCTGCTAATGGGGATCTAACAGAAACTCGAACGTGCGAGCTAACGCTTGGGAGTCAGGCACCGAAACCCTTACGCCACGGCGGATCCATCCACGAATGAATGATTGGATTTCATGAGTAGAATTCACACTTATTTAATATACTCTCAGCATAACGTACCGAACAAAGCAGTTGTCACTTAAACATACATACTTCGTAATTACTGTACAATCAAGGCCTGTCCTTTTGTTCGAATGGGCCGTTGCCACTGACTGCTCTCTTTCTTATCACTGCCCGGATTCGAATTGCGGTCACTGCATGCGAGGATGGTGTTAGTGACTTGGGGCTAAAGCGTTATTTTGCAATCTAAATGATTACTAAGGTTATAAATGTCTGAAAATGTGTCGATCAATCGAAATTCCAAATTGCATATTATCATAAGGGCCTTGATGTTATTTTCAATCTAAATGGTTAAGGGCATTATCTCCTTTAATACATCACGTGTGAATGCCTCATTCCAGCATCTCCTAATAGTGTTCTAAACTCGAAGAAGCAGCAAACTTCCCTAATATCAGATTTTATTTAACGATGTTTGAGATTGGGGAGTTACCCACTCATCAGATCACAAAACATCAAAAGTGCTAAGGCACTATAGCTATGATGGGTAGGAGTTTAACGGACCATATGCTCTATCATCAAGCTATAAATATCTCTAAGGTAATATTTCGTGTAATTTGCACAAGCCTTCTAGATAAATAGCCTCAAGGGCGCCCCTGTAGGTTAGCTTCAAGCAATATTTCAGTGCTAACTAAATCTGGCATACCACCGGTCTATTGTCTGGAGTAACTGATGCCTTTATCTTCCACATTGCCGCCACGGGGAAAAGTAAAAAGTCAGGATAGATGCCTGTTCTATTGATTTAGATTCTTTGATTTATCTAATGCTTTATCATAAGCATTTTATCTGCAAGATTGCCTTCTATTGACTTTTACGTTACGAATGTGTCCTATTGTGTCCTTAATGACAAAAACCTTCGCTCCATCTTTGTCTAAATCAGATTTTTGTAATAGACTATTAAAACAAAATCGACTTGGACACTATCACTTTAGACTTCCAAGTAAGCAGCAGCTGAAAGATTCTGGAATATGCAATCAAAGAATAGGCATAAGCTGGATGGGAATATGTTTAGTCGGTATATTTTACCTAAATGAGAGAAAGTCGACGACTTATAAAATTTCTCCGGAATCATTTGAACGCGAGAGAAAATTG
Organism: Maea johnstoni; assembly: GCA_963942565.1. Classification (NCBI taxonomy): domain Eukaryota; kingdom Metazoa; phylum Annelida; class Polychaeta; order Spionida; family Magelonidae; genus Maea; species Maea johnstoni. The sequence continues at coordinate 28,474,562 of OZ012684.1, forward strand.
AGTATTAGGCAGCTAAACGTTAATTGAGCATAAACATTTCAACGAATGTTTCACTCTGAATATATACACCATGACGGTGTCTTTTATACGTCTTTTGTTATTGTCTTTTCGGGACTCATGAGTTGAAGGTTAGATATAACCTGTTCCATATCCTGTTGAGAAAGAATCCCTGTCTAAATCAATATGGACAAGGAGTATACGGCGGTGCCTGCGAGCCTGTTAGAGAAGACCTTCTCCAAGGGAAGCCACGTGACCGCTAACCCCACCAGCGGAACAATCTTATCATTCTAAATCTCTAACGCCCACTGAAACCCTGGCTACCAATTTTCTCAAGGTCAAAAGATCAAACAATTTGTTTCTCTCTGCGGCGTGAGACGAAAGAGGCGTTTCAGTCATTGCGGCAATTCCCTCTCGTCTTATCATTAACTCATCTATGACTAGCGTTCCCTTTGAAACGCCTCGTCAGCATCAACAATACTTTTGAAAACGATGAAAAAATCAAACTATTTGATAGGAGGGTGTTTAATGGTGTTATGACCAAGTATCCTCCTACAAATTGCTTTATCCAGAATGAAATCACCAAAATAATCAGACCTCTTTTTGGCACTAGAAAAAAATAAAGCAAAAATGGAGGACACGTTAGGGAAAACTGAATAGTCAGAAAGAACTGCTTGTCGTTATTACGTCCTTATCCATCAGTTTACAAATTAAGAAAAATATATTATGAGAGTGTCATGGAGAATGATAGTTTCTTTATTGGTGTAAGTGCCATCCGTGACTTATTAAAGCCTATAATGAGGACCACGCGTGTTCCTTAAAATGGTTACTTGTCCGGGAATTTCATTAACTCAAATGGGGAATAATTTAGCTGAGATCAGCAAAAACGATTTTTGCCAGTTAAAATATTGAAACACATTTCTTCAAAAAATGACATTTAAATTGATCCACGTTTTTTTCATCAATAGTTATCACCAATACAGTATACACTGAAATATCACACTGAAACCAACATATTCGAACACTATGAGAAAACGAAATGAATAATAGTTTCTTGAGAACTTCATTAATGCTTCATTATCAGTTGTTTTTGGATTACCAGTAATTTGATGTATGTTTCCTTCAGTTGATTAGAATACTTACACCCATACATATATACATACATGGAGGTGTGTGAGGAGTATCCTTTCACCTGTTCTGTTGCTAGCACTGACACCTTTCTATAGATACCGTTACATGTACTATCACTACAGTCGACGCCTTTTTTGCACATGATTTAAAACAATGATCACTCACGAAAGTCAGTTGCATACCATTAGGATTGGACGTGAAGACGCATAGCTCGTGATTCTGTTTCACACACAATTTACCGTTTACTATTTTATACATTCCTACATAATTCAAGTTTAACTTTAACATATACACCTATACACCGGATGGTATGCAAATAGGTAGATGACCCCTTAGACAAATCATTTTGTAATTCAACCTGATATTCCTAATCTCCCTTTTATCTTTCTTAAAGCCATTGCCTTTATTCATGCTTTACCTATGAACACTAGTTTAGTGATATTAATAAGTTCCGATAAAATTCCAAATTGCAAATTATCATAGAATCAAAACACCCTGTGTTCTACCTGCAAAGGCCATACCGTTATTTTGCAACCAATCTAAATGATTACCATGTAAGCAAATTTGGCGACATTTTAGCATTGGTGTACGGGTTATATGCATACATTCTTTGTGATTGACCTCACTTTCTTCCTCCAGCCCTTACACACAGGGACACCATGCTAAGGCGTTCTGCGCATGGCGTAACTTTTCCAAAGATCACAGGATTGTAATGGCAAAAACAAGAAAACGAAAGGAATTCAATGACTTTCAGTGTCCGTTCCTAGTTGTATTCATACCATAATTTGACATTTTGAGAATGACAGGGCAGTAATCAACATTTTGGATTTTATGAGATAGACGCTATCAAAATTCAATGGCTAATTGTGCACATCCTTAGTGTTGAATATTTCTTGTACTTAAACTGAATGGTTTGAATGTTTTTATGGTATTTCGAAATCGCATTGAATTCATCTATTTATCTAGACATATATTCCATTGGAAGATTGATTATAAACGTTTTACATTCCCATACAGAGCTCATTGAAGTTCTTATGAAAACATGTCAAAACGTCAAAAGACGAGCGTAAATTATATATTTTATTAGTCAAGTATATGAGAATAAATACTTTTGAGGGCAAGTTACAAATTTGATTGATCTGCCTTTTATAATTCTTTTGTACACATCCCAAACATGCTAAACGTGATGCAAAATTCACTTAATCTTGTATTAGGTGGTCAAACATCAAAAACTAAAAAATGCAGACTTTAATGCGGCTCATTAAACGAGTACCAAGCAAATCTCTGTCAATTGTATCAAACGTGATAATTGAGTACAGTATGTAATGTTTTGATTTATGACTTTATACGTGTATATACTCTTTAGGTTTCCTTCATGTTTCGGGATTTCTTGAAACTGTTACGTGAACAAAAAATGGACTGTTGTACTGTCAGTTATCTAATGGTGTCTATCATCATAAATGGCAAATAAATAATGGCAAGTGAATACTTCAAACATAAATAACAACGTACAGCAAGTAAAAAGACGTGTCGATATTTTATTACAAGAATGAAAAATGTTTGTACAAATGCAGGCATTATCATGCATTTTGTTATCAAGATGCGCTTTGAAATGTGCGGAAGCGGTCCACTGTGGAAATATGAATTTCCTATATCACTTTACTACTTTTATAGCAACAAGATGACTCTCAAGTATATGGTATTTACATTCAATATCTATATCAGTGAAATGTGGTTATCACAACATGTAAACAGCCACCCTTTTGGAAAATAGACGCCTGACTCTCGTGGAAAGTACAATGCAGCAAACGGAGGTAACCACTTATGAGTTTGTAAAATGCCAAGTCTTGCCCTTCTGGAACTCTGCAGGGAAGTGGCTAGAGTAACTTGAAATTCATCCGAGATTCCGTCATGTCTACTTCAATATAGGATCTTAACAGACTTGTTTTTGCAAAACCTTTTTTTTGGCTGCAAGAGGCAATCAGCATTCCTCCAGCGCAATTACCCATAATGCTTTGCGAAAGCCACGAGGCACCTATTTTCTGTAAGGTGAACAGGCAATGCATAATTGGTGCATAGTGTAGGGTTAAGGAGGCCCCCTAATCCCTTAAGCCTGGAAAATTGAAATGATCTATCACCATTGTATAGTTAGAGCCCATACTGTAAATACGAAATGCCTACTATGGATACATAAGCAGAATAATAGAGTTCCTCCGATATAGAAGAATATCTATCTTAAAATAGAGTGATTATTGCTGTGATGTTTTAATGAGGAAAGTGAGATGACCAAGAACAAGTGTATGTGTACGCATACACAATCTACAATTATACACAACGCTTATCGCCTCTATACACCCTTACATATACCAGCTTTACAGTACTATCACCTGCCTTACGCATGTTATGGCTATTTTCATATTCTAATGATAATTTAAATCTGGCGAAATTCTTGTTAACAAATGTCCCTTCTACTATGTAGATGCGTCATGCACGCTAGTTCGAATTTAATATTTCAAATGGTATATCCTTTTTCACATACTGGTACACCTCAAATCAGAACGTTATGCATATTTCAGAATAACAATTCGTCGTTGTTAGATTATTTGAAAGAGAAAAAAAACTTAATTTCATAATGATATGATAGAATAAACTTAAAGTTAAGGTTACTGATATCAAACTTTAAAACATTATCAGGTACCTCTCAATTTGGAGTAAACTATTGTGCAAAATGCAGAACCTATTTTGCGCATTTTGATATGCATGCATATCATATCGATTACATTCACATGCGGAATGTTGATCATGTATATCGAATGCAAACATAGTGCTCTCATTTCGTGACAGTTGTCAGTTTTTAAGGCAAACTCGTCAGGATATATCAAAAGCGAGTTGGATATTTGTCCATGTAAATTTCCCTCACAACTTGTACAAGTGATATCGAGATTGGGAATATGCAATTAATTGCCCATAGCATATTTTTTTGTAGCAACCATTGCGATATCACACATACTCCATTATACGTGGTGATTGAGGAACATTTACTTCCTTCATGATTTTTATTCTATCATACTTTGATTACTCCAAACCTTCTTTGTGGTACTGTCTTTTTGTGAGTATTTCTTTTTCAAAAAATGACTTAATTTTTGCTATACTAATTTTCATTTAAAGAAACAATTAACTCAATTATCAACAATTCTTATTTTTCAACTGTTCTTTCCCCTGACAACCTTTCTCAACCCAGTCTATTACATTAGGTGCACACACGACAGTTTTATCATGGGAAATGCTATGCAAAACTGTATAATACATAAATATTTCATTAGTATTGCAATTGCCAAACAATTAAGTTAACTCAGTGGTCTACAGAAATCTAGTTTATATCAATGAACATAATAAATAATTTAGCATTTTTATCAGTGAAATATGAATTATTTTAAAGGTACAAATAGCAATATCAGAATATCAGTACAGAATGGTGATCGTCGTCAGTGCAAATTACACTTGAACAACTGTCCAAAGTCAGGATGAATTTAAAGGAGTCTAGCTAAGTATTTTCCTTGCTTTTTTCCTGAAACATATCTTTTTTTCTGTATAAAAAGTTATACAGAAGAATTAAACATAAATACACTAGGATCAGAATCTTAAATATAAGAAGTTGGCTTACTAGAAAATGCCAAGTACCAACTTTTCAAACACAAACAAGAAAAATACAACATGTTACATAAGTGCACCACTGGAACATACGAATTTTATCATGTGACTCATTTTAACAATTCAGGTCTTTATTCATTCCTAGTCAAAGCCATTGTTTAGGATTCTGACCCATTCGACCCCACAGTAGCCAACACAGTCCCTACATACATTTCTCATGGACCGCGATTCATATATCAAGAAAAGAACATATGAGTACATTATGTTTTGTAGATATTCATCTACCGTTTGATCTCTTCGAGTAAGAATTATAAGAAATGTTTGTTCACAGCCCAGCTAACTCCCTAAGAAGAATTAATCGAAATACGAACTTTATAGAAACACTAAGCATCAATAAATGAATGCTAAAATGAGCAGGGTTTAATTAAACGAATTACGCTCGTGAATATGGTCTACAATACCACAATATTCCTTATTAAATGTGATACATGCCAATAGGATTCGGTTTTCTTGTTGTCAATTGAAGGAGGTGACTACTGAAAAAATCGCATCTTTTACAAAATACAAAAAGTATTCAAGAGGCAAACTGTAAACACAGGACCAGCTAGCTTTATACTTACTGTTACTAATATAATCCACCAGAATCTCTATTCTAAATATTACATATCAAGGTAGGAGATATCGTCGGTGGAACGAGTAAGTCATGAATTCTCTTCCATCTTAAGTGTAAGTGAAGGAACATAACAACAGGAACTGTTTAATGTATAGCGAATTCACCGTATAGAAGTACGCTTACAGACTACGTGTTTGGTCAAAACATAAATAAATCAGTACTTATGTCCTCTTTAAAATGAATCCTTGTATCATTTTTAGAATTATATCGGCACCGGGTGTAATGGTTGCCATAGAGCTTCCCCGGATCTAGACCTGAGAGTTGGTAGAAAACCTTTCTTTATTTCTTCATCATCTTGATTCTTCACCCCTCTTCTTAGTGAAATCATTTAACATATAATTCTTTTTCACAAACTATTAGATAGGACTTCCTAGCTTTGTTTACCATATAAACTTTCGTGGTCCATACGCAAAAGACCTGGCTAGCGCTTCCACTTCCGTTGTCTTGAATTATTAAAACGTTTGATTGTTCACATATCTTCGCAGAAGACAGCCTATCTTGACATCTTGGAAGTGCCTTTTGACATGTTCATCAATTCAGCATTGGATTAAGATACACGCCAGGTTTCAAAGATTCAACGGGAAAAAGTTTCTTTAATTGATGGTAATATATTTCTGTTGTGAGAGCTGCCACAAGCATGCAAAGGTGACCATGACAGTCAGGGATAAGTCAGAGGATGGCCGGTAGGCGGCGTTGCAGTTTCCACTGTTGCAGATGCAGTATTCTACCACCACGCGTTTTGAGACAGTGTAGTTGACACAGCCATTGTCTGTCGTCCCCTCAATACCTGCGAAAAACAATCACATCGTCAAAAAATGTAGGATATACAGATATGTCAGTTCACTGGAAAATAATATTTATACATATTAACATAATCATAATCAAACAATACAAAGATTTAAGAATGTTACTCATTGGCTTTTTAGAACATTAAGGCATTCACAATTTTCATAACAAAAGCTTAAATGATTACTCTTAAATAGATATTTCAACTAATCATAAATGGATATTGGCATCATACAATTCTTAACTACAACCATGCAGCATCTAAAACATGCACATTTTAGGAAGCAGAAAACAAATACATACGTACGATCGAAGACAAGAATAGACGGATTCACGATGCATGGACAAGTCCAAATAATAGACGAACAAACACAATACCCAAATACCTTATCAGCTACATAGGTAGTACAAATTCAGTATGCAATTGTTTAGTATTTGAACAGATTTATATCAGATGAAAAAATCAATGAATAAAATAATATTCCCCTAAAGCATTCACTGTTAGGTCCTAAACACCAGTGTATAGATTCTTCAAGGCTAGCATATGAGAACCTATGATTCCTTACTTCCTTATCTCCCCCCAAGTAAAACAGATGAACCGTATTTCAAAGACTTTATAAAACAGGCAAAGCATGAGACACGGTGATAAGCCAAGATTATGACAGAGAGAAAGCCAGAACTCAGTGGTTTGTTTTTCTTAACTAAGAAAACCTTTAAATACAAAGACATAACAGGCGAGAGTGAAATATAGTTTTTGGAAGCATTGAAAAAATTCCATTCATATTGTGTCCACAACATGCACCATGTGAAATTGAGGAAATACAAGATAAGTTTAGCATTGTTTCATAAATACCTTGACCTTCTCAAAACAAAGGGTAGCCGTGGTGACCATATGGGCGATTCAATTACACTTTTCATGTAACTTGCCGTATGTCACTCATTAGACCGCTGGTTAAATTGATCACCCAAACAGAGTCTATACATTATAAAGCAAAATGGTTTTGCCAAGATACAGTAGTAGTTTATACTTATGCTACCAAAGGCCACCTGTTCAATGGGATTTAGACAATAAAGCAAAGAGATACCCAAAGTCGAATACCAAAGACATGCAGAAGGAGCATCAAGAAGAAAACAAACCCCATAGAGCATATGACCATCTGAACAGGTGACCTGTACAATTGCATCCACTTCAGGATAGCCATCTGTTGTCCAAGATTATGTACGCGTTAGCGGTGGCCAGCGTTTGTAATAAATGCCGTTATTTATGATGCGATTTTATGATATTTCGTTTAAAAAAACGGTCCAATATTCAAGAAGTCACATTTGACATTTTGGATCATTAGAGTATGAAAAGGTAGGAAACAATGCTAAGATCACCCTTGCACCAGCAAATCCTTAGTTTTGATAGTTTTGGTCAGTATAATCACCTTGTCTCACTCTCCAATCAATAACCCCTTCCCTCTCTCTTTGAATTTGGGCTCTGGAGCCTGATAGATAAAACAATCCTTGGTAAGTATACAATGAAACTGGTGGGATGGAATGGGCTCTCCACTGATCAAAAGATCCAGTTCTTATTATTCAATTCTAAACCTCAAGTAGTCATTACATCAGATGAATATATGTATATATGTATATACGTACGTATGTATACAAAAGTATGCATATATATATATATATATCTATCTATATATATATATATATATATATACATATATATATATATATATATATATATATATATATATATATATATATATATATATATATATACATATATATATATATATATATATATATATATATATATATATATATATATATATATATATATATATATATAAATATATATATATATATATATATATATATATATATTTATATATATATATATAAATATATATATATATATATATATATATATATATATATATATATATATATATATATATATATATATATATATATATATATATATATATATATATATATATATATATATATATATATATATATATATATACACACTTAGTACATACATTTATATATATAGAAGGCTTTGGAATCAAACATTCATTTTGTAGTATTAAAATCCGAGACAAGCGGCCTATCCATTTGGCTAGTCCAATTAATTTAATAAATATAAAAGTTTTTCAAAATTCAATGGTGTACTTTATACCGTTATCCATCGATATAACTATGTAAAAGCCTCTGCAGTTATAGAGTAAGCACTCTTTGTGAATAATCACGGCGCAGAAATTTCAGTTGGCACGATCCGACGTATGGAGTTGATGAATATGGATTAGAAGGAGATAGGTTCCATCGATTTGCAATCACTCGCTTCTCACAAGCCACTACACACAAGTCGTTTGCGAATGAATATAATCCTCACCAGATAGAACGATTGACAAGAAAATTGAATCAACTCAGTTCATGGTACGCTGGTTCTTGCATACAAGATATCACTGGTGGAGAGGTTTATTTTCAACTAGTGTGAATCGACCATGTCAGGCGATACGCATTAAATCCAATATCAAAGATCATTCCACGCCATTGACACTTGGAAACAGTGCTGGAAATGGCGACTAGAAAATATTGCATCAACGAAAAGAAACAACACTCTAATCTGGAGAAATGTCGCTCTGAAAAAGGTCTACCTCGTTCTTGCTCAATTTGTATAAACTCATGTATACTCATCTCAACTGTTTATTATGGTTCCGGTAAAAGTTATACGTGTACCTTTCATATGTCTTATATATGGCCAATAAAGATACATACATACATTATAACTCGAGCTGTCAATCCTAGCTAACATATGGGCGTTATCAGGTTAACCGGAATACTTAGTATTGTACCTTTCATATGTCTTATATATGGCCAATAAAGATACATACATACCATATCACTCGAGCTGTCAATCCTAACTAACATATGGGCGTTATCAGGTTAACCAGAATACTTAGTATTGTACCTTTCATATGTCTTAATTATGGCCAATAAAGATACATACATACATACATTATCACTCGAGCTGTCAATCCTAGCTAACATATGGGCGTTATCAGGTTAACCAGAATACTTAGTATTGTACCTTTCATATGTCTTATATATGGCCAATAAAGATACATACATACATTATCACTCGAGCTGTCAAACCTAGCTAACATATGGGCGTTATCAGGTTAACCAGAATACTTAGTATTGTACCTTTCATATGTCTTATATATGGCCAATAAAGATACATACATACATTATCACTCGAGCTGTCAATCCCAGCTAACATATGGGCGTTATCAGGTTAACCAGAATACTTAGTAGTGTACCTTTCATATGTCTTATATATGGCCAATAAAGATACATACATACATACATTATCACTCGAGCTGTCAAACCTAGCTAACATATGGGCGTTATCAGGTTAACCAGAATACTTAGTATTGTACCTTTCATATGCCTTATATATGGCCAATAAAGATACATACATACATCATCACTCGAGCTGTCAATCCTAGCTAACACATGGGCGTTATTAGGTTAACCAGAATACTTAGTATTCACGTGGAATGTATTGATTTCATCAGGCCTGGCAGCACCTGCCCTGTGATTTTGAGGGAAGAGCTCAATCACTGAATGGAGTGTTCGGCGGCAGTTTTATTTCAGCAGAAGAGTGTGGGCTGCAATTAGGACAGCAACGTTATGCGAAAATGACGTGCCGAGAATAATCTCTGCACACAGCAGATGGAAAGACAGGAAAACACCAATGAATCTTATTAAGTATTCCCAAGGGCTGATGGAAGCAGGGCTGCCGGAGGATCAGGATGGCTCCAAGTTGAGCCAGGGGGTAGCAATTAGAGGAATTCCGCAGGCAGAGACTACTGATGTTCGCATTCACAATAATGTTGCTCAATTCATAATTTGAGATAATACAATCAACTATTTTGGGGGGATCGTAACACCAGGATAATCACAAAAATGGATCACATGTATTACCCTATATAAACTCAATCAATGAAACCCAACATGTGACACAGCCGTGCTACTCGGCTTCTTGCAATTACCTGCCCCTGACGTCAAGCTTGAAATCTTTCGTTGAGCATATATACATGATGAATACACACCAAAGATGATATACAAAGCAAATACAATGGAATTGCATTGTTATCTGTATGTACTATCAGTATCAGCACACCCTAGATGCTCATTTAGGTACTAAGTATCGTCCAACACCACATGTCCTTCAACGAGAACATCATAAAATTCTACTGTCATCTTGACTTACAAGCAACTTCATATTGCATGGAGAAAGTATGTACAGTTCCATAAAACACCATGGAGTTGAACGAGTAAAATGATAATTTCAACTGTAATTTCCAATGAATGAAGTTAATGCTAATTGACAGTTTTCTCATTAACGAACCAGTCATTTAGCAAAGAAACTTGTTAACCAAAATGAACTGTCTGCGGCAAGAAATAAATGGCATCACGTTGCTGTTCAAGCCATCTATCAAACGGATAGAATATAATTGATGTGGACATGTAGCAAGTTTTGCTCATCTCTAAATACATGTTGACGAACAGCCGCCACTAATTAAAGGCTAAATTGAGACGTGCAGGTTGTTTCCTGATGACATTAGCCGAGGGTTTTGAGAGGCTTGACCTTTTTTGGAGAGAGGGAGAGAGGCCCGACCTTTTTTGGTTTAGATGGTCATGAAAGTTAAGTTGGCAACTGTCCTAGCTCTAAGTGGCAGTTAGGCTGGGGAAAATCCGGTTATAAACCTCAAAATTGTGATTTACATTTTAGCTGAACAACCAAGGTCTACGAGGAAGCACATCTATAAACTATCGGACTGAAAGAAATGAAGATGTTTGGGTAAAGAAGAAATCATTAACATCGTTAAGGTTTGAAGACGGTTCAATAGAATTGATCACCCACATACCGCGTGTGCTGAGGGCACCGTTTTCCATTGAATCATGGCGGAAGTGACCCAAGAGCAGTGACTGGGGTCACGTGAAAGTTCATGGTTTTAATAATAGAACGGACTGGTGGAGGAGTAAACAGTGTTATTATTCCACTGGGGGAACGCACTGCGCTGATTTTTATTGACCTTGCTGATGGACTCAGAAAAGGTTCATGATTCGCCAAGGTCAAGGTCATTGCAAAGTTCATCTGTTCGTCGCCAGGAGGCGTGGCACGTAAATCTACAGCGCTGATTTTCGCACAATAATTTTACATCTGATCAACTGTTTTTACGTTGCCTTCGACTATCTAATTCTTCTATATTCTTGCGACAAAATAATTGGCAATAAATGGCAATAGAGAATGGTTCTTAATTTATTGATATCAATATATCCATGCTTTAATTTTTCACTGTTAATTTTTCTTGAAAGCATAGCATGGCTAATAGAAATCAATATATTTCCCCCCAAAACTAGTTAACTGTCACTTCGATAAAAAGCAGACTAAGGAATGCACTCATTAAGCAGCATTGAAGGAAAATTATCGAACAACGAATTGTCGCTGTATATTTAATACGATAGAATGTGGACCGAAGAGGGAAGGAATTGATCTTCTTAACTAGTCTTGGGAGAGCAGTAGTCCTGCAGAGTTAAGATGTTGATTACGTTAGTGCCTGATGAATATTGGCATAAAGGGAGCTCTAAGGGCACATTCGGCTTGGCAGCACTTTATTCATATAATGGAGTTATTACTTTTAGGCAAAATTGTAATATAAGATGTGACGTCGATAATAAATTGGTATTGTGGGAAGCGTGTCTAAAGAGATGGTGTCCGACAAGTCTGGCTTCTTTTGAACGTATCATTACGAACCGGTTCATTTTAATGAGATTTTAATTTGATTTTGTTAAATGGCTTAAACTATCCTCCATTTTTTGTTACTTTACAACACCCAATCGCTTCTTATGCACTGCCCCGGTTTACAACCAGGGAGAGATTGTATGTACAATGAATTATATTGTAATATTCCCACAGGAAATTTTTTCAAAGGCTCCTAAAGGAGTCTGGTTCTGGCTCCTAGGTCGACAGGGTTATTCATTTTCGGGGACGACTAGAACAAAGTACGTCGAGGCACCGCTGGTGGGTGGATCTACAATATGTACTGTAAAGTTATAATGAATAGGATCGGTATAGGATAGATAGACCCCCCACAATCACATCAATAGCCTTCTTGCGGTTCTTGCCCAGGCTCCGCAATTGAACCACGAATAAAAATGATGTGTTGTACGTTTAAATGTTATTGCTACTACTTTCCCTTTCTTGACAGACATTAATTGTATAATAATCACCTTTTGTTCAGTTTCGTTATTAACTTATTATCATTATTGTTATTATCATAATCATCATTTCTATTATTGTTATTATTATTATTATTGTTATTATTAGTAGTATTAGTATTAGTATTATTAGCATTTTTATTATTTTCATTATCTAACTTGGTATATATGTGTTACCTCTATTTTGATCTATATATTTCCATGTCTTGCAACGTGGTCAATGACATATCTATCCTTCTATATTTACAATATTGTAGCAATAAAAGGTTAATCATCATAAATCGTGATGTTGTTTTTGTACCATTCAATTCATCAAGAGATCTCTAGTTGTCTAAATAACATCTCTATTCTACATTTCAAGCCATGGCAAGTACTCAATTCTACCCGGGACACAAACAAGCACACACAAAACTGTCCTAAATTTACTCATAACTGACTAGATACAAGACGCACAGGGCATAAACCAATCTCAGCACCACACAATACAACTCAATACAACTATTTTCACAGTTCACAACTTTTAAGTCAAAATATCCATAGAGATATATTGATTTGTTTTTTTCTAAAACTCCTCTCAAGAAAATTGTTAATAATCTTTGCGCAGTTATGAAAAGGATCATTGACATTACTGTAATATTCATTTGTTAAGCTGATAAGTAAAATCAGTAAAAGAGTTGTTGTACTTACTTAATGCGCGCACCTCCTCATGCAGGGAGGCCAGTGTGTAATGACAGGACCGGGTCACACTCTGTGTAGCTGAAATGAGATGAGCACAGCAATGAATTTCAGTGCCTTCCCACATATCTATGTATATACGTACACACATATACACACATACATATGAACATACCTACACCCACACATACCTACACACCCACACACACACCTATATATATATATATATATATATATATATATATATATATATATATATATATATATATATATATAATATATATATATATATATATATATATATATATATATATATATATATATATATATATATATATATATATATATATATATATATATAAGAATATATATATACATGTATATAATATATATATATATATTTATATATTTTATCTCTCTCTCTCTCTCTCTCTCTCTCTCTCTCTCTATATATATATATATATATATATATATATATATATATATATATATATATATATATATATATATATATATATATATATATATATATATATATATATACACGTGTGCGAGTGTGTGTGTTATGTCACGTAGATATTTTATTCATTATATGACCCCTCGATGTATAGACAATCTCAGTTTAACCCTGTTCTTTTCTTGAATAGCTTTATTAGCAAAGCGTGTGTGTACATCCTTCAGTGGGTACGTAATATACACCCACATAGCCAATACCACTAAGCACATTTTAATATTTCAAAACGAAGCGAGAATGAGATACTGGGGTCAATGACCTCCAGTCTGCCAACGGATCTCCTGATATCTCGCAAGCAATAACACTGAGAAGATATATGTGTTCAGGGTTTGACAGAGAAATAACTCTTAGTTCATAAACACGTTTTCCAAATATGCAATAATTCACCTCCATGGACTCAGACTCCCAGCACTAAGTGGTACTAAAACCTAGTGATTTAAATGGATAATAGAAAAGCATTTTTACCACTTGATAAGTTAAAGTCAACTGGAAAAATCTTGAAATAAATGCCAAAAATATTTCTAGCCAACGAATGAATCGTCCACACGTATGTTGTCCCCAAACTCAGTTTTTATAGTCTGAAATGAAAACGCCGGGATATAAAATATATCGTTTCACTGTTTGTATTATTTTTATAGATAGATCATTAAAAACAACACAGTATCAAGGTAAACTCTCAACACTAGAGGAGCAACGCTAATATGAACCTCACGACAGTAATTCAACTGGTTAGGTGTTTGACCAGTGATAGAAAGATGGCTGGATCATTTTCCCAGCGGAGTACATGTATTAAGGCATGTCCCTGGGCTAGTAGGCAGTTTACCCACCTCAACACACCCTCTACGACTCGTATTCTTGGTGTAGTGTGGTTTAACACACAGACAATGCCTAGATGGCTGCGTACGAGGGATTTGGTATGGATGGACGAATAATAATGATAATAATAACAACAATAATGATGATAATGATATAAAGGTAGATAAAGGTAAACAGTAACTACTTAATCAGAGCTAGGTACACATTTTCAGATTTTCATGCACCTATTCTACCTACTAGTATCTAGATACTGTGATTTATTATTTATTCAAATGACGTATATGTTGTTTAATTTCTTCTTTTATCCATTCTTATTCAGTGGGCACTGGTAGTTTAGTCATCCCTTACTGTAATAGTTCAAAGAATATTATTGAATACATCATCATTGGTCATATATAAGATCTCCAAACATGTGTAATGAGGACGTATCCATTTCTATACCAACAGTTCAAAGAACCTCTCTCGAATGAATCGGTGCTGGTCATGGAACCACCCATATGTGCTGGAGACCATGCCCTATTCAGGGTTCAAGGTTCAGGAATGTCCCTACATTAATCAGTCCTGGTCTTGGAATAGGGTTGGATGTTGACAGTTTCGCTAGCCTATCTAAACTATTTACCAATTGATGTCTATTACAGATAATATCGCCAGCCTCATGATTGCCATTGTAATAAGTGAAATCTGGTATTAACCGCCAGATTCCCTATCTATCATGTAGGGTGCTTTCCCCTCCTCCTCCCCCTCGGCTCTCCCTCCCACCCTACCTCGCTCACTCACTCACAGGCCGCCCACATGCAGGCCAACACACACAGGATGTCCATGTATTGATCAGGACCAATGTCTCAGCGGTCAACTTGTAATCGATTTCCCTTGCCAAGGCGGCACGCAGTGCAGTACTACTACCCGCCCGCCCGTGTGTGTACCCTGGATCCGGCGGCGAGGAGCGGCTATCCCGAGTGAAGGCAGCGCTAAAATGGATGTGTCAAGTGTACTCATCGAGGCTAAAGAAGATCCCGTCGACTGGCGCTTATTCTAATCACCATGTTTATGTCGAGTGAGGCGACGTTGAGGAAGGAGTTCATTTGAGTGTGCGTGTTTATCATATACAATTTGCAACCAGACTGACTTAAATCGTTCTGGAGGATTGGGTGCACGCACTAACCAAGAACCAATAGTATGATTTTACTGTCAGCGAGCGAGGGGAGATGGAGTGCAAACGTGCCCTCCTCAATGAGAGAGAGAGAGAGAGAGAGAGAGAGAGAGAGAGAGAGAGAGAGAGAGAGAGAGAGAGAGCAAAAAAGGCAGAATGCAGACATGCAATAAAGGGAGAATGCAAATATACAAGGAGAGTAAGAATTCACCACATACAATTTATTTTTACCAATTTGACTTTTATTGTCCTTGGGAAGTATAGTATAAAGCATGATTTTACTGCCAGCAAGAGAGAACGGAGTAACATGGTCACCAATAAAAGCAATGTAGTTGTAATTAGTCTTATCTGAGAGAGAGAGAGAGAGAGAGAGAGAGAGAGAGAGAGAGAGAGAGAGGGAGCAGTAACTAGGTCATCCAATACAGATTTAATTCGTCTCATCTGAGAGTGAGTGTGAGAGAGAGGTAACTAGGCAATCAATAATCTTTAATTAGTCTCGTGTCTGAGAGAGAGAGAGAGAGAGAGAGAGAGAGAGAGAGAGAGAGAGAGAGCAAACCAATGATGAGTCGTAACTGTGTAGCTGGTCATTTGACAGTGACCCCTCGTGATCAGATGCGCCACTCCCATAATGTCTAATAGACCACCAGTTGTTAGGACCTGGCAATCTAGTGCTTCCTGATCCGGTCTCCGCCGCTGCCAACGTGTAATGATGCCATCCATCCACCAATGTCTTCCCATAAAACATTTATCGCATCTCCCCTCGGGGTGGAGGAAGTCTGCTCTTAATTAAAGCTGCTATCGATTTTCTGTGATAGTATGAAACATCTTGACCTCAGTTTGGACATTCTATGAGCCTTTTAGTGGTATTGGACTCGGCCATAAAGGCTCTCAGTCGTAAAAGGGTTAATCGCACGTTCCTACGTTGCCTTAACCTATTTGCACCTCGATTGCATACACACGGTCTGACAACCTATAGTAAAGAATATATTTTCAAAATAAAGGTTTGAAGAGGGATTGTGTAACCTCATATGGATACAATAAATCAAATATTCTTAGCAGCACATATTTATCAAGCAGGTACCATATAGAACAGACCATGTGTACTCTCCAGTTACAGATGGGTTAGTGCTGATTAGACGCTTTAAAATTACGAGATCCACCGTGGCCTAGTTGTTACGATGCCTGGCTCCCAAGCGTGAGTTCGCAGGTACGAACCTCCGCTGGATTCCCAAGCGGGTTTGCCTGGTCGCTTTATAAGTCAGCGTTGTGAAGGGCTGTCTATGGTTCTTCTGCAACTAAAAGACCCCTAGGACAGTATCCATTCAGAGTAGGGAATTTCTTCCTGGTTCTGAACATTGTCCGCGTTTCTATCTCGTCGCGACATTGTAGCGTAGGTATAATTAATTAAGCTTAGAATATTAGTGGCCAAACCCACTGTATTAATCCGTCCCCTATTCTAGGAACTAAAGGGTTAAACCTGTGACCCTGTGTTTGCACTACATGACCTGCACTCATTCGGACAGGGTATTGGAGGTGTTGTCTGGGCTGCAAACCTTATCTAGGTTTATGACTATTGCTGGTTGCTGGGTTAGGGCTCCTGTGTAAGATCTATATTTGTGATCTAGGATTATATTGTAGTATTTAGTAAGATATAAAGATTGAAGTACGCATGCTCAAGGTATTAGGGGAGACTTCCGAGTCAGTCCCGGTATGGAGTAGTCACGGAGAGGGTGCTTTTGGGGAAAGGCTGTTGCTATTTGCCTATAATATGCTGTTGATGTAAGTAGTCTCTCTTTCTGCCTACCAGGTCTTGTTAGGAATGTATGCTTGTGCTCACTGTTAGGTTTCTATGTACCATTGTATCCTAAGTTAGTATTAAAGCCTACAAAAGATTATACCACATGTGTTTGTGCAGTTATTTAGGTTAATCCATTCAAGTCAAGCCCTTCAGATCAGTCTCGAACCCCTGTCTTATCTAACACCCTCAGATAGATGGCGTAGATCTAAAACACCTACGTTACAAAAGTGGCGCCCTAACAAGGGACTGATCAGGCTTTTAAACTTGATTTCTTTCTGATTTTTGATAGTTTTCTTTGTTTAGTGAAATTTTTGTCAGGAATTCAAAATGGCTGCCACTAAATACACACACCCCTCCCAATCCCTTGGACCTCATGTGGATGAGAATGATGCCCTCCGACAGTGGAATGTGAATAGGGGGGATCATAAAAAGTGGGGGGAGGGGTCAGGTGACTATGAAGTAGGCAGTAGAAATTTCTGGGGCATTCAAACTGATAATACAAATGTGAGCACTGTATACCCTGGTAGGGAAGAAGGGAGGCTGCTATCCAGTGATATTGATATGACTGACAATAAAAGTGTTGGAGTTGGCATGCATGTAGCACCGGCCACCCAGAGCTTTAACCCTTTCCTGCCTGTGACTCAGGAGAGGGAGGATAGGAAATCCCACTTTTGGAATTTTTCTCACCCTGGTATAGACAAGATACCAGGTGTGGGAGTCAGTACAATAAAACCATTATTGAATGTAAATTTATTGCAGCGGCAGGACGGCGTTAGACCACAGCAGAGTGGTGGTGGCCAGACGGACGGCGCGGAGTGCTCCCCAGGCAATTCCTTCGTGAATTCCTGGGTTGAGCGCACGCGCGGCAGAGACCCCAACATGGAATGCTCCCCAGGTAATCCCTTCAGGACTGCCTGGCTTGAGAGCAGTAATGCAGGTGCTAGCGAGAGTACGCGTGGCACGTACCCCAACATGGAATTCTCCCCGCGCAATCCCTTCAGGAATGCCTCGGTTGAGAGCAGTAGGACACGCACTGAGGAGCGCACGGGTGGCACACAACCCAACATGGCGGCGTCGCGGCGAAGGGAACAACCTGATGATTCAGTGTTGCATATGCCTGTACGAATCAACTCCACAGAATTACTGGCGCACAGGACACCTGTGAAGAGGCATTGCCCAAGAATAGAGGCAACGCCATCCAGATACCGACCATATAAACCGTTCCGTTCAGTTAAGGGAGGCTTTGGGACCCAAACACCAAAATGGTCCCAAAATAGCCAGTTCTGGGATGCCGAGGGTGTATTCGGACCACCACGGTTTAACTTCTTTAGTTCGCCTATGCACAATGGCTCTTACTCTCAGGTTCCACCTAAATGGCGATTGAACAGTGACGATCAACAGGGCCGAGTTAGAGTATCACCAAGCGTACATACTGGCCAATTGGATCCACTTCCAGTCGCCATGGGTGAGTCGAAAGCCAATATTGGTTTCGATTATGAAATGTTGTCAGAAGTGAAGCAGAGTACCGCCGTGTTCTGTGGTTTGCTTGAAGAGTTTAAGAGCAAAGTAGCGCAAGTGGCAACCAGCACCCACCTAGACACTGCAGCTATGAACGGAACAGATGCAGCAATGAGGCCTGTACAGACACCAGTTTGGCAAGAACTGTGCCATTCTGACGACGGGAGCAGTGATGACGACAGAAATGGAAGCCTAGCGAACAGGCCACCATCACCTGTTGAGGCAGACCAGTGGCAGTTCAGTAGTGCTGAAGAGCAGAGTGTACTTGATACCATGGATGAAAAGGGAGGCACCGTGGCTGATCCTAGTGAACTGCTGTCCGTCTTATCCCAGACCATTGCTGAGTGGGCTAGACACTTGGAGGACATAGAGAAGGAAAAAGAGAGCTGCGAGACTCAGCATGTGGTGAATTCCATGGAGGATGTGAGGAAAAGAAAATTTCACTCCAGGACTGCATCAGACCGACTGCAGTTTGACTTCAAGGAAGCTCCTGTCTTCGATGACAGTAAACTGGAATGGAGGGACTATCTGGGTCTTTTTGAGATGGTGGCGGCCTGGAATGAATGGACTGACCAACAGATGGCGCTACAGTTAGCCATGTCAATGAGTGGGTCAGCACAGAAATTTGTTCTGCGGCTGCCAGCTGACACGGTCCGTTCCTTCAAAGACCTTGTTGCTGCACTAACACGAAGATATGAACCTAAGGAGAGGGAAGCGAATTGCATGGCTGAGTTTCAGGGCCGCCAGAGGCAATTAAGTGAATCTGTGGAAGATTTTGGCACGGCCTTACAGAGCTTAGCTGCAAAGGCTTTCCCAGGTACAACAGCAGATGCCCTTGAGAAAATGGTTATTCACCAATTCATTTCAGGGATGGCGAATGAAGATATGCGACGTCACGTCCGTTTCGGCCGTGCTAAGACACTCATTGAGGCTATCAGTCTGGCAGTAGAGTGGGAATCCTTCAAGGAGAAGGACAAAGTCGAGAAGACTGCTGGACAACAGGCCGACACAGTCAAACAAGAACAAGGGCTGGATGTCTTAAAAGTTGTAATGGCACGGTTGGAAGAGTTGGAGTCCAAGTCCAACTCCCAGAGTGGAAGGGGCAGGAACAGACTAACCTGCTTTGGATGTGGACAAATTGGACATTTCCTGAGGGATTGTTCTAATGTTGTACGACTGAGTCAGGTGATGGGGCAACCGCCGCCAGTAGCAGGAGGTCGAAGTGTGCTAAATGCTGCAGCACCTCCCTTCTATGCCTCACAAGGAGCAGCCAGAAGTCAACCCGTTGAGGGTGCTTCAACTGGGGCTGGCACAAACGATGGAAGAGATTAATGGATATGATGAGAGTATCGGCAGTTTAAAAAAAAACAACAAAAAAAAACAAATTGATGATGGTGCATGCATGTGTGTCATTATTATATGGCCAGAACTAACTGTGAGACACCTTGAGACTGATCACCTCATGGTGGTCTGGCAGCAGTTCATATGTTGAAATAAAAAATGATGAGATGAAAAAAAAATGATGAGAAGGACTGTGGCAGGTGTTTGTCCACTTAGTGGTGAAGTACCATAATTGGACAAACCCTGCCATCAGGCCATGTTGTTGGACACACTGAGGGTGTTGAAATATATGTATTTTAAAATTCAGATACTGCCGATGACTCAGACTAGTTATGCACGATGGACACTTAACCTGTTGAAGTGTGTGCAAATTTACATGTCGACCTGGGAGATTCAATTTACCCTATATATTTGGGTAGAGCCTTAGATGAAAACTGAAGAGAGATGGGACTACAAGTAAACAGTCACAGGTTACTGTGGGCGCGGGCATGGAGTCCCCCACTTAGCAGGATAGTGAGAGAGAGCAACCGACACTCTTTGCGTACTAGGATAGGCTGGACGCAGTCATTTAGAGCCGCAGGAGATGACGGTTTGCTGAATAAACTCACAGACCAATTTTTTATGTCCCATCGGGGTTACTGTTTAAAAGAAAAATAAACAGTTATATTGGGAGGGTAAGTAAACATTTTGAGTTTGTTGCTTTGGGGCTGTATTTAAATCTCACCGCTTGATCCTGATTATGAATTGGACCGAAGGGTGAAATCTCTGTACACACCTCCAGGCATTCTCAGGGTGGGGCAGACCAAGTTGCACCATTACCCAGGACCACACAATCATAGGAAGGAAGATTCCATAGACGTTGGATGAGGATTGGTAGATGTTTGTGAACCGTGAGGGGGTGGATATTTTCAAAGTGACATTTTAAAAAGACATTTGAAGCGAAGTTTTGAATTGACGTGATTGGTGTTAAATGATTAATATTTGTACTTGTATCAGCTATGTAGCAGGTTAGTAGTAATCTATATTCATTGTATTGATATTGTGTTTATTCAGGTGATTTTCTTGAAAGGTTGTCTAATGTGTGTTGATTTAAGTATAAATGCTATAGTTCGAAATATTCTGATTCTGGCATGAGCTAGAATAAGTAAAATTCTTTTTCAGGATGAGCCAAGTGAGACGGCAAATTAAGAGCTACAAATGTTTATTAGATTGAGATACATAGGAATTTTGTATTATGCTGGATTTAAGCAACCGTATGATGACCTTGTATATGTGCATGCGATATTGTTACATTTGTAATAACCATATTATGATTAGTCTTGCTTAGGCACTTATATTCATGTAGCCATTTTCTTAAATAGAGTATGATGTTGTCAACGTTGAATGTACTTATGAATTAATTACAGGGCAAATATTCTATGTCATAAAAAGTTAACTTTGATTAGAGGCTGTTCTCTGTGTCATTATGGAACGGTATGGTATAGCTATGTGTTTGAGTGATGTTCTAGAAGCACTTCTAAATTTCCTTCTTGCCTCGACATTATGTTTATGTTAAGAGTTTCTGTTTAATTTCATTTTCAAATTGGTAAACTTTTTGTGAATCAAGTCTGATATGAGTCATAAAAGCTCAGAGGTATTTTCCAGTTGTTGAAGACTGTTTGAATTTTTGTATAGAATTATTGTTGTTAATTTTGTATGTGTTTTCGGTGATACGAGGGCGTATCACAGTCCAAGTGGGGGGGAGTGTAGCGTAGGTATAATTAATTAAGCTTAGAATATTAGTGGCCAAACCCACTGTATTAATCCGTCCCCTATTCTAGGAACTAAAGGGTTAAACCTGTGACCCTGTGTTTGCACTACATGACCTGCACTCATTCGGACAGGGTATTGGAGGTGTTGTCTGGGCTGCAAACCTTATCTAGGTTTATGACTATTGCTGGTTGCTGGGTTAGGGCCCCTGTGTAAGATCTATATTTGTGATCTAGGATTATATTGTAGTATTTAGTAAGATATAAAGATTGAAGTACGCATGCTCAAGGTATTAGGGGAGACTTCCGAGTCAGTCCCGGTATGGAGTAGTCACGGAGAGGGTGCTTTTGGGGAAAGGCTGTTGCTATTTGCCTATAATATGCTGTTGATGTAAGTAGTCTCTCTTTCTACCTACCAGGTCTTGTTAAGAATGTATGCTTGTGCTCACTGTTTAGGTTTCTATGTACCATTGTATCCTAAGTTAGTATTAAAGCCTACAAAAGTATATACCCATGTGTTTGTGCAGTTATTTAGGTTAAACCATTCAAGTCAAGCCCTTAAAGATCAGTCACGAACTCCTGTCTTATCTAACACCCTCAGATAGATGGCGTAGACCTAAAACACCTACGTTACAGACATGACCTAAGCTGTTGAAAGCGGCGTAAAACCTATTCCCCCTTTCTTCTTTACGACATCGCAAAATTGCAAATCGCAGCGAGATGCAACCTGCCATAGAACGAGTTACTACATGTGTAAAGGTTTAACTTTTACGATAGTCGGTACGATGTTCTGTATTACCGGATGCATCTATATATACCTATGCCGAATATCTCCCAGTTTAAAGGATATAGTGAAACAACGGCCGACTGTTTGTTCTATCTAGTTTAAGTGTACGCCCACTTAAGAAATAGAAAAACTGTATCAATGCCCTTCCTTTAATACAATTCCACGTCTCGCGAGATTTGACGAGAGATGAAACAAGGACCCACGTCACGATCTATCATTTGTTTCAAGATTGCCAAGATGGAAATGGGCAGCGTGGGACCTTTTATTCATTATTGGACTGTTCCCATGTGGGCAGTGATATTAAACGGGTTCTGATAAACTATCTTTAGATCAAGTGGACTGGACGTGTAGAACTATGTTGTATGGTATCGTATAGTGCAGTTAGTTATACGGGGGACAGTTGTACTAAATATGTCTGACTTCATAGTTCTATCTTATATGTTTGAGATGCTCTTTTAAAAAAGTCATTAAAGTCACATTATCGGGTCATGGCTTTTAATAGTTCTATTTTCTGTCATACACATATATGACATATCATAGTATAATAAATGAGCCCTTTTCCAGATGATATAGATTGAACACGTTTGCAGTTATGCAAACAAATGTTAATTTGCCAACACATATGCAATTGGAAGCCAGGAAAGACGGACCGGTCACCGTAGTTCGACATGGGCTCCCGAGACGACGGGGTGATAAAAACCGACTGGATTGTAGTGCAGGAATTGAATAACCACGCTACAGGGTATTTTGATTTCCCTAGAAACCCTTTATTGATATAGAACAGTATCAGAGTCAACCCTTTATACGAATTGGTCAAACATAAATGGAATTATTTAGGAAATGGGAAAGAATTGCAAATTGATTGCGAAAGTTTATTCAATTTGACATTCACATATCTTTTTACATAATGATTTCATGGCAATTTGTTTCATGGCATGTATAAACTAGAAACCTGCTTGTATATATCATGACACATTACCTGTACACGTTTTTCATTGTGTTAATTTATGATGACACTGCGTGAACTAATAGGATAATAAAAAAGAAAAACATCTGTTTTGCAGAGAATTAAAAGGCCTTACAATATTGAGAAACACATTGACGCAATGCTGGCTGGCATAAGTCATGTCGCTGAGGCCCTCACAGTTCTGCAGCATTTGAGCAGCAGGTCTGGCTGTCTATGATTGTGCTAGCAAGTGGCTTGAGCGCAGGATACATGAGACCTTTGGGTACCAGATAATCAGCACCAGGGTTCTGACTTGGCACAAAACATCCCTGTGCGATTCTCATGTAGACAATTTATATGTCAAGGTAGATTAAGTTCTCAATCTAATTCGCCGGCGGAGTTATTTCTGCTTTCATATTTATCACTCTACGTCCTACATTATACATGTATTGGTATTCTCTAGAAAGTTCCACGACGGCCTACTATACGATCTATGGCACCAATCACAATTATTATCGTAATCGCTTTTTATATATTCATAGCGGTAGGCTTAATAATAAAAATAAACCTTTTAATCACTCAGAATATTTATTGCAGATAAACATGTTTCAGCATAAATAACTCACAAAAGATGAACTACACAAAACGAAAATTGTCAATAAAGATGCATGTTCTAGATGTGATATACACGAGGATATCAAATATATTCTTTTTAGAGTTAGAAGTAGAAAAAAGCTCTTTGACCAAATTGAATTATAATGGACACTGCTTATGATATGATGCATCTAATCAAATTGATTTACATTTCGTTTAGCTTATGTTACCTAATATTTACATTACTATCAATATGTTCAACACTAGTATTTCCATTTCTGCACACACACACACACATATATATATATATATATATATATATATATATATATATATATATATATATATATATATATATAAACATATATATATATATATATATATATATATATATATATATATATATATATATATATATATATATATATATAAACAAGCAGACTAAATCAGAAAAAAAATAAAAATATATATGGTGATGGAATGATACTGGGCGGATGATAATTATAAGGTGGAATTATAAGAATCATAATAACGAGTCTTATATTGGGAGAAATGCACGGATAATTCGACGGTGCACGAAACTTAACACGCGCAAATCTAAAGCTATCTAAAATTTACAATCACAATCCTTTTCGTTATCATCCCTATAGATAACCGCCTCCTCTTTATCATATTTATTCATATTGCCATCATCACCTATGCTACTGCTCATCAAAGTTTATATTGTCACCTCTAATAATGATTATGATAACTACCCCCATAATTTTTGCCGCTGTCATCATCACCACTACGTGATTATCAGTGCCATTACCATCTACGTCTCAACTGCAATCGATACAGTGACGAGGCTCACCACTCTCCTGATCACAACAATTATCTACACGTGATCGACCCTAAGCAATACTGATTGCCATCTTCATCATTGGAGAATAGAGCTGCCCTTACCAATATTTGGAGGCTTATTTCTAGTGAGGACTTCCCAGAATAAATACTACTCCGTTCTGAGAGCATCTCATCAATCATAACATGGCATTAATTAGAAGAATAGTATGCATGGCCAGTCCAATTAATGTACTGTAGAGTCTGTGGGCGCTGAGGAATGAGGAGTTTTGAGGAATGGGGTTTAACTTTAGGTTTGATTTGACCGGATCTCTGCATACGAGAATGTGTATGACACTTCTTTGACAGGGGGATTGGTTTTGTGCGACCGCAAGTGTCCTTGTGGCATTCCATTGGAATAGAATATGACACTTGGAATATTGATCTACGTATAAGTTACTTTCGTATTCATAAAAAGATAATATGATACTTTCCAATACATGGTTGTTAAGGTGAGTTGGGCTTGGAGTAGAAAATGTCGAGTTGGACACATATGTGAATTACTCATTCTTATTCCTTAAAAGACTTCCTATAATGTGATTATCAAGCTGAGCTTCATATTCTATAATTCTATGAGAGAGAGAGAGAGAGAGAGAGAGAGAGAGAGAGAGAGAGAGAGCAGATTACTGTGTATAGTATAACACATGATACATATGTATGTTTGTTCCTCCATAGGAAATGGATTTGGTTTCGCAAATGTTTGGAAAATGTTACACAGAAAAGTGATATTCAAATTTATTGTGTACAGGCTCTGCACTTTTTGCATGCAATGTGTACAGATTAATTGATACATTATCCGTAACAGAAAGGTCTCTGAAATTTGTCTGAAACATGTTACATTAGTACTTAAGTGAGACAGATTACAATGGGAAGTACTAAGCATTCAAAGCATTCGCAAGTTTATCTTATATTTACTCTATTCTCATCACCCCGTGAGATGAGAACAGAAAAAAAAACATGCCATGCTCTCTTGGGTTATACTAACAAACAACAGTGCCCTAGGCAACTGTTGGTTGAGAAATAGCTGAAACACATTTGAAGACTTCTGTAGCCTCAGGCACAATTCTGTTTTTTTGATTGACCTAAGCATATGCTGCTCCTCAGATGCAACTTCTTATACAGAGTATTTGAACATTTTATGGGGGTTCATAATGCACTATAGAGGAGTAGAACGTGTATTCCCTCATTCATAAAACCGTCATGCTACAATATGATTTGTTGCCTACTTTGACGTGGCCAAAGCCTTTGATTATGTGTGGGTGGATGGCCTTTTCTTCCAACTTCACCAGTTAGGTACTAGGGGGAAGACTAGGCGGGTTCTCTACCACTTTTACTTAAATCTTCGGTGCTGTGTTAAAGTACAAGGACACTCAGATTGGTACCCACTGACGTGTGGTATCCATTGGATAGGGATAAAATTTGAATTACACAGTTTTATTAATTCACTTATTCTACAATTAAAAGAGTCAAGAGATGTTTTTTTCTGTCAGAATAGGTAGTTGATATACTTGAGAAATTTCAGGAGTATGCTGGCAAGAAGGTATAGAGATTTTTAGGTTGGTACCACTTGGTGCACTTGGATGGATGAGGTTAGAATGGTTGGTAGATGTGAAGAATCTTTTGATTCATAGTATTTTAGTGTTGAATGACAGTGTTTGTATTAAAAAAATATTTTTTGGAGCGGGCTAGGTACTTTTATGATAACAATGAGATTTGCAAGGAGAATGTCCATAGGAGTCCTATTTTTGACCTATTGAATACTGCATGTGCTTTTTGACCTTGACTCCAGCATTAGGGAATGTGGCCCAGTATTTTCTAAGAATGGTTGGAAGGAAGAGAGCCTGTGAGCTGGAATACACTTTCTGATCTATTTAGGCACTGGCGCATGGTAGTTTAAACTTATTGGATGATATTTGTTCCATGCCTAGGTATCTCTTCTGGTTGCAGTTATCCGATAATAATCCTGGCATTATTGCTGGTTGTGAAACTTTGGAAGGTAGCGCATAGAGCAAGTTTACTCAAGAGTGACAATGTCAGACTAAAGAGAATGACAAATTCTTTTAGATGGCGTGCTTGAGTGTTTATACATATATATATATATATATATATATATATATATATATATATATATATATATATATATATATATATATATATATATATATATATATATATATATAGACGCTGCAATGCTATGTATGATACAGTCACAATACATACTATGATTCATCGAAGCACATTGGGAAATTCAAATAGCAATGATAATAGTTATTTGTGTGAATACTTACATATGACCCATTTTTTGCTACAGGCGACACAGCTGCTTGTTACTGTATAGGTAGACCCTGTTCTTGAGAAGCCGAATGCAGGACATCCCAGAGGCCCCATCTTGCCCACCCCTGTACATGTTATACAGGAATGGGTTTCGTCATTATTTACTGAAATGAAAGCAAGCATGATTAGGGTGGAAGCAACCCATTTCAAAATCTGCATGCAAGGTAGCGATGGTATTTGACAATACACGATTGCTGTTGGAAAACGATATAAATACCGTTAATGCATTACATACGTTTTATACAACTTATAACTGCCTAAAAAAACAGATATTTCATCCATCTACTAGTTCTCCGGAGATATGGTAAGATTCTTAGGTCGTCAAGTATTCATAGCATACAAAAATACAAAAAAGACACTTATTAAAGGCAACATTTACCATCAATAACTTAATAGCTGAAATCTTAACCGAACTGCCGAAATGTGTCCAGAAGAAATGATCTTTTATAGTTTTGGTTATGAACTGCTTAAAGCGAACAAAGAACAATTCCCTACACATATGGTACTGTGTTGGTAATTCCTCCTACATGTGGCAAGTCACTCGATGGCCATGGTGGGCTATTTCTATATACATAGGGCATGCCCCCGTGGCCGAGTGGTCAGATCAATACGCATTGACTGATTGCTGTCCCTAACCACTGCCAAGGTGGCCGGGTTCGAATGCAGCTCAATGCATGTAAGAAATTTGTCAGATGTTGTCAAGATTTTCATATAGTATGCTTTCCACGTGAAAGTCCTGGGAAGAAATTGCAAAGGCTTCAAAATAATAAGTAACGTACATAAGCATATGTGTTTGCGAACACTGCCACTGCCCCCATTGCCTCGAAGGCAATTGGTTTGCCTTAGAGTTATGTCCAGAGAATAGAATTTGGAAATAGGAGTTTCGTTTATCGTCACCTTAGCTGCCACATATAGGTGTAACCCCGAGTCACTGGTAGCTTTATCACATGCACCGACTGGGATTCGAAACCCGGCAGTTGTGTGAGAGACAGCGGGCAGACAATGATGACTCCTTGGGACCGGTCGGCTCTCAGGGCAAGCCTCTGATTCCCCAGACAGACTCTCTGACTAACTATGCTCATTAATACCTATCTTGGGCGAAAGGGCCCAGTAGAGCTTCGAGGACGTGAGTCACGTTTCGGCAAACTTGCCTGAGGAATCGCGGTAGACATGAGACTCCTCCTCCTACTCTCTTGACATGGCTCGGCTCTCAACACGACAATAACCAGAGCATCCGTGCTGCATAAACCTGCATTATGACTACACGTATTATCTCTATAATTGCTTCTCTCACTTTATGGTCAAATGGTACCGCCATCCAGGCCAACCCCAACATCCAAGTGGTCTAAGGCATTGCAATTGGATGCTTGCTGGAACTCCATGGTGTCCCGGTTCGAAGCCTGATTGAAACATGAGAGAAAGTTGCCAGTTACTTGGGGTCAGTCATTTCCCCAGTTTGCTTGACCGTTTACAACTGGCTATTACAATTTAGCCTCAATACAGAAGAAATAACGACAAACGAAATTCTAAAAATTCTATGCTGCATGAACCAGTATTGCAGCTAGACGTATTACGCGTATTTTGGCGAGGACATGATCATTGGCCTTATCCCATTGCTACGACTCACATACTGTTCTAAGCGGCAGAGGCAGCAGAGTCTATATTGGCCAATGTTGATCTCCGTCTTCTGACGGATATTGGCCTGGCCATTAATGTTCCCGTAAGAGCCGACCTATCGACCAAGTAATTTACTAGCCACAGCCAATACCAGCATGGGGACAATACCGCGACGTGCCAGAGCAATTGTAGTTATCCTAGCCGCACAAGGCCGGGATGATGCCAAGTCATAGTCAGAGCGGTCTGGGACTCGTATACTAGTATATTCCCAGCGAACAGGCTTAACCAATAAAGCTATCTTGTCGAAAGAGCCACGCAGGCACCTCGGCAGGTTCCCGGAACCTGTCTCATCAATGCACGATACTGAATAAATACATATAATTGCATACTCCAATGTGCAATCATAGTGAAATAAATGTTACTCTCCTTTCCTCGCTGTAGACCAGGCAAGGTGCAATAGTAAAGAAGCAGTTCCCAGATGGAATTTGGATTTTTTCTCTTTGAAAGCATGAATATACACGGAATCAGGGACACTTTTAGCAGACTTCAATTAACTTATATACTTTCAGTGATTGGCTAATAACAGCAAAATCCATCTTTTAGAAAATGTATGCAATACCGATTTAAAAAATTGTCAACAGAACTGCAAAGGGTTACCCCTGGACTAGTTGAGCATTAACCTAGGTTAACCCCTAAATCAACACAGCGCCCCTGGTTATTAAGAACTCCATGGTCCCTATTGGTGTTTTGTCAGTTTAGCTCTCGTCACAATACGGGATTAGACGTAGAACATGTACACAAGTAGTCTCTTAGTGCCTATTGTCAAGATTTGACAGTAGATGGCGCCATGAGAATAGAGCACTTTATGCATAATTGAAGAGGAACACCATGTGCATTGTTCTTACCAGCAAGCACTTCAGGGGCCGGATTTACATATGCCATGTGCTATGGGATGTAGTAGCCCACTTGACAAGCCAAGTAAAGCACATGCCCACATATGGGGTGTGGCTGCATACTCGCAATACAAATTCAATTCAATAGAGCTAGGTGAATGTATAAGCCCTGTCCTCCAGTGTCATGCCTCTATCCATGGGTGCAAACTAAAATACCAGAACGGCTGCATAATTCAAACACTGACAGAGAGATGCATGGTGCATCCATAGTCGCACTTTTAAAATGTATTATTATGGTCTGAGCTCTTCACCAGAAACATTTAAACACCGACAGAAAGAGGGATGGTATGTCTATAGTCGATTTGAAATCTGGAAAAAAGCCATGCCACTGTCTTGCCTCTTTTTAATTGTATGACCATGATCTGAGCCGTTCTCTGGAAAGATGTTCGTTGTTCACAGTAACCAAGAGTATGTGTTGAAACCATCACGTATTAACTGCGTTCTGAGATGCTGTCTGTATCGAATGCTTAACTTACCTGAGTAATACTGATACCGTGCGTATCTGACCCTGAACCCATATCTGCGATCTGGGATGCTGTCTGTATAGAATTCTAAGATGATGAAGTTGCTGCTGGACCTGTAGGTGACGGGAGAAGGCAGATTGTGACCGCAAATACCTGTTGCAGGAACCATTAGCCGACCATAATTAACATTGGCACCTGCAAAGAAAAGGAATGTGTTAGATATGTAAAAAAGAAAAGGCACACATGAACCATGAGGTGTATGTTGGGCAACACTATAAACCGGGTTGACTGGGGCGTAAGAATTCACCACATACAATTTATTTTTACCAATTTGACTTTTATTGTCCTTGTGAAGTATAGTATAAAGCATGATTTTACTGCCAGCAAGAGAGAAAGGAGAAACAAGGTCACCAATAAAAGCAATAAAGTTGTAAAATAGTTTCATCTGAGAGAGAGAGAGAGAGAGAGAGAGAGAGAGAGAGAGAGAGAGAGAGAGAGAGAGAGAGAGAGAGAGAGAGAGAGAGAGAGAGAGAGAGAGAGAGAGAGAGAGAGAGAGAGAGAGAGAGCATCACTCAGAATACCAATAAAACTATAGTTAGCTACAATCTTCTCTGGTTGTTAGGATGGTCATTTATCTTATCTGCTTAGCCATCCCATCCATTCTGATGAAAATCCACTCACACATCATTAAACACCCACCAGTTGTCAAGACTTGGATGGAAACTTACTCGTTACTGTCATCTCGTGCATATCTATATATCAGCTATTCCAGTTACTACCTTTTTATACAAAGATTCAGTGGGAAATGCTTCCACCAATACAATCCAATGCTTATTCACATAGCGCAATGTCAATGCAAATGCCATCACTTCACCCATTTGTCTTAATCAATCTAGAGATTTACCCATCCTTTTCCAAAGAGGGACAGCAATACGGCAATACCTTTCCAAGATTAAACAGAGGCTCAGAGGGTTCATAGACTACAAATTTCCATCCTAATTGGGGAATAAATAACCCACCCTTCCAGCAAATCAAATTACCTCTTTCCCTGCCCAGAAACCTATGCCTCGGTTTTACTAAGTACATCTCTGAGATCTCTTTAGTTGCTTGGCGATGAAGCATTCGTATGTCATGCACTCTTTTGGTGTCGGATGACCGTATTGGAACTATTCACAATATTCACGAGGGAACAGCTTATAGATTGAAAATGATAGAATGCTACCAAAGGAAATCAGGAAATCAATTTAGCTATATATAAGCTAACGGTATTTCGACTCGGTCGCCAATCATTGGCTCTCGGATAATTGATAGCCTAGTACTTAAGTCTGTGAACGTGGCTTTCTTTCTCTCTACAGCATCTCATAGTGAGTGGAGTATGCATCTTGAAAAGTCCACTTGTGAACCCTTGTGTGATGTAAACACGGTTTCGCAGTCCCATATATTCTCAAGGGTAGCAAATTGTCTACACCTCAGAAGGTTCAGTACAAATCTTTTGAATCGCTGATACACAGGTTTAACATTTTTGCCATTAAATAAATTGCATGGTTTTCTATGTTTATTACCAATATCCTCACCTCCGTACAAGGTATGTGTCTATCCGCCTTTCAGATAGGTAGACAAATTAACTATAGATACTGTAGATTCACAAAAGATTGTGTAGAGTAGATTTTACGAATTTAAAGAAAATCGATTTTTTGCGGTTTTTAACTTTGCGAATTGGCCGCATCATGGAGTGCCAGCTATATACTTACAGTGGCAGCACTAATCATTGCGAATTTTAATTTTGCGTCCGCGGCTAACCGCTAAAAACGCAAAAATTAAACTTACACAATCTTTTCCGAATTTACAGTACTGGTTGGAGACTGGGTTTATACAACATCCTCAATAGATAATGTCAGTGCATTGTGTCTGGTCTCTCTCATGTGGCACCACTAACTTACTTAGAGAATCTATTCTTGTGTATTGCCTCCCTCTCTTGCCCCGGGCCTGGGCCTGTTCTGGGAGATGTCTGCGCAATCACACTAGTACAATGTTCATATATAGCCCTGGCACTACAGCCTGTGCCGAAGCCTCAAGGTGCCTGTTAGGTAACCATACCAGTTCGTTCCATTAACACATTTCTACCCGTGAGGATCTCTTGTAATTGTCGACTGGATCTATGCTATTAAAACACAAGTTCAAAATATTTCAAGTAGAGTTGTCCGTTAGACTCTGATCAACATTCCTACATGAAGCTTCTTTCCATAAAAATACTTGGATCTGAAGGATTTCATAGTTTTTGTGCAGCTGCAGCCATGAATGGATCAAGGGAAGGGTTCTCATAGAACTGTCAGACTGAGGGCATATATAGGCTGAGGTGGCTTCCATAGTAACTGAGGAAAATATCTTTTCATTTACAAAATCGTTATTATGCGTTGCATGTCAAAAGTACGATGGACCAAGTGTGAACGAGAAAGTAAATTCAAATTTATTTTCACTCCCGTTTATTGGGGAGAGAAAATGAATTTAAATTCATTTTCACTCCCGGTTATTGGGGAGTGACCATAAATTTTAATTTATTTTCTCTCCCCAATAAACGGGAGTGAAAATAAAATTGAATTTATTTTCTCTTTCACACTTGGTCCATCGTACAAAAGGATCATGTTGCACATATCACAAACTATATTCGGTATCAAATAGTACTAGGGATAACCATCCCTAAGTATCAGATTATAGGGAGGATACGATTCGTGTTACCCAAAACAGGCCAGCCACTGAGCTCGACTTTTGGATATAAAGTTCTTCCCTTCTTAATCATACTGTAAAATTTGCATACCGAACATTAATGTTCCAGCTCATTGTTCTACTATGTAATTTATTGAAATAACCCCTATTTCAC
>OZ012684.1:28513099-28514208 GCA_963942565.1 Maea johnstoni
CATTGATTTTCCGATGGTTTCTAACTGTAAGCTAGTCATTGGGGACACATTAGGTTCCACTTGAACAAGTTAATGTTAGGAAATAATGATGATGAAATGCCATTTATTCAGGATCACCACATTCTGATTATTACATTTTTTGTCGTAACAAAAGTCCTGCTCTTTGCCTTCAATGTTCATGGCCTCTTTTGCTACAGCAGATCTCTATTACCGCCCACTTGGCCAAGATAAGGTCAAGTACTGAGGAAAATGTGAAGGGCAATTATCCTCCAAAGAGGACGCTTCCATCTCAAATGGGCATTGATTGATGATTGGGAAATCATAGACAGTCAATTTCAGGCACACAATGGTCTAACAATGTGTTCGGAGCTTCTAATCTTTGGGGACATAACTGGCTTCAACTGCAACTGACACTGATTTATGGGCAGATGTGTTCAGGCGAACGTCAGCCGCCCGAAGAAGTAAATTGGAATTTTGATTGGTTTCATTTTTCTTTTTAAAAGATTCTCTTGTTAATTAAGGAAGGGGAGCAACGCTGGGCCATGAATCTGGTAAAGAAGCGCTGATTACTTTCCTCAAATTACATACAGCGCGGAGATGATTGTTCATGTTAAGGCAGAACTCTCTCTCTCTCTCTCTCTCTCTCTCTCTCTCTCTCTCTCTCTCTCTCTCTCTCTCACACACCACAAAACACATCCTCCTCATTGTCACAAAAGAAACTTGCTGTTTTTCGTTGTGCAACTCTTTGAATGTAAGTAAGGGAGTCACCAGTTTTGTCATTAAATGCTTCAGATCATATATGTCAAAATTATACAAAGTATAGTTTATTTCAGCCAAGTCATGTATGCATATATGTAGCCATCCATAGGGCCATGAATGAATGAATGAATAAATGTTTAAAGGCACATCGACACACAAAGGTCATTTAGTGCCATAAGATATTAGCAAAAGGTGGTCCTTTGTCAAAAAAACAATGACAAAGCATAATTATTCTAGGTGAAAGAAGAAAAAGGGGGAGAGTAAGAGAAGAGCCTTCAGATCCAAGGAGGACTAAAGGATCTTTTTAGATACACGGTATCCATAGACAGATCCACACATCCCCATTCTTT
>OZ012684.1:28519408-28529408 GCA_963942565.1 Maea johnstoni
GTGCACTTGGACCACGTGTCTTCCTATTTCCTGTGGTGCCTCTTCCGGCCCAGGAACCATGTGCTTCGTCTACCAGAGAGAACTGCAGTTCCAATCAATACATATTGCTATAGAACAACGTTACTTCTACACTCCAATACAATACACGGAAACAATGAGCCATACAAACCTTTTAGGAAGATGGTTTATAACACAATGCAATGCTACAAGGCATTGTAGGCAGAATACAAAGAAAACAAACACCATGTTGCAATCCTTCAGCCGAGCCTTTGTCTGCTTGGCACGTATTCCGTGTTTAATAAAACTGGGACCCACATGGGAGATGGCTGAGAATGATTACAAAAGTAGAAAGCAGCGTCTCTCGTACAATATTCGAAATTGTAGACGAGAAAGCATGGAAACTTAGCAATGGATCGCTCTATGCTTTCGTAAGAGCATTTCCGTTGAACAGATATAAACGTTCGAAACTATGAGTTTGAATATTTCAAACTACTGGCTCAGAATTTCATAACACAGTAAAGCTTTCTTCGATAACATTATAATCAAATACTGGTGTAGTAGAAGTAAGACATTTTAGATGTAACATTGTATGGACACTATCTGATAAGTCGATTTTATTCAATTTGAGTGCCAGGAAAATGAAAATGCCAGATCTAGGCGAGTGTTATTTAATAAGGATTGATTATAGTTTCATCCTTGCCATGTTTTCCTCCCAGGCTCAGAACTATATGCTGCTATTATTCCTGGCATATTCCAAGAGTCTGCTCGATCGTCCTCATCCAATTTGGCGAGGTGTTATGAGTTAATTAAGTCATAAGATAACATAATATCACCATCAACGAGGATCGTGTTGTACGTGTATGCTCGCCGCCTGGATGGCAATATCCCTTCCTTGAGATGCCGTCGAGAAAGAATTTTAGCTTAACCCTTTAATGCTCGGGACAGCCAAACACAGTCTGACAATTTGGGCGAAATATTTTAATCGAAAGCATAGTAAAGAAAACATTTGAAGAAGAATGTCTGGTAGAACACTACAAACATTTCTCCTTCGAATTATTTGTAAAATTATTCTTAAATTACCATTTTTTTTGTAAAAAGTAGCATAGATCGAAGCGACACTTTGTTGGAAAACTCTCTAGCACTAATCGGTTAATGCCAGGACATCTCACAAGGCTCCCGATGGCAGCCAAGCGGACAGCATGAGATATCTTCAGGGAATATTAATAATATCCGGAGCAGGAGCTAAACCTAGTCTACTGAATCAGTGCTTTTATCGCATCTTCCCCAAGGCTTACAACAGGGACCCTACACGATGGGATCAACCAAACGTACAAACCAATCAAACGAATCTAGTAAAACCTCAAAAGTGAAGAGTAGTAGTAGTAGTAGTAGTAGTAGTAGTAGTAGTAGTAGTAGTAGTAGTAGTAGTAGTAGTAGTAGTAGAAGTAGTAGTAGTAGTAGTAGTAGTAGTAGTAGTAGTAGTAGTAGTAGTTGTAGTAGTAGTAGAAGTATAATAATAATAATGATAATAATAATGATGATAATATTAATAATAATAATAATAATGATAATAATAATAATAATAATAATAATAATAATAATAATAAAAATGATGATAACAATAATAATGGTAACAATAATTATAATAATAATAAATCTACATACGAATAGTAGACTACATAGATACATAGATATTAAAGGTTGAACAAACATAACTCAAACACATGAACAGTGTTCATTGGATACACTTAAGGAAGTTTAGTTGAGATAGAATCTCCCCTGGCCCAATCTTCAATGGCAAATACAAGTCATACGGTTACTTTAACCTTTTTTCATAATGCCTTATATTTTACAATGGGGGAAAACAGATTTTAACAAGTTACTCGCGCTGAATCACAAATATATGGACAGTTTTTGAACATCATAAATATGATCGTTACAATGGTAAACTATCATATATACGTGCCATTACATGTATTTACGTTCAGTCTTATATTTGTTCATGCTCCTGGCTAAATCAAACCAGAAGTAAACGATTTTTCACATTCGTTTTTAATAGTGACTTATTCATTTCTTTGTGTATAGTGAATTGTTCATTATTTCTAAAAGACATCGTTCATGCGATTTGATTCATTCATATGAATAATTACGTTGGTTTGATGAAGAAAAAAGTGGTTCCAAACATTGAAGACGATGACCTATCCTTTGCCATTCCGACTTTTGTACATAATGGAGGTACCACCCACCCAAGAAAATCGTCTGCCGAATGAGCGATTACACTGAAACTAAGGCCACGATGTAGAAAATCAAAAGAGATGTTATAGAATTAAAGCATCTCTGAGACCTAGTGTCTTATATGCCTCAGGCTTGAGTCAAGCAACGCTCGTCGTCTCAGGAGTAGGCAGCTGAGAGCAAGGACATGACAATGATTTATAACCCAATGCTGCGACCGCCTGAGGGCATGCAGACAATACTATGTAACTATTGTTTCATTGTCTTACAAACTGTGCTAGGCACCACAAAAGGCAGATATTGATCTAAGAGAAAGTTGCGCATAATCTGGAGAAAACATACTACCCTGGTTCCTAAATATTTACTTTGTGGAATGCAGGTTAAGCAAAAAATACGGTATATTCGCGTATGCATGAAATGCTTCGTTTCATTCTTAAATCCTTTCGTCTGTTTACTATCAAGAGCATTTTCGTTTAAATGCATATATCACATATATACATTACATGCATACATACATAACATTCTCAATATAGGATACATACTTTACATAACATACATACATGCATACAACACCTTCACACGAATAATCAGTGCAATGAAATAACAAATGGTTCCATCTGACACCAAACATTCTCTACTACTTCTTAGTGTTTCTGAAACCTTAGTCCGCCCTGCCTCTAATTTTCAGTATGTATTAAAAAAGGGACAGGTCTTTTGTTCCTGAATTACATTAATGCCAGCTCTATTCCCTGAAGTTGTTTGTGTGCATTTCCCCTAGACGTTTGTGACGGATAAAGTCCCACACCGAACATGGCAATATGTCAATAATTCATCAACTAAATTGGAAGGTTTTCCAATAATATCCTATTGCAAAGTTCATATGGAGAGCAGTGTCAAGGCAAGCGAGCGTAGCAGAGGCTAGGCGATGACACTCGCCCAAGCGCACACACAGGCCAAAATGCCAGCGAACGACAGGCCCGTCAATATGTAGCGTTGTTGGCTTAACTCACTGTTGTTTGAGTCATCAGCAACGGCATGGAAGCTTTATTGATTAGTGGAAATTTTCGTGTATGTTTGTATAGGGGTTTTGATTGTGGGCTATTGAGTGAGTGCAGACAGAAACGGGAGTATAGAGTTTAATGGCAGATTGGAGTGTCTCCGACATGCGATCCATCAGAGACTAGAATTATGTGCTTTCTGATGAATAGTGCCGGTGATAACTACCACCATTGATCAAGCAAATCTGAAATCAATTGAAGCTGAGCAACTTGCTAAGCAGCATGCTAATTTCGGCAAAATAACCGGGGAAGGGAACGCGGAGACGAGAACTGCTTAAAACCCAGTGGGGATTATTCCGAGTTAGTGGGTCTTATTTTCTAGATTGGAAGTGAATACCCTTATTTACTCTCTCCGACAATCCCTCCCATCAATTTCATTCAATTTTCCTCCTCACATCTCTCTGAGAGTAGTCTGTGCTTGCAGTGTTGTTTAGTCAGCGAGGCTGGAATCTGCTTCCTCCAGCCCCAGCCTGCCTCGATCGACAAGAGCGTGCCGCTCCGACTCGGCCAGCTACAATGCTGCAATGAAGATTAGCTGTCGGTACGGTGCCTCTACGATAATAAATATACCTTCTGATATTCTCCAAGGCTCAATAATTTCATTTGGAAGAGTGTTCCGAGCCAAATCATAGTGAGTATTCACTGTACCGCAGTGTGGGTCACCCTGCAAGTCTAGCTGGCTGGCTCTATGGAGTGCTCCCACGGCTGCTGCTGCGAGGAGCAGCAAGCACTGGCTACAGTATTGTAGTATCACAATAACAAACCAATGTTCCATGCTTAACACACGGGCAAGCCTCTACGTACGCCGCCCGCATGGCACCAGCACTAAACCCGCACCCACTGATGCTCTACGGCAGTTAAATGCTTCAATGAAAACCAAATCGTGGCTGCTTTGCTCTCATCATGCAGATAAAAATAGATTAGATCCACTCATCAGAGAGAATCTACTACTGTACTGTAGCATTGAGTGTGTTTGGGATACGAGTCCACTGGATTCCTGCTTAGCCATGCTTAGCGTTGCGTACAATTGGCGAGGCATTTTCCTGTTGAAATAAGCAACGATGTAGGCTTACGTACACTCTACCTAAAGACTAGTAGGCATATAGCATGGAGTCTCAGTGTCTGCATGATGTCAAGTAGTTCTTTGCAGGGGAGAGCGGATCAATAAAACATGTCATGAGAATGTTAGTGGCTGTATTTGTATTAGGCCAAACCCTTCAGCAATACTCCTAAGGGTCATTAATTCTCCCAGTGGCTGATGCCAGCGGAGGAGGAGGAGGCACGGAGACTACAGGCGACCTACACTCACTGCTCCTCTGCTATGGAATAGGCAACCTTTCTTACAACACGGAAGCCGGGCCTCATACTGACCACTTTGATAGTGATAACACGGCACCGTGATCGCCTTAGGGTGACCAACCACCTAGCAATGGGATTATACCATATAACAGACCAATTCTATTACAAAACACCTACCTTGCACGATGTGACATGTTAGTAGAACTGCCGATGAAATGATTGCATATATAAGCCTTATTGTATCCATCTTGGCCCGCTAGTCCTGTCAGAGAGGTGAGTGGGAAGGGTCCATACGCGCCCGTTCTTGTGGAACACTTACAATCATCTAGCCTTCCACACTTACTCCTCTTTCCGCCTCCCTTCACAGGAGAGTCACGTGACCCGTTGCCTAGCAGCACGCAGCTCGATTTGCATTATTCATAGTGTGTGAGCTCGCAGCAGCTGAGAGGGAAACGCTTTCACTGGTTTATTGAATGTAGTTGTCATTCTGTAAACAGGTGCGGCTTTGTACTTTGATTCCCGCACTCAGTTTGAGCCCCGTAATGCAGCAATTCGCCACATTTCTCTGCAGACTATTAAATCAACCATGCATGTTTTATAAAGAATTGATATTGATCTATTCCTTACCGGAACTGCCTGGGTTTAAGGTGCGCGAAAACTCGCATCCTGCGCCTTGTATGGTGCTTGATAATGCCATATGGTTATCCCAAGACTATTGTATAGTGGAACATCTAGAACATTTCTGTCATGCATTCTTGAACTATTGTTTCAACCAGTCATTTATGAATGTAAAGAACCTTTCCGTTAATCTGTATATAAACTGATACATTGCAATCAAGAAATATCCGTAGACACATTTGATAGAGTCACATATCCTGGAAAAATTCCATTTACATACTTGATTATACTAAGAACAGGTTTACATGTAGTTCCTTTGCTTTTAATGAGCCATAGCTACTCGTCTAATACATGTAGTATATTTGCTGACAAATTACTTCAACTTCATTAATAATGATCAAAGAAAATATTGATCAAATATTGTCCCGGAGACGCATGTGTCAATCACTCCTATATAGACTGAAATAATTTATATACTGTATAACTGGTTAATTTGGCGTGGTTTTTAATTTGGCGTTTTTTGGCGAATGCCCATCAACGCCAAATTAAAGATCGCATAAAAATATGTCTTCATGAAGATGGCGTTGTTCTGACTGCTCCAGACGCCAAAATAAATACAGGGAAAACACTTTTTTTTAAAAACGCCAACTTAAGTACACGCCAAATTAACCAGTTATACAGTACTTGAACTAGACCTTATCGTTATGTCAAGTAGCAACAGTAACATTCACTGGCAAGAGGAAATATCTAGATCAGTTTACCTTAGCACCTAATATACTTGCGAGCATAAGGTCCTTTCCATTTTCATTACGATTTAGCTGAACGTTTTGATGCGTAAGATTAAACCTTAGATGATAAAATGGACATTATGCTAGAATATCCCATTGCATTCTCAAAAAGATTTTCCTCAATCTCTTATTTGAAACTAAAACAATGCTTTATTAGTTGCTATAATAAGCCCTTGACTCCATGTCTCAACCATCTTAAGGAAATGGTAGAACTACAGGGGTGGTTTCTTCATCAAATTATCCCAGCACCAATACCTGCAACATAAGCGATTCCGATTATGATATCATATATCAAAATGATTTACCCAAAGGAGAAATAGCATGCATGCAACGGGCGTCTAATCGTAACACTAGTTCTGAAAACGAGCGTTAATATGTATATATATATATATATATATATATATATATATATATATATATATATATATATATATATATATATATATATATATATATATATATATATATATATATATATATATATATATATATATATATATAAATATATATATATATATGTATATATATATATATGTATATATATATATATGTATATATATATATATAAATATGTATATATATATATATATATATATATATATATATATATATATATATATATATATATATATATATATATATATATATATATATATATATATACACACACATTTATGTATATATGATCAATATGATCAATAACTCTCTGCAAGATAAAAGTTATCTAATATAATGGTGCGAAATCTAGGTATGCAAACAAGATCCAGTTCATGGCTCTAATACCCAGCGGTGTATTGGTTTGAATATGGTTTACTATTCCGACGCATTCAGAAAAAGCCAGGATCGAAAAGGCAGTATGCACAATTCCATCTCTCACCCCATATGTTTTTTATTACATAACATGATGTATTGTGTGAACATTGCGGTGGATACAAGACTATAAACTGAATACCTTTATTAGTGGTATTTGCCCTCATCAGACAAATGGCATTGATTAATTAGGGCACATTATGCGACCAAGGGTTGTGGTAGCCAGTTTCCCGTACACAGCAGTTATATGTATACACTTGTACGGTTAACGACGGGTTAGATGGTATATTACAAATCGGCACAGCAAAGTCCATGTTAAGAGGTACAAAAAAGGGAGGATAAAAAATGATTCCTAAGTCATAGTGAGACAGTAATTGATACTAGGCAGTCCTCCAATCACACATCAAAGGACCACAGTCTATTTATCTATTTCTGTGTTATCGACTCACAATGACTAAAATGGCGTGATTCATTCGGGATTAATGACTAATCAACACCAATGAAAAGGGTTTAAGGATAAAATACGTACCTATGATGCAAAGTATTTGAGTTAATCTGCTGATGCTTCGATTTACGATATTGAACATAATGCTAATTAGAGAGCCATCATGACATCAAAAGCATGTGTTTATTGATCATATGTATAAACCCATTATGCAATATTCTTCTATCAACGATGTGCAATGGCTGGTATAAATCAAGCGCCTAGATGAATCGATTTTCTCTCGTGATGTATTTGATTTCCATTAGCTACCACTCTTGAATATTGGTTCACGCAAAAATTTGCATTTTCGTAGTCAACGAGCGAGCCGAGAATCATATTAACTACTTTCCTAGTCAAACCCGGTCCACTATCTACAATTCAAATCCACGCTTATTATTGGGTATTTAAACACATAAACGGTACATACCATTACTGTGATTACATAACAATGTGATTTCAACCATACATGTATTGAGCTTAAGGATGGATGATCTAATGCTTTTCTTCAGTGAAATGACAATCCTGCATTCTTATAGCTATTAATCTCCCGAAGTAGATCAAACTCAAGAGCAAACGTCTGAATCGTCCTCTCAGGCAAACAGGATGTTCTGGGGTAAGGGAGATATGGAACACGTTTCCAGCATTAGGAGGGGCTATGGTAGAATGGATAATTAATGGCAAGACGCCACGTCTTGATTGTCTGTTACGTGCAAGAAACGCCTACCTGACCGCCGCGGGTCACAGACAGAGAGAGAAGATTCAATGTGCCGTCTCTCTGTCTTATGACGACATTGTATGGGTGTCCTATAACGTGTAAATGCAACCATTTATCATGTCATACTCTTACCAAAAGGGGACGACCCCAATAGCCAATTGGTGTAATGCATTTTATACTGCAAAACAAAAAAAAATCGGGTTCACATCCAGGTTAGGCAGGTGAGAAGGTTGCCAATAACTAGGGCAAGTCTGTGGG
This sequence comes from Maea johnstoni, assembly GCA_963942565.1. Taxonomy (NCBI): domain Eukaryota; kingdom Metazoa; phylum Annelida; class Polychaeta; order Spionida; family Magelonidae; genus Maea; species Maea johnstoni. The sequence continues at coordinate 28,527,671 of OZ012684.1, forward strand.
TTTTCCCAGTGACTCGTGTTTTCATTACTAATAACGGCAAGCTATCCACAGTTGAGCCTCAATTTTGCAGAAATGCTACGACCAACGCAATTCTTAATTCTTTTACAACAAATAAATCTTTGTTAAAATATTTTGCAAAGATATAATACACGGATTGCATATAGTTAGAATATAAATTGCACTGCAACAATTATAATCGTACACGCTATTGATCACAGTGAAACAATAATTAGGTTAAATAATAACTATTGGCTAGAAATATGTTTATTCTCTTCCTTGAATATGGTTTCTTTAAATGCCATTCTCAGTAAAACTTTGCATACGTATTCAAAATTAATTACATGTATATCTTCATTTGAATTTACTTTTTCACTCATCACCCACCACTTATGCTAATTCTTAAATAAAATCAGTTTATCATTTAAACTAATCTTGAATACTTTGTACTCAAGATTTCAAGTTGATTATCCATGAAATTTCAGCATACCTGTCTTATAAGCCAGTGTGTGGTTTTCAGAATGGAACTCGTCAAAGACTGACATAAAAAGGTATTACATATGTTATCATTATAAATATATTTTTAAGATTTGCATGATATCTTGTCCTATAACGTGTAAATGCAACCATTTATCATGTCATACTCTTTCCAAAAGGGGACGAACCCAATAGCCAATTGGTCTAATGCATTTTATACTGCAAAATAATTCGAGTTCACATCCAGGTTAGGCAGGTGAGAAGGTTGCCAATAACGGGGGCAAGTCTGTGGGTCTTCCCAGTTACTTGTGTTTTCATTACTATTAACGATAAGTTATCCACAGTTGAGCCTCAATTTGACAGAAATGTTACGACAAACGCAATTCTTAATTCATTAACAACAAATAAATCTTTGTTAATACATTTTGCTGAGGTATATTACACGGATTGCATATAGTTGAAGTGAAACAATACTTAGGTTAGATGATAAATATTGCCTAAAAATATGTTTATTCTGTTCCCTAGATTTGTTTTATTTAAATGCCATTCTCAGTTAAACTTTACATACGTATTCAAAATTAATCATATCTTCGTTTAAATTCATTCTTTCACCCATCGCTCACCACTTTTGCTGATGCTTAAATACAATCAGTTTATTCTTTAAACTAACCTTGAAAATGTATCCAAGATTTCAAATTGATTCCACATGAACTATCAGCATGCCTGTCTTTTAAGGCAGTGTGTATTTTTCACGATGGCACTCGTCAAAGACTGCCATAAGAAAAGGTATCATATATGTTATCAATATATGTTATTAATATATTTTTAAGATTTGCATGATATCTTTTGATGTTAGGCAACATATGCAGCTAGTTAGAAACAACAAAGGCTATTAACATTTGTATTTCTTTTAGCACGAGGATAGTAAGTACATACATCTTGCGTAATGTATGCCATCGATTGGTAGTGCAATCGAGCATTGCCTTTGAATGAGTTGTTATTGCTTTTTTTTTTAAAAAGCTTATCTTACTGCCTATTGATAACGATCGATGTCTAAATACTTATATCTTCAGACAAGTGTCTGTTTAAAGGCAGAACGATTTGTAGTGCTTTCTCTGTGAGTGAGCAAAGAACTATTCTTTATTGCAACACATGGTACAAACGGCAGATCGTATGTATACGACACACTTAGTGTTCTCTATAGTAGACCATCCAGTCACGTCTCAGTACTGACGTCATCGTTCAGACGTGGCACTACTAAAAG
>OZ012684.1:28534408-28553200 GCA_963942565.1 Maea johnstoni
CAGTCTCCATGTGAATGTTCTTCGCGTTTGTGTATATGTGGTTATCATGTTCAGAGATTTTTCTTTCTTGTTCGTTGAAAGAAATCTTGTCATTTCGCAAGATATATGCAGTGCTGCCATCTATTTTCGTTTCTCAAATTGACATATCGAGAGAATTCATTTCCAGAACAAGATTGAATTCCTCAGCGTAATATAGCGGGAGTGGTAAGACGTAGTTAATGTGGCTGCCGCCAGATGTCCTTGTGTACCGGTGAGTGTGTCAACTGATGAGCTGTTCGTCTTGCATTTGTGCAGACAGATAGGGCGGATAGCTTTTCCTTTCCTATTATATTGTATATTTAAGATAGGGCATGTAGTAGATCACATCGTTTGTGTATAGTATATAATTACAACATTACCCCCATAGCTAGCTGAAGCCGTTTGCATCATTTTAAGGAGTATTTTTCTCAGGCAATGTATAAAGGGAAATCAGCATATAATATGTGTCCTCTTTTTAATATATTTTCAAAATCCCCATATAGTGTAATTCAATTACATGTAGATGTTTTCAACATTTGTTGAAATATGTTGTAATATGCTCATTATAGTAAGGAGGATGAAGTGAAACAAATTCTCACCACAGCTGCGAGTGCATATACGCCCAATTATATATTTTATAAGCATGTACCGTTCGATTCTAAAATCATTGACGCGTGAAATTAAAAAAAGATATTTGTCTTAATGTTTATTATTAACACTGCTAAACAATACAATGTGAATATGAACGCTTGCCTGTGATATCATGCATGCAAAACAGATATAAAGCCAAAACATCATATTGGAGGTGAGAGATTCAGTTGAATATTCAACTTTTTAACTGCACATGTAGAATTTAAGGTATTTTCAAGTTTCCTCACAGTGCTTCCACATACTAGTATATGAGCTTCAATTGGTAAAGTACCCCATAACAATAGTGAACATAACTCATCACGTCGCAGGTTCGAGTCTCTGCTGGATCCCCAGTAGCGGGTCGGCCTGGTTGCTATAGATAGATGTGCGGTATTGTGCAAGGACTGTCTGTGTGATTCTACAACTAAAAGACCCCTATTCGTAAAGAGAAGGGCACAGGTTTCTATACCGTTGCAATTGTTGTTGAAAGCGACGTAAAAACCTTTCTTTTCATTCTAGGATAACTCAGCAGTTGAAGATATATCTCATATTCTCATGCAATACCCTGCTTTTGCGATTTCGTGAGCATATATGCATAATGAAATCTGTCCTTACATCAGTGAGCAACTGCGTGGTGGAAATACGGATGCTTAGATGGCTATTAGGAGGGACGATGGGGGGAGTGTGCTGAACATTTGGATATGTTATACCATTTTCGTTTTGATACAAGTTTTTATGCATTTTTTGAAGAGAGTTCTTGTGAAGAGCACTGCAGCCTATAATGCACTGCCCAGGGAGGGAGGGGGGGGGGGCAGGAAGTGGGCAATGCCACCCCGTGAGTTACAGCAATTGAAGAACATGGCTGCTACTAGGGGCTGCCAGGGGCTGGGCAGGCTGATGACAATACGCAAAATTCTGCCCTCATGGGATCACTGAGAGAATGTAGTTTTGCTCTCCATGGACAAATCAATAAATATACGTACATACGTATATGTAACGGAGGCTTTTATAAAGTTGCTTATCATACAGTTAACCCAGTGTTGAATTTTATTGTCTCATATTTAATGCATACCATATTAGTTGAAGTGTCCAAAGTTTTTAGATTTTACTACTCTACTAAAACATGGAACAGTGCGAAAGGAAATCTAAAGTAAAAACACTGACCTCAATAAGGACCCTGGAGTTAATTTGGTATTTAGAGATAGGCGACTCCAAACACTCAAATGTTATATAGGGAATGTTATGACGTAAAGGGTTAAGCTTTGACATTTACCTTACACGACCATCTAGCCATATATGGATGTTTAATGATCACTATCAAAGTTCCCACCTCGTGTGTCTGGCCGTTATATTTCATTGTCAGCTACTATGCTGATAAAGCTTGTAATGTATGATTTTTATCACTTAAAAAGTTGCAAAAATAGGTTTATTGTATGACCTAGGCAGATTGTTATTTATGTACATTTGATTGATTTTTAGCATATTTCAACGCGAATAATAGTTAAAGAACTACTGAGTTAATGGGTGGAATGCTTAGCTATTTAAATATTTCTTTAAATAACAAATTGCACACATGTGCAACAAGATTGTTATTCATTCATAGTCATGTCATTATGCATATAGATTTATGATTTCTTAGACATATAACACAAATGATAATAATAAAATGTTCAAAAGGCTCTCATAAGATGTACGAGCCTTTTTCTGTGTTATTGCCATTTCTAAGTCCAGTTATGAATGTATTCCATCTTTGGTCAACCAAATCCACATCCCTAACCGCCATCTCATGTAATCTGGTTATGTTCAAATTTTTCAATAGGCATCCTTTTAGATAAGTAATATGGTAGTAACAGCAAAGAAGTGACCCTAACTCAATTCTTGAAATACAGAGAGATTTTTTACAGAACCTTACATAGGTTTGGTTCCCTCTCATATTTCAACTCATCAAAATCGTAATTATCTGCAAGATATTGTTTCTCTAACGGATCAAGTAAGAGACAAAATGAATGAACCATCTGGTGAGTCTCTGAATTTAGACAAATGTATTTGTAATTTCATGTCATTGAATATATTAAATAAACGTTATATACATATTCTTTATTGATCGTAATCATGTATTACAAAGGTCATATATATCATATCATGCCTCATCATAAAAAGAGACTTTATTGAACACTCTAAATAAGAACTTTTAACAAAAAAAACAAAGTACTAAAGAAAACGTTACAAAAATCTGTAATTGGTCCAGAAGGGTCCATCTAGCCAAAAAGGCAAGAAACAGAACAAAATCTACATAAACTAAATTATAATAACAGTTTAAAATAAATGTTTTTGGAAATTTTGAGAAGTTCGATCTCAAATTCTATCCAAAAAGCCTGTTACTTTAGCATGCTTGAGTCATCATGTAAAGGAAATCAGTTCTTAGGTTAGTCACCCATCTCTTTTCCGTGTCTTCGAATACAATTTTGTTATAATCCAACATGTTTCGTTGCTATTTAAAGCTTTAAGAGAGTAACACACTAATGCGTAGGTTGCTTGTCAAAACTCTACAAGGTCATTATTGCATGTTTTACACCATCAATTATTTCTGAGACGTGATTTATGATTTTAGCATCTAATCTTCAATGTATTTCTGATGGAATCCACCATTTCTCTCTATTGAACAGCTTATTATCCGTAAAACGCCATGTACTGAGCTGTTACGACTTTGCTGAGAGGTCGTGACAATCGACTCAAACTGTCTTTGCTAAAAATCGAATGCTATCGACGTCATCAGAATCACGTCACTTCCCATGTTTATTCTTTGATCTTGTAATCGCTAGGTAGAGCGCAAACTGAATCACTATTTTACACCGTGGATGATAAATTCCGTTGTTAATCGTAAGTATTGCAATTAAAAAATCAAAACATCAAAAATTAAGTGGTTATAGACCTGACTTTTCTACTGCTCCCTTCTTAAAGTAATATGGATCTCTCTCTCTCTCTCTCTCTCTCTCTCTCTCTCTCTCTCTCTCTCTCTCTCTCTCTCTCTCTCTCCTTCCCCCCCCTCTCTCTCTCTCTCTCTCTCTCTCTCTCCTTCCCCCCCCCTCTCTCTCTCTCTCTCTCTCTCTCTCTCTCTCTCTCTCTCTCTCTCTCTCTCTCTCTCTCTCATCGTATACATTCAGGTCAGCACTTCCTATGATCTCTCTTGTGCAAGCCTTGGGTTTTAATCAGTGCCCAATAACACCTAATCAAATACGAATTCCTTTCCTTTTTTATTTTAGATCATTTTTATTCAGTCTTGCATGTCAACAATATTGGTATATTAATAAAAGTATGAATCATTTTAAAAGGTAATACAAGCATGTTATAACATAACAGAATACAATTTATACAAATACGAATTACATTGTTTTGTTAATTTTTAGATCATTTTTATTCAGTCTTGCATGTTAAAAATATTGGTATGTTAATAGTATGAATCATTTTAAAAGGTAATACAAACATGTAATAATAAAACAGAATACAACTTATACAGAGAATGTATTGCCTTTTACACATGTTAAAATTGTGTATTGTTATTGATTGTATATTATACTGGTCATGTTTATAGGTTTGTTGTTTAACGTTGGATTTTACATTATTTAGGTATTTTATCGTCTACATTGTAACAGTTCTAGTTGATCCCAAAGATCTTTTTATCTATTACAGTTGATAAGCATGTGATGATTGCTATATATTTCAGTCAAACACATAAATCACTTTCTTTAAGTTTAATTTTGAAATGGATATCGTTTGTAAAGAATCTATAATGAAGCGTTCTGAACTGGATATACTAGTATGTAGGATATGTATATATCATGTACTATCGAGTGAGATTTGAGAGAAGAACCTTGTATTTAATAAGATAGATGTGTATATAACCCCTTTCAAACATATTTTGCAGATGTTATCAATTATGTCATTCATTTTGTCATGTATGCATTCATAAAGGTTGGAAACTTCCTTACTGTCTGGATAAAATAATGTTGGTAAGGCTATTTGTAGGCCGAATAGGACCGTGAATAGGGATTTAACAGTTGTCTAAATTAATCAGTATAGTACCTCCATATGCATACCCCTGAAAATAGTTCTTGATTTGGTACAGTGCCGACATTTAATTCCTGCACTAAATGCCTGGGCAGCCTGGTCAAAATACACGACCGCGCGCCAAATTGCCACCCAGTTTCCTGGTCATGGATGCATGGATGACCTCGCAAATGAACCTAGCTTTGAGTAGCAAGCAATGTTGGTCACTGATGTGCTTGGCTTATTTGTCGTCAAGATTTGTGTATGAGTGTTTGTATGCCACGGCACTGGCAGACGTCCGATCGACTGGTGTAGGAATTAAATGTCTGTACTGTATTTGTCTTGAAATTCTTCCAAAGACAGGAAGGTGCAATACTCATCAAGTAGATCTGCTACGACAGATGTACCCTTAGTATACCATTCATGTTTAAGATACATTCTTAAGATATCATTATACCAAATTGGAGTAAAATAAACAACTGAAATATCATAACTTGAAAAACATTTCAATAACACTTTTAACCTGTTTAACACGTCAATTCATAATGGCATTTGCAATACATCCACCATTCGATCTGTATAATCAATACCGAATCTAAAAATATCTTGAAAATCGTCCATATCTAGAATCCCATCCTTGATAGGAAGATAAGGGCACCTTTAAATGATGAAAGCATTTGCAATAGCTCTCTTTCTCTCTGTCTCTCTCTCTCAAACACACGGAGAAAATGCCATTTAACCGCACGTATGTATTCTCAGATGGTTTCCACGCCATAACTCCCTGCAGCCATAAAGGCTGTATTTGGGTGTTCCATGTAGTTCACCGAATTCATCTCCCACCATAATTGCCCAGCCTTTGATAGGTTTTACGCACCGCTCCCGTTCCTTTGATGTCTTCTGCGAATCTTGGGATGGGTTTTGGATGCTCAATAACCGGAAGTGATATCGTCTTGGGCGTAATCTTATTTAGATTCCTGATCCACTCACATAAAACGTAATGTTTCTTGCGTTGACTGAACAGGCATTGCAGGTGTGCTAATACTACGGTACACAAAATGAAATATAGTCATATTGTCAAAGATAGGCATTGCATCTAAAGGATGTGCAAACACTTACAAAACTCTTTCCTCTACAAACAAATGTATCATTGGAGATATTCAAACAAAATGGTCAGAGGTACTGAACATAGAAATTCTCCCTGAATATATAGACAGAGCGTTAAAAAACATGAGGAAAACTCCAATAAATGCATATACTAAATACATACTCTTTAGACTACTGCACTCTCGCATCGTAACAAATAAAAAACTGGTAGAAATGGGTATAGCCACTGACTCAAGTTGTAAATACTGTAATGACCCATCTGAGACTCTATTACATGCCTTCATAGAGTGCCCCTTTGTGGACAATTTCTGGATTGAATTGGAATCCTGGTTAAAAACATTGGTTGATCCCCATATAAAACTGGGGGAGGTTGAAAAGATCTTTGGATGGGATTCCTCTGACGGTATCATTAATAGAAGTATCACAATCACCATACAAATTATTTATAAAAACAGACAAACTGGGAAAAATTATCATTTAAATGACTTAAAAAGGCTTCTATCAAATCAGATGCTGTAAGAAGAATACTTAGCAAATACAGAAAATAATGAGACCCAATTCCATAATGTATGGAATGAAGTCTATGAGGATCTATCTAATGCATAAAGAATTGCGAGAACAGAAATACTCTCTTAGAGCTCTTATAAGAATGTATGGAACCAGATATCATTGAAAAGCTTGTATTTTTTGTTATGTACGTCCATCTCTTTTGTCAAGTTGTGCATGTTTGTCCCATTTTGTTGTTATATAAAACAGAAATAAAAAACAGCAGTTCTGTTTGCGAAATTAAAAAAAATGAAATATAGTTGTACTCTCCAACCAAACGCAATTGTATGCTATGAATACTTTACATTCATATGTTATGTAATGTAACTATTTCAGAATGTTTTTTTCTATCGCCTTGACTTATCATACTATAAATGCGCTCACAAAAGTGATGTCATATCAGATGTATTACTGAATATCAATTTAAGAAGTTCATAATACATGGGGATACATGGTGTAACATGGGACTTTGCTGCTGGGCTACGAAAGCACAAATGAGACTATTGCTTATGATTATTCAACATCCCTCTATTGTCTGAGCCTATCAAACGGACGGGGATAATGAGATAAACCTCTAAAAGTAGAACACGGCAGCCTTGAGTTTTAATCAGTACCAAAATTATCGCTAATCAGATAAAAATCTCATTCTTGATAGGAAGCTAAGCGGTACTCTAAAATAGGTGAAAGCACGTGTGTGCTCCTCTCTCTCTCTCATCTCTCCTCTCGTCTCTCTCTCTCTCCACCCATATCCACACGCACTAAGACACACAGACGACAGACAGACAACACTCAGGGATGTATATATATATATATATTATATATTTATATATATATATATATATATATATATATATATATAATAGTATATATGTATATGTATATGTATATGTAGATATATGATATATATATATATATATATAGATATAAATATATAAATATATATATATATACTTATATATATATATTATATGTTATTATAATATATATATATATATATATATATGATATATATATATATATATATATATAATATATATATAATATATATATATATATACTAGTATATATATTATATATATATATATAGATATATATATATATTATAGTATATATATATATATATATATATATATAATGTATATATATATATATATATATATATATATATATATATATATATATATATATATATATATATATATATATATATATATATATATATATATATATATATATATATATATATATAATGATATATAGATAGATAGTTTAGATAGATAGATAGATTGATTGATAAAGATATATGTATAAAACATACTACACAAACAACAATTAGAGAATAATGTCGTAGCGTTTCCTATGATTTGAAGTCATGAACCTTCCAAATGTCCTATTCATCTCATTACTAAAACATCCCAGCACCAGATTCTCTAATGCAAATATTAGAGAGGAGAATCTGTCGTGTTCCACTCAGTATATTTGACAGGCCACGTTATTCAGTAAAACAGTCCGCATCATCTTATCTGAAGTGAACCTTCATAAGTGAAGGGTGACTTCCTAGATTAAGTGCACGTGTCTGCACTAGAATGCATCCCACATCCTACACTCTGAATAATAAACACATCATTGATGTCGTGGAAGTTGGAAAGGAAAACAATATAAACCATTCTTTGCATCCATTGATTCACCGAAATCTTTTTGGCTCAAGATATATGTTGAGTTGTGTATTTTATTTTTCAATTTCCAAAACGTTTGGTTCAAGACTGTGTATTGATATAGTACAGCATGTATGCTGTAGATCCTTATAAGATATTACAATCGTATCAGATTGATACAGGAAAATTTGAGTTCATCTGTATCATTGCACTGAGCACTAAGACTATTATACAAAGAATTCTAAACTTTCATTTTGTTGTAACCATTTAATTTTAACACAGCTTTACTTATAAATAGCATAAGGACCCTTTTGGGCAAATGCTCAAATCTAGTTATTTATCAAAATACTACTAGACTGTCGGCCTCCTCTTTGCTCCACATTATAAAACACTTTATTCAGTTTTTACCATTCGATTCACACGGTCTTTTGTCACATTCCTTTAAAAAAGTAAAGGAAGGAATAGTTCCATAAATTAAGTTCAGATGTTTAAATACAGACATTAGATTGAGTAGCGGTTTTAAAGCTACTTGCAAAGATGAGATACCCACCATCTCTATTAAAGCTGATGCTAAGCGATTTCAAAAGCTGTCTTCCACATCATTATTATTAAGGTAAGCTTGTATGTAAGCCTGTTGGATAGACAGTGCTCCATTAAAGTTGCAAACAACTCCCTCCTATCAATAATCTTGGTAATATATACAGTTGTGATCGTGTAAAAACATACACATAGAATTGGGTGGCTCATGTGAATAACGTAGTATGTAGTGTATTTGATCAGATGTACAGCATGAGAACAGGTACATGTACTTGCATGATAGAAATGATATTAATTCTACCATGCAGATATAGATTAGCAGACAAGTTGTCAAAAATACAAATTAGTTAGTGTCTCTGAACCTTTTCAGTCTGTCAAATCTACACTTACAATATTCTAATGTACTTACTTCCCACTTATTGGGGTGTTGCCATTTGTACAATTAGGCCCCAAGTACGTTCAGTTGCTTTGAAGAACAAACTAGCTCCACTTCTGAACAGTATAAGCCAACAGTTTGAATGTATTAACTAGGAGGTAGAAAAAGCTTAGGAACTTCACGAGCCAATCAATATCACCATTTAGCACCTGCCCTTTCATGTGGAGAGTAAGAATGCGGTAAAGTGCTCGTTTTATGGACGCTTACCCTAGCGAGAATCTCATTAAAAGAAATATTGAGAAGAAAAAATTTGAAAGCATCTGTACGTAGTACTACCAAATAAGTATGTTGCCGTTATAAATGACCCTTTACATTTGGTTTTGACTAAACATTTCAGTATATAATTGAACACCCCACACCACACACAAATGTATAGTTATACATATATATATATATATATATATATATACATATATATATATAATATATATATATATATATATATATATATATATATATATATATATATATATATATATTATATATATATAATATATATATATATATATTATATATATATATATATATATATATATATATATATATATATATATATGTTATATATATATATATACTATATATATATATATATATAATATATATAATATATATATATAATATATATAGAGAGAGAGAGAGAGAGAGAGAGAGAAGAGGAGAGAGACGAGAGAGAGATGAGAGAGAGAGAGAGAGAGAAATAGATATATATATATATATATATAGATAGATAGATACAGTATTCATGTGTGTGTTACAGTAAGACTGGACATGTCAAACTGGATATTTTGAGCAAATTCCAATTTTGCCATATCCCTTAAAATGTCTAGGGATTTGCGAATGACTGAAAATAGGAGGGTTACCTTTGACAAGGTTAGGAGGCCTGCCCTGACGTCTGTCTTCTCTGAGGCGACGCCACTGACTGCACACTGTCTCTCACCACTGCCTGGGTTCGAATCCCAGCCTGGGCATGGGAGAAAGTTGCCAGTGACTTGGGTTAGGCGGTGGTTTTCGCCTGGTACTCCGGTTGCCTCCACCATCTACAACTGGCAAGTCACAAATTAGCCACTGATCTGTAGGGCTGCAGTATTTTAGTATTAGGTGCTAAGTTGAGGATAGGCACGGATGTGAGATGGTAGTCTAGTCTTGCTCTTTTGTAAGGTTTTTGTACCCAGGTAAATTGTTTATCTTTTGGATGTTGTTCTCACCAAATGTCTATTAATTTACTGTCCCCTGTGATTATATGTATTTGTTTATTTGCTTTTTATAATTCCTGATGTGTTTATAATTGTACATATCATTTTGTATTAATGGGACATTCAAGTCCATATTTGTTTTGAGTTGTCCAAACTGTCAACCCTAGTTTGTAGTTCTTTAACAAAATCTGAGTGGTCACTATTTACGGCATACAGGTAAATTAAAGTAAATCTAGTGATAACAGGAAGTTTTGTATCAAGAATAACAAATCCGCCCTCCAGATCAATAATAGAATTGTGAATAACTCTCTCAAATAGTTTCTACTATTGCACACACATAAATGAGGTGTTTTGATGTTGGGCGGAACTATTAAAATATATTGTCTATTTTTGACAAATAATTACCCGTTTCAATAACTTCATTCTACTTTGAAGCATCATATATAATGGTGAAATTATATTGAGATTTAATGATTTTTGTGAAATATGATCAGAAACCTATCCATTCATAAATATCCTTTTACATTGGATAGAAATAACTGGCACACGTCAGGTGATTTTTCTCTTCTAAAAATGGAGTAATGCTGTAAAAGAACAAACACATTGAATCTAAATTTAGGGAACAGCAAATATTTACAGCACTGCGTAATTCGATCCATTTCTTTATCTAAGCGTTACATATTTCCTGGCAACTTTCGCCCACTGAGACATTCCTAAGAAATAATATCTTATCAATAATGTATTGCATTATAAAGTGGCAAAGGAGGACATAAATAGATTACATAGTTTACAAAAGGATGATATCTCCGAGAATAAATGTGTGTACCAAGGCCATTTTATGAGTCGTAAATCCTTTTAGTGAGTTGATAATTTTGATCTGTCAAAGCATTGAGCTCTGTTTGCTCTCTTTCGGTATCTCTTTTAAGCCTGTGACATCAAGTCCTGTTCAGAATATATTGCATAAACTATATAATTCCCGAGAGATGAATATTACATTTCGTGCTAATTATCATCGTTGGATCGGTGTGGTGATGGCCTAGATCAATTTGCTCAAAGATTATTGCTTAATGCATAAGGAATGGGACAGCAGTGGAAAGTTAGAGCATCTTCTACCTGTCGTTATTAATTGGTTTTGGCCAGAAGACGTACATCCAGCCTCTCAACAGACTCAGACATACTAGTATTGGAGTCTTGGTTCAGAAAACGGCAAAGTGCTAAGAAATATTGGAGAGACTTAGAATGAGTAAATCCCGTAAAACTCAACGTTGGCATTTTCTTGCTTAGTAAGATATTTGTTTATTACCATTTTTGATCCGATTTCCTTTAACATCATGCTCATTACGATTGAGCCTTAGAATGACAGATAAAGTGATGAAAAAAGCGAACCATATTATGTCGATATCGAGTCATTTGGTTAAGCTCTATATTGGTTTTTATCGCTAATGCCCTTCTTATCTGCATTTAAGTATATGAAAATACAGTTTTGGGAATTTAGAAATAAATATCGTCGTCATCGAAGGCCAAAGGATAAGCTAAACATGGGAGCTAATGTATTCATTTACTTAAAAAGGCCGCAATTGGTTAGAGATACTTTATCAATACTAAGAACATATGACCATTTGTGTACCACATTTACAATCATCGGGAATAATGCAATATTTCTATATAATTTGCAGCCTTCCCAGGCATAAGTTAGAAGTAGAATTATTATACTCTTTTCATATGCTTAAATGCGTGTGTGCTATAGAGTTTGCCTTCATGTAGGAATTATACGCTTTCATACAAGTTTTAAAAAAATCAAACAGCTTTTTCCACCTCATTGAATGATAGTTAATGTCAGCAGATGTGTGTGCCAATATGTTTCAAATGTATCTGTTGCTTATTCAAGTAAGTAGGATTATCTTCGTACTATAGAAAGCTACAAAAAAGACGATTTATGATGTCACGATTCTTTTTTAATTTTATGATATTACAGTTTTAATGAGAATCTGAAAGTAACATTTCTCTAATTTCACTCGATGACTTGATGCATTTCTTATTTGAAATCATCTACGTGATTATATAACACTTAGGGAACATATTATTTTTGTAGTATTGAGCATGTTCAGAGAGGGGCCATAATACGGCATTGGCATGAATGCATGTAAGAAGTGCTCGCTACTCCATGACGTTAAGATTGTTAAGATAACACACATTCACAAATCTATCATTTATTTCATCAAATACAATACAAATAATGAAATCTTAAGCGCACACACACATATGAATATATATATATATATATATATATATATATATATATATATATATATATATATATATATATATATATATATATATATATATATATATATATATATATATATATATATATATATACATACATATATATATATATATATATATATATATATATATATATATATATATATATATATATATATATATATATATATATATATATATATATATATATATATATATATATATATATATATATATATATATATATATATATATATATATATATAATATATATGTGTGTGTATAGCATTCTATTTAGCTATAAATCATCCTTATGCCACATAAGGCTTTCTTTTGTGACCCTGATTCAGGCATGCCTGACTACTTTCCTCGCAAAGATTAATTTACGTTACGGCAATAAAACTTTCCTTCTACAAATCTATATCAATACCATGTACATAGAGTTATTTTTTACAGAATAAGTAGGTTGGATAAGTATTAGCTTACAGCATCCTTCCATACGAAACATGATAAACAACGATGAATTAGAATATATGCAAAGGGAAACATAAGGCATAGGGACACTTTTTATGATAATCTACATACATAACTATAACTTACAAGCTCAGCTGCAACCATTGGCAGTTTTTTAGCCATATGATGCCATATGATGTGTGCAATAAATCATGATCTGTTTTATCATCGATCTCAACCTATTTGATCTTAAAAAAATAAACATTACTTATTTAGCCTATGGCTACCATTCAACCTTGACAAAACATTTCTTGTCGAAGCTATCGTCACCCACTGCGGCGAATGTTTGACTCTTGCCCTTTCAACATCATCGACAGCATGTAACACACTGGATGCATGTCTGATACAAGTTATCATTCAAACACGTAACTCTCTGTCGAACTTGAAATGACAGATTTGAAACGATGAGTTTATATATATATATATATATATATATATATATATATATATATATATATATATATATATATATATATATATATATATATATATATATATATATATATATATATATATATATATATATATATATATATGTATATATATACATATATATATATATATATATATATATATATATATATATATATATATATATATAAATATATATATATATATATATATATATATATATATATATATATATATATATATATATATATATATATATATATATATATATATATATATATATATATATATATATATACATATATATATGATGGCCAAAATATTATTATGAACTAAACGACAGCCAGGCACTTGATAGTACACAATGATAGTCATCGTATATCCAACAAAGGAGAAAATCAGCATTACACTTGGTGTAACATTTTATTTTCTCAATATAGTCTAAGAAAAAACAAATACAAATTCATTCCCTAATATTCAAGGCATTTCTATTACTTAATTAAATCTTGACGTGACTTACCTGGTTAATTAGTAGGTGCATGGTCATTTTGAAAGTAAGACATATTTAAAATCCTTCACCTTTTCCCCTGTAGTTATATCAACTTTGATGTCTATGCTATCACTGAACAGACTATGATACCGCACATAACACAACCTCACATAGGCTCACACACTATCAGGAAAGTGTTGCTGCTTCGAATATATGCACTTTTGGTATGCCCAAAAGCTTTCCACCTCTGACTTTATTCCAAAGTTCCGTACTCTATAAAATTGAAACATTCACTTTTTTCCATATTTCCTAGCGTAACATCAATAAAACAGTATATACAACTGGACAAGAGAAATAACAATATTTTAACACAAGTATATCACGCCCAGTTCGGAGAGAACTTTTGAACTTTCTTAATGTATTCCTCCCCAAAAGACCTTTCAGGTAATATATGCTTTTGTAAGCTGTTAAGTTGAGGAAAAACTTGAAAGGGTCAAAGTAAAAAAGGTTAAAACCTTTTGTTATTAGTTACCTTAATCAATTGCCGGTATATATAACTGAAACGCCTCTGACATCTTTCAAAAAAGAGCTGCAGTAGATGGTGGTTTTATACTATGTAGCTATATATATATATATATATATATATATATATATATATATATATATATATATATATATATATATATATATATATATATATATATATATATATATATATATATATATATACATATATATATATATATATATATATATATATATATATATATATATATATATATATATATATATATATATATACACTATATAGATGGTGGTTTTATACTATGTAGCTATATATATATATATATATATATATATATATATATATATATATATATATATATATATATATATATATATATATATATATATATATATATATATATATATACACTATATATATGGATGTAAATATCACAACTGGTTGCGGGTAGCCTTGGGGTCACTATGCTATTGCTTGGACTCTAATACCGAGCTGCCAGTGTCCTCATCAGGACTCCCATTACTAGCTGTCAGTGTTTACTCTGGGCCAATGCGACCCTGTGAACTATCACACCAATGTCTTGCTGTTAGACAAAATGACATATATATTCTTTGCTATCTGGATGGTGAGTAAATACAGTACCAGTACATCCGGCAATCTCGAAAAATAACCCCATGCCTTACCATAAAAGGACGAGCACGCCAACTGTATTTTTACAAACAGAGTTCACGAGAGCATATGATAATCTGATAATACCTGTACATTTGAGCATATAAAGTGTATGAAACTGTAAATTTGAAATGTGAATTCATATTGATTCTTTTAATAACTAATGTTATTCGCAAAAGGTCTAGAAGATTTATTTTAAAGTTGAAGCCCCCTAAGTTATTTGTTAGTTGTGATAGGGTATGGGGAAGAGAGAGTACAAAAGTTTAATGTCACTGGAATATGGATTAAATATCAAAAGTAGTATGATCTTTATTTGATGGGGAGGTATTCATACGCATATTCAGATCTTTTCTCTTACGAAATAGCATATTTCTCGAACTGAAACCTAGTCAGCTCAAACAAGATTATATCCTTAAATATCTTCATTTTTGTTTCTTAGATTTATCTGCCAATGTTGCCCTATTTCTTCTCCGGAGTAAAGACCGCCTCGTTCGCACCATATTCATACTTTCAAGTAAATGGAAAGAGTCGTTTATTACGTTAGCCAATTCATCCATAGCCTGAGACAGAGTTGGGTCTTGTGGTGTTGGTTCTGGAGCGCAGTAGCTCTCTAGAATTTCGTAGGTACATGCATTATTACAGCACTCGTCCACCACTCCCTTCTCAGTTTCTTCGGATTTTTTATCAATGTCAAATCTTTTATTTAGTCTTTTCTCAGCCCCAAGAAGCCGTAAAATGGTCCGTTTAGAAAGTGATGCCCCTGGATCTGGAATTTAAGAAAGAAAAATCAAAAGGTAATTATTGCACTTGTTTAAGTATATACATACATACATACATACATAAAAGCACACACATTTTTTTGACATATCTTCCACAAGTCTGTGAACACAATGCCAAACTACGTGCATGTATTTGGTATCAATAGAATCATAAATACTTGGCATAGAATACATAGTATACATGGTTATATATGCTCGTCATTGTTCTTTGGGAAGGACAAGTATATGAAAGGAAAACAATGCTAGAACCACATCTTCAATAAAGTAATTAATGTTATCAATGGCACCGGCAAGTTTGTGTAAATGAGTCAATTTCATTATAAATACTGTGAGTTGTTATTGTCGCAGCAGCAAACGAGTTGAAGGGCAACTCTCTCTTTAAATATAATATGTACACCCACACCCACACCCACACAGACACACACACACACACACACACACACACACATATATATATATATATATATATATATATATATATATATATATATATATATATATATATATATATATATATATATATATATATATGTATATATATATATATATATATATATATATATATATATATATATATATATATATATATATATATATATATATATATATATATATATATATATATATGAATGTACGTATGAATGTTCCCTCCTGGCATAACTGAATGACTTACCTGATCGCTTGTCCTCCACTTGCCAGTAAAACCCTCTGTCGGCACAAACCAAATCCAAGGCATCAGCTAAATGTCTTCCACACAGCCGTTCTTGACTGAGAACAGACGGTACTGTCACAAAAAATAGCACCAATGCGGATATGGACCGGGCGATCATCTGAAAAACGCAATGAAACGATTTCAATACTAATGCAATACAAGATAAGCGAATCTATGAACATTGACGGAGTCGATGAACAGGTGTAAGTATCTGCCAAATCAAATCTACTTGAGACTTCGGACAGTGTTGATTGTTTCCGTTAACATGCGGTAATGCGGGTGTGCGGCTGGCACTTGTTCGATAACGGGTCTCTTGCCGCTGACAGGGGATGTTTGAACGTACTTTACGAGATTAGCATCTTGCCACGAGAGCCCCTCACGAGAGAGCCAAGAGGAGATTCACACGGGGCACTGCAAGAATGTGAAGCGAGTGAAACTGACATGAGCGCACCGCAATCACGACACTGTGGCTTGCTGCGAGAGCTTGACCTTTCGCGTGAAGCACAGCAAGGCAATCGTGTCCTTTATCGTTCTTTTTTAAAGAACATGAATACTTAAATAAAAGAAATTTAAAATTCAGATAAAAAAATCTCAATTTTAATTGGAATGTAGCCAGAGGTATGACACTGGCTTGCTTCAAGAGCTTGACCTTTCGCGTGAAGCACTGCAAGAAAATCGTGTCCTTTATCCTTCTTTTCAAAGAACACGAATACTTTAATCAAAAAAAAAAATTCAGATAAAAATGTTTTGAAGAAAAATTCACAATTTTAATTGGAATGTAGACAGAAGTAAAACACTGGCTTGCTTTAAGAGCTTGACCTTTCGCGTGAAGCACAGCAAGACAATCGTGTCCTTTATCGTTCCTTTTCAAAGATCACGAATACTTAAATGAAAAATATAATTCAGATAAAAATGTTTTGAAGAAAAATTCACAATTTCAATTGGAATGTAGACAGAAGTAAGACTCTGGCTTGCTATACAAGTTTGACCTTTTGCGCGATGCATTGTATGACCGATTTCGTTTTAACCAAGAAGACCTTTTTTCAAGAAAAAGTTTCAACCGAAATATCTAAAGAAGAAAGACACTGGCATGCTTCGGGCGTATGGCATATCGTTTGTTTCATGCATGAAACTAAGGTTCCAGATTTTTGATCGGAAACCAAAAAGAAGTTAAAGACACTGGATTGTCTCGGGAGTTTGTTCTTGTACCTGCTTGGTATAACTGTTGTCAAACATTGTCCGTTTCTGTTTTTCTAATAGATTTTTTAAAATGAGCAGTGATTTGAATTTGTAATCCCATGCATATGATTTACTAGAAAAGCCTTTGTCAGTCTCAATATTTGATCCATTTTAAGTGGGTGAAAGCAATACATTTTAAGCTTAAGGCTGAGTGATAATGCTATTTACGTCCCTTGGTAAATATAGTTTATGTTACATACATATTTGCAAAGTAGACGTTCAATTCATTCTCAATACGGTTGCTTTGACATATAATGTTCAGACCAGGCATTGAATTGCAATGCTGGTCGATCTCTTTACTGACGAATGACTTACACAGCATTCAACGCCTGCCGAATCGAAGGGTTCACTCGGTAAAACTGTGAATGGATTACTATCATCGTGAGAAAAAACAGCTGCCTACGGATTGCTTTTATTGTTTGACAATGGATGGTAAGAATGGATTCTATACGAATAAGTGATAATGTATATTTGGAGAGTGGGCGGGGTGTGATTTTAAGCAGGTTCTTATAACTAAACATCTGTCCGTGGGGATGGTTTCATCTTAACATCTAATTTCATACGCATACTCACTTCTAAATCAACTAAGGATAAATATTCCTAGACTTCGGTGGTCCTCTCATCTATAGATAGATTCGGAATTTTGGTCTCAGATCTGCCGTACGAGCGTTTTCCAACCTATGATTATTGACGTCGTAGTCAGAAATTTATCCCAGTGGTTGACTTCAAAGTTTTACCGATTCATTTACCTAAATATTTCGAATATTTATTGAGAGGATATTGAATTTTGTTATTGAATGCAGTGGATAAATGCCCTGGATACACAACTACACACGTATTCAGAAAACCTTAGATATTTAAAATACCCTTTGATGTTTGAGCATCCGCCATATATGTATGCATTAATAGAGCTACTGTTGAAATGTCCGATCCTTAGCTGTTGCCTCCAATATGTCTAAAACAATACAGCAACATCAGGTTCATAACAAAACCTCTCTTTACTTCTGGCGTAAAACAAATCC
>OZ012684.1:28553400-28593400 GCA_963942565.1 Maea johnstoni
TATATATATATATATATGTATTTATTATCTATACTTAGGATCAGAGTTAGACTTGTATCAACCCGTGATTTAGAGATAGACGTTGCCAAAAAACAAAATATCATAGAACCAACATATTACGATCCTGTAGTGTTTTAGAATCAATATACTTGTATATTGTAAAAACCGATTTAAAGTTATCATCATTTGGTTTATTTCTTAAATCAAACTTGTCTAAAATGAAGTGTATGATATTTCTTTAATTTTCGACAGTTTTTCAAATGTCTAAGAACTTTTGGTTTGAAACTTTGAGACTATCTCTTCTTAGTTTGTAAACTTGATCTCATGATCAAATGAATCGCTGCATTGTCAAGCATGTCTCTCATTGATGAAATGTGAAAAGTTTAGAAACATTTTTTTTGTCAAGGAAGTCCAATATGAACACAGAAACAAAATACAGCATGTTGGCATATACCAATTGTACATTCAAAGCAGACAATAGATATAGATCTATTAAATCATTGATTTGAAATAATAAGCACTGTACATTTTTATAGAATACCTGCATAGCTTTTGGCAGTTTTATAACGGTAAATGTACATGACCAGGAAAAAACTATTCATAAGCTGGATCAATCTGCAAGGTCTGTCAGTTTTGCATAGACTGAGTGCCATGTACAAAGGGAAACTGGAATTTTATCACTGGTTTCTGCCCAATATTTTTCGATTAGGAAGAGATCTTTTAATGAATATCTAATTGGCCTAATATTCAATGTTGTCACATTATTTCTATTTGTATTTATTATCAACTTAGTGGTTGCTAAAATTGTGTCTACCAATTTCAGTTTCTTTTTATGTTCACCCAGAACTATCGTTTTATGACAAAGATTGTAGTTAGTGAACCCTATGGATCTGATCCAGCTTTCAACTTTGTGCCATATGGCTTTTGATTTTTCACAATTATACAGCAAATGTTCTATTGTCTCTGTGTTATTACAAAATGTACATTTATCTGATTCAACAAGGTTCATTTTGAGTAGTTCATATTTTGTAGCCACTCTGTAACGTAAAAACCTGTATTGTATATATGTCATGTACATGTTGATGTTTGAATTATGATTTATAATAAACGCTTTCGTCTATCTCATCATTTGTGAATTCTTCTCCTGTCTTTTTTTTCCATTTTGTAGCAATATCCGTTTTTATGTTTGTCTTGCTGCTGTTCCTTATTTTGTACAGTTTACTTACTCCTTTTACATCTAAGTTAATGATTGTATTCAGAAAAGTCTTAACAGGTCCAACTTCTTTTGTGTTTGTATTTCAAATATCTGGTTATGGAAGTTTTGATCGGCCCATATTCCAGAAAATTTGTTCGTATACCATATATTTCGATCAATTTATTCAAACTTAGAAATTCTGAATTTTCTGATAATACATCACCAATAAGGTATACATCTTTATCAATTCAGCTCTTGTAATCTAAATTGTTGAATGAAGTATTGTTCCAAATAGGCAAGCCCATTAGGTCCGTCATTGTTTTTGGCTTAAATTCATTTTGAATTTTAAGTACTGAATTTGCAACACAGTTCCAGAAAGGGTTGTCTATCTTATTTACAAGAGCGTTAACATAAAGATTGTCTCTTTATATGCACTGATCTATGCCTAGGACCTTTGGAAATTCTGTCCAGTGACCTTTACTAGAAAAATGTTCTTTTGCCCAATGTCAATTTCAAAGTTTCTGAGAATTTTTGGAGATTATGAAGTTTCATACCTCCGTCTTTGATTTCATGTTCGATAATCTCTTTTCTGAATCTCGGTGGTTTCTTATTCCAAAGAAAGTCAGCGGCAAGATTTTCTATTGATTTAAGCAGTTGTTTGTTGGAGCATGGGAGAGCCTAGAGAAGGTGGGTAACTTTAGACATAACAAGACTTTTTAAAACAGCCACCTTACCATAAAGTGTCAAAGATCTTGCTTTCCAAGTTCGAATGATATTCTTCATTGATGTAATTTTTTTTCTGAAAATTATATTCTGTGATGTTGTCTATTTTTGTCACTGTGTAGGTTTTACCTAATGCTTCAAAAGTGTCAGTCCATTCCAGGCCAAATTGCCCCTCCCAGTTCAATCTCTTGGCTCCCCATGCTCCAATCTTGACCAGTTTAGTTTTGTCGATGTTGATTGAAAGACCACTGTAACAGTGAAAAATATCTAGAGTTTTTTTTTATAGTTTGTTTATCTTTTTGTAAAAACAGAGTGGTGTCGTCTGCGTATAGAGATATCTTTGCTTCTTTTGTGCCCACTCTCAAGCCCCTAACATCCTCACATCTCCTAAAAACAGTTGATAACATGTCTGTGTTCAAAAATTGGTCTAATCTCAAAATTATTCTTGGTAGAACATCAGAAGGATACGAAAATTGAATTAACAAGTGGGTTTTCACCCTCAGTAATCTCAAAGCTATCACACTTCTATATTGGCCTTGTTTGCATTGGATGTGCAAGCTTTAGATGTTACCTAAAAGTAGCCTTGATATTCAACATGAATTTTGTCATTTCTTGCTTAGTAATGTTCATACCTTGGCAGATTCCACTAAGTAATATGTCGATCGGAAAAATTGTGATTGGACAGTAAATGGCATACCTATTAGTCATATATGTTTCGCACTAAAGCAACGCCATTTTCAATTGCCTATTCTTTCGACCATTTTTCTTTACATATAAGTTCCCTAAGTACACCAATTCGTCTTCATCAATTCGTCAAAAAACACATCCCTATAATTACGTATACTTCAAACAGTGTTATAGTATTCCTTAGGATACTGCATACACATGCACACATCCTTTTTTACTTTCCAAGAAACAGACATAATCTCATTTTACTCGAGCCATGTCAATTCCTTTGGTATATCAACTGCATGTTTAACAAAGTTTCATCAACTTTTTTACCATGCATGTATATATATCCCATAACACTATTGGTTTAATGTTTATAGCGATTAAAACCAGGATGGTCTGACATGGAAGGAATATGATTATTTCGCTTTAATGGTAATATTTAATGGAAATATGTCAATGTGTAACCTACGAAAAATATATAATATCCGATCAAGGTGGCCCTTGTTCTTCTGTTAAGGACTGCTTGTGTCAAGAAAGCAACGCCTGTTACAACATTAGACATAGATACTTATTTGGCCCAGCTGATAACATTGCATATTGTACATGGCTGAATGCAAGCTATTATTTCTTTATTCACACACACACACACACACACACACACACACACACACACACACACACAATGGGGTTCGATGCTGTTTGGAAAAATCTAATTTACTTTTCTCTGTGACAAAATGATAGAAAAATAAAAGTTATAAAACAACAGAATAACAGTATTCAATAATGTATTATTGTTTCATGACAATTATTCGTTATTCTTACAAATTGAAACATTTAATATTGGTTTAAATCGTTTTCAAACGCTTAGTAACAAATCAGTACAAATTACAGTGGAACCTGTCTACATTGAACACTCACGGGAAATGAAAAAGTGTTCAATGTACGCAGGTGTTCAATGTATCCAGGTTCTGAATAGTTGGAGGTCGGGTGAAATATAAACGAAATCAAGGGTAATTAGAGAAACATGATCATTTTATTGCAAAATCTACTATGTCTTTACCACACTTTCTTCATATAGTTAAAAACTTCCCATGTTCAGCATTTGAAAACTATCACTTAACAAAATAGTTGATCTTATATATCTCATTTGACCTCATTTTCAGTGAAAAATTTCAAATCAGTGCAGAATGTTCAAAGTAGACAGGTTAAATGTGGCCTGCGGGAACAAATTTGCTGTTCAATGTTCAAGGTAGACAGGTGTTCAATGTATCCAGGTAGCCTCCCATTGATTTTCAATGGGAGTGTGCCGGGACATGAAAAATTGTTCAATGTACGCAGGTGTTCAATGTACACAGGTGTTCAATTTGACAGGTTCCACTGTATATACAAGGTGACTTGTCATCTGTGGTGTTGCCTTGTAATGAAGTGCAAATATAAAAACATACAGCATTCAAATATGCTGTCGATTTCAATGTACATACAAACGGCGAACACACAGTTGAAGGAAATAGCTTACATGGCTAAGTGAATACAGATTGTTAGAGTAAGTATTAAGAAATACCAGTATTAGATATATGCATTTCTTATGTGATGTCTCATCTCTATGATAGAGGGCAGCACAGTCTGATAGAATCCGAATATCTTGCATGGCTAAGTGAAGGCGGATTGTTAGAGTAAGTATTAAGAAATATTAGATATATGCATTTCTTATTTGATGTCTCATCTCTATGATAGAGGGCAGCACAGTCTGATGGAATCATGTCGCCGCGCCGCTGCGCAAGATTGGCAAAATTGTTTGTCAATGTCTAACTACGACGGCAGCACTTGTGTGCATTATTTGGTTTGTCGCAGAATAATTGGCCTCTCAAAGTTCATTCAAAGGGCTAAACACCAGCTGTAATACATTATGAATGTGAATGCATTTAACTCAGAGAGGCAAATACGACTAGATAAATGTGCTCTTCGAGATGTCAATTAGAGCAACTGCTATGCTAACATTATTCTATCAATGAAAAGGTTCCAATGATAGCTTTCATTTGATTCTAGAAATCCGAGTCTGCCGGCTGTGAGATAATGCTACAGCGTATGGTTTAAAGTGTTTTGTTCAGTGGGTTAAAGTCGCCATGTTTAAGTCAGACAGTAAAAATTACTCCAAATGGGTGAAGACAACACCGAAACACTTTTTATAAAAAGAGCTACTATTTCATCGTATTAAGGGGGATCAGGACCTTTGTTCATTAATTGAGACTTTCATGGAAAGATTTAAACAATACTTAGTCTGTGTACAAGAAAACCCCAATAAACTACATAAAGTTAATAAGATTGAAACTCGGAAGAGGTCAAATAGCCTTAACTTATTTTGGGACATCTTCACAATTTCCCGGGGGTGGGGCCGAACAAAGACAGATATATGTTTTTTTAATGCGTATGTTATTGCAAACAACCTCCTGGCGTTGGTGTGACAGAATTGATGTTTCAATATTTCATATTATGAAGTAATTAGATCAAATATAAAAAAGAAAAACTACTACATGCTCAAGAATGTTTTCAATCATGCAGTATTATCTAAGCTTTGTAGGATCGTATGGATAAAGGAGGTTGTTTTTCAAAAATGAGAAGTATAGGACGTGATTTCAAAAAGCTGTCTAAATCCCAGTTTAGTGCAGCTCTTCATGTTCTACATACTGCAATGATGTGCTACTCCCTTATACCACTTCGGGGTTTAATTTTGAATAAGGATGTGATTTAGCTTGTATTGATAGAATGATTTGAATATACTTAGTGTCTGATTAACTGGAAGGGAAAGGGATTTTAGATAAGTGGTTTCTAGTGGAAGAAGCTGACCCCCTGGTGACCGCTCCTCCCCCAGCTGATCAGATAACAGATTGCAGGCTTATTGGCTGTCATTACGAGTACTCTGAAATACAATTATGAGGTATATTAATTACATATCTCCCATCTTCCCATAACAATTAGGATTGTAAATGCTACTAGCACTACTAGGTCTCTGGAAATATTTGGTTGTTGTTGAACCCTGGACCTCCAATATATATATATATATATATATATATATATATATATATATATATATATATATATATATATATATATATATATATATATAAATATATATATATATATATATATATATATATATATATATATATATATATATATATATATATATATATATATATATATATATATATATATATATATACTAGTATATATATATATATATATATATATATATATATATATATATATATATATATATATATATATATATATATATATATTGCTGAGAGGGATAATAATTTAATGCTTGGGTTTTTTTCTAATGGAAAGAGAGGCAGATCCATAGCTTGACTTTCGAAGAGCATTATTGTCATTTCACCCATATATCTTGCTATGACTGATTATCTGTCTATAGCATAAACTTGTCTATTTTTGTCAACGCTAGCTAAAGCCAGTTTCACACAGAGGCCGAAGTGAATATGTTTTTACGCGAAGTGGCCAAATTCCACTTCGTTTTCAGTTCAGCCAGTTTTTGAAGGCAATCAACCATACCTAACGAATCCAACAGGTACACAACACAAACTATACACGCAGATATACGAACGAACTAGGTAGATAAAACAACGTCTATTTGAAGTGTACATGACTTCTGCTGAAGCTAACAAGAATGCAAAAACACCAAACACGACTAAACAAGAAAACAATGTGATGGTAATATGAACTTAACCACAAGTTGATATGAAAAGAACATTAATCAAAATAAACATAACATGAAGTTGAAATAAAGTTCCTATGTTTAGCAACAACAAGAGATCGGCCATAACACCTTGTTGTATCTGCCACCATGCAAAACATGCTATTCATTAACACTGCTGACAAAGCCATTTTGTGTCTGATGACTGACTTTGAATTACTATTATGTCAAGCACTATCTCAACAATCATATACCTGATCGCTAGTTAGTAACTTCCATCTGGTATTAGGATGAAATAACTTTCTTGTTGGCCTACCAACTGGAATGGAATTCATACAGTCAGTCGGCCATTTTGAAAGTGATAGTGACATGCCACTCTTAAGTTTTAGAATTTTGTTTCATATGGTGCAGGTGAATCATTATTTTTCTGAACAATATTAAGTTCACATATCATATATTGGTAAAACAAAAAGACTATATGATTTTTGATGACTTTTTGGCATTAAAAATTGAGTTTAGTTTTAAGCATTATTTGAGTTACAAAGTATACATATTTTGGTAAGTTTGGCCTAAAATGGCCTACTACCATTAATTAATATGACTTATCATCTCTCAGGCAGGGTATATATCAGCCTGGTAGCTCACTGCCCTTTATTGCCTAAAACACTTAAAACATTTGGACTGTATGGAAGCCATGTTGACATTCCAATTTCACCAATTATCACCCACCATATCTACAGGAGATAACAATCCATTTTCTTTATATTTACCTATTTCCTTATGTTTTATTATGTAATATTGGTACTTATACATTTATTTGGTTTACATCTAAATGGAAAATACACATTTGAATACTTTTTTGGTTATAATTTGATTAGGTGTTGGGGGAGGGGAGGGGCTTAAATTGTTTCGGGTGACAACATGTATATGGACGCTACTTAAAGTGGGGGAATTGACAAAATGAACATCATGTGCTACTGCTAGTATTTATCCAAAGGGCCTAATATAGTAGTGTTAATACAAAATTTGCCCTTTGATTGTTTACAAACTTAGCTAAGCACAGGATCTGATGATTAGGGATTTAAGTTTCATTTTGTAATCTTGACTGCTGGGCATGTACAGGTCTGTGAGTGTATTGTGTGATTTGAACTCTTTTCTGGAGATATCATCAGATGCACACTTCTAAAGCAAAACAAATGTTGACATTTGATACTTCTTACATAAACAGTCTGAATCATAAATGATTGAATAAATAAAGTCAACCCGTTCATTTTTTTCACTGCAGTCATAGTAGAAGAAATGAGGCCAACAGACTTCATTTGAATTGCACTTTTGAAGTGATACACTCATGGATTTACTAGACAAAAGTCAGCTAATGAGAGGTTGATCCTTGATAGAAATTAGCATGAAGCCCCAACCACTTATCTCACAATTAAAAAAATAGCTTCTGCAGTTTGACCATTAACTCAATACTGTACAACTCCCTGTCAGTTGTAACATAAGACATATTTTAGCTTCTAAAGTGTTTCAAAGTGGCATAATTCGTTAAAGGTTGGATTGATTCCAATTATTTCTGCATCATAAGCCTAATGCCATGTCATACTTTAGATTAATGTATGAAAAAGATTTTTAAATTACATTTTTAAAAATCTCTTGTTGTTGCTACTATGTTTTAGCCTGAATGTAACGTGATGTGTACATAATCACGTGATTATGAACATTCAAAATGTATACTGGTTAACTCGGTGTTGTCTTCATGCTCAATCGTGTTCAAAATTTGTTGAGAGGTCAACATGAAGGTCTGTGAAGTGAACCAGTAGAAGCGCGAAGTGAGAAGGTGATGTCTGGGTAGTGGATAAGAATGTCATGTAGGTAAATCTTCGCGGTGAAATTTTTGGAATTTCCAAAAATTGCCAGGGCCAGTCTCACACAGAGGCCGAAGTGAATATGTTTTTACGCGAAGTGGCCAAATTCCAGTGCTTGTTAACATCGCGAAGCTTCTTGTTGGCTTCCCGATCAACCAAAATCAGTTCGTGGCCACTTCCGCATAACACCTGGTCACTTCGGGGCCGCTGTGGAAATTTTTGAAAATTCCAAAAATTCACTGCGAAAAGACCTAAAAAAGTTCTTGTCCACTACCCATACACCAAGTTCTAACTTCGCGGTACTACTGGTTCACTTCGCAGAGCTTCATGTTGACTTCGTGAACAAATTTTGAACTCGATTGACCATGAAGTGACCGTGAAGAGAACACGAAGACTTCACATTACCATCACATTCTTTTCTTGTTTAGTCGTGTTTGGTGTTTTTGCATTCTTGTTAGTTTCAGCAGAGGTCATATACACTTCACATAGACGTTGTTTTATCTACCTAGTTTGTTCGTATATCTGGGTGTTTAGTTTGTGTTGTGTGCCTGTTGGATTCGTTAGGTATGGTTGATTGCCTTCAAAAACTCCATTTTTTCGCCGAACTGAACACGAAGTGGAATTTGGCCACTTCGCGTAAAAACATATTCACTTCGGCCTCTGTGTGAGACAGGCTTTAGCGTAAAAACATATTCACTTCAGCCTCTGTGTGAGACAGGCTTTAGCGTAAAAACATATTCACTTCGGCCTCTGTGTGCGCTTTGCTTTAGTCTGTCTGTCCATCACAATCCCCATTTGAGCATCTTCAAAAAGGCGCACGCCAAATTCTCTGCCTTGCCATAGTTCTAACTATCAATCAAGGCAGTGTGTACACAACGCAGCTTCCTGAAGGCTGTCTTCAAGTTCTTTTGAATGCAGAATATGTCACCCTTTCTTCACAGGAGTCTGTCTTATCTGTTGAGTCATGATCAGTGTCTCTTTCCTCAGAGTCTGTATCTTCAGCATAGGCCTAATTTCATATTCTGCTTATGTTTGGAAAGTAGTAATTTACGGACTTTTTAAACTATGGAATTACGCAAGTGTGCAATCTGATTTTTATTTAAATTGAACACATATATCCACACATACACACATGAACACACTATTAAAGTTGGTGGGTTTATTTTTAACTTGGTATCAGAACAAATGCGAATACCAATTTGCTGAACTGATGTAACATGTGCAGACACCGCTTAGGTTACCAATGCTTCGAAGATGAATACTGGTAAACAACACCTGAGAGAAAAACATCGGAATTATATAATATCCAGACTATCGTTGAGGATGAACAGCGGTACGTGGCAATGTAATTTACCATGATCTATATTTGGAAAAACAGACAACCAGGGAAATAGAAAAAACGAAATATTAAACTAGGAAAGACTGATGATGAAACTGAGTACTCGTCTCGATTTATTCAGGATTGCAGATAAGTTTAATTTAACGATATTGCATTTCGTTTTCATTAAATGTTAAAAGTAAAGACTATTCAGCACATTGAAAATATTTTTTTTATGTATAACCTAGAAAAAATGTTAAAATTCCGTTTCATTACATTATCAAGTGTTCTAAGTGGGTACATTATGTTGAGAGCTATGCACGATGATACCATGAGCTATTACATCTGTATCATCTGGCTTGTCAATCCTGGTCCTTGCTTGCAAATTGCAATTTATACATTGAATTATGAAATGATACACATTTGTAGAAGGAGTACAGATAATCATCATAAGCCAATTTAAAGTTAATAGTGCTGGGCCTTTAATTGTGGCATAGAAGTTTATATCATACCGATAGAATAATGATACAAGTCACTGGCAATTTTCCTACCTTTGTCAGAAAAGGCACCTATGTACCAATGTTTAACGTAGCAAGCCTATAACTGTGTATTTAGATCCATCGTCAACAGTCTTAATAACGGTTTTGTTTTATATATAAATTGTTAATTTCCATATGCATATTTGGAACATTCAAACCTCATGGGTGTATGAATGTCTGAGGCTAATTAAGTGGATGGAGTAATGCATCTAATAATCACAAACGTACCTTCCCAGTAGGGTGCAAATATTTCGGGTAAGAAAATGAAAAAATATTCAAAGAGTTTTCAAACGAAGCCCCTTTCCTCAATTAAGGACACCTACAAATTTCACAAATGGGGAATATCTCATTTTTTAAAAGTTGTTGATCTGTTCAAATTTCATAACCATTTTTGTTAGAATTCTTTAAAAGTGCATTTTTTAACTTTCAGATTCCATATCTGTCAAAATTGGAAAAATATTATACCCGTACGATTTAAATACTCGTAGCTATAACAATGTCGAATTTTACACAAATATGTCAAAAAACAAATAAAATCTGCATATTCTGTAAATGGAGTTTCATACAAATTTAATATTTACGATGTATTGTGCCTGGCCTCATTTTCAATTATGTCGCAAAAATTAACAAAACTACTGGGTAATGGTAGATTTTATCGAAAGCACTGTGCGTTGCCACACAATCAACCCCACCCGCTGACCGCATGGCAAGTATTATTTCTGCAGCTAATTTCACAACAGCCACTGAAAAATATAGCGCCACTTCCTGTGTGCAGAGCTGGGTTTATACATCAATATACTTCCTATATGAATCTTGGCAATGGTGGGGACTTAAGTTTAATATTATACAATACGCAATTAAGCCAGTACTGTAATGTTTATGCTACGAACTACGACTAATAAGCTGTAAACGTGTCCACCATTGGATATCCTGGGGGAGGGGGCATATAAGAATCTGTCTCTAAAAATTGGGATGGAAAAAGGATCTGTCTCTGAACATTTGGAAAAAATATGTGCATGGATAATAAAAGAATGAATTGTTTTCTAAGGTCAACATTGGCCACTACATTTGCTTAAGAAACAGATACAGGACATATAACAAGGTAACTGACCAAAATATATTTCGTAGGCTGCGTTTTGGAATTTCAACTATCGTAACCTTTTCTGCCATTTTTACGCTTATCCGTTGCTAGTCAGTTTTAAGTGATGGAGAAAACGGGAGGACTATGCGTAAAAAACTGTCTAACCCCTATTCTACAGCTCTCTCTCTCTCTCTCTCTCTCTCTCTCTCTCTCTCTCTCTCTCTCTCTCTCTCTATATATATATATATATATATATATATATATATATATATATATATATATATATATATATATATACATACATACATACATATATATATATATATATATATATATATATATATATATATATATATATATATATATATATATATATATATATATATATATATATATATATATATTATGTATATATATATATATGTGTGTGTGTGTATGTGTGCGTGTGTGTGTGTGTGAGAGAGAGAGAGAGAGAGAGAGAGAGAGAGAGAGAGAGAGAATAGTAAGAATATGTTATCAATGGTAATCAGTGCCTGTGTTGCAGTAAATAGTTCAATATAAAATCTATGTCACTATCCAATAAATCCACCATTGTCTTTTTAAATGTAATGGACTATAAAGCATCGATCTTTTGGTAGACAAAGTCAGAAACTGCAGTTAAGCATTTGATTGAAAAGCTATATTACAATGACATGTAAAAGTACAATACGTTCTGCCCGTGACAGCACTCGGTTTGGCATCCTATGCTCAAAGCAGGTATTCAGATCATACAGAACATGCATGACTTCAATTCAGAATATTTGCTATGTTCGTAAGCGGTCGTGACTCGGTGAAGACGACACTGCAAAGCATCTGCTGATATGATGAAGTAATAATAATACCTGTATATTCCACCCGATTCTACCATGTTAAATTCAATAGGCACCTATGATTGAAAACACACAGACCTCGTCATATTGTATAACGCCCTGATGGTGTGTTAGCGAAAAAACTCCGACAACATACGTCAATACCAGCTCAACATTGTGAAAGGCGACATCACTGCTTTGGCAGTCAAATTAGCATCCTCTCTAAACGCATGAAAACAGATCGCAATGGTGTACTGAAAGAGAAAGAGCATATCGTATGATACTTTTACTAAGGGTACTGTGGTGCGCCAAATTTGCAAACATCATACTTTAGCCAGACTAATTATAATTAGTCTTTCTCGTTTTCCAGATATTCTATCTACTTATGCATCGTGTTATTCCAACAAAGTGACAAAGGACACATATCATCACAGATGTTGGATAATTTATTGAAGCTTCAAATTGTTATAAGGAGTTAAATCTACTATATGGACAGAGAATAAAAATAGTTGAGAAAATAAAATGAACTCACAAAATTTAAGATTATGAATATATTTGGCGATGCAAAGGAACACAAAGTTGTAGATGGCAATTTGGCCACTAAAGATGATAAATCAAAAAAGGTAAATGACAAATGTAGGCATCGGTGAAATGATTTCTGAATGGTTAGAAAGCCATAACGAAAACTCATATCAGTCTAATATATGAAATAATGGAAAATATGTAATGAATTGCATGCAATCTTTTATAAAAAAGCTTATTATCTAAAAGGTTTCCATTATTAGCATATTACAGTTATTCTTTTTAACCCTGCTGCAGTGGTATGAAGTGCAAGGGAGTATTGTCGCCCTGTACACACTATTCTACAAAAGTAGTAATTGTTATGTACTTTATGAAATGTAAGTTTCTGTGGTGAAATAAACAGCAAATGCTGTGTACACATTTTAATCTGAGAATCTAGTGTTGACTATGGCATATCAAAGTGGTTGTAGAATACTGAATATTTCATTTCACTGATATCACAAAATAGTAAAGTTATATAAAAGAAACCTCCTAAGGACATATGCATATACTAGTGTTTTAACTTATTTACAAATACAGCTCCATGAGTATTTTCAATGTAGCTTAGGTTATTTTACATGTAATCCAGTATTTTCTATACCCTTTTTAACCATTCAGAATATACAAAATATATATTGCCAGAAAAAGGTCCTCTAGAGCAAAATACATTAAGCATCCTAGCCCAGAGAGTGTGTAAGGGGTGATAGGCAAAAAAGCTGAAAAGGCAGGCACAGTAATTTAAAATAGAGCTTTCTACCCACAATCATGAAACGTGTACCATCAAATTTCACAAATATGAGGGGAAGATGGATGCGTAGAGATGGATACTATTTTTGTTGCAGATGAGAGAAAGTGTTTGCTTATTATTCTTAGATAGCATGATTCAGAATAAGGTCCAAAAGAACAAAAAATGAAAAATTTAGATACCTTTCACATTCGGTTACTTTAAGCTACAATTGTGCCCAATTTCGATCAAATTCATTCACATATTTGATTCCCTAAATGTACGTTTATAAAGACAATGCATGTATCTGTACTGACTGCAGATCGCTCTGTAGAAATGATTCAAAATTGGAGAAGTAAAAGAAAGAGTCAAAGCGTAAACAAACTAATAATGGAAGAAGCCAAGAGCTCAAAAATAATATAAACGATCCCAATATGCACACACATAAAGAGGAGAAAAGGGGTTATGTAAATAAAGATAAAAATTCGCAAATTTGAATTATACACATAGCTTGTATACTTGCCCGATATTATATGGTCACGGGAATAGCTTCAATATATTCGTACCACCATCCATAAACAGCCCCACTTACTAGAATACAATATTAGAATCATAGACCATGTTATTTCTTTAAAGGGAAAATCCACTTTGATGTTAACTTTGACTAAAAGTGGAGTGCGATATGGTGCTTCACTCACAAATCCACCCCAGTACCTGTTGACGAGGAAATTTCCCTGGTTCGGTGGGTTGGACAATTCATAACTCAATAGTGCTTTGTGCAGCATGTGGATGTCATAATAGGATGACAGTGATGCAGTGACAGGAACCTTGGCACAGGACTGAAGGCCGCCTGCCTGGACTGAGGGCCGTAGCGTAGCGATGTCATTGAAAACGAACCTTTTAGAGCATTTACAGCAAATACGGGCAATCTTCTGCTGCTCAACCAGCAGACCAAACAATGGCGCGCGTGCACGTTTACAGCGTCACAACACGCCACAGTTAAATCGAAGTATCATTATTGAATACTTATTCTTATCTGTTATATCACAAAAGACACGAAAAAATCTGTGTGTCCTCTCCTGGGATAAGTGCTGCTACCAAGTGTGAAAGACATTGACTAGAGGCTAGAGGGCCCACATTTAACATTGGCCCGTAACCCCAGAGCCAAGGGCTATATATTAAACTGTGAAGGAGGTGACTTCAGGAAACAACAGTCAATCACCTCACATGAGTGGAGCATTCTCATTGGGGAAACATAATGATAACCTATAATGTATGCTTCCCAAAAAAGTGTCGATTGAGAGGTTTGAGAAGGGTTTTGAACTCTACAGACGGTTTAAGTACAATGTTCTAGTCATTTGCTTCCCAGTTAAACGACATCTGCCATCACTATCAATTTTAGGCATGTATTTCGTCCAGTGCTATCTAATTCACGTGTGCTTGGCTATCTGCAGTGCGACTCCTCATTCGCGAGCGATCAGTACTAACAATAGTGTCAGTGCATCTGGGTTAAGTCATCTCGGAGCTTGCGATAATTAGACATGCTGTTTTTATGAGCGGCGATTGTGATATTGCCAGTAACTCAATTAAACATATTCAGTTATGTGCAGCCTGTCTACTGACCATCTGTCACACATAGATAAGATCAACCACTAGACCAGTCCATCCAGATACACTGGTTGACCAAAGTCTTCGGATTACTGGTACCCCACTAATGTACACGTATGGAATGCCATTAATGCATTTATTCACTATTTCTCTTTAAAGAAAAATAATTTTTCTATAAAGAAAAACGATTTTTCTTTAGAGAAAAATGATTTTTAAGCTGTAACCATTCCTATCCACGTTATGATTTAACAATTTTAATATATATATATATATATATATATATATATATATATATATATATATATATATATATACATATATATATATATATACATATATATACATATATATATATATATATATATATATATATATATATATATATATATATATATATATATATATATATATATATATATATATAATATATATATATATATATATATATATATATATATATATATATATATATATAGAGAAGAGAGAGAGAGAGAGAGAGAGAGAGAGAGAGAGAGAGAGAGAGAGAGAGAGAGGCATAACTACATGCATACATAAAAACATACATAAATACATATATATGTATATGTGTATGTGTGAGTACGTATGTATGTATGTATGTATGCATTTATGTATGTATAGATAGACAGGCATAAAGTAGTCACAAGGTGACTTCTCACAGTTGTGAGGGGCCATCGACCACAGGACATATATCATGATGTATCTCCCATTATTGATCGCGCCAATTTCTCTCTCAAGTCTCGCCAAAATATAAAAAGTCAGCGGAAATCAAACCATCGCCGTAAAGATCGACCCTGAATTACTGGATTGGGTGAACGTTCTGCGACCTTTGCGTACTTGACAACCTCTAGCGCGGATTAAAGGCCAGGAGTGTTTTGAGAGACGAGGGGTTACTACTCGTATACTGTAAAAGAACCTTACCGCAGCGTAGGCAGAAGTTTCA
Source organism: Maea johnstoni (assembly GCA_963942565.1). NCBI lineage: Eukaryota > Metazoa > Annelida > Polychaeta > Spionida > Magelonidae > Maea > Maea johnstoni. The sequence continues at coordinate 28,569,208 of OZ012684.1, forward strand.
ATACAACGGATCGTAAATAAGACTAGATGATGTAGATAGCTTTATTTTACAATATGAAAGGAAAACCCGGATTAAATATATATATATATATATATATATATATATATATATATATATATATATATATATATATATATATATATATATATATATATATATGTGTGTGTGTGTGTGTGTGTGTGTGTGTGTGTGTGTGTGTGCAGAGAAATACATCCACTACTCCCAGGTGTGTGTATGTGTGTGTTTATATGTATCTATACTATTAAACCAAATAATGCAATCGACTTTACAGCACATTTATGTTTTTTCTTCCAGAAGCCAAGGCAGCAAAGTTGCTGATCGACATGTAGGGTCAAGACACGTGGCGAGTGGAGCATGAGCATTACCGCCTCGCCTGTCCTTATGAGCCGGAGTAGGAGGAGGAGTATGCAACGTGAATGTGGGTATATGTCTCAGGTGACCATAACCTCACACCTCAGACACAGTACGTCATCCTGACAATTGACACTAGATGATAGAGTGTTACACAATCCCTTCAAATACTGTAAGCTAATCCTTTTCACTGACATATAATCTCTGTATACAAGACACGAAGACGAACAAAATGTAGGTTGCTTATGTGTTTGACTTTTTTGTACCCCTTTGTTCCTCTACCCTGCTTTCAGTTAAAAGTTACATAGTGTCTATAATGCCTGAGAGCTTTTCCGATGGTAATAAATTAAGCATAACAAAATTGCCTCCCCAGCTGGATGTGAGGTTTTTGGGGTAAAAACTGAAAAAGAAATATCCATAGTGTTTTCAAAATGGATCTCCCATCCATAACTATGGACATGGAGACTTTACGATTGTGGAGGAAAGATTATAACGGAGGAAAGTGAATGACATTTTCCCCTAACTTTACTCCGTTCAAAGTTCATAACCATTGTCGTGGATTATCGTTGAAAATGAGAAAATGTGCATTTTCAACTTTCCGATTCTAAAATCAAAATTGAACAAAATGTGATACCTTTCCCTTCAAAATACTCTTGTCTATGTATAATTGCAAGCTAATATGTTGAAACCTGAAACCCAAATTCTTGTTAGAGGTGATTATGTTTTGATGAAATTCGATGAAGAGAAAAGGGCTTCCTCTGCCTGTGTGCAAGCCTATGGGATCTTGTGTAAAAGTTGGCCACTTTTCATTTCAGTTATGGCTTTAACACTTGTAAAGATAACAAAAGGGCCCTATAATAACAAACTAATAGAATGATTTATTTTGGGGGGGGATTTTTTTTATTCAGTTGCATGTAAATAGACAGGGTACATATATTAGCACAGATACTTTACTGCGCAGCAGTTTTGTATCATTCATTGTCACAGTGTTATTATCAGATTTGATGCATGATGAGAACAGTTGTAAAAGTTGTATGTACTAGTACAATACCTATATTCTTTTTTAACCCATGTTTTGGTTGTTGTAATAAATATTAAGCAAGTTCCATCTTTTTTCAAAGATATGCGATTTGTGTTTGAGGTAATAGTTGTACTTTTCTAGATAAAAGAAATTCTTAACCTCATTCTGAATGAAATATTAGTGCAAATCGAGACAGTAAAGGAAGCATTACAAAGACAACTGACAAACTGTTGAAAAGAACATCCCGGTACTCTAAGTTGGAATTTCGTTTCGCTTTTACTGTACTTTTGAGGATAAACCGTGACTAGCCATCTATTGATTGCGAAAGAAATCTGAGTACCCGGGGGAAACCACAACCGAACTTAAATCACTCTTTTACATGCCAGAAACCGTGTAGAGGCGAGAAAAATATATATAAGATATAAGAAACACCCCAAGGCAATCAATGGTCAAGCTTTGTCAAGGTGACATTGAACAGTTCAGGATCTCTGTAGCTCTATTGCAGTGCTTATTATCTCACTATGGACCTTAGATGACCTTCATCCAAGCTATGGACGGTGGCATTGAAAGACAATTTACGACGATGCATCCATGCATCAATGGTTCTGCTGCACAGTTCACAACAGGTTTCTGATTGGTTACTAATTGAGAGCAGGACGATTCGTCCTTATGGGTAGATTTTCACCTAAGGAATACAGCAGGCAATTTTTATTTTATATGGCATTTAAAGTTTCCTTTATCCTTCTCTAAATTTACTTTAACCCACTAATTAGATGTAGCATTTCCTGGCCATCAGAAACCAATGCATGTAATGACGTCAGGTAATGACGCAATGTTTTACATCAGAAAACGGACGTGTCCAAAGTGCTTATGTAACCATTACGGGTTACGAACCATGGCCTCTTATAGGCGAGCGGCTGAGGACCAGATTTCAGAAATTCATTCAACCCGAGAGTCATACGGACACAACATAGCTCATTTGAAAGCTTGTTTTCTGCACTTTAAGATGGGATATGTTGTGGAAATCAGATGTGGTCAGGTTTTTCTGTAATAAACTGAAAGTACTGACATGTTGAAAAGAAATTGTCAAAAATCAAGAAAATGAAAATTATTTTTAATGAAACAACCAAATGAAGATATTCAACAACACAGTATTCTTCAGTTTGACATGTGTGTGTATAATATCAAAAAAATAAATTGAACTTCCAGAGGTATTTGCAGGTAAAAAAATACGCTTTTTCTCATAAATTTTCACATTTTTTTGTATTTATTTTTAAATGCATGAAGCATTTTCGCCTATATATCAGTCTGTAAGACAGAGAGAGCACTACATCATACACCATATAAAGCCGGAACTATATTCTTTCTAATGAGACCAGATCTGAGTAGATCGGTTGATAAATGTACAAGTTGTGGGACTTTGATTACCCCTACCCCCATTACGAAAAATATGACAAAAATGTGAAAAAATCTTTTACCGACCTTTGCAATTGCAAATAATTAAGGTCTTGCAGAACCTCAGGCCCGGGTTGGGGAGGGGGGGGGGGTGGTGCTTTCAGTTACAGAGGGGGGTAGGCGCACCCGCTTTACGTATTTCGCGGTAGAAAAAGGGGACTTTTTCATGACCTTCGCATGTCCACGATTTTAAAAAGAAGGGTACTTTTTGTACCCAGGTACGAAGTATGGGGGGTGAAAATCCCCTTACATTCCACGAAACATACGCAGCTCTGACGTCGAGTCACTCCCAAAGTGACAAAGCTTCCGAGTCTGCTGCCACTAAACAGGCAGAGGATTATAAAATCTTAAGTTAAAATACGTTCATCCAATGTCAGTGTTTTGATAAAAGGGGTGTTTTTTTCTGGAAAATGTCAGCGTTTTTGAAAATAAGGGTCCTTTTTCTGGCCTGAAACAGTGCTATAGGGGTATTTTTAAAATTTGAAAATGGCATGAAATGGAATGAAGCATCTTTTGTCTGCAGTGTTCAGTTATCCTGCACACCCACGGGCGGGTCCTTTGAGGTGTGCAAGGACTAGGCCCCCAAAATCTAGAGATTCTTTGAGTTGAAACTCATTTCACTCCATAAAGGGGTCTTTCGAAGGCCTGGGACCAGCCCATCTCCTGCGAAGGGTCGGTACAGGACACTTTTCATCCAAGATGAGGAACCTGCAGGGCCCTACAGCCTCCAGGGGAGCCACAATAAATGTCTTCCCATAAAAGAGATGTGAGAGCACCCTTCCCGTCCACTTCATCCTTGTCCGATACCTATCTGCAAAGATGCAGACAAAGAAAGCACTTTGTAGCAGAAACACTCTAAATCAATGCAGTTGGGAGGGGGTGGGGTATATCCAGGTGATTGGCTTTGGTCTCAGCCACCCTGTGTGTCCTTCCGGGTCAGTCTTCCTGCTGAGGGCAGGCTGGAGCAGCAACTGACCCAGCCTCTAGCTAAGATGTTTGTCCCTCATGCTGCAACACCCACGCTACAGCTTCTAGCAGAGTTACACTCTTCAGCCAAGTCAATGGCATCCGTGGCACCAATTCCAAAGGGCCTCTCCCCTGAGGAAGAGCATGACAATTTCTTCATAAAGGTGGATGTGCTGTCACAGACTCCGCCTGCCATCACTTTGGAATGAATGAATAAGTGTTTAAAGGCACATTGACACACAAAGGTCATTTAGTGCCATAAGATATTAGTAAAAAGTGGTCCTTTTTCATTGTTGAAGAACAATGACAAAGCATAAGTATTCTAGTTGAAAGAAATACAAAAAGAGGGAGAGTAAGAGCAGAGCCTCCTGATCAAAAGAGGACCAAGGGATATTTTAGATGTAGGGTACCAACAGACAGATCCACACATCCCCCTTCTTTTATAAGGCCAGCAGGGTGCCACACCAGCTTAGGGTTCCCCCAAACTCCTTTTGCACACCACAAGGTGTGCCCCTTGCAGGGTCCATCACTTGGGTGCTCACTCCAATCAGGCCCAGGATATCACCTATCCGGGTTCTGAGGATGAGGGGGCACTAAGCAAGCACTCTGCCTTTGAGCTTAACACTCAAAATTGACGTTGCACGTGACAAGTCAACAGCACTCAGACAGTTCAGGCTCCATAGCCAACACTGTCTCTAACCCTGACTTGCACAACCTCCAAGGAGATACATCTGTTTGGCAAGTAACTGGGACAGTGGAAAATGTCTGCTTTCGAGTTCCGGTTTGCTTTCAAGAAATTTACCCCTCTTTTGTGCCAGCTCTCTACCTCCTGACCGTTGAAGTCCTGGCAACCTTCCTCGAAACCTGATAGTCCACCCCAGAGGCAATTGATCTTTACCTGAGTGCTGGAGATTGCCTCCGCCTCATATGTCTGGGTGCCGTGGGCCTACCCGACAGTCAGGATAGTAAATCATGACTTGAGGACCCAATTGTGTATGTGAAGTCTTGGATTAATCCGGACTTCAACCCAAAGAAACCCTTTAGTTCGTCATCAATTTTGCATTGTTGTTACACTGGTAGACTGGGGAAAAGGCCTGAGGAGCACTCAACAACAATGAGTCGCCTCCGCATAACAGGTCCAGATGCACATGTTCATTTATTATGCCTTCTTGGAACAGCAGAAGATGGGCCCGCATTTCACATCCCATGTATGGTTGCTCCAGACAATCTGTACAGGTTACCGTATCAATCTTACTGGTTGGTGTTGTCTGACCCATCTCCACTTTGAACCAGGGAGAGTCATCGTCTCACCTTAGAGATGGGTCTCCAGAAAATACTCAACAAACAAGCAATTTAGATTGTATACCCTCTGCTGGACAGGCTCAGCTTCTACTTCTCCCACTTATAACTGGAGAAGAGAGGCTAGAGGCCCATTTTCAATTCAAAATCTCTTAAACTCCCGGTTGTCCATCTGTCGTTCATACATCCTCCAATCAGTCTGGTATTTCTAGGAAAGTATATCCAGCTGTCTCAGGCTTTTGCCTTGTCCAGGTTAGAAAATACAGGTATGTGGGCAGTCTCTCTAGATTTAGAGGATGCCTACTTCCACAGTGTGATGGTACAATGTACCAGTTAAAGGTGATCCCCTTTTGCCTCGCAAAATTCCCAAGGACTTTCACACATCTGGGCGGTAGGCACCTTCCTCAAGATATGTGTATTTAATGCCCCCCCCCCCCCCCCGACCCAGTTCTGATTGTTCCTAGGGTCCACTCTGGATCAGGTGAGGGCACTGGCCCATCCGTCAACGATAGGGCCAATTAGGCAAGTTCTAAGGGAGGGCAGCTCCTTGGCCTGCCTTTGGAGATTCTTGATTTGACACCTGGCCAGTATGAGGCACCAGAGTCTTTGGACCAGGAGGCCCATATGTCCTCTCCCTCTTTCTCCCCCCTTGATGAGCTAAAGACTACAACTTTTAGTTAAAGACACTAATTAGTACATTCCACTTAATCATCTATAGTGATATATGTCTTGATCCTTGACAGTGGTGACAGCTACAATGAACAGCCACCTAGTGGCTAGTTCATGAACCAAAACAAATTATATTATTTTCAAGCTGTCTAACTTAGTAATAGTCTAAGAAAGTGTCCACAAGAACCGCAAATTATCAAGACTTCACCTGCCAGTTTCCTCGAATTAAAAAAAATTGCTTTAAAATGACATATGTTTCATCTGTATGACTCTTGGGTTGATTAAACTCCTTAATTAGAGCCCTTTTTTCAGATTTGCCACTCGCCTATTATGGTGTCTCAACAATGTCATGACAGTAGTAAATGAACTACGTGTGAAATGAACAATCCCATGTAGACCAATGATTTAGGCCACTGACATTTGAAATGACACAGAGTTGGAGCGACCTCGATATGGCATATAGCCTATTGCTTTTCTTTTAATACACATAAATTGCCACAAGTAGAGTTGCCAAGCAATGTCATGATAAACACAGCTTTCATCCCTTCAATACTTACATAATTTATCTAGTGCACAACATACATGTACTATCTTATTCAGTTATCTATTCAATGATGGGTAAACTCTTTATAACGCTGTCATCATGTGTATCACGGTTCTAGGACAATATCCCCCCAGACAATTTCCCCTGGACAATATCCCCCCGGACAATATCCCCCTGTTCCAATATCCCCCCGGACAATATCCCCCCGGATGATATCTCTAGTAAAACATGTTTTAGTAAAACATTTTTTTATTAATTCCAGTGTTTTAAATTATCCCAAAACATGTGTTGGTAAAGAATTTTTTATTTTTTTTTATTTCAGTGTTTTAGATAATCCTTAATCATGTGCCGGTAAAAAAAAATTAAATTTAAAAAAAATTGCAGTGTTTCAAATTATTCTAAATTTTTTTTTTTTAAATTCAAAAAAAAATAAGTGTTTTAAATTATCCTAAATCATGTGCGGTAAAAAAAAATTTAATTAAAAAAAAAATTGCAGTGTTTTAAATTATTCTAAAAAAATGTTCTAAAGTTCAAAAAAAATTTAATCCAAATTTTTTTTTTTTAATTCCAGTGTTTTAAATCATCCTTAAACATGTGTTGGTAAAGAATTTTTTTTTTTTTTTAATTCCAGTGTTTTAGATTATCCTTAATCATGTGCGGGTAAAAAAAAATTAAATTTAAAAAAAATTGCAGTGTTTCAAATTATTCTAAAAAAGATTTTTAAAAATTCAAAAAAAAATTAGTGTTTTAAATTATCCTAAATCATGTGCGGTAAAAAAAAATTAAATTAAAAAAAAAATTGCAGTGTTTTAAATTATTCTAAAAAAATTTTCTAAATTTCAAAAAAAATTTAATCAAAATTTTTTTTTTTAATTCCAGTGTTTTAAATCATCCTAAAACATGTGATAGTAGAATTTTTTTCAATTTAAAAAAAAAAATTGTACTAATACGTTTTTTAGAATAATTTAAGCCCCCTGAATTTAGGATAATTTAAAACACTAATTTTTTTTTTAATCTTTGAAATTTTTTTTTAGAATAATTTGAAACACTGCAATTTTTAAAAAAAATTTTTTTTATCGGCACATGATTTAGGATAATCAAAAACACTGGAATTAAAAAAAAATTTTATTTTTTTTTTACCAACCCATGTTTTGGGATAATTTAAAACACTGGAATTAATAAAAAAAATTTACTAAAACATGTTTTACTAGAGATATCATCCGAGGGGATATTGTCCGGGGGGATATTGTCCGGGGGGATATTGGAACGGGGGGATATTGGAACGGGGGGATATTGTCCGGGGGGATTTTGTCCTGGGGGGATATTGTCCGGGATGCCTTCGGTGGGCAAAGTTGCTATTTGGAAGTATTTCCACATAGGCTCAAATCTCATTAGTAGGCATGGAGGCAGCCATTTTGTTGAAGGTCATAGGTCAATGTCACTATATTGAAAATTTCAGATTTTCATCAAAATCCATAGGAACAGCCTTCTATGAAATGCGATTACTGGACCTCCTCCTACATCTTCATAGTATATACCCATAAAATAGGTTTTTGATCAACTAGGTACAGTTATAGCTGAACTATGAGTCAATGCAAATATGCTGACACATGTCATTTCAGAGTGGTCATATGTAATATCCAGGGCGCGGGCTGGGGAATATGTTAGCAATTATGAACAAACAATACGTCAGCTACATGATCATATGAGTTTCGGTTAAATTCATGAAACTTGAAAAAAATGGGTAATTTGTATATAGTAAATCAGAACAGGTCCTTTCATGTTCTTAAATTGTGAATATGTAGCAAAGTTGTCAGAATACCATTATCCCTCTTATGGCAAGAATTACGACTACTAAGGAAAGTAGTAGAGACTGTTTTGCTGGCAAAAGCACTCCCGGGGGTTAATAATGAAATTGTACCCGGGCAAAACTATCGACAAACCCTATTATAGCAACCTTACTTCCCTCAAACGGAGATCCAACCACATACTTTTAATTCAAATATCTGCGAAGCAGATGTTTTATGGTCTTGTCCCATATAATAAAATACTACTTCAATTGAATAAAACATTTCATCTTATGGGATTGAATATTTCAAAAATAATCATTTCCGACTTTGTTATGAAAAAACAACTTTGTATTTATTTTGTTAAAACAATACAATTCGTTATATGTGAGATTATAACAGTATATGGATTAAAAAGGATGAACACCCGTGGATCATGCGCTCATTTCGTTAATTTGTTAGGTAGTCCGTGTCAAGTGTAAGTATCGTTAGAACGGAGTAATCATTTGCACATGGCGTGAGGTTACTTTTTAATCTTATCGTGTTACCAGCCCAATTGCATTGTATTTATATAATTACACACCGCGCCGTGTACTAACGATTTCTGAATAAGCTTACAATGATTCCCTTTGTATGAACATTAAGAGTGGGAAGTATCCTGATCACATGATACGATTTCATTCTAAGTAGATAAGTAACATCACTATGTTTGTCGAAGTCACTCACTCGTGACGTCACTGGAATAGTTGGCATTTGGATTACTACTCAGTGGGTATATAAAAAGCTGCTCATTCATTGTATCCGCCTCATTATACCGCACGGCCGGAGAGACAGGTTGTAGGACAGCAGCAACATCTGGTGATTTCATCACAGGAAGGTAAGAAACTTAATTCGTGATTCAATATCGGTTATTAATCATTGATACATAACCAACGTAACACATACTTATATATATATATATATATATATATATATATATATATATATATATATATATATATATATATATATATATATATATATAAAATCGCTGTGATGTGACCTAAGCTGTCAAATATGACATATACCTTAATAAAAAACAAACAATTTTGTGTTCATCGCTCTTCTCTACGGACACACTTTCTTTCCATTTTGCAATATTCTGGCCTGAGTTTAGGTAAATAATGTTTGGGTTATTTCATGCGTCATATTTTGTAAAACAATTAAACTTGAAACAGACTCTAAAGTAAGTTCACTTCTACTTTCACGATTGATATCACCCGATGTATGAAGATCTGCATACAGTTAGTTGGTAACACTCATTCTAACTCTTAAGATCCACATTCCCACATTTTCCACTGGAGGACTCTTCATATCCCGATATAACATTATATCCCAAGTATAATTATCGATCGTAGGTTTCAGACGCTATACTTTGCAAAAATATTGAAAGAAAATAAGCGAGTATGGATTGAAGTTCAAAGTGTATTCAAGATCCATACACTAAATTTAATATTTTTCATATTGTAATAGATTTGAGCCATTGATTCCTTACATTATTAAGGGAAGGGAATGGAAAATGCAGTTTAATTCTTCGAAGAGCAAGGTAGTGAACATAGGAAAGATGAGCAGCAAAGACAAAAGATGGCAAGTGGGAGAGGGGCAGATACAGGAAGGGGATGTCTACTGTTTGGAGATTAAAGAGCAGGAAGAATACAAGTACTTCGGAATCTGGTTCTCAGGAGTAAAGGGTATGTTCAAAAAGCATATCAAAAATGCGATCAAGAAAGCAAAGAGGTTAAAGGGGGTGATAAAAAACGTAACGGCAGATACATACCAAAGGGCAGGAGTAGTGACCAAACTGTGGGAGGCTCTGGCTATCCCAAGCATCTCATATGGAGTGGAGTTTTTTGACATGGCAGAGAGTGACAAGCATAAGCTAGAGACAATTGAGAGGCAAGTAGGAAGGTGGGCTATAGGGGGTGAAAAAGGGACAGGGTATGAGGCAATTTATGGTGATTTAGGTTGGATTACCCTAGAAAATAGGATAATGGAGAAGAAGTTGGTATTTGCAGCCAGGGTAGCATCGCTTGAGCGGGAGAGGTGGGCTAGGCAGGCATGGAACATGGCGGAGGAAAAAGGATCAACATGGATGGGCAAGATAAATGCAATGACCGAGGAGGTGGGGCTGGAGGGAGAAAGGTTACGAAAGCACATGGAAAATGGAAGTGAAGTCAGCAGTAACGGAAAGGGATAGGCGAAAGTGGCAAGAGGGGATGGGAAATAAGAGTACGTTAGAAAAATACAGAAGTAATGCACCAGTCAATTGAATCCCTGGGAGGGGGGGGCCGGGACATGCGGGGATACTGCTCAGGAAAAATCAATAAATAGCACTCATCCCCACTGGCAGGAACCAATTCTGTGGCAGTATGCCCCACCCCTGGGGCATGCTCAACAAGAATACACAAGTTCCTAAGATTTCAACTTTTTATTTTGTGAAAATAAACCACAAAAATCTTAGCAGTTACATCACAAATAACAAAACCTTCAGCAGTTATAAAAATAAAATTTTAGACGCGGAGAAGACACCCTTCACATTACTTTTATTAAACACCTGACGTCCATTATTAAACACCTGCAGCACCATGTGACTGTGAAAATTCTGCTTTTGTGTACTCATTGTCCCGCGCCGGGAAGTCCCCCGGGTGAAGGTCCGTAGTTGGTCAACACAGTGGACCTAGCACAGGCCGGGTGCGCCCGGCTGATAGGCCTACTGGAATCGTGGCAGCAAAATATGACGTCACTATTCAAATCCCCGCCTATCATGCACCTATTTTAAGCAGTATTTAGCAGAAGCACCATGTTTCCCGGTCAAGTCCTGGCCCCCCCCTCCCAGGGATTCAATTGACTGGTGCATAAGGAAGAAAAGAAATTTGAGGAGTGGTTAGACAAAGAAGAAGGCAGAACGGTTTTCAACATCAGAGCAGGATCACTAGGTCTGAGGAATAGGACAGGCAGGACAGTGCAAGATAAAACTTGCCAGAAGTGTACAGAAGGGGAGATCGAAAACGAACAACATGTAGTGCTTAAATGCCAAGCATACAGAATAGAAAGGAATAGAATGTTGGGGAAGGTAATGCGAATATGGGGAGAAGAGAGATGGAGAGTTTGGGGGGGGGGGGGGGGTGGGGCAAAGAAGAAGGAGAACAACTAAAGGAAATAGTGGGTTTAGTTGGGGAGCCATCAGAGGTACTGGCTAGAACAGTGGGAGATGGGGTGAGGAAGATGATGAAGAAGAGAGAAGGGGAGAAGCGATAGGGTTGTGCCTGTGTACATATATGTTTGTTATCTTTGTCTAACACATTTGTTGGTTCGGACTAAACGGCAAAGGGGAAGAGAGACGGTGGTGTAAGGGAGGGGCACCGAAACAGGTAGGCACGGAGGATACAGGAGGGGAGACGAGATAGAGTTTCACTGATGTTTTAATTGTTTCGGTTATTGAGATAATGAATTAACATAGTTTGTTTGTGGGGTTTGAAATATGTTGAGGGGTTCTTTTCTGTGGGGTTTGAATATATGTGTAGGACAGAAAAACAAGGAAGAAACAGACCAGAGACTCGATAGGGTATATGTATAGGACAGGAGGACAGGGGAGGGTACGGACCGGATGCAGGATGCATTCATGACAAAAGTACGGGGGGAGAGGGAACAAAGACTGAAACAAGGCCCGGGGGTGACGAGTGGCCTGGGTGGTAGAGGGTGATCTCCGTAGGTCCTCCTTCGGGAGTTGACCCCGCGGGAAAAATGCGGTTGCGGATCCCAAATAAACAAGTAGGGTGAGGCCTTGAAATGTTTTCCTTGTTAATGTTCTAGCTAAGTCACAATAGTGATAAAGAGATAGCATGTCTGCATGGTCAAAGGCGGGTCTTAGTTTTATTAAACACATTATGCAAGGTTGAACAAGTGGGATGTTTCCAGTAGTTGACGTTATAGCCGTACCCTAACACTCAAAGATATGTCGTTTTCAGAAAGAGGAGAACGATTACCTTATAAATTACAGAAACTAGTGAAAATGCAGTGTGAACAGCTGTTTGTAGTGATTTGGCCTTTAGTTGTTATCTATGTTTACCTTTTCCAAAGATAGGAAAGAGAAGATCATCTAGAAAGGGCGCATTTTATTGTTCTGGAGTTGTTATGGCATGAATTTGGCAGGCGTTCCCATGTTCAAAGGTAGCTGTTTACGTACAAGTGTGAGTCCGCTTACGTAAAAAGTATGGCGGTCGCCATAGAACTTGGCCAGTATTGCTGAAATGTTATATTCGCAAAATCTATCTAATTGACGATAATTCAATAGTGGCCAGCTGGTACACTTCGTCTTAGAAAAATAATAAAAAATGATCACTCGAATTTTGACATGTATAGTCAAGCACTTAAATTTGCATTGAAACGTGCAGTTCCGTTGACCCGTATATCATATACCGGCGTTTGGACAGGGCATGTGACTTTACAGACCAACCTTTACTAACTCACCTTGAAATTCCACACTGTGTATTTCAACCTATACCATGCCATCGTGTTACAATTAATTTCTGAGAGGAGTGAATACGATAGTTAGCTTTTTACCTCATCCAAGCTAATACATTCAGCAAAAAGCAGCAGACAAAAAGGTCATGCGGATGTGTTTTACTTTTTAATCTATAAATTTGAGAAGCGCAGCTCAATGTTTTGTTTTGAGTGCTTCCAGTCAACAATGTTCACATCTAGGGTTGGAATTAGTCAGAAAATCATATTCAGGGCGTACCTTTTATCAATGCAGAGGTCGTATAAAGCTTAAGTGAGACATACATAAGCACTTTCAGTTTGGAAATTCAAGTGCATATGATTTGCATGAGCTACTTAGTTTGCTTTTACCATATTAGAGATGTTGTTTGATTCCAGTACAATACCCGTATTCTGCCTGTTACATCAATATATGACCATGTTTAAGATCGTATGTACGCTCCAGATGTTCAGGTGTATTCATGTAAAAACTATATATGTATATTTATTGACCATTGCTCTCGCCATAAAAGTATACATTATAGATACAATATAATCAAATGGTGCGTCATCGCACTAATACAGCATACAGATAGAGAAAACACGTAGTATCCCAAAACAGACGCTATAGAATGCGTCCGAAGTAACCAGTAATATTCGTGAGACCAAGAATAGACTGGAATGTCACCAAAAAAAGTAAAGTTAAGCCACTTAGAAGAAAAGGTTTGATAAATACTAACAAAAACAAAATATTGGTAAAAGAGTTAAATCCTTTCAAAGGTAAAAAATAAAAACATCCCCAAATATGTTTATACCTCACTCATACAGAGGAGCGGGGTATGTTATAATCATTACATGAATATTTTGAGAAATGCCAAAAACTCATTGATATCACAATTTATTCCTCTTCAAAATATCATTCAAACATGATTTTATCTCTTTTGTACAAAATGTGAATTTGAGCGCACTTCGTATGCAAATGAGTTTTGAAAAAGCCCTACAACAACTGAATAAAACCTGCTGTGAAGTGATAGATAGACCCCAGGGAAACTATGGTATGTGTGGTATACCCGAGGTGTTACGAGGTGCAGCCGAGTAACCCCAAGGGTATTGCATACATCAAAGCTTCCTAGGGGTCTGTAGCGTATACACAGATTGACTGCCTTCCACCAATCACAAGTAGGGCATAGTTTGCAGAGAACAATGGCTTGAAAAATGTGTGCTATATCATATACTAGTAACCCAAACTTTTTCGAGGCTTGTGATTGGTGGAAGGCAGGCAACCGTGGTACAAATGATTATAGAAGGCAGTATGTAAGAGGGGTAGTTTTTCTTAACAAATCTGAACGCTAAATAGTATTCAGATATCTAACAGATTAATAGCTGTCCGTTTCGTGGAAGCACTTCCTCCCATACTACATACATGTAGCTAATGATTTTGTGCTTGATCAAATTGCTTTGATACTTAACGAAATCAATATGTGCATAACTAGTTGCGATAGAAATAAAGAGTTTGAGAATGGAAGTGGTAAGCCAAATACATTAATGATCAAAAGGCAATTATATACCCCTAACACATCAATGAAGTCACATTTTATTACGACACTACACTGTGAAAATGAAAATGATAATTGCTATTTTATATACCCACCCTTTTCACTCCCTGGAGTATGCAACGGCACTTCCACTCCAGTGCTCATAGGTTGACACATTATATACGCACTGATATACCAGGTACCTTCTGCACAGCTGCACGTGCTGAGGCAATAGGAGATAACATGTATTGCCAAAGTACAGACTCCATCGCCTTTGCCAGGAGCTGAACTGGCAACCCCCCAAGTACTAATCTAATACCTAGACAAATAAGCTACGTAGAAGTTTTCATTATACATATTGATAAAGTTATGACATAGAACTAGTCATTGGAATAACTATGTTAAAAAGGTAATGGCACAGAACGATTCAATTTGTAATATTCTCTCGTTAGGGCATATTACATACTGTACCATATAGACATAGTTTATAAAGTTAAAGTAATACATTTGGAAATAACTGCTGATGTCAATGAAAATGATAAATTACCATCAAAATAGAGATTTATGGAGATAACTAAAGTTGCACGAAAATACTGTCTGCTTACAAATGATATTTCGAAATTCCATTATTAAATTGTTTGTTTAATGACAAAACATTTGTTTAAAATACTAACGTTGACGAAAATACATGAACTGGCTAAAGAACAACTTAAGGACTGAAACGAAGTAAACCTAAAAGAAAAACAGTGAATTGATAAAAAGCAATATTACGTCTTGTATCTGATTCGTTTGGATCCTTTTGAGCGTTTCCCACCCTGAACCTCTCTACAAAGATGTCTTGCGTAATACTGTTACCTCCATTGCAATTCTGCTCTTCCTCTCATATATATATATATATATATATATATATATATATATATATATATATATATATATATATATATATATATATATATATATATATATATATATATATATATATATATATTTAAATTTCCGAAACATGTTTTTGTTTTCTTGTATTTACATGCAGTATATACTTGGCAAAAGAAAAGGCTGTTGGTGCTTCTTTCTCTTCATAGGAAGTGGTAATAATACAATGTGTGGTGCAGAGGTCAACATTTCATATTTTTATTGATTACTTTGGATTGTCCAATCAGCAATCATGATTCGTACCATATGACCAGTCATGAAATCGCCATCATGCCCTCTGACGGAGGGCCTTAAATCTTACCTCATAATTCCTTTCAAAGCTAATTAGGTCAGTCACTGACTTGATTTGAACAGTTCTTATCTATTGGTTACTGACCACAGACAACTTATATAGGCATCCTTTTCTTGCACCCCATCCCCATGATTAGAGATTTAAAAGGATATTAAACTTAAAATGATCACTATGTTGGTATCTAAACTGTGAAACATATTTTTGAAACATTTGGAAAGCCTTATTTCAAAATTAAAAGTCTAGGATCTTAGAAGATATGTTCTGGTCTGATGCCAAACCTATTCACAAGGAAAATGACTCAGTGTATGATATTTGACCGAAATGTGAGATATCTTAGTTGGTGGGAATTGGGAGATAGACTCCTACTAAAAGACCTTAGCCCTAGTTTCAGCACTTACCAGAAAGAAAGCACAAGACAAGAAAGCGTAAGAAAAGAAATGTATACATAAGTAAGAAAGGAATTCGAGCTTGCTGATATACTCTTTAAACTAGAACCCTCAAATGTGTTCATTTGACCCATCTGTCTCCCAAAAGAAGAGATGCTGCCTGATGATAGTGGATATGGCCCATATGCTTCTAACCATTCCATATCTCCTTTGTTAAAAAATCAAAATTCTACCGAGTAAGGAAACTGTACCACCTACTTGTGAGTAATGCTATGTTTTTCTATTTCTAGAATCTGTTCCACTGCTGAGTAAGTGGGTAGTAATTTTTAAGCTACGAAATGCAGGTAAATGGAACGTTCAGGTCGATGCCCTATGGGTTGCTGACTTTTGAGGTAGTCTAGAAAATGTTTCTTAGCTATTTCACGACCTTTCACCATCACCTCAATTACCAATGATCCATACTCTCTTAAGAAATGCGTTTGCTAGTCCGCTGTAGTAAAATGACCCGGGAAGTGCAGCCACCGCCTCACTTCCTGTATGGGGTCCAACATCGCAGCGGCACTTCCGACCCTACGCTTATATGGCTTTCTGTATGTTGGGAAGGGCTGGGTAAAAGGGGTGATGGCAAAGGTAAGAGCAATACGCCCTCTCAGTATTACCGACCCACAAGTCTAGAGAGTTAGGAAACAACGACCATCACCAAACCGGATACGACCCATTCACATCAGTGGCAAACGCACGGCCTAATACATAGAATCGTAGAAAAACAGAGTGCATCATGGGATACATGGACGCCCCCATATGGCTGCCTCAGGCCTGTTACTTGGTCACTTCTGTAAGCTATAACTGAGTAGTGCTGAAGAGGACAGGTGCGGGGGAGGTCTTATTTGAAAGGTGACATGTATAAGCTCATTTTGAACCTAAATCATTCTGATGGTGCATTTGCCCTTTAAGTGGTTGCGTCGTGATGAAACAAGGTCTAGTTAGTATCGTCGGGCATGAGTGGTAGATTAGTACATGAATTAGAATACCACTACTCAGATGGTGCTTTTGGTGACGGACAACACGCGAACATTACGATCCGCTATAATTATGAGAAAACGGATCAATTCACGAAATATAGATTCTCTAATAATTCGAACTTTACAGTAAATACATGTAGGTAACAAAGCAATGTTTGAAGAAGTATTCCACAAAGTATTTTCACGTTTTAGTTTATCAAGGCCTCTTCGAAATAACTCCTAGATTTGCATTTTTCTGAATTATGATTTGTCAGATCATGCGTGCTATTCTGATGCACATTGTTAAACCCATGAATGCGCACAGTGTCCAAAGGAGCCTGACAGTTTTGATGAAATCTTGCAGGTAGAATTAAAGTGCTAATCTAACAATTAGTTTAGTATTAAATATAAACATTTGCAGTACGCATATCATTCAGACATTGCCATCAAATCTCCTTCAAATATTTAGAAAAATAATAATTGACTCCAAAGTTATTAACAAAAGTGGCTGATACATATAACAATCTCTAGAGGAACTCTTTAAGCATGCACAGACCAATGGAAAAGTATGCACATATACTCTTAACTCATTCATAACTGGACTGTTCGGGAATTAGGAAATTAGTGCCACCTTCTCTGCCATATTTAGGATAGCCAGTGATGAGTGCTGGAGAAAACCGAAAATTGACTTTTTGGCTTTTGACTTTTTACGATAAAAATAACAAGCTTATAATGCAACTAGTTCCTGCAATGGTCGCCATATGTCTGTCTCTCTTTACACACCGTCACATAATATGGTTCCGCGCGGGTACATCACAGGCCAGTCACATTCCCGTTTGAGGCCCTGGACTAAAAAACATACTTAAACCATATTTTGAATACCAAAAGAATGATTTTTAAATAAGATGATGCATTTCAACAACACTGTATTGCATTGCTATTGTAATGCTCTGGTGTTAATATTCTTGTAGTTTTGTAGTTTTATTACCATCCATGGTAAATTTATTGTAGGTGTGGTGTACGTACTTACGGCTCGGCGGCAGAGCACAAAATAAAGTGGGGGTATAAAATTTATTTTCCTGTCGTCTCTATTCCACTTTGATCGGCGGATCCGGGAACCAATAGATCAAATAACCGTCGCCTAAGGGCATTTTCCTCATTCGAGCTTGTAACTATCATGCTTTAATCCTAATCAATTATCGTGAAAAATTACGATCAGCTCACCCACCCGCTAACTTAACTGTTTCGGGTGCTGGACAAGCGAGTATTTTCTACGAGACCATACGTTGCTGCTGAACTATCACCATCACAGTAGCACGTCTTTCCTACGATGATCAAACATTTCGCACGAGCTTTTAAATCAATGTTTCAAACAAGACTTATGCGATGATTGTAAAAACTCAATACATACATCGTACGGCGTCCTGATATTACGAGGTCCGTAAGGGATCGACATTTTTTTTGCTGTGTGACTGGCGACTTTCTGATATACCCGAGCAGGATTCGAACCCAAGCAGCGGTGAGAGACAGAAAGAGCAGTCCGTGCAATTGCTAGTCCACTCTGGAATCCAAGGCCGCGTGAAACATCTTAATAACCAAGCAATATGTTAGCAAACATTCTCTTTTGATAGCTGCTGATGTGTTTGGTATGAAAGTACCTCTCCAATTTTTCTCAATTATTACTCTTTTAATAGGCTTTGTCCAATTGTGTTTGGGTCTAGGAGTAACCTCTCAACTAACACGCCACAGATGAGCTATCGCATAGACCAAAGCAACCAATCCACACCTCACTATTCATACTAAAAAACTTCCTTCCAGACAGAACATAACTGTCGGTGCAGTGCCAAAGACCATCAGCTGTCCAGTTATATGGTGCGATATTATTACATTTGATATTTGATATAGAGCCCTATTCACCTAATGTGTTCAAAATAGCCTCTTTGAGAATAGTCAGAAGATTTGCCAGGAAGATCATTCCAAAGGCGTGGTGCCAAACCAAATTAGTGTGTGGTATCTGTAAAAGGTATTACATGATATTACATCACAAAAATATTTGTCTTCAATATGACCTACGTTGTATTGCATTAATAACCCTTCTGTGTATTTAGTTACAGATATATTGGCAGAAATAATTGCCAATGTTTTTACTGTTACGCCAAGCCTTACATCATTGATGACGCAAGTCCGATTGCGCAGTACAAGCATGGCTGATTGTATTAGAGGATATTCTCCAGTGCGCCATCATTTTTGGGAATTTTGATAAATTATTTCATTTTTTATACCATTCTAGGCTAAATAGTGACTATACAACAAGATATCAAAGAATTCATTCCGTTTCCGTAATTTACTGGCATCTTTCACACAGTTTTTTGTGAGTCTCCATCGGAAATAGACATAATAGTTTGGATTATTTTTTGTCCAAACTATTATGTCGCTTTCCGATGGAGTTCAACGAAAACTGTGTTCATCCAACAGGCTAAGAGATATTTTAGCAATATTGATGAATGTAGCTTAAATGTAAACAGAAGTGCAGTGTATGATCTCTTGAATACAGCTGTGACGTTTGGGTACGTAAATGATATAAAGAATATGATCTACCAAAATCATATATGGAATAGAACACACTGGAGGGAGAAACTATGGAGAAGAGCCTGGGAGCTTGAAAATATGTACTGGTGTCTGAAGTCAAGGTGTCATAAAAGTTTGAATATGGTGGTAAATATTTGCACAAATACTAGGTATGTCATATGGTGGCAACTTGCCGATAAATATCACTGGCTCATAAAGGATTGCGAGATTATGGTGAAGTTGTTATGACACTCTAGCTTACTTAAGTTGGATGATGTAAGACTTAAAGGTCAACCTTTTGTTCTTCATGCGATCATGGTGCTACAGATGATGCTGAGCATATGATTATGCAGTGCCCAAGTCTTCAACCTGTTAAAACTGAAACGTTTGCCGCAAAATGAACCAGATACAAGACTATCTGGGCAATGTTCTCTTTGAACCTGTGGAAAACATTTTTCTCATCCTAATGGCTAAACCCTGTTTGAACCTTAATGCCGCAACAATGGAAATTATATGGAAAATAGGCGTGAGGCATATTTCTAATATGTATAGATGGAAACTCAGACAAGGCAATGAGGTGATGCTTCTCTGACAATCCCCCATAATACATCTCGCATCCTTAAGACCGCTTTAAACAATGGACTATGATTTAAGGAACCTTTTCACTTTTCTATGTAACATATGTTATTTTTCTATGTATTTATCATAATATTGTTGTATGAATTGTATTTTATATTTTCAACTATAGTCAATAAAGAACATACATACACACATACATTTTGCATACCAATCTATCCCATTTGTATTTAAGTACAAAGGCTACATCGAAAATGTTTTGTTAGAACGTCAAATATATCAAAAGTTATTGTAGTCTTTTGAACTTCAAATCAAACATTTTGTTAAATCCTCACAAAAGTATGCATCTTTCACCAGAAAGGTTTATTTTGCAAGAATAAAACTAAGTTTAGTACTATTTCTTGTATATGTACCACATTTAGCTGCCTTCCACCAATCACATGTCCTCAAAATTGTGTGCTTCATGACATTCCGCGTAGATTCCCCCCTCTCGAAGCTGTCCAAATCATGAAGAAGTTTCCCAAAGGTATTGGGTAATATTGCCTATGAAATCTTTCCTTTGCCTTTGAGCTTTTATGGAAGGCTGCCAAATGTCGTGAAAGCTATGTGAACATTTGTTCAATGACGGCTACCTTCAGTCAGTCACAGGCCTCTAAGTATGTGTGATATACAACATACTACCACATATTCAGCGTTGTATCCTCTAAGCCACCCAAGCCACAACGGCGTAACCCAAGGAGACTGGGTAAAGTTGGTCATGTAAGTTTAAGAAATTTTAGAATTTTGTTTTTCGTCACATTTATGCCAATTGTGGCTAATTCGTGACTAGCCAATTGTAAGTAGTGGAGGGAACCGGAGTACCCGGCGAAAAACACCGCCCTAAGTCGCTGGCAAATTTCTCACATCCCCATGCCGGGATTCGAACCCAGGCAGTGGTGAGAGACAGCGTGCAGTCAGTGGCGACGCCGTAGACCACACAGCCGTCAGAGCAGGTCCACTGCCTGTGATAGGTGGAAGAGAGTCAACTCTGGTGCACACTATATAGGCCCATTGGAATCTGTGGTATATGTGATAGCACTTGTAATAGCCTGGCTTCGCCTCGCAACACTCATCCCGTACGAAAAGTTTCATGCATAAAAAATGTGGCATGAAGATTCCATGCATGCAATTTTCATTTATGTGCATGAAAATGGAATTTCCATGTATGAAAATGACATTATCATGCATGAAAATGATATTTCCACGCACGACAATGAATACTTTGCCCAAAAACTCATGGATGAGAATTCCATTCATGAAATAGCCTAAACAGCTCAATTTCCCATGAAATTTCTGGGGCGAAAAAATCACCCCAGGACATTTTGGGTCAAAACTTTCACTTTCATGCATGGAAATATCATTTATATGCATGAAATTTAAATTTCCATTCGAGTTAATTTCAATTTCATGCACAAAATGTTCGTGCCAAGATTTTTCATGTCATTTCAAGATTTTTCTCAAGTGTATGACATTCACTACCGCTTTATTGGGGTTTTCCTTCACAGACTCTTCGATTGCTGTGGTGCATGTGATACCGGCATATTTTAGGTTACAATATTACGATGGACCAAGTGTGAACGAACAAATAAACAACCTTTTTTTTTATTTCCACGTACCACCGTATTTTGGGGGAGAAGATAAAAACTTTTTATTTTCACTACCATTTTTTCGGGGGAGAAAATAAAAAAAACTTTATTTTCACCCCTAAAAAAATGGGAAAATGACGCTTGCAACCGAGAGAGGTGAAACTAGTAATATCAATTTGAAAATCCATTATCAAATAGGAGATCCCCTAGCTAAAGCTAATGGTATTTCGGGAGGAAGAGTTTCTCCAATTTAGACTTCTTTTAAAGGTCCCTGACAATCATGATTATGGGTATACGTAGGAGCTCCGTTTCAAAACGCCATGCATGTCTAAAAGTCTTTTACTCAAAAAGAAATCCTGTATTCTGTTGTGAGGCCACAATGTATTCATCATCAGAAGACCTTTCCCGCAATAAACACTTTGTATAGGATAAATTGTCAAACTTTGATTACAATTTTCACCTCTCTCGGTTGCCAGCGTCATTTTCCTATTTGATGTAATGATAGGTACATGTAGGTATTTGTGTTGGCTGTAAATTGACTTACATGTTGTATAAAAGGATGTCTCACACATTAAAAGTCTTAAAATGTCCAATATTTCTTTGCTCCAAATGTTGATGTGAGAATATCGTAACATTGTTTCGACCATTCTTGATTTGTTTTTTCAAATGTTCTCTATATTGCTTGTAGATGAGTGGCGGCGGTGTAGCGGCGGTTTTGGCCGTATTCTCCATGGTGTCAATATATGGCTGCGCTGGGCAGGGGGAAAGATTATGTGGAACACAACTAGCGGATGCACTTGACATGGTCTGTGAAGGGCGAGGCTTCCATTGGGTGAAGAGAGAGGAAATACCTGGTAGGTGGGACACATTACAGTACAGATATTCAATTCCTGCACCAGTTGACCGGACGTCTGCCAGTGCCTGATATCATGTCAAAATAATAAGCCAAGCACATCAATGACCCACGTAGCTTGCGAACCAAAGCTACGTTCAGTTGCGGGGTTATCCATACATCCATTTCCAGGCAACTGGGTGACAACCGGGCATGCAGTCGTATATTTTGCGCGGGCTGCCCACGCATTTAATGCAGGAATTAAATGTCAGTACTGGGATCCGATATATTACGTGAATGATATGTTTACATATATACAGACCGAGTGTGCAGGGACTAAAGGTCACTTAAGGTTTAATGATACTCTATACCGGTGACATCTTTCGAGTACTGAGCAAATCAAAGAAATTCACCTCTCTGTGACAAGCAATTTCCCTCATGAACTAAAAGGTCAGATGTTACAGAAATGTTTTGTAATTGACTGGAGACAATGTACTGTATAACTCCAACTAAATCAAAAACTTCAAGTTTGATAATACGACGGAAGAACTATATTCTTTAATTGCCTTCAGTGAGTACTAGTATTTAGTTTTATCAAAATCCCTTACTTTGCAGCCTAAAATTAACTAAAATTATCTGTTCGATGACTACATTTGAACCATTATAGCTCTTGCATTTGACTTGTGTTGGTGGATAGAAACCATTATGTCTTAATTGCTATGAAATTCAGGTGTGCTATGTGGGAATTGCAACACCTGTAAGTAAAGTCAGTAAACCAGCCCTCAAGGAATGGCGTCTAGACAGGGCTTACTATGTTTATTATCTTACTTCCTGTCATCAAGATGATGATTTAGAATCTTCAAATGCATCAGAGAAGGGTGGCCTAAACCCAAGACCGAAATTTACCAATTTGCTGTTGTTAATAAACCTTGTTAGGGATGACTGTTACAGGGAGAGCTAATGCCAAACCTTTTTTAAAAATGGTTTGATTTGACTGTCATATACCCTAGGTTTGTCTACACCCCTTATGATAATCCAATCCCAGTATCTGGCGTAAGAGTCAATTTGAGTTCTGCTCTTTTTGCACGGCTGTCATCCATTTAATCCTGCTTGAATGCAAAAATGGTTGGAACTACATCACTTTTCAACATTTTCCCCCTTGATACTAGTATCCCATTAGTCTTGCCTGCACATCATCCAAAAAGCAGAATGCCTATAATTGGTCCTCTTTTTGATATGAAGTAAGTCTGAAGTATTTGACAGTTCATCAAGTCCCCATGTTGTGGAGCCATTGTGCTGCTAAATTCATTTTTCTGAATGTATGTTCAGATTAGAATTTGAATAAAATGATCTGTTGCCACTAAGATTCCTGTCAGTCCTATTATTACATCCAAATGCTGCACGCAGCACTATGATTCATGCATTTCCTGACATAAACAGGAGAACTGTGCATTGATTGTAGTGTTAAGAGCCAGTCATCTCCAGTGCTGTGGTGCTTAGGTGATGACAGGAAATAAGTCATGTGACTACAAAATGGATGCCCCCATGAATTTTGCCAGGAAGCCCCTAGCTTCACAGAAAATTGCAATTTTCTCTTCAACAAGCACTGGGAATGGATTTGTGTGTGGGGTAATTGACGTGCCGTATACCACATAGCACTACACTTTTAGCCCAAGTTATCCCAATGGTGTATTTGCCCTTTAAGTAGCCATCTTTGCTGCTAAATTGTGCTTTTATGGTTTTAATATTTTGGTTAGAAATGGCGAAAAAGGAAATTCTATTTCCTTTTCTCCTGTCACCTCTGTTTCGGCATC
>OZ012684.1:28595900-28603176 GCA_963942565.1 Maea johnstoni
CCCCCCCTCTCTCTCTCTCTCTCTCTCTCTCTCTCTCTCTCTCTCTCTCTCTCTCTCTCTCTCTCTCTCTCTCTCCATATTGCTTTTGACTAATAGCATATCTTATTCGTTGTGAGAGTGGTAGTCTAAGTTTTACAAGATCCAATAGTAGGTATTGCTTATGTTCCGATTAATTATTTATTTAGCTGATTTATTCCAGCTATTTGCCAGAGAGAATTGACATTTTACTCGTTCAATGTCATATTGGCCATTAGCAACCACTTTGTGATTCCAATGAACGAATTTGTAAGCAAAGACGTATTGCTAAACCGAATCTCCATTACCATAAAACAAGCTTAACAATGCCTTCCCATTAAGATTGTTCAAGAACATCAAAAGGGCATGTCCGGGGAAGACATATTTGTCATACCTTAAGCCAAGGTCGACGGGTCAACCAATATGCTTCTCCTTTACAACACTCCTGATAAAACACAAGTTGAAATGGTTTTGTGGCAGATGATTCAAGTAGCATTTTACTGCATACACGAATTTTGGTTATACTCATCATCCACCTATTCAAATTATTGACTTATTGTTTGTAACTGGTGGAGAAAACCGAGGTACCTGGCCTAAAGTCATTGCCAACATCTCCCAAGCTGGATTCGAACCCGGACAGTGGTGAGAGAGACTGAGCAGTCAGTGTCAATGCCTACTGTCTAATGAGGACCATGATAGACGGCATCAGTCAACCACAGCTTAAAGGACAATTCTACCATGGATAAAACAGAGGCCCAAACACTTTCTTATTGTATTCTCTACTTAAACCCAAGTTCCCGACAGTGCCAACCTTCATACAAGAAGTATATTGCTGTTTAGACACCTCCTAACAGACTCAAAATAGAGGCACTGGGGGCGGCCATTTTAGCCTGATAATAGCCTCTTAACAGGCTGTTGGTGCAACTAGCATTAAGGTAGCTGCTAATATTTATAGAGGCTACTTAAGGAAAACTCATCAAAAGGGGGAGTTTAAAAGCCGATCCTTATTTACAGGTCTGACTGTATTCATGGTCTTTTCGTAACATTGCTGTGGAAAAGTGGTGATATTAACCGCTATTCTTATTTCTTTTTGCACTTTTCCTTATGAACTTAGATAATAAGTTCTAAACTATCTCAACTAAAGTTTTACGGGAAACACTTTTTGAAAAAAATACTTTTCATTGGTGTCTAATGACTTCAACGAATACATGGCATCATCCTCTCTGTTTGAATCGGAGCCTCTTCCGGTAACGGAGCTCATTCCAACCCATTCCAACTAGAAAGACGAGCCAAGGCTCTCACAAAAAGAACGCTGTCTAATTGGGTGTTGAGGCTGCACTGTATATAGGAATTAGATAGCACGTCCGTGCTCATGCTCCCAGTTGATAACGAATTTATCTCATGATTGCCCCATCGACCTCTGCATAGGTAATAAAAATGAACAAACTCGAAAACTTTTTGAAGGCCAGGTCCTCCCCTATTTTAGCTAGATAGGCCTTGAAAGTTTTTGCTGCATTATTATTTGCACGCTGAGTGTTTCCAGGAATAACATTCTTTTTCTTCACATTTATCTACTCCTCTGACAGGTGAGCAAATCTTCTCTTTTTGGATTGATTTAGTTCTAGAGGCAGAGAATTGTCTGCTACAGGGGCAGCCATCTTGCAATGTTTGGGAGATTGCATCATGCACTTAGAGGGTAGGGAGAATTGGGAATTGCATCATGGGCATAATCATCTGATGCAATGCTCAACTCTCCCTACCCTAAAAAGCAGCAGGTTAATATAAGAATCCTTGGAGGTTAATATAGGATTCTGAGAGGTTAATATAAGATTCTGAGAGGTGATTTGATGGAAGTTCACAACACAGCTTCATATCATGGGCCAATTGACCAATCAAAAGCCTTGGATTTTGCCAATCATGATATATATATATATATATATATATATATATATATATATATATATATATATATATATATATATATATATATATATATATATATATATATGTATGTACTAGTATATATATATATTTATATAGGAGAACTAATGTTTGTCGTTTCAGCGCTGGTTTCGCATCACACAATCAAGCCGAGCTCAGTCGTCCTCCACCTCACATTCCTCTTCCTCGTCCTCGTCTCGGCGACCCTCACAAAAAACTGCTCAATTCGGATCACACAGCAACAAGGGCAGCTATTTCTTCCTTCCCACGACCAGATCAAAGAGAGGCATCGAAATGTACCTGCTACCTACCACAAAATCAAAGCCAAGTTATGAATTCGCCGACAACGAACAGCTATAAATATCTCACCTGCGAGGGGCCCACAGAAAGAATACGATGACTCCACATGTATGGGCAAGCAAGAGACAGAAGTACTTTATTATACTGCTATGCCTATACCATAGACGAGGATGCACGTTCAGCGAGTCCCTTTTTTCTTCTTTCCAGCATAATTCTTACTCGGTACCAATATGTACGCTTAAAAAGTAAATTGGGTTATCCTCCTAAATCAGCGATTTTGGAATTTATTTTGGATTCTAACTTCGAAACGTGTCATATACAGTACAACATGTTATTGTTGAATGAAAGATATAATATGTAGGAGTCTATATGTAATGATTGTATACCAGAAAGGATACACAAATCACACTTTTTAGATGTAGGACCAAAACTATACAGCAAAGCAAATATTACCGGAAATCAGGGGAAGATACTATCCAGCACGTAACAGATTATTCGTTTGTACTTAATATTTCTATTGGATAGGCAGAGAATTTTACAGAGGGAATAATAAACAGTTATTGCCTGGCTTGTTGGTGGATGGTGCAGACTATCACCCCGAGAATGAATTATTTCCCGAGGGCAACGCCTGAGGGAAATAATTCCTTCCCAGGGGTGATAATCTGCACCATCCACCAACAAGACAGGCAATAACTGTGTTGTTATACCAAACATTTTATAGGCCTAACAAGTGGCAAAATCGTAGGACAGGACCAGAGCTGATTTCAATGTTCAGCAGCAGCATTCATTTAATGAACCACCTGATGAATCGGTGCACCAGTGCACGATGCAGTGTATCTAAAACTATAATTGTAATCTCCATATCCGTTGAAGAACTCTTGTAACCACCTGATGAATGTTTCGGCAAACTAATATCATAGTTATTTCAGTTTTATTGATAGTTAGTTGTCACCAGGCCCACCACAACTTTTATCCTGTTTAATGAATCAAAATCGGCCAGCCACCATGGAACCATGGAATAGGGTAGATTATTGACTGGCAATTATTTACCTGCTTGTAATATTATTCCACCTTTTCTGACAGATAGGGTGAGTTACGAAATGACTCTTAATATAGGGTGAGGTACAACAATTATCTATTATTTCGTGGGTATAAATCAGAATTGGCCACCTAAACATGGCTGGCCAGGACATTTCATTGTTAAACCCTTAATTTCTTCAGCCGGTAAGGCAAACAGTAAATGCATTGCAGTTATGATCAGCATATTACAGTAATCCCTTACTCATTTGGGCGTTAATTTGTTATAGATAAACCTATCATTTACCTGCCCGTCCCGTACCGTAGCTGTGGATGAAATATCATCAGCATCTTGCGCTAATTCAAATCTCACTGTGATATATATATATATATATATATATATATATATATATATATATATATATATATATATATATATATATATATATATACATACATACATACATACATACATACATATATACATAGTAGTAGTTTGCAAATCTG
This sequence comes from Maea johnstoni, assembly GCA_963942565.1. Classification (NCBI taxonomy): domain Eukaryota; kingdom Metazoa; phylum Annelida; class Polychaeta; order Spionida; family Magelonidae; genus Maea; species Maea johnstoni. The sequence continues at coordinate 28,599,681 of OZ012684.1, forward strand.
CTCAAGATACTTCGGGTGACTCCTAATCACACAGTGATGAATCTCCCAAGCTTACACGAATGTATTTGACGTGCTGCCAGTAAAAAGACAGCCTGTTCTTATTTCCAGCCATTGCAAAAATATATACTGTAGAAAAGGAAATGATTCCAGCCATGTAGTTAATCCGAATTTACCGATTAAAAACATCTCGGTATAATTAAATTCGGATTGAAATCTGCCCCATCTGTGTTAATGTGTAATAATGACGGTAAAATTGACTTCGGAAAGGTCCTTTTTGGTCAAATTCAGTGTATTTGCACACCAGATTAATTTCCTATTCTACAGTATTGCCCGCCAACCACACCTTTGTCTAGCATCCGTCCTATAATCCTTTGCGAGATCTCCCCTATGAATACACAACTGATCACCTGCTGACCTGGTAACTAACAGCCTCGTACTGTATCCCAAATGGCCGAACTGCTCATGGAACATGTTTTCGTACATGCTCTCACCTTGAGGGCGTGATGGGGATACAGCCATATCCAATTACAATCACATGATACTCCTTGCAAATAGCACAATGCCTCTGCCAGTTAGTGAAATCTAAGAGTAGATTTATGATGTATCCATATGTATATATATATATATATATATATATATATATATATATATATATATATATATATATATATATATATATATTATATATATATATATATATATACATGTATCCATATATATATATATATATATATATATATATATATATATATATATATATATATATATATATATATATATGTATATATATAAATATATATATATATATATATATATATATATATATATATATATATATATATATATATATATATATATATATATATATATATATATATATATATATATATTTATACATATACATATATATATATATATATATAGATAGATAGATGGATAGTATATATATGTGTATATATATATATATATATATATATATATATATATATATATATATACATATAATTATATATATATATACATATATATATATATATATATATATATATATATATATATATATATATATATATATATATATATATATATACATATATATATATATATATGTATATGTTTTTATCACGAATGGTATCAATCTCTATCTTAAAAGGTTAGAAGGTTCTTGTTCGGTTAACGTCGCAAGGACAAATATCATTCCAATATTTTGATACTGAATGTACACCACTAGTATGTCATTAGAATGCATAGATTTTTCGTCTAATACTTCGGAGCTCTATTTAATGTATTACATCGTTATTATATATTTCCCTGGTTAAGACTTATTGCAAAAACACAAACACACACTCATAATGTTTACAGTTGCTGTATGTATCTGTATTTCTTGAGCTCATGAGATCAAACAAATAATTATTAACTACTTCAAGCAGTTTTGTATGAAATGAGTTGCATTTGCTTACTTTAAAAAGATCTACCTGAATATTCCATTCCAAAAACAGTAGAAACACAGGAACGTGTGTCGCTGTGCATTTCCTCCAATAGAAATGCACATCCTTTAAACTCTAAAATTCTCTGTGTAAGCAAAGCAAAGCATCATCTCCTACATATAACTCTCCTGTCTGACGTAACTGCTTGATGGTACTATTGCTCAATAAGTGCACCTTGAATGGGAATATCATGGCAAAATGATATTCCTACTTGAAATCCTACTTGCATGTACTATTCAACAAAAAGTAACAATACTCTCTCTCTCTCTCTCTCTCTCTCTCTCAGTCACACTAAGGAGTATATTCAACAACGGCTGAATCCATAACTAACATGAAATGCAGCTATTGACAATAAAATGTTGAAAATGATGCACCATTGTTTAGTTTTGTATTGGAAAACTTTTATGTATTCTCCTATAGAAAATGAAAATGCACAAGATGTTATGCTACAACAATAAAAAACATAAAATACCTAATCACCTGCATATACACACTTACCTATAAAAATATAAATAACACACACACACAAACATATATATATATACATATATATATATATATATATATATATATATATATATATATATATATATATATATATATATATTTATATATATATATATATATATATATATATATATATATATATATATATATATATATATATATATATATATATATATATATATATAAAGACCCAAAACCATTGACTTCTGACACCATTTATTCTCTCGTAAGGAACATAGAACACTGGTACATGTTTGCTACAAAATAGACAAACACAAGGCTATGTAATATATTACATGAAATGACACATAACAAAGTGTTACAAATACACTAGAAAACTGACAAGACATGTAAACTACTACAGTTATAGACAACAGCAGATCAAATCCATTGTTCTTAATGTATCCTAAAAACCCATAAATAATCTTATTAAACTTCATTTGATCAATCCCAATTATTTTAACCTTATAATAAGCATTTATCAAGTACTATCTAATACAATATACAAAGAAAAGATACCAAATAAAGTAGACACTTACTGACTGTTGGAAGCCCCATCTTACCCATCCAAGTGCTGTGACCAATATGACTGAAAATTACAGCCTACAAACCCTTGAAAAACCACATACTGTAGAACACACAATGTTAGCATCTATTTATATATAGCGTACATAGCGTGTGGTTCGGCTTCGCTATATATAAAAATCTTATACTTTTTTCTTACTGTACTGGCGCTGTCAGCGGCGGCTACCATTGCTAACATAAAGATACGCTTTGATGCGAAAACTCCCCAGTTCGCTATATTTGGGACACGCGTCATATATGTGTTCTACAGTATGCAAATAAAAACATACATACAGACAAACATCACAACACCTCACTCCACATAAAACAATAATTATGCTACAAGCAACAATAGACAGCAACAGAAGCTCCTAACACCACATGTATGCATGGCTGCACACACCACTGCATACACATGCAGTACTCACTCACTCACCAACATGTATACAAACTCACCTACACACTCTCACAGAACACCCAAATATGCCACTACATATTGAACTTGGCGCCACCACGGAACTCCAAAACTATCTGACTTCTGAAATACACCAGGTGGAAGACAACCACTTGCCCAGCGGGCACTGTACGTACAATGTACGTACATTGTACGTACATTGTACCAACTGTACGTACAATGTACGTACATTGTACGTACAGTGCCCGCTGGGTGGCCTCATCAACAGCAAATGATTGGGTGTATAAGAGGCTCTGCATCCCTAGAATCTTGATGCAATTGAGAAATAGGTCTAGAGTTCAAAACCCCTTCTACTTCTGTGAGAACTGTTTGCAGGACCTCATCCCCAACAACACCCTGCTTCATCATAACCTTGAGAATCTTCTTCACAGATCTCACCATACTTTCCCAAACCCCTCCCATATGACTAGCAAGTGAGGGGTTAAAATTCCATTCCACTTCCTCAGGGGTGTCCAAATATTTC
>OZ012684.1:28603376-28703376 GCA_963942565.1 Maea johnstoni
TATATACATGTATATATATGTGTGTGTGTGTGTGTGTGTGTGTGTGTGTGTGAATATCTATTTATCTATACGCATAATTGTTTCTTCGTTTCAGGTCGCGATGGCCTGGTTTGGTTATCCAGTGCGGGCAGCAGTGTTATGGTTCGTCCTATATTGCTTGGTTGGATATAAAGAGGGACTGTCATCGGTTCAAGCCTTGTCCATAGTTGATCGCTCAGCAGTGGCTTCACGAAAAGCACATAAAGGACACACGAACGTTTCTAACGTTACGCTAGTAACCACAACCTCACCGACACCATCACCAACTACAACTACAACTACAACTTTAGTAACCTCCTCAGCTTCATCTATGAACCCTTTATCTTTAACCAATCAAACAACGGACAATCCTGGCCTCATTAAAACGTTGACCTTCATATCATCAGCAACATTGCTATCTGCAGCATGTGTTGGACTCATGTTCTTCATACTTGTGTTCGGGGTGTCTATTTTTCCTTGTGTTGAGGCGTGCAAGAAAAAGAATGAGCATATTCGACTTGCGGAACGTTTTGAAATGACACCTCTTACCCAAGACCAAGACTAGAGCAACTAGCGGACATCTCTGGATATTTGGTCAACTCAGAACAAGCTGACTTATATGAAAATGTTTACAAACCGTAGCAATAAATCTCATAGAAGTAACCGTCTTCCCTAGATATCAAACAGTATTGGTAGAGTGGAGATTAATCAAAAGTTGGTTTGTATTCAAAATCCAGCTTAAGGTTAAACATAGAGATTTCTGTTACATGCCTTTTTCATTTATTTGATGTTTTATATGAGGTGCCTATAAGATACTCAATTTAGAAGCGAACAGTCATATGTTCAGTGTTCATTAAATGACGTTTTCATTGACATAGTTTTGAAATCATGTGTCTGAGAACGTATACTTAAGAGATTCGATCAGATGAACAAACGCCTTCATACGAGGGCCAGTCTAGATTAGGTAGGTTGGTAGCCATCTTGAATGGAATGTAAGTGTTAATATCTAATAACTAGATAGAGGGGTCTCTCTGTAGAAATCTTAAAATGAAGTGTATAAAGATGTTGAGTCGGTTAATGCATGAACATATATATATATATATATATATATATATATATATATATATATATATATATATATATATATATATATATATATATATATATATATATATATATATATACATATATATATATATATATATATATATATATATATATATACATATATATATATATATATATATATATATATATATATATATATATATACATATATATATATATATATATATATATATATATATATATATATATATATATATATATATATATATATATATATATATATATATATATATATATATATATATATATATATATATATATATATATATATATATATATATATATATATATATATATATATATATATATATATATATATATATATATATATATATATATATATATATATATATATATATATATATATATATATATATATATATATATATATATATATATATATATATATATATATATATATATATATATATATATATATATATATATATAGTTAAACCAGCTCCAGTGATCCTCTGGTAGTGAAACACCTTGCAAGAGGTCCCGTGGTCACTACAGCTAAGATACCACTTTTGTATTTTTTAAATGCAATATTAAAATGAACATTACATTATATTGAATTGTACATGTATACCTTTTCAACTTCATTCGCTCTATACGTCACAGAAACTCTTGGAAATTAATCATAATTCGATTTAGATATAAATAAAGGGGTTACAATTAATTAGAACGATTAGAATATATCAAAGTCAAATGTATTGACTAATTGTCTGACTTTCATACAGGATTAGAAAAAGGAATAATATGTGTTTGTTTTTAGGCCAAACACCATACTAATACTTGGTCCTCTTTTTTTTGTGATTTTGTTGAATTAGCACTTTTCAGACTGAAACGTTTGCCTTCAGAAGAAATATTAGTAGGAGTGCTTGTATAAAATCTGATAATTTTGGAGGTGAAAAATCACATTATATTCAGGAGCTTCATTTTTAATACTGGAAATGGTGAAGTGTCAACTTAAATATTAACAAAAGGGAGAGCACATCAAAATTAAAGTTATTCAAATGAAAAATAAAATTGACACGTGATTCTGCTTAATTAGAATATCGATACCGTTTAAGGTAACTGATGAGTCAGGTCAATCTTATATTTCAAAAAGCACTGACAAATGACCATGCATAAAATGGTAATTCAATGAAATGACCTACTAGTATTAAAATCAATTGGAGATCAGTAGACAGTACTTTGATATAAACACTACGTTGAAAAAGTAATGGTACTCGAAATGGAGTGATCAAAGAATTATGCTCTAATCAGTTTTTACTAAATAACTAAGTTTCTATGTTCTGATTCACGATATGTAAATCACCTCGTGCAAAAAGATGCCAGATGGTAAAATCCTCCTTTATTTATTATGGCACCTAATAAATGATAAAAACTCAACTTCCTTGTTTGGACCAACTGCTTGTCACCTTTTCTTCTTCTTCTTCTTCTTCTTCTTCTTCTTCTTCTTCTTCTTCTTCTTCTTCTTCTTCTTCTTCTTCCGCTTAACCATCTAACTTCAATTTGAAGACAGGTGAAAGCGGGTGCGTATTAGTAAAGACAATATTAAAGAATGGAATCAAATTGATTAGATTAATAGAAACAGAGACAAATGTAAAGAATGTTATAGTTAGGAGTTGTGGTTAAAAACTGAAAATGATGTAATTTAGGTACGACTTTTGTAGTTGATGTTCACTTTGAATGCATCGAGGGTTTCAAGTTTGGCAATGTCTGGTGGTGGTTGTTCTTGGGAAAAATGAATTTATTGAAATCTTTGCTAGAGCTGGGAACCATAAATCCAGCTTCGTGGCACTGACGAGCTGATCTCCTAAACGGTTGTAAATATCTCTCTATTGGTACAGCTACTTAATCGTTAGTGATTTTATAGATCATGGTTAGACGGACCGTTTTCCTACTATACGCTGTTGAAGAGGGCACCACTCTAGCTCTGATAGCACATGGGTGACACTATCGGTTAATCATTAGCCCCAACAGTTTAGGGCATGCCATATCTATCTGGTCGATGTTCTTTGGATGTACGATGTAACTGTAACATATGCACTCTCATGCAGCATTCTGGACTGTAGGTGACATATATACTCTCGTATCGTGCACTTTTGAATAAGAAATACACCATTTAACAAATCCATTGAATTTAAAGAATGTGCAAAGTGTGTGATGCACGTATAGCTGTTGGTCCATTCATATCTAGAGCTTACACCTGGACTGATACACGTGGACACATCATGAAAGTAAAACAAGATTTTAAAAAATATATTTGCCTGAAGATTGTTGATTCGATATGGTTTAATAATCCCTCCTCAAATATTCAAATATTTTGAAATATTACTCTCGACGAATTACATATGGCTCATCGACTGACATGCAATGACAGCAGTCAGCACTTTTGGAAACTGTCAATTTTCGTAAAATGTTGTGGTACTCACAAATCACTTTTGAACACTTTGAAATAGTATTATCCTAAATTCAAGATCAAATATATCGGACTCCCCTTAAAATCAAGAATGGGACAACCATCCTTGATGTATGTATATATATATATATATATATATATATATATATATATATATATATATATATATATATATATATATATATATATATATATATATATATATATATATATATATATATATATATATATATATATATATATATATATATATATATATATATATATATATATATATATATATATATATATATATATATATATATATATATATATATATATATATATATATATATATATATATATATATATATGTATATATATATATATATATATATATATATATATATTTATATAAAGAAGTGTCTCAATCTAGGTAGAGCTATCATTTTGGATACAATCTTGATGTAAGCAACTTCTTCAGCAGATCCACAACAAAGCTGGTATCGGAATCGTCCTGAAGGCCAAGTCCGATAGCAGTCAGCTTCTCGCAGACATCTTGCCGCCGTAAACTATTTTAACAACAAGAAAACTAATAGTATATATATACAAAATGATATACATAGCATAGATGTATCCAGGAGCAAGAAGCACTACCCCTACCCCTAGTATTAATTGTAGGTGTTCACCTAACAAGCGTTAGAAAAAGGTTGTAGCAAAAAAGTATTATCAGGGAGTGGCATCATTGGGTGTTTCTAATACCAAGCTCGTGATTGGAAAAGAGCAATATTAGCGCTTGTTACGTAACCTAATATATTTGATTACGCCAACACATAATGTGTCATGTAACGAAGTGGGAGTATACAGATTGTGTAACTAGATTGCTTTGAAAATGATTTTGAAAAATGAATAACGTAATAATATATATACGCCTACAAAGACTGACGTTGGCAGATTTCAATAAAATCATTGTTACCTTTTTATCAGTTCAGCAGTTTAATATTCTCATTTTCTATCTTCCAATTTGATAAAGCTTTCAAATCGTGTGTCCAGTTTTTCAGCCGACCCCAGTGGCCATCTTGTATTCCTTAGGTCCTCTAAATAAACTAGATATGATGGCAAAGAAACAAACAATCTAAATAACTTGTCTTAAAATGGTGAGACTGGTTTTGCCAACTCCCATATTTGTTCATGTTAGGATAAAAAGGAATGAAGGAAAAGCAGCTAAATAAAGAGAAAATAAGATAAGTCAGCTTATATGCGTAAAGTAAGTGGCGGACAAGAGGTCTTACAAAGTAGACCTAATTCAAGACAAAACTAAAAATGAATAAACCTGGTCTAGTAAAACTGAACAAAATTGGTATTTTCAAGCTCTTACAGAGGGGTCTTATCCTACTCTTTGCCACATCAGCATTAGCGATCCCCAGTGCATGATGTTACTCATGCTGACACCCTATAGTAGTGTACATACATATTTCGAAAAGCCATTTAATTTCCGAAATATTAAGGAGAATTATCAAATGCCTTATATTTCAGTTATGCTCTTCATATCAAAGCGTAACTCTGCCTTCAAAATTTGCTAAGATATGTGTAAGAGCTCAATGTCACCTATCTTAGGACACCTCGACATGAATGTCGACCACTGCGTTAAGTCATCTAAGACCTTGATAACAATTTAAGCGTTCCGTATATAACGTAATATGTATCAATAACGATCAATTACGGCAATTCATGATATTATTTCGTGTATTTAAAACGAAATAAGAGTAAATATTTTGATGAAACGTGATTAGTGGTCTACTAATTTCAAACTTGATGTAGCATTGAAATTACCCAGCGGGCACTGTACGTACAATGTACGTACATTGTACGTACAGTTGGTACAATGTACGTACAATGTACGTACATTGTACGTACAGTGCCCGCTGGGTAAATGACAACACGAACAGCTAATTGTTAAAAAGTTATATATCCGAGTCTATATCGTTGCGTGAACACTAATCCGTTTCATTTCACCTGCTTGTATAACCATACATATATTCTGTAACGGTGGTCATGTTTGTCAACGCCCACAACATTTATTCGACCGCGCAGCAAGTTAATCTGTGTTATAAGAATGGTTACTTTGTCTTGGCACCAACAGTACCTGCAATTAAGATTAAGCTGTAATGGTGTACAATAAGTGGCAGCACTAGTAAACCATTTATCACAGTTCAGTAGTCACTGCTATTATCTATATAGCATGAAAAAAATGCTGTTCAATTTTTTTTGGAAAAGTGCCTTTAATCTGTGGGAAAAGGCTCCTTTAAAAAGTTGATTACATATAGTTGCCATGACAGCGCGCGAGGCCAACAAATGATGCTATAAAACACTTTGTGCCTGCCTAGTTGCACTGTGTGCCAAAAAAACAATTGTCTACACATTACTATGACTATAAGGCCTAAAAAAAGAAATTGTTTGTTTCCTGTAACGGTCCGAAAAAAAATAGGGTAGGTAGGTCGGTAAAAAAATATTTTTTTCATTATTTTTTTGGTCAAAAATGTGTGTTTTATGCATGTTTTACATTGATTGGGAGTTTGGAGGGCGGAAAAAACTTTAGGGTAGGGATTTTTTTCAATAAAAACTTGTTAGGGTAGGGTTACAGGAAACAAACAACTTTTTTTTTAGGCCTAATAATTGTTCTGTCCAATTTAGGGGAGATGTGCATTTAATTTATGAAACATTGCCTTTTTTTAAAGTTATTTACATGTGGTTGCCATAACACCACGCGAGGGCAACGAACGAGGGTAGAAAGTTCTGTCTAAAACTGTCAGAAAACGATGTCTAGGTATTACTATGGCAACATGCGATAATTGGCTATAATTAGTTCAAAACTCCGTTACTACGTGGCGCTCCTGGCGCCTTTATCAACCGATTAGAATCAAAATAATCTGCCGCAATGAACCGCTTATGCATTGCTTGCTCAACAAAGCACAACCCGGCGAATACTTACTGAGCATCTTTCAAAATGGCTGATATACCAGAAGAACGTGTTCCTCCAAACATCGACCTTCTCCATCCTGAAATACTTAGCAAAGAAGGCATCATATCGATTATGGAAGAGGTAGGGTATATACATAGGTACATATTTTCAAAAGTTAAATTGTGTGTATCTTCACGCCGAAATCCCAAAAGTAAATAGCTTTTCTCAGACAGTCGGCCTTCTGAATGAACTGATGAAGACGTCGTCTAACCTAGGCTTAGATGAATAAAAGAATGGATATGTAGCGAGAGACCCATTACTAAATGCCCTATGTTGAAGACCTGGCTATACCAATTACTATATGCGTAGTGTAGTGAAGATCTGGCTATGCTAGGGCTCTCGAATCTGTCCTCAATGTGACGTCACTAGGAGTCAAAGACCAATGAGCGCTCTCGTATTGTTTACATTGTGGAAACTCCGCGTGCGGCAAAAGTGGGAAAGTAAACCCCTTCGTTTCATAGACCCATGCCTGCAAGGGTCTATGGCTCATAGACTGTTTGCGCACATGGGTCTGTACTAAGGGAGCCTCATAGACCCATGTTGGACATGGGTCTATGAAATTTGTCAGCCTCATAGACCCATTGCGCACATGGGTCTATGGGCACAAGGCAAACAGAGCATAGAAAATACACTGGAAAAACATTTTTGAACTAAAATATGTACATAAAATACATCCCAAAACAAAAGGTGTGTATCAGATCAGGCAAATGTCTGTAGGATGGAGCAGTAACACAATACGTTATTTGATTTCTTCTGTAGTTAATCATTTTAACGGGGATTTAAACCTGCCTTCAAAACAACTAAGTTTTTTGACAAGAAAAAAAAATTGAACAGACCTTCGGTGTGTGTGACAGCAATCTCGTTCGTTAGAATGAGATCCCATCACTGCTTTTGATCATCCCCCCTTCCCACCACCATATCAAGGGCAGGGGCAAGAAACATGCATTATTTAACCCATGTTATGTTTGATAAAATATATTGACCCCCCTGGTGGCATCCCAGGTTAGTGGTTTGAACAACAAATAAACTTACCTGATGGCTCTGTAGCAAATGACTAGGTTAGACAAAGAAGTAAACTTCAAAGTCTGAGAGAGAGGATGCAAAAATAAATACACAATACGGGAGAGAAAAAAAGAAATGTGTAGAGAATAAATAAATAAGCAAGTCAGAAAGAAAAATCTAAAATCCATATGGAGAACAGAACATTGGATAAATGTCTGACTATGACAGAATATTCATTACAGACCTCTGCCTACATGGTGACACTCAACTTCCTGTTCTAGTGCATCGACCCATGTCCAACATGGGTCGATGTGAGAGAGATTTCTTGTTTGAGGTTTTCAAATTACAACGACCCTTGACCAACAAGGGTCGATGGCAGCAAGTTTCCTGCTAGACCGTTGACGGACAAGGGTCGTTGACTACGTAGACCCATGCATGCAAGCGTCGGTGGGGGTTTACTTTCACCCATCGACGCTTATGGTCGATGAGCTAGAGTCATAGACCCATGACTGACAAGCGTCTATGATGGCCATCGACCCATCTGAGACGTGGTCGATGGTCCTCGACCCTTGCCTGCATGCGTTGACAGAAGCATAGACGCTGTCCTACAAGGGTCGACGAAAGCATAGACGCTGTCCTACAAGGGTCGACGAAAGCATAGACGCTGTCCTACAAGGGTCGATGGAGTTGACATCGATTTCACAAAAAGGGTCGACGGGGGTTTACTTTAATCCACTTGCCCGCGTGCGTGCTAACATTTACAGAAAAGAACTCCCAGAAAGTCCTCTGCAGATTGGATAGTCAGCATACACTCACATTACAGGAAATGTTCACATAGACTACCGTCGGCACCACTACACTTCTTGGGTCTTGAGGGTTGAAAGTTGTATCTAGTGACATTCAAAAGTTCTATGTGACCATGGTTTTAGCCTTTTTGGACACCCAAACCCTTAAAAAGAAACCTCAGGACACCCAAATGTTTTAGTATGGAATTTCTAAAAATCTCAATCTCAAGCTTGTTATTGAATTTTTTTATCTCCTTGTAATTCCCATGACATTGTTTAATGATATCATGCCTTATTTTGATGAATTTATACATGTTTATGGTTGAAATATGAGTATATTGTGATCCCCCTTAAAAATTTGGACGCCCAAAAATTTTACAACTGCCAATTTTAGGCACCCAGTTTCTAAATCCTGGCTAAGACACTGTATGTGACCATTTCCTGTCATGAGGAAGCGGGCATTCTGACAGCGAATGCACCAACTGTGGGCAGACTTAGATGACTTTAATAGGGATGTTCTTAATCCAAGCCTATGACTTTATTGTTAATGTTGGCCACTGCATAAAAAACTCTTCAATATTTGTACTACAGTATATATTTCCCATTAATGATACATGAAATAACAATTTCATCCCCCTGACACACATGAATGGGGCTAATCAGCCCTATTGTGAGTATTGTAACATTACCTTGTGAGCGCAACAGCATGGAATGGTGAACTTCACCATTCCATGCTGTTGCGCTCACATGGTAATGTGACAACAGGTGAACCTCACTTAGCCAATCACAGCTTACGATCTTCACATGAGTTCTAAAGAAATAAAATCATGGTTCCAGCAACTCTCTTCTACCCTGATAGTGGCTGATTTCACAGGCTTTGCCCAGTTCTGGCCCCTTTTAAAATCATTAAGTAGCAAGGACAACAGCTTTGTTTCAAACAAGAGTCCCACGGCTCCCACCTGCGAGACAAATTAACATTGTCCTGTAAATTTTGATTGGTTGCAGAGGCATGTGGACTCCAGAGGACTGGAAGATTTGGAAAAGAATGCTCTGGTGGAGTTGTACTACAAGACAGTCATTCCTCTGCCACAGCGAACATACAGACTGAATAGACGGGGCAGAGAGATGACCAAAAAACAAAGGATAATGGCAAAAAGAAAAAGAAAACATTCAGATATTTCTGGAGGATCTGACACGTAAGTGGAATAATTGTTACAACCAGAACTGGAGAGAAATACAGCTCATTGAATTTTGACTTGCATTTGACGTATACAATATGATACGATACTCATGAAATCATCACTAAATAATGAATATCAGTTTCCCAGATATTTGCTAATTACCTAATCAGGTATCAAGCTTCAAATATGTATATTCATATATATTATATGTGTATGTGTCATCTTTCTATTGCATTTGATAAGATCTTACCATACTCCTACACACTCTCAGTATTGCCACATATTTTGTGTAAAAATAGCCATACATATGTAAGTGTCCCCTCAAGTACCATATATTCAATTACTGGTCCCTTCTCTGAGTACCATCTCTATTGTGCCATGTATGCCGAGAAATGGCTTCAAGGCTTTTAGCAGTCGGAAGTATTTCTCTAGTGCCATTTCCAGTCTGATATGCTTCTCTCAAGTATATCTGAAAGTACCTTTTAAGTGCTCTTTGCACAGTCATCAATTAGTGATACGGATGTGTAACAATTCCTTCATTATCAAGGTCTAGCCTACATAGTTCATACAATCTTAGCTTATTTCAATTCCTGCATGTATCTATCTTGTGGGAGGCTTATTAGATGACTGAGATGTGTTACCCCAGTATATCTGATGTGCGTGTACTATGTTTTCTTGCTGTAGAACCACTTGAGTATTCCTATTTGCTTGAAGCTCTCCATATGGTCAGTAATTATGGAGATTTACCAAGTGGGATGGTACATAATTTGATCTTCGCCTAAACATCTATATATATACACATATATTTGGATTGATTGCTTTATGATATTATTCAATATCAGTATTAATTTGATGAAACAAAATATTTAATGATGGTTTGAATGATACTGCCTGCTTCCAAAATGTAACACAACCTTGTTAAATTTAGCACTGTCAATGTCAAAAAGTATGTTAGTACATGGTTAACTGCCCTTGTGGAGTCACCCAGTAAAGTATTAATTAAATGTTTGCCTGTGGATCTCTATTGCAGTGTGTTCACTATACAGGTTGGGTATGGGGTTAAATCACTGATAACATTCAGCTGTTAATTCATTCTGCATGTCACCATGGCAATAACTTGCCCTTTTTGTTTGTGAATACATTCTATTGTGCTCATTTGATATCATTCCAGAATTTCTGGGAATTTAATGTTTATCAGTAAATAACCAATGTATTGATACTATTAGAATGGCACCCCTTGTGCAGACTGAATTAGAGTATGATACTTACACCTATCTGTATGTTTTTTCTAGATCTAGTGATAAAGAATCCAATTCCACAGGATTGCTGACATCATTTTCTGGAGGAGGAAATCGTTTAAAGCCACCCCCGTCTGCCATCAATTATGAAAAGAAAGTAATCAAACTAGGTGGAACTCCTGGCAAGTCTCCATCAGAAAGCAGGCTGAAGTCTCCACCAAGTACTGAGGGCACACAAAGGAAAACCATATCTCTAAATATGAGTTCCTCTGGACAATCTCCAGAAGCCATTAGCCCGAAATCAACAGGAGTCATAAAATTCAACCCGTCCTTTAAAACTAACTCTGTGAAATCTTCGGGTGATGGAAAAATTGATTCTCAATCTAGTGGTGACAAATCCCTCATCAAGCTAAAAAGGACTAGTGAAAGTGAGAGCAAATATTCAGAAGTGACTGAAAGCCAAAGTGCTGAATCTAAAAACAGTAGTGAAGGAGAAACAGACAACCCAGAAAAGGTACAGTTTGCTTTAAGCAGTTGAAATGTTCTTGAAATTCTCAATTCATTTGCATCTTAAGTGTATAAATGGTCCGACCACTCTGAAAATAGCCCTTTAAATGAGTAATACTTAAGAAGTTGTTTGTAGAGGAATTGTTTAACCAATTGTGGCATTTAACTTTCAGTCAAGTATTCCCTAAAATATTGCTTTGTTAATATAAAGATATATTCATTAGTATCAGTCACTATCAGACCACAAGTTTAACCACTTGAGTACCAGTAATCTACTGTCCTCCTACCATGTACATTTTATTACTGTATTAGGATAGTTACTAGTTGTAAAATCATTGAAATGTTTGTAAATAAGTAAGTTGTTTGTGTCTTTACTCTGCGGAAATAAACATCTGTTGCTGAACTTAGGCCTCTGTCTCAATGCAGACTGAAAGGATAAAATGTAACCACACTGGCTCCTAAGAACGTCTAAATTAACATGTGTATGCAGACCCCTAACACAAACAAGGTCCGATTGAGCATTGGCAATGTTTGCAGGTATTAAATGGTTATCATATTTATCATTTCAGGTAGCCACATCCACCGACAATACAGATGATGAAGAGGTAGTGAAGAAAAAGTTCAAGAGAATTGCCATCTCATGGCCATAATTATAGGAATCGGCCCAATGGCCAGCAAGGACAAGAACTATTGGAGGTTGGAAGGGAATATCTTTCAACCTTAGAATGATTAATTGAAGTGAGGTCTTGGATACCTTTAATTAATGGGAGTATGTAGATATGGCAGTGCACTGGTATTTGTCTTGACTCTAATTGCCTCCTACAGATATGGCATTTAATTCATACAGAAATACAGAAATGGCTTTTAATTCCTACAGAAATACAGAAAGGGCATTTATTTTCTACAGAAATGGCATTTATTTTCTACAGAAATGGCATTTAATTCCTACAGAAATACAGAAATGGCATTTAGTTCCTATAGAAATACAGAAATGGCATTTAATTCCTACAGAAATACAGAAATGGCATTTAATATTACAGAAATACAGAAATGGCATTTAATTCCTACAGAAATACAGAAATGGCATTTAGTTCCTATAGAAATACAGAAATGGCATTTAATTCCTACAGAAATACAGAAATGGCATTTAATTCCTACAGAAATACAGAAATGGCATTTAGTTCCTATAGAAATACAGAAATGGCATTTAATTCCTACAGAAATACAGAAATGGCATTAAATTCCTACAGAAATACAGAAATGGCATTTAGTTCCTATAGAAATACAGAAATGGCATTTAATATTACAGAAATACAGAAATGGCATTTAATATTACAGAAATACAGAAATGGCATTTAATTTCTTCAGAAATACAGAAATGGCATTTAATTCCTGGACCAGGTGACTGGTTGTCTGCCAGCTACCAGTTGAATGGCATCCCTGGCTGCTAGATAATAAGGCATGAATATTCATGACTCACATAGCTACTGGGTATTAGAGTTACCTATAGCCATGAAAAAAATATTGAAGCAACATAAACCTGTTTATGAAGGTCCATTTTATTTTATGCATGTCATATGTCTGATCTTCAATCATTGTAATATTCACTTGTAAGCAAGTAAGTTATGATTTCTACTTGCCAGACAGGCAAATATATTTGCCACAGTTATTATGGAAGCATGCGTTTTGTGGCCCTAACTTCATCTAATTTAAAGATGTTCAATCTTTGTAAAATCGTTCAGAAAATCCAATTAACTGATATGCAATTGAATATTTCATGATACTTAAAGAATGGCATAATTTGGTGAATTACTTAGACGCTTTTGTAATTGTTTGGTATTTGGAATTATCTGCCAAGGGTCATTCCATGTTACAGACTTTATTTTCTAGTAGCCATAGGTTGGTGGCCGCATCTTTACAATATCTGCAGATTATGACAAATATATAATTTGCTTGACATCAATATTCAAAACCATTGTATAGGTTACAGTTTTCTAAAGCCTGTAGCATATTTTCTCATCTTTTATCTCTCTGGGGATAAATGAAACTGGTTCTGATTTTATTACAAAAATTGATCAGGTATTTTATATTTTAATGAATGACAATTAAGGACTATCATATATTTTTGTATAGATTTCCATATTTGATAAAATGACATTTGTTTCTACTTTAACAAAAGGTCAACTTGCCTGGCAAGATTTTGAGTTGTAGGTGAGTCTCAAATTGAATAATTTCTATGTCATATGAACTTGTGTATTTACAAATCGATTTCATCCATAATTTCATATATGCTTTATCATTCATTTGTTGAAATTTGGACTTGTCATTATATGCAAGTTATGATTTCTACCTGTCAGTTGGCCATATTTATTTTTACATGGCTAGTGGTCAGTCGGGTATGTAGTTGCCTGCACTGGATCTGCTATTCTGCATTAAAAATAATCAGGTTAGATTGAATATGTATACATACAACTTTAAACCTAGTCTCAGCTGATCTTTAGACCTCAACTTTTTACGAAGTCACATCAATATATACACATTGGAAAGTTTAGAGGCATACATGTATTTACATTTGCAAAATTTAGTGCTTCACTTATGACCAAGACAGCTCTGTGCTGCAATTCATAAAAGAAAGGCACCAGGCCAACTTTTCTATCTCGAAATGCAATTATAAACCTGAACAACGTTCATGCTGACACTGGCAATCATTGTTTGTCTTCCTATATCAACTAAATGCTATCAAGAAATGCAATTATGAACCTGAACACGACTTATGCTGACCTTGTCAATCGTTGTTTGTCTTCCTTTGTCAACTAAATGCTATCAAGAAATGCAATTATGATCCTGAACACGATTTATGCTGACCTTGTCAATCGTTATTTGTCTTCTTGCATCAACTAGATGCTTTCAAGAAATGCACAGTTTTGAACATGGTATAGAAGCAAAAAAAAAAATCGATTTGGGAGGCATATATTTTTCTGATGTAATGTGGGGAAACCTACATCACATGTTACTTAAAGTGTAAGTTCACCTTCAAAATGAAAAAAGATATGTTTTAGAGCTCAGTGTCACCTTTCTCAGGACACCTTGATTACAATTGTACTCCGCAAATTGACTGAGATATTTAAGTTTGTATCTTGAGAAACACAGCAAATTTACTGCCTCAGCTGGTTCATGGAGGCACCATTTTGGAGCTTATCAGAAACAGGAAGTGACATCACGCTGCTACATGCAGGCTGAGCTGCCAGGCTGAGGGCCATTCAGAACTGAACACACTAACACATTCTCTCATTAGTAAATGACTTGCAAAGAGGAAAGTGGTGTATCAGACTCAGCAAACAGAGACACTGTGTCTCAGTGTATACCTATATGGTGTAAGTTACATTTGCTAGAGGTATACCAGGTTCTGTGTGGCAAAAGCAGTGAGGGAAGAGAGACCTATAGTAAAGGGGTTACGGATGAGCTTTAGGGCTCAAGAAATTCTACCAATTTACAAAATAGCCTGGCATTTAGTACCCTTACAATGTCCTGACACTGTTATCTTGTGATGAAAGGAAGTTTACAATTAGTTAGCTGTGTGTGTATTGCCAGTATGTCAGCTGCTCAGGAATTGACTGCAATGCACATTAATCTCAAAGGAGTTGTGGCTGCTCTAATCCCATGCTTTACACAGGAGGTTAACTGCAATACACATCCTCTGGACCCAATTATTTCAAATTGCATTCAGACCAGTTACTGCTAGGAAGACACAAGTATATGAAGTACAATTGTGAAACCAGATGGTCAATAAACCATCTTCCAATTATATTGTGATGATGTTTTAGTTCTTATTCATAAATGCTATATATTACTTCTAAACTATTGCCTACAATTTACTGAGAAGTACAGCAAATATAACACATTTTGAATTTTATTGTATGACAGAAAACTAATAATTATTAGTGTATTCTTCTGATTACTCATACACTCCCTTTTTTCTGAAAATAGTTGGAAGGGGAAGTCAGTGTACATCATTTTCTGGCATTCAGAACTCCCCCCCCCCCCCCCCTCCCCCCCACTTAATCTAAATGTTCCTTGCCTTTAAATCTGGGTCTATCACAGACCATATATTGATCATATTTTTGCATGTTCAGACCGTATATTGATCATGTTTTCACTGGTACATGCGCTTATTTGGAGAACAATTTTTGCATCCAAATTGAAAGCTTGATAATTCACCATCTTTGTGCTCAGGTTTTGAGCTCTCCACAGTCTTAGGGTTCAACTATCCAAGGGGCATATGCCCCTAGATTTTACTGTGGGCTTCAAGATTTTTCAAACTAGGGGCCCAAAATAGTAGTATGATAACCAGAAATCCTATTATTGGGCAATAATTTTTGTCATAAGTCATTTTTGGGCCCCTTGCCTGGAATCTTAGTGTCAGACCCTGGCCACTAGAGCTAGCCCCTAAGCTCCCTCACTCCCACAGGAAGTCACAGCATTACATCACACGCATCTAATTAACATCACTGATTAGGTTCCCTCTGTGCAAACATGGCAGCCCCCATAAAGTTACCTTTAAATGGTATTATCTCAGTTTATCTGCTGAGTACAATTGTAATCAAGGTATCCTATGAAAGGTAAGATTGAGCTCTGCAACATATCTTTTTTAATTTTGAAGGTGGAGTTACACTTTAAGAAAAATATTTTTTACTTTGTACTATTTATATAAGTTATATACAAATAAATGAACATGGATAATCCATAGTTCTTAAAAGAAAAGATATCATGAACCTCAACAACATTCATGCTGACCTTGGCAATAATTGTTTGTCCTCTTGTATCAACTAAATGCAAGTATGAGCTTGAGCAAATATAAGGTTAACATCAATAAATCTCTCATAATATGAATCACATAGTTCAGGCAATTTGGCATTGATCTGGATTAACAAAACATCTAATAACAACCTATGTAATCATCTCTGACCCCTTGAGACCAGGCAAAACGTCCTCTCAAGAATTGCAATTGTACATTTGGACGTGTACAACATCCATACTCCCTGGCCACCACTGGTTGAGTTGGGACTCATACCATGAATTGCAATCTGGCATGTAAATCTAAATCAATCAGCTCTGCCCAGTTGAGACATGACATAACTTCCTCTCAAGCTACCATACACTTCTTTGTAGTATTTTCAATGTTGTGTCCAGTTTCTTATGTTAAACAGGTAAAAAGGTAGTTTCTGACGCATAAAGTGGCAGAGACCTGCCAGGACGGTAAGAACCATTTTTTTACTATGGTTAAAACCAAACCTTGCAAACCCTGTACAGCTATCTGTTGAATGAAAGATAAATTCTGTTTGGAGCACATAATAATAAGGTATATTAAGCACAAGTTTAAGTAGACTTAACTACGGATAAAGTAATGTAATACACATTGCGGTAATGGTATTCTGGAAAAGTGAATATCGGGAAGATGTCTAACGTTTGCTTTGAAAATGTTTCATTATTGGTTTGATCATAGATTCT
Source organism: Maea johnstoni (assembly GCA_963942565.1). Lineage (NCBI taxonomy): Eukaryota > Metazoa > Annelida > Polychaeta > Spionida > Magelonidae > Maea > Maea johnstoni. The sequence goes on from OZ012684.1 coordinate 28,620,176, forward strand.
CGAATTCTTAAATAAAGAACTGCCATCGTTAAAAGACACATTCGCAATCGTTGGACTATCATATTTATACAAAACGTTTTATTGTCTGGTTTGTATCATATATATTCCGAAATGAATTATTGGTAGTAGTTATTACCCAATCAGAAACTTCAGACTATTCCATTTACCCTAGCCCTCAAGTATGTGATTTTTAACACGATCTGAAGTATAAGTGTAATTTAAACACACCTTTGGTGTTCAGATTGTGAATGAAGCCAGTATTAAATGTCATCTGGAATGGAATTACTTCTCATGGTTACTTTCCTGCGAACCCTAGTCGTGATTAGCTATTTATGTTGAAGCAAACCACAAACTGGGAACGTTTTATTTACATCCCTGGAGCCAAATTCGTACTCTGGCTGTGATAAGAGACAATAGGCAAGTTCCGCCATCCCGTGTACGGCCCCGGGAACGGCTAAAGATAGTGCCACGTCACGCAAAGTGATGCATCGTCATCACTTTGCGTGTAGCCTGGCGCGGAGCCGATCTCGGGAACCGGCTAAGCAGCGCTGTAGGCCGGAAGTCCAAAACGGCGCAGCTATTTGAATAAATGTGGAATATTGAATTGATAATCCACAAAAACATTGATTGCAACATTGAGTTAAATATGTTAACTCAACATTGACCAAGCGGTTTTAAAAAAATCGCCGGTTTTGATGTAGAAATTTCAAATTTAAAAATAGGCTCCGTTTAGCAGAGATGATCGCCACTTGATTTCTTTAATCAGCTACGGCGTAGCCGTAGTCCCGTCGTAGTGGGGGGCACTCAGGTATAAAGGGGGGGGCCGCACCCGCTTTACGTATTTTGCGGAAGAAGGGGTCTTTTTAAGACCTCCGCATGTCCGTGATTTTGTAAAAGAAGGGTACTTTTTTGCATCCAGGTACGAAGTATGAGAGGTGAAAATCCCTTAACAATCCACGCGACTGGGCTTCCAGTCTGCTTCCGCTTAACAGGCAGAGAATTATAACATAAAAAGTTAAAATGTGTGTTCCCGTTGATCCAATGTCAGCGTTTTGAGAAAAGAAGGGGTGTTTTTATACTGGAAAAAGTCAGCGTTTTAAAAAACATATGGGTGCTTTAGCGGTGTTTTTAAATTTTGATAACGAGTGTATGCACCCCCCCCCCCCCCCTAAATACCGAAGTTTCCCCATCCCCCTGGGAGACTAGGGAGCTAAATGAGGTGACTGACAAGACTGCAGGATGAATTTATAGTAGGAACACGCTGTAAAACAAAGAATATGCAAGATTTGTATCACAAATTTATATGTTTATAACTACAAAATCTTTATTTCAAAACGTACCTATGTGGGATTTCAAATCTGGTTAAAATACAGTGAAAATAGCATGTGGCGCCCTCTATTTTCAGAGGCATGAACTTTTGATACAGTGGGCGGGGCCAAAACAGACAAATCCTTCATTATATATCAAATTAAAATTCAGATTCCCAGCAATACTCTATCAAAAGAACAAATTGAAATAAAGAATAATTCAAATTTGTTCCACTTTATAAATAAGGGTACATTCTAAATATTTTTTTTTTTGGAAATTATCAAATTTTATTTCTCCATATTTATGAACTCATAAATTCACTTTTATAAACAATTTCTATATCAAAGTATGTTAGTATGTAAATTTTGTATCTATTTTAACACATTGAAAAAGAAAATCGATTTGTAATTACTGAAAAACACGTTTTTGAGCGGCCGCAAATACGTGCCCAAAACCAGCATGGCCATTTCAAAAAGTACGGGAAATTTCATGGGGGGACTACTTTCTGCGGCGGAAGCACGTCCCAGCACCCAATTACCAGAAAATCCGATTGTTGTGAGAGCGCTGGACGGTCGACTGGTAGCGGATTCATATTTTTACCCACCCGCCTCCGCCTACGGCTCCGTACAAGCTCAGCCGTTCCCGGGGCCGTTCACGGGATAGCGGAATCTGCCTAGTGAGCAGTCAGTACCAAACCCTTACACCACTCGGCTATCTGGATAGTCCCCTTGGTAAGCGATCAGCTGATATATATCTGGAAACTATCTATCCACAATACATGTATGTATGAATGAGGTACATATGAACACTCAAGACCTGTTTTCATCAGATATCTTTCAGACTCTAACAAAAAAACTCATTGATGAAATTGTCTGACTCATGATCTCTTACAGTGTTGAAAATATCCTTATTATAAATAGCACACATAAATTACATCAAAATGTTCAAAAAACTGTGCCTTAATGAAATTGGCTGACTCATGATTTCTTGCGGAGTGTTAAAAGTAACCTCCTTATAGATAGTACACACAGGTTACATATCAAAATGTACACTGATGATACTTGGAAGCCAACAGGTACAAGAATTTGAATATAACATAAAACCGGCTGAATATGATTGGTTTAAACTCTGTTACAATTTCACAAACAGGGTGTTGACGGAACATTTTATATATGGAAGGTAGCATTGAGGTTGAAAAAACAAACTATATAAGCTAGAGGTTCTGTTGGGAACCTTTGACACACACGTTATTTTGTTTTCATCGATCCAACAAAGTTAATGCACTTCAAAGATGATACCAGGCCTATCTATTGTCTGCAATGACTACTTTGGACATGGATAGTTCCTCGACTCTCTCCCAGTACTGAGCGATTGTCACCTTAAGCTGATTTTGGAACTGTTCCTCTTTTAAAGCACTATACGTTGGAGATGAATAAATACCCAAGAGTTGGGGCAGCACGCCTAAAAAGATAGCAGCAATGACCTGGCTAACAGATGACACTGCCTGGTACTGGTCAAAGGCGTTAATTGCTGATAATGTAACGTTTACGAATAGCAAGATGACCGAGATTTTGACCAATGATGCGAACAACTCAACGCGGAGAGGTCGATGTTTTTGTACGATTCGGTCAAATAGCGATCTGGGTATTCCAGGCATATCGTCTCTGTAGCGTACATATTGGAGCTCAGGTACAGCCTTGCTCCCATCCACAGTTAGCTCATGCTCTACCGTAGTACCATCCAGCACTATCTTGTCGTAGTGCGGCAGGGAGCCATTGGTGGTGATCACAAGATTACCGTCTTTCACCTTAACACTCGCTTGCTTGCTTTCAGATTGCATTCTTTCCGAAGTCTTCGTTGCGATCTTCTGAAGTTCCAGGTAGCCGTCTATGATGTTATTTGTGGATTTACAGACGCTCACGACGATGATAGTTACCATGGCAACGTAGCCCATCACACTTGATGGATTGACCACTATTCCCACCAAAGTAAAGTTCACAATCTGGCACATGAACGTAAAGGTGTTGATGAAGAGAAGGGAAAAGCCATAGAACAGGTAGAAAAGTATAATTGTTAAGATTACGTTGAGGATGACCAGCATCGTCTTTCTCAAACAATGGTTAGATGTGGAAGTTCCTCTATTCGTAGCAAATGAGGAGACATAGAGAGCATATTTCTTTATGACCGTCACTAGAAAGTTCAGCATAGGCAAACCATTATAGAGCGTACAAATGGTTGCTTCCAGCGCTAGTATGATGAATGCTAGGATCCACAATGGAAAGGTCAATAGCCAGAAAGCGAGTTTGCTACATCTCGTCTTGTTTTTTCGATAGTTCAGAAGGACTGCGAGCCGTCTCAATCGCCTTCTCCAAATGCCTCCAAAGAATTTCCAGAAGTCTATGTTAAGTAGCATATAGAGTCGCCCTCTGGTGACTTGGCAAAGAAATAGATATCCCCTGGAATGGCTAGCAGGTATACCACTGAAGTACTCTATAAGCTCCAGGTCCAAAAATAAAGGATTTCTTCTACTTTCCATGGAGATTTCCCTGGTGCCATGCGTGAGAAGCTGAGCCAGGCTGGACGGGAGACAGAGGAAGATGCTGCCCAGCGTGAAGTAGACCCCATACAGAACATAGGGACCACCCATCCAACCTCTCCAGTTGAGGAAGCTTGCCCGGAACCCGAATGGAATCGCTAAGAAATCGACAGGAATACCAGCTTTGAGTCTGGCTTGCAGTGATTCGGGTTTGCGGTGATAGTACAACAAAATACGAAATATCATGGGGGCGGCTGAAATAAGTAGGAATAAAAACCTGCGCACACGCGAAACCCAACGACCACGCAGACGACTGAAGAGTATCGTATTGATGACTGTCGATAAGGAATATGGGATATCGATCCCAAGATAGAGCCAGTCTTCTTCCCCCTCATTGGAAACGTCACGATTCAAAGTGGCTTCGTTTCTAAGCTTAACCCGCCCGGATATCTGGGTATACCCTTGAAGCGTTGGGGTGTCAGGGTAGGCAGTCACTTCATCGAACCTTTCGCATTCCATTTCATGTTTTGCACTTGAGAACACTCTGAGCAATAGAGGCGAATATAGAAAACATATAACTCCGCACACTTCCAGAACTACCAACCAGTACGTCTCTCTGATCAAAGCCTCTTCGTCACAGACAATACCGCTATTGTTGTGGTTCTCCCCCTGAAGGAAGTTGCCACTATTAGTATCGCGGCAGCATGAGAATGCGATGAAACCACGTACATTGAACAATCCAAAACTCATTAGGTTGAATATTGACTTGGTTGGCTGCTCGTTTTGGGTGTTGATGCCGTAGCAGAATAGTCCGACGTTTTCTGGTTCCTCCCGGATGCTTGGCGGAACATACGCACTGATAGCTGCGGCCAGAGCTTCGCGCGTACCGTTCACATTGTAATCTATAACGTCGCAGCCTGAAGGATAGGTTTGAATATATAGGTTGATGAAAGCTCTGTTTCTAGAGAGGATCCCCAACGAAAGAAGATCGACATCATACGGCTCTGCCAGCATTGCATAGGCACCATCACGCCCTTTAAAAGTCCACACCCAGGTCTTCGGTACGAATAGCTGGCGGTTTCCAATAATTCTTATCGAAGTGTTATTCATGAATCTGAACATCAAAATCATGTAATTTGCTTTCTTTCTATCTATAAGATACGCGAATTTCCGTCCAGATGCCTCGAGTACCTTGAATTGGCGGCATTTGTCTCCTGTTTTCGTTCCAAGAAATTCTTCGGCATCAAAGCTACCGTTGTTGCCTACCTGCGGTGGAAATTCGCTGCCTCTTGTTGAAGATAGAATTATGATCAAAATCACAGTCGAGAAGAACGGCACCATCATCTTGACGTTCCGGCTCAATAGGCTGATCTAACAGGGTGCATCGCTCAGTAGCTGCTATGTATTTAAAGTTCAAACAGTGGTTCAGTTAGAAACCTGGCCCAGCCCACCTCGGCGGGGTCGCCGACGATCTCCATTCCAAAATCATAATAATGCTTCAGTTCATATCCTAACAATATTTCATTGATGGGCACCACTGTTAATGTATGGATATTCCTAACACAAACACGTATACGTCTAGGCAATTCGTAGTTTGCATATTTCTTATCCAAAACATGTTTCCGTTGATGGCTGCAGCATGCTTGTCCTATAGGTATGTTTATATCTTAAATTCATCTTAAAGTTCTGGACGTGGTTTATCTCAAACGAGTTTCGTTTAACCCTTTCATACCTGGAGATCTACTTGACTAGTAGCAGTTTTGGCTGATACGGGTATGAATGGGTTAACAGGCTTAAACGAAAAAAGTTGCATTACTTGCACTGAAATGAACACTTTGGTTATGGTATATAGATTTTTATGACAATCATTTTCTATAATTTCAACTGTTTTTAGGATAAACGTAATCGAAAATTGTTAAAGTACTAGTAATGGGTACCCAGGTCATTTCTGGGATGTTATACATCGTGTATTTGTAGATTAAAAATGCATAATAAAAGTGTAGTATGCCTAGTATTAAGCGAGATACAGAGCATAATTGCTCTGACACCCATAAAATACGCCGATGGCGGGAAAACTTGGCTGTGACGTCACGGGTGGCCTTCATGCAGGATGGCGTCAAATCATATCGCATGGAAATTACATATTGACATACTGCTTTGGATTGCCTCTTGGTCCAGGGGTGTCCAATTTCTACAACAGTCATATGGTTTTAAGGCATTAAAAGTGCTCCATTACTTGATACGTTTTTGTGACGATTGGTCGGATAAAATAGCATTTGTCAGCATTTTAGGGTAGTCCCTATAGATAAATCACATGAAATTGCTTTATATAGGATAACGCATGTAAGCTTGACAATAAGATACTTGTCAAACTAGTGGTTTTGTGAAATGTTGAATAAATGTACATATTAGGAATTTCCAAAAAAAACAACTATTCCTTAGGGCTACTAGTACATGTCCCACTCTTAGTTGAATAGATCGACATTGGCGATTCCTTCTTTCACCTTCTGCCTGACCCAATCTTAACCGAACGGTCTCTCCTCTCTGATGTATATGCTATACAAACTTGATAAACCTTTTGGTAGCACTAAGTCGAGTTTTATAAACATATTTTCTGCCTCAACTCCGCAAAATGTAGATTTTACCCATTAGGAAGGAAGGATGCCTAAAGTCGGACGGGTCTGTAAAGTCGGACACTTCAGAAATAGTGCAACGGCTTACAATTAATTTGATTTATATTCAAAACTTTGAAATTTTCAATTTTCAATTTACGTCTGGCCCTTAATAGGCCTAGATGGTGTATTTTTTACTTGAAATTTATTTGTGTTTTAATGTAAACATATGTAGAAGAGAAAATATCTCATGTTATCCTGATGCACTAGGAAATAAGTGCAAAAAAAACATAAAACACTGTCCGACTTTTGAGCCCCCTCATGAAAGGTTGGGCGCGACTCAATTTCTGTGTGGAAAGTCTACATGCACTGGCAGCATGATATGGCAAGCCATAAAGGTATTTACTACACTTGCAAGTAAATTTGTGCTGAGGAGGTCAGATAGATGCAAAATAATGTTATGATTCCATACTTTTAAATTATATTCAATGGAAATTTCCATTGTTAAAGTAAAATAAAAAGTATGGATAAGGCTGGGAAATGAGCGCGGAAAAGCAAGAATGACTTAAATTCCGGATTAGATAACAATAGCAGGGAAAGAATATATTATGAATAAGTTCTTACATATTTTAAGGGTTGTAAATCTGCATACTCTTTTAGTTTTCCATGTCCAAATATCATAAAACTAAGCAAAAAAATCTCCATTTTCTATTCTATTTTTGACAATAACTAACCGAAATACAGCACCGTTGGTCTGCATGTTACCTCAATGGTTGGCATCAGGGACAACATGAACGCTTCAATATTACCGTCATACTTATGCATACTTCAGTTGTCCCCAATGCTGATCATTGAGGACCAATGCAGACAGATGGCACTGTATTCCTGCTTATTCATTTGCTGCAAGAATATGTAGTTGAAACGGGCTGAATGTGTGACCTAGCCATTTAATCTTCCCCAGGGACATTCTAAGTATTTATCATAGGCCCTAATTACTCTCTTATATATTCTGCTGGTCAAATCTGCCATGTAACCTTTAAAAATACAGATTAGAGAGCCAGGTACTATGGAGCACTTTCCTGCTAAAGAAAATTTAAACATTTATATTTGGCATTTTTCTTTCTCCCCTGCTTCATGTATCATATTCATAATGCTAGTGTCATAAATTACTCCAATAATTGAAAATAGCCTGATAATATTTTTCTTGGTTGTATTCATTGTAATAGCTTTAAATTAGGAAATACCCGGCTACCAGGAATTAGTTTACTGAATAATATGATTTAAGCCAGGACTTCGGAACAGGCCTTTTGTTTACTAAGAAGTCTAATATTTGCGTTAAAAGGAGACCCACAATTTTGATTAATATAAGGAGATATTTCAGATGGACAGCGTTAAAATCTCTAAATGATAGCAAAAACATTTCTTCATGTGAGAAAATAGGTAATTACTCAGTATGAAAGTATCAATTGTTAGTATATTTAGCTTTTTCTGTGTCATTGATGGGTTTTATTCCATAAATTTTGTGAAAATCATACTATTAGACCTCCAGTTTCATAAAAAAAACTGCCTGGGGAGGTATTGCTACATCGCTTATTGATACATGACATGAGAAAAAATATATACAAGACTGTCATTTCCAAAAATGCAATGGGCCAATTTTACAATGGGATTCATGAGCAAATTCAACATTTTGCTGAGTTGAGTCAAAAAAATATGTTTATATACATACATAATCGACTAAGTGTTTCTGAGAGGTTTGCCAAGTTTGGATGCCAGTGGCGAACATGAACTTTTTGTAACAAACCAAGGAAAAAACGGTCAGTCAAGCTTGGTCAGACAGACTATAGAATTAATATGAATATGCTTTGTCATTGTTCATAAACAGTGACAAAGGACCCCTTCAAAAAAAAAAAAAATAATGGCCCTAAATGGCCTTCATTTATTCATTCATTCCCACCCAACCACGCCCTCAAAATACGTTACAGTACTATAATACTACTAAAACATTTCGGCTAGCTTAAACATGTCAACCCGGGCATTTCACTTAGGATTGCTCGGCCGTTTGCGGTCGGATTTCAACGAAATAAGCATTGCTATTTCCACAATTAGATATCCTTTTTAGATGTAAATTATCATGAAAATTGCGTAATCCACATTGAAGTGGCAGCGAGGGAAGTCGAGCATGTCTTCATGTGACAGTGTCTGCCGAGTGAGACTCTAACAACTGCCGTTGTTGTATTATACTAGGGATTTCTCAGCCGTTTCTGGGTCGATTTTTACGCGACCAAGTTTGTTTGGACCGCATATAGATTTCCCATAAGCATATAAAATATGAGGCCAATTGCTTCATTAAAGATGAAGCAGCATCGAGGAAAGTACAGCTATGTTTACGAGCGACTATTCCGCTCAGTGTAAAAAGAGATGACCTAAATCTCTGAAGGCCACCCTTTACGTCACTGCTGCCTAGCCTCGTTTTCAGTCGTTTTTCGGCGGGAGATTTTTTTCTCAAAAGTGGCACTTTGAAATCAAAAGAAAAATTACTAAACATAACTTTTTTGTTCATCAATCTACTTACTTATATTTAATAAGTAATGAAGACCACACTTTCGAAAAGAAAAATGTATCGTATTTACCAGTTACTATCAAGAAGGCGTTCTCTAGACTACATTTTATAACATTATTCAGGGCACGCACATCAATCGTTCTCCATATTGTTATAATGATAGAGGTTTAATTCAAACATGGGCATATATGCGTCTAGCTATCCCTTGCCTATCTATGTATCTATGTTATAAATACGACAATTCTACAATAAATGGCTTTCCCCCACACAGGGGCCTACACTGATGGCCATGTCATGTGGTCTATGGCCTTGCCACTGACTCCTTGCTATCTCTCACCACTTTCCGGATTCGAATCCCGTCTGGGGCATGTGAGAAAGTTCCCATTGACCTGGGGTTATGAGGTGGTTTTCGTCGAACACTCCAAACGGTTTCCGTCACTGCATACTCTTAACCAGTCACGACGCAGCCGCAATAAGGCGGAAAAAGGGAGGACAATTCAAAAACCCTTCAAAAATTCCTTCCCACACACATCCATATTGGCTGTCTGCATATTTACGCACGGTACTGTATATCACAGTTTACTGCAAGGGAGAATATATATCCTCCAGTAAGGTTCTGTGATTATTTTGTACATATTAACAGGCCTCGTGCCATTATGCCACATGTAATCTATCTCTGATACATGATACATTAGTAATGCGATAACCCGCTGAACCCGGAAGTTTTTCTGAGAGCAGAGCAGCCCAACTCGTCGCTACAATGACTGTGTGATGTAGGCTGCACTCTATTCTGCCTACTCGAAAGTGCACAGATGAGTGTCACGATTGTGCAAACATACAATCATATTTATTTTTATACCCAACGGATAGAAACTTCTGGCAACTCTTTTAATCTGGCCCCAATTGATTAATCTATACAGTCTATGGTATCAGAGAAATACTACTCTCACATGGTATGTAGAAAAGTACAAAACAAATATCTGTTATGTATGTTTATATTACGAAATTGCCAAACATCTTCGTCAACTTTTCTAATATTGGTTTCCCAGATCATGACCCATGAGAAGCATAGATGCACTTAATTAAACAAGTATTTGTACATTATGACCAACATCCATTCAACCTTGAAGTACTCTATATTTTAAACTTGGAGTCCACCTTACCCTTTATATACACTAAAAACGATTTGCTGTTAAGGAGAATTTGTGGGAAGATGGCACTGAGGTATGCTAGGAGGGAACCGGTAGTTGGAAATATGTTACAACCCCCTCGTGGGGCACATGTGTGAATTAAATGGCCAACAGTAGGCCACAAGTCCTTATGTAATAATAATAATAATAATAATAATAATAATAATAATAATAATAATAATGATAACAACAACAATAATAATTATAATGATGTTAGTCATCTTTATTTAAATAGGGTAACACAGTCCAAAGGTAAGGATCTTCCCTGAGGCCCTCCGGTATGTTTCCAAGTAGCCCCAGGATTACTTAGTAGTAGAGTACATTGCTTTAGACTTAGATATCGAGACATGGAGGAAGGTAGAGACGGTGCAGTATATTAGTATAGGTGTGGTGTAGTATAGGTGCAGGCATAAATTTGTATATGATAAAAAAAACAGTGGCGTCTAGTAGCTAGGCTAGAGGGATCCGCAGACCTATGATTAGACTAGGTTCCTAGTCCCTAAAAAGTTGGCATTCCCTTCTGTGCTGACCAAGCAGTGTGGTGTAGTACCGGGTATGTAGATAGATGGCACCACCTGTTCCTCCTATCGCATACCGGTACTCAAACTGGATCCTCTATTCTCCTAGTGAGATAAGTGTAAACTATATTGACCACTGTGACACCTAGATTATTTGTGCTTGGTAACAGAAAAATTCATATGGCAGCCTAGAAATCTAGGCTAACCTATGACCTACTCCTTATCTGCCCATTCACAAGTGATATACTAGCAAGTATAAGGTTATCCCGAATCTTGATTAACAGTCAGCAAGGTAGGAGAGTTAATGATGATATATAACTCTCTAGCGAGACCTATACTATACACACCGGTTTTATCTATCATCAGTAAAACTTTGCTTGTGTTTCACTGAGATATGAGGCTGCTGGCAGTAAAAACTGCAATGGAAGGATATACTTGAGGTTATGTTTATTGTTAAAGGGATACGAACAATCCGAAGTCCTATCAGGATCATATATCTTAGAATGTTCGGTACTACACGCTACGGGTACCGGTAATTGGTGCTAATTAATCAAGAGTTGAACCTGTCTAGGTTTACGGTGTATGTGGTAGGTAGATAACCTTAGCTGATAAAATTACCGGTATGTCTAAACACACCTTTACTTTTCCACGTGGTTAAGAAGTGATTTCACGAGGTACCCAACTGGCTAGTCACGAATTAGCAGCAATGTGGCAGAAAACGTGCCAATAAACGAAGTTCCAATTTATGGCAGGGGCATTCCATACATCTCCAACCTTCAAAATGATACTATATCTAGCACTATACTTAATATATTAAACAAGTAAATAGATAAAACACATTCGACCATCCTACACCATGGCACTTATATCAATGAATTCTTAATTCCTTGCTTCTGAAAATTATTTTTATAATAAATATAAACAGCGTCATTCCATACTTACTCCTTAAGATTGATACTAACAAGTAATAATAGCACTTTACTTTTTACATTGATGGAACACATGCGAAAATCCCAAAGCGCGGCAATGGATGAAGGTCTTTAAGCTGTTAACAGATCAGAGTAGTTGAACAGAAGAATAGCATTGTGGGCCTGGACATTGGAAATGCGGCTTGCCTTCGAGTACCCCTTTCCTAATCTGTCTAAGGATGTGCTTACCTTGAATGGAAAATGGGAAATATGAATGTCACCGATTTTTCAGTGCTAGGACAACACTACAAAACGAGGCAAAACCTTTAAATCAACCAATTAATTATGTAATTCAAACCCATTTCCATCTCTAGAGGATACTTTATTCTGTTTGCACATGTGAACTCTTTTGAGTACTCAAACCACACATGGGTTAATCTATACATGTATCAAGTGACGTCTAGGGTTAGTATATCGTTTGTTTGTTTTAAATTCGTCACTGCCATATAATGGAATATTGCGGCTAAGGCGTGACCAGCCAATTGTAAGTGTTGGATGAAACCGAAGAACCGGTGAAAACCGATTTCAACCAGATTGACATACTCATTTAATGATTTAAGCCCCATATCTGAGCGAATCCCTTAAATCTCCAAAATAGCATTAAAAACCTCTAAATAACCCACATTTATTGGTGTTATTGCAGCAATATAGGTAGTTTACCAACTTTTAAAACTATTTCCAGTCATCTTTTTTATAGCGATTTTGCATGTATTGGATTCTGTATTGTCTACATGTCATGTGTTTCTTGCTATTTTCTCTAGAAGCCTCATTAATCAGAACTGAGGGGTAAGACCTGCTCGTGAATATAAATCGTCCATGGTTCAGGCTTCATTGAAACATTGTTTCAATCATGCCATTATTGTTTAAAAGACTGCAGTAAAGTGCATGTTATAACGTCACCAGAAACAATGCATGCGGTTCACAACATGTGCACCTACAAGAGGCACCTATGTGAAACCATCATAGTGATTATGATATGGAAGAAGACGGGAGAGTGAAAAAAGACACAAACAAGGAGAGAGCGTGTGTACCACTGGTCGCGACAGGGAGTTTATTGTTTCTTAATTGTGTTAACATCAGTACAATCATACAAAAATGCCTCATGATCTATATGGCCTCTACAATAACTGCATGACCCTTATATACACCTGATTCACTTTCATCACTGCTTCCTAAGTAATAAATCAAAATGAATAAGCATGATTTTAGTGTAGCAAAATGAATAAGCATGATTCTAGAGTAGCACACAGTGTATTACAGTGTAGCACACAAGAAAACTGACTGTGATAAGAGATTATGTTGAATACAAAGATCATTTCACTTGTTGGCTTATTTTGAAGACTTTCTACCAGTCAACACAAATGGCTTGACCTATTCATGCCTCAAGTTTCCCTCTCGAAGGTTTCATCTGGATATGTTTTGGTTTTTATTATTTTAAATTCACAACATATCTGAAGTACATTTGCAGGTGAAGCCATAAACAACATCTCTCTGTCAAATATTCCTACAGAGATGTATATTCAAAGTTTTCATACAAATAGTCAGGCCTTTTTCAGGCACTACAGCATGAAGGGGTTAATGACTCTGATGTGAGGATGTTCCTTTTTGTGGTGAGTCTTAGATACAACAAATTGTTTGCTTCAAGGCGCACCATGATTGACAATAATAGCCATAGCAAAAAAATGACTAAAATCAAAATATTTTCATCAAATAAAAGAATTTCTTTTCAGTTCTGAGGTTAGAATATGCCATCAAATAGACTTTCTTTGTGTATCTTAAGCTTGGCATATTTTTTCTGTAGCTCCTTTTCTCTCTCTGTTTGCCTCTTAACATCCTCCGTCAAAGACTGAAAAATATAACAAGAAATACAAATAAATATTGAGAAGCATAAATCCTAGAAAGATGGGGACAAAAAAGGTGTGCTCATTTAACCATTAGCTGTGTTTTAACCCTACCAATGCTTAGGAAACTTTCGTTCATAGCACAAGGACGCAAAGATTGTTGAAAACCATCGAAACCCTGTCATGTCGGCATTCATTAGAAAGCTCTCACTGAGTACTCTCAGATGTGTAGCCATGTGCCAGGGTTTCAGACATTTTTCAGTTTTTTTGCATAACTTTGTATTGACCAAATTAGCCACCAGCAGCCAAAGGGTTAAGTCAAGGTTGAACCATCATTGCAATAACCATAGCAGGCAGATTCACACAGAAAGCTCATGATATGACATCATTCCTCCCGAAGCCGCTCCCTGCTCAGGGTGGATCTCATATCTCGAGCATAGTTAGACACAGATTGAGCGTGAGAGGAAGGAGGAAGTAAAATGTCAGTTGCAGAGGAGGCTGTTTACCCATCATGACAAGGACAAACAAAAGCACATGACTTGAGAGTTTTTTTTCTATCTAATCAAATATAAGCTTTGGAGACTCATTTCTTTCTGGTCACAAAGAGGCTTTATCATACCCTCCAGCAGGAGATCGTTTTTTACTAAGTGTATAGTGTCAAGATTTCATTTCAACACTAAATGTGACTATCTTTACAAAATATTAAGATTAGGGCCGAGAAAATCCCAGAAACCATCAGAAAATTGAACATAAACAAGTTACTTCTGTTTTACTTATAACAGACAATCCAGCTAAGTCTTGAAATCTGAAGGAAAATGCTTCTACTGACACAAATCAATTATGTATTATATATTCTTTTAATATAGTGAAAAAAATAATTCAGGAATTGAATAGTTATGAAAGAAAGAAATGGCTGCGAAGTAATGGAAATCTTTTGGCTATTCTAGTTCAATTGTATCATCATCCAGTTGAAAAAAACTTCATTGGCAAACCAGGAAGTAAGTAGAGAAACTGAAAGCTCTGGAAGTAGATCCTTGTGACCCACTTCCTATTACATCATATCTATAATACTGAATTGGTTGCCCCTCAAAACGAGAAAGAAAAAATATTTAAACTGTATTTATTAGGGCAGGGTTCATTTTAACAAGTTAAATATTAACCCATACAAGTTTAAGATTGGGACATATGAAGAGATTAATGCAAGGTCTTTGAGGATTATAAAGCAGCGTGTGGACTGGTACTAAAATCATCAACCATTTTGCATATAAAAGCCCAGATTCCACAAGCCAAAGTGTGTTATACTGGAGTCAATATTCAAATTCCCTGATCCCCTCTTTCCATGGTCGAAATATTTGGAAGACTGAAAGATTGTGTGACTGCATTAAAATGTACATGTAAAATGAATCATAAACAAGATAGACGCCAGTGGCGTCAAGAGGTTGATTCCGTGTATGTCTTTTTGTAGTTAATCATTTGCAATTTTTTGTTTTTTTAATATTTTGCTATTTTGAAATTTTTCTGATTTTTGTGTTTTTTCGTTAGTGGTTACAGTGGTTTTGCTTTTTCTGTTGGATTGACTTATTTAAGTGTTATGTATATTTGGTCGTGATCTGAGTAATACGTTTTGATGACACCTGTTGAATGGTATTCTGTAAGGTTGGTGTGAATGTGATCTATTATGGTGTTTTGTTTTGTTGTTGGGTTGTTTATGAGTTGGTTTGTTCCTATACATTTGCAATTTTTTTCTGTGGTATTTATGTGTTTGTTTTGTATGTTAATGTTAAAGTCACCCATAAGTATTTTTTGATGTTTTATTGTTGGTGGTGATATTGCTGTGAGGTCATGAATGAAAGTTGCAATGGATGTGTTCGGGTAGCGGTATATACATGTTAGGTATGTGTTTGTTTTGTTATCATATCCAGTTGTTGATTCCAGTGTGCTTGTGTTTACGTGCTTTATGTTGGTTAATTTGTACTTTGAGTAGAGTGATACACCATGTTTCGCGCTTGGCGTTATGTTTGTAAATTCTGGGTGATTATGGTATGAATGAGGAAAGATTGAGTCAAGGTCTTTGGTGTTTGTTGTCTTTTTGAGGTTAGTTTCTGCAACGCAGAGAATTGTTGATGCTTTTAAGTATATACAACAAAGCCCATGCATTAAAATAAGTGCCGGCTCTCAAATATTAAAAAATATAAACATGAACATTTTAACACACATACTTCAGAAAAAGAGAGCGATGGGGGGCGGGGTTAAAAATTTGACATCTGACATATCATCAAAGTAACACAAAACATTTACATGAAGATGGCCAAACACTGCCTAAAAGCAAACATGAACAGGGATCAACCTTATGTACCCTTTAGGGGCATATGCCCCTGGTTCATGTGATATTGCAACCAGATGAAAAAATATACGAGCCAACTTTGTGAAAGGACATTAAATATATGTTTGGAGCATTTTAAAACATTTTCCTTTTTCCTTAAATTCTTTATCTTTCTATCATACCTAATAGTGCCAAAAAATACATCTGAAACACATATCCTACAATTTTTTCATAAGAATTCTATCTAAAACCCTCCCCCAAATATTTCCCAAAATTATAACCCACTTCTAGCTATCCAAGAAACTATGACAAACCCACCATCACTCATCCAGTAGATCACCAAACATGAATGGGAAAAGCCCACATCCTGCACTGCAAATGAGAGTCAACAAAACCCCACCAATAGCATGCTTGCCACAACTTACCTGCTGCTGCCTGAAGAACATTAGTCCGTGACTTACCTTTACATGAAAATGACCAAACACTGCCTGAGTGCAAACATGCACAAGGATCAACCTTATGGTCCCTTAAGGGGCATATGTTCCTGGATTATGTGATTTTGCTACCTGATGATGAACTATAAGAGCCAAGCTTGTGAATGGACATTAAATATCAGCTTAGAACATTTTAAAAAAAATTCAACTTTCTTGAACTTCTTTATCTTTTTATCATACCTAATAGTGCCAAAAAAATACATCAGAAACACAAACTATTCAATTTTTTCCCTGGAAAAATGCTCCAAAACCCCCAAACCTGGACAGTTAAAACATTTCCCTTCCACTGAAATTCTTTATCTTTTTATCATACCTAATAGTGCCAAAAAATACAACTGAAACACATATCCCTCAATTTTTTCAAAAGAATTCTATCTAAAACCCTCCCTCAAATATTTTCCAAAACTATAACCCACTTCTAGCTATCCAGAAACTTTGACAAACTCACCACCCACCATCACCTATCCAGTAGATCACCAAACATGAACGGGAAAAGCCCACATCCTGCACTGCAAATGACAGTCAACAAAACCCCACCAATAGCATGCTTGCCACAACTTACTTAATGCTGCCTGAAGAACTTTAGTCCGTGACTTACCCTTACATGAAAATGGCCAAACACTGCCAGAATGCAAACATGCACAGGGATCAACCTTATGGTCCCTTAAAGGGCATATGCCCCTGAACCATGTGATTTCGCTACCAGATGATGAATTATAGGAGCCAAGTTTGTGAACGGACATTAAATATCAGCTTAAAGCATTTTAAAAACTTTTCCTTTTTTTGAAATTCTTTATCTTTTCATCATACCTAATAGTGCCAAAAAATACAGCTGAAACACAAACCTTTCAAACTTTTCCCTGGGAGCATGCCCCAAGATCCCCAAACCTGGACAATGCACCCCTGGCAAAACCATACCGTCGTGGTGGCCGCACAGGAATTTAATAGCCCCTAAACTTAAAATCCTGGGAGCCAAATCTGCTCCTGTCTGAAAATGTTAAAGTCAATCACTGATGCATGTAACAAACTGACTGGCTGCCTGCAAATAACACCACATCAAAATCAAACATGTTGCCAACAGCCAAAAATCCACTCCCCCTTAACAGAGGCTTGTGACTCTCCCCCACAACACAAAATGTTAACACATAAGCTAAGTATATACAACAAAGCCCATGCATTAAAATAAGTGCCGGCTCTCAAATATTAAAAAAGACCAACAGTTAAACAGCGAATAAAAAATTTCATCATAACCTAAAATTCAGCACGCATAAATAAAATGCAACTTTTGACAAACTAAACTAATCACTAAGCCTATCCGCCAAATATAAACATGAACATTTTAACACACATACTTCAGAAAAAGAGAGCGATGGGGGGCGGGGTTAAAAATTTGACATCTGACATATCATCAAAGTAACACAAAACATTTACATGAAGATGGCCAAACACTGCCTAAAAGCAAACATGAACAGGGATCAACCTTATGTACCCTTTAGGGGCATATGCCCCTGGTTCATGTGATATTGCAACCAGATGAAAAAATATACGAGCCAACTTTGTGAAAGGACATTAAATATATGTTTGGAGCATTTTAAAACATTTTCCTTTTTCCTTAAATTCTTTATCTTTCTATCATACCTAATAGTGCCAAAAAATACATCTGAAACACATATCCTACAATTTTTTCATAAGAATTCTATCTAAAACCCTCCCCCAAATATTTCCCAAAATTATAACCCACTTCTAGCTATCCAAGAAACTATGACAAACCCACCATCACTCATCCAGTAGATCACCAAACATGAATGGGAAAAGCCCACATCCTGCACTGCAAATGAGAGTCAACAAAACCCCACCAATAGCATGCTTGCCACAACTTACCTGCTGCTGCCTGAAGAACATTAGTCCGTGACTTACCTTTACATGAAAATGACCAAACACTGCCTGAGTGCAAACATGCACAAGGATCAACCTTATGGTCCCTTAAGGGGCATATGTTCCTGGATTATGTGATTTTGCTACCTGATGATGAACTATAAGAGCCAAGCTTGTGAATGGACATTAAATATCAGCTTAGAACATTTTAAAAAAAATTCAACTTTCTTGAACTTCTTTATCTTTTTATCATACCTAATAGTGCCAAAAAATACATCAGAAACACAAACTATTCAATTTTTTCCCTGGAAAAATGCTCCAAAACCCCCAAACCTGGACAGTTAAAACATTTCCCTTCCACTGAAATTCTTTATCTTTTTATCATACCTAATAGTGCCAAAAAATACAACTGAAACACATATCCCTCAATTTTTTCAAAAGAATTCTATCTAAAACCCTCCCTCAAATATTTTCGAAAACTATAACCCACTCCTAGCTATCCAAGAAACTATGGCAAACTCACCACCACTAATCCAGTAGATCACCAAACATGAATGGGAAAAGCCTACAACCTGCACTGCAAATGACAGCCAACAAAACCCCACCAGCAGCATGCTTGCCACAACTAACATGCTGCTGCCTGAAGAACTTTAGTCCGTGACTTACCTTTACATGAAAATGGCCAAACACTGCCTGAATGCAAACATGCACAAATATCAACCATATGGCCCCTTAAGGGACATATGCCCCTGGCCATGATCTTCCGCCACTAAAGCAGGTCCAGCACTACCAGAAACCCAATATGCATGCAATAACTTTGTACTTAAACCTAAAATAGACTGATACACACTTGTAATGCTGCTGATGATACTTATAGACTTTTTAATCAAAAACCAAGTTTGTGAATAGACATTAATATCAGTTTGGAGCAATTTAAAACAATTTCCTTTTATTTGAACTTCTTTATCTTTTTATCACACCTAATAGTGCCAAAAAATACATCTGAAACACATATCTTCCAAACTTTTCATAAGATTTCTATCTAAATCCGCACTTAAAAAAACTTCCCTATTTTTGAATTTCTTTATCTTTTTATCACACCTAATAGTGCCAAGAAATACAACTATAAGAGCCAGTTTGTGAATATACATTAAATATCAGTCTAGAACAATTTCAAAAAAAATTCCCATTCTTTGAACTTCTTTATCTTTCTATCATACCTAATAGTGTTAAAAAATACATCAGAAACACAAACTTTGTAATTTTCCCTTTATTTTGATCAGTATTTTCGTTTGTTTTCCATCTTGGGCGATACAAATGCAGGGAGATGCTGCCTGGGCCCGAGCACTGGGTTGAAGGGGTATGGGACCGGCATCGGCATCATAGGGTAGAAGCCTGCATACTTCAGGTCTGCTACTTCACTCATGTTGAGAAGAGTTTCTAGGGACAGAACTGCAGGCAGCACTAAACATCAGGTAGACTGAAGGTACATCAGAGAAATTCAATACACCATGCAACCTGAAAAAATAATCATACATACCATCAAAGCAACACAAAAATATCAACACAAAACATATCTCACCAAATGCAATCTTATATTATCACACCGACACAATATCTTCTTTAAACAGTAATTGTTTTGTTTGAGGGACAGTGAAGATTTGCATGGTTTCTATATTTTGTGGATGTGTTTTTATAAAATTGTATATTGAGTGATAGTTTTGTATTGATACTTTTGTATTTATTTCAATTTAATGTATGCTTACTATTTTGGGTTGTCAGGTGAATCAAGTTCCTATGATGCTCTTTGGTGTAGATGCAGTATGATGTCGAAGCCAGTTTCTATGAGTGCTGCCTGCAGTTATGTCCCTTGACACCCTTCTCACCATGAGTGAAAATGCAATCCTGAAGTATGCAGACCATTAACCCTGCCATCCCATGCATTCGCATTACATGCTCTTTGGGCTTATAAGTTTGTGACCAATAAATTATAACAGTACACACTTTTCCTGTCACCCAAAACAATTAAAATCATATCTTTATCTAAAATACAACAACAGTGAGAACGGAAGGGATGGCAGGGTTAAAGGTCTGCTAACTTCAGGACTGCATACTACACTCATGGTGAGAAGGGTATATATACTGACTGCTGAAATCGCGATAAAAATATTTACTACTTCCGTTTTTTTCAAAGTTGTTTTTTTACGATTGTGGGGATCAAAAAAAATCCACAAATGGGCAGGATGGATTATTTAGAGTCTGTTTTCTTGAAGTTGAAACTTTTTTTCCGGTTTTAGTGGCGAAATTAATAAGTAAATTTAGAATTTCGCCAGGGTTCCTAAATCAACATTCCAAAAAGCCGTTTTTGCCGTTTTTTTCCGAAGTCGCCATTTTTTTTCAAAAATTACAAATATAACCAACAAGTTATGATAATAGGGTAAAAGCCCTATTTGTTGCGAACACTTTGATGGGTCATTTGTAAATTTTGACCAAAAACGGCGACGTGACAATTTATTGAAAAAAGTATGTTTTTTGTGTGAAATGCACACAATGCATATCAATGCCGTAATCTCGCTAATGTCAAAAAAATCAACTTCCGGTTGTAGCGAAAAGCTATTTTTTCGCTTCCAACCTGAAGTTGAATTAAAAAAATGATTGAATCAGATAGATGAGGATCTCATCTATCCAGGTAGGTAGTCATATTGTGATCGGGGGGTGATAGCTTGATGAAATTGACAGGAATCGGCGAGGTACCATTGAGAATGTACTCATCGCCATGGTCAACACGTCACCATCGATGCGTGTTGACAAATATCTCAAAATATTTTCGATTTTCCGAAACCAAAAGAATTAATCTTAATAATATAGATACTTGGCTTGTTAATTCTTTTGGTTTCAGAATTTTAGAGTTAGAGATGGCCACAAACGAAAGCTTTGAAATCGGGGTGCAAATTTCGTCAAACCCGATATTCAAAATGGCGGACCGTAACCTCGCCAATGTAAAAAATACGTGAATGAACACGTAAGTAAAATAGTACAAACAGGGATACAAATAGCCGCTCATTGGTTAATAAACCGCGGGAAAGAGTACCACGTGGTGTGACGGTGAGGCAGTGAGACCGCTCATTGGATAATTCACCAGAGACAAACCACGTGGACCTCGCTAATGTCAAAAAAATCAACTTCCGGTTGTAGCGAAAAGCTATTTTTTCGCTTCCAACCTGAAGTTGAATTTAAAAAATGATTGAATCAGATAGATGAGGATCTCATCTATCCAGGTAGGTAGTCATATTGTGATCGGGGGGTGATAGCTTGATGAAATTGACAGGAATCGGCGAGGTACCATTGAAAATGTACTCATCGCCATGGTCAACACGCCATCATCGATGCGTGTTGACAAATATCTCAAAATATTTTCGATTTTCCGAAACCAAAAGAATTAATCTTAATAATATAGATACTTGGCTTGTTAATTCTTTTGGTTTCAGAATTTTAGAGTTAGAGATGGCCACAAACGAAAGCTTTGAAATCGGGGTGCAAATTTCGTCAAACCGATTTTCAAAATGGCGGACCGTAACCTCGGCAATGTAAAAAATACGTGAATGAACACGTAAGTAAAATAGTACAAACAGGGATACAAATAGCCGCTCATTGGTTAATAAACCGCGGGAAAGAGTACCACGTGGTGTGACGGTGAGGCAGTGAGACCGCTCATTGGATAATTCACCAGAGACAAACCACGTGGTGCTGGGAAACCCCAACACGCACCGTCACGTGATTAGCCGATCGCATTAAATATGCAGAAAACCCACGCATGCGCATCCAACGGCCGCCCCACCAGACGCGCTACAGAAGCGTATTAGAGTGAAGAAAACATAAAGTATAAACACGTAAAAATCCACCAAAAAAAAACTAGGCAACCCACAGAAAAAATGAAACAAACATTATAAACTACACACTCAACTCTAACAGAAACAATAAACAAAACGACCCCACCACACCCCACTCTCCAGATCATGTGGCTAGAATTTTCCAAAACAGCCATGTAAGACAACATAGGGAAAATGCATCAACCAGCTCCCAGGACCCCCCCGGGAATGTAAGACAACAAAAGCGAAATGAATAAAGGTTGACCTTTGTAGGTCAACCTCTAAAAATACTAATACATCCAGGATATTCTCACCAACTTCAAAAAAAATGTTTACTCCCTTTTAAGGTGGCTCAGACCTACGGAAAGAAGAGCTTTTTTTTGCACAGCGTAGATAGAATGAAGGATGCTATGAGATGAATAAGAAACTACTCTTAAGTTTTCTCCCCCTTTTGATAGTGACAACAAAGAGCAAGATGAAGGCCTTAATCAGTAACCCTAATCCCTACTAGCCCCTTCATGGGATAAAATTTTGGAATTCTCCCAGCATTCAATTTAGAACTGCCCTATTGCTCCTGATTAAACCAGTAATACTTTAAGAGTTCATGGCAAAAATGTTGTCTGGATCTATCATACTTTCGGCAAAAATTTTGGAGTAGAGAATGATTTACAAAATATTTGAGTGTTCCTTCAAAATATTCCTAATCATGTTTTTTCCATTAACCCTTCAAATGCTAAGGCTATTATTGTCCAAAGAACAAGGACCCAAACATTTTTGAAAAACATCTAAACCCTTTTATGTTGATATTAATTGGATAGCTCTCACTGAGTACTCTTAGATGAGTACCCATGAGCCAAGGTTTCAGTCATTTTAAAGGTTTTTTGCATCATATTGTCTTGGTCAAATCAGCCACCAGCAGCATAAGGGTTAGGATTTAATCAAAACTTTTAGGCTTTTTTGGCCGCTGTGATCATTATTCCTCTAACCTCATCCTATTACATAGGTAGAATAATCATGGTAAAAAAAAGGAAATTGACAGTCTTTAAGGTACATACCTCTTTCCTCTTGGGTACCGCACCAATTTCATGCTGCCGCAGATCTGTGAAGGTCTGTAGCTCAACGAAGGTCTGTTCTGTTTGTTCGTAGATGTCTTGCAACTGTTTAATGAGGCCCTGAGCTCGGGACTGATAACCTCCAAGCAGGATTTTAAGTTTCTTTTCAAGTTTGGCTGCTTTTTTAGCATCTTTTGTCATGAACGTCCTGTTTGTCTGTTAAGAAAGAGAGAAGAAATACTAGATACAACACAATATAAATATTTCCTAGGCAATAAAATATTTTAACAATATTTCAACCATTCTACCTGCCTCCCAGGGACTTCATTTTGTAATTAAGCACTGTCAGCTGAAGAACTTGCACTAATAAACAGCGAACTTCTTATCTTTGGAGACATCAAGGTAGCAGTTAAACCAAACGTATATCACTAAGCAGTACTGATATAACAGATATTCAATGATACAATACTTTTTCCCTTTCAATACTGCAGAATAGAAAAATTAATCTGTGGTGTAAAAATACCGAATTTGACCAAAAGAAAATCTTTCCGAATTTAATTTTTCCGAGATTTTCTAATTCGGTCAATTTGGATTAATCACATGCTCGGAACCATTTGTAATTCTACAGTATCAGTCTTTGGTATCGTATCTAGTACCAGTACTAACCCCTAAGCACTTACCTCTAGTCTCTTATCCAGTGACTCTATCCTGTCCTTTTTGCTGGCCAAGTTGGCCCTGGTGTACCTGTTCTGGGAGGCCAGGAAGAGCACCTGGGAGTAGCACTCCTCCCACACCTGTGTGTAGGCCTCTATAGACAGGTCTCCGTGGTTCATCTTCGTTTTCACATACTCCATCTCCTCTTTCAGCAAGTCACGCGCCTGAAGGCAAAGGAGGGAGGGGTTGAACGACAACATTCGCAGGTGAACAAGGTTATATTCATAGGCATTAAGTGACAAATATGAGAGATGTATATTCATAAATACAGATGTTCTAAATTATGTGGTAGTAGGTTCACATAAACACAAAATTGCCAAACAACCCTTCATCAATCAAGCATTGATTATATACCTCAAAAGGATGTTATTAAGGGTGATATATTTTACAAGGTTGACTTAATAATTCTCTTCACAAACCTGTTGTATGTCTTTATCCTCATACATCTCAAAAGGGATGTTATTAAGGGTGATATCTTTTACAAGGTTGACTTACTAATTTTCTACAAACACCAGTTGTAGGTATTCCTCCTCATATACCTCATGGGGATGTTGTTCAAGGCGATATTCAACACAGGTTTGATGTCTAAATATACCTCTGCACTCACCTGATGTAAGTCATCCTCCTCATATACCTCAAGAGCGGGTTTTAAAAGGTGATACATTTTACAAGGGTGGCTTAATAATTCTCTACAATAACTTGTTGTAGGTCTTCCTCCTCATGCACCTCCTAGGGATGTTATTATCATCCTCATATGCCTCATAGGGATATTATTAAGGGTGATATATCTTACAAGGGTGACTTAATCATTCTCTACACTCACCTCTTGTAGATCATCATCCTCATATGCCTCATAGTGATATTATTAAGGGTGATATATCTTACAAGGGTGACTTAATCATTCTCTACACTCACCTCTTGTAGATCATCATCCTCATATGCCTCATAGGGATATTATTAAGGGTGATATATCTTACAAGGGTGACTTAATCATTCTCTACACTCACCTCTTGTAGATCATCATCCTCATATGCCTCATAGGGATATTATTAAGGGTGATATATCTTACAAGGGTGACTTAATCATTCTCTACACTCACCTCTTGTAGATCATCATCCTCATAAGCCTCATAGGGATATTATTAAGGGTGATATATCTTACAAGGGTGACTTAATCATTCTCTACACTCACCTCTTGTAGATCATCATCCTCATATGCCTCATAGGGATGCTGTTCCAGGTAGGCCAGGTGCTGGGCCTGGTTGAGCACAGACTTCTGGTTGCTCTGGTTTTTCTTGCCTGCCACCCCTCCGCCGCTTGTCTCCTGCATCTCAGTGGGACTGTACACAAAGTCATGATGCATCATAATCACCATCTCTCGCTTGATCAGCTCTTCAGCCTGAAAGTAGGGAGGATATCAATTCAAAGAATTTTCAGAATTGTCCAATCTTCTCGTTCAAATCATCATATTACTAACACTTTGAATGAATCAAACATTTCATGCAAGAATGTATAAGATGATAATATATACCTGTTTGTATAAAATCATCCCTCACATACCTAGAGTTTCCAGTGAAAACAAGCAAGTCTGGATCATTTATAATTCTAACCCTTCCAATGCTAAGGCTACTTCCGTCCAAAAGAACAGGGAAGCATCTATTTTCGAAAACCATCCAAACCCTGTCATGTTGGTATTTATTGGAGAGCTCTTACTGAGTACTATCAGATGAGTACCCATATACCAGGGTTTCATTCATTTTTCATGTTTTTAAAATAATTTTCCACTTGGCCAAATTTGCCACCACCAGCATAAGGGCTAACATTAACTTGGTGATAAGGCATTCACTTGGACTTACCAGACAACATTCAGATGATTCCTGATTGCCATTAGCATTTCAAGTTCTTATAAAATGCTTAAATGTGAAAGGTATCACCAAAGATGATAAGCCATTTTTGATGCCTACAGGCAAGAATTCAGTGAGGCAGATGACTGATCATTCTAGTAAATATATATAAATATACATAATTCTGCAGAAAGCTTTCTTACCTTCTGTAATTCAGAAAGGGGTGGATCAGAGGTGTTCATTGGTCTGAGGACACTGGCGTTAACATCTATAGGTCTGGGTAGATCTCTCTGGACAGCCTGAGACCTTTTCTTTAACTCCTTCTCTCCTGAAAAACAAAGACAATCATTGTTTATTACCCTAACATCAAGGTATTTATTCTATTCCTTAGTGAATACAACCAGAGATTAGTCTATAGATGAGAAAGGAAACACAAATCTGTATCCTTAAAACAAATCTTATCAACGCCTTTCAAAAAGAAAATGTGCATGGTAGTTTTTTAACCAAAAGGGAAAATACAAAACAAAAGAATTACCACAGAATCTTGGCATCTAAATGCAGCTTGCTTATTCAATAATTTAAATCCTTCATGCCTAGATTTGCCTGTGAAAATAGTCTAATTTATGCCATAATCCCATATATTTTTCCCACATAAAACTAAGGAAATGGTGATCTCATCAACTTACTCTGCGCTGCCCGCTCGGCCTCAGACATGGCATCAAGGTCAGCCTGGTCCGGAACATAGCCTTCTGTTTCCATGGCAACCTCTCCATCATTACCACCTTGATCAGGTAAGACTATCTCATAGTCATTCTTGGGCGCAGGTAGGCCAGCCAAACCCTGCCGCAATGATGCTTTAATTTCACGCTGAAATAACAAATCACATAGGCCTTAACACAGTGACTCAATTGATGTCTCTTTATTTTTATTTTTTTACTGATACAACTAAATCTCTATTCATTAGCGAACTAAATGAAAATAGATTGGAAAAGCAATTGCCATCCAAAGATACCAAGCAACAATATTTATATATATATATATATATATATATATATATATATATATATATATATATATATATATATACATATATATATATATATATATATATATATATATATATATATATATATATATATATATA
Organism: Maea johnstoni; assembly: GCA_963942565.1. Classification (NCBI taxonomy): domain Eukaryota; kingdom Metazoa; phylum Annelida; class Polychaeta; order Spionida; family Magelonidae; genus Maea; species Maea johnstoni. Next base: position 28,647,026 of record OZ012684.1, read on the forward strand.
TATATATATATATACATACTAGCTGTAGTATTAGTGTTGAGTGATTTACCTGCTGATATTTTGAGTAGGCCGATTCTTCAAATCCCATGCCTTCCTGGTTGATGCTGAGTTTGTCCCGTATTGGAGTCTGTAGAGGTGTCTGTCCAGGTCGCACACCTGGGGTCATCACACCTGGAGTCATGCCACCTGAAATGTAGACATACAGATACATACATGTGAGCTTGTAAAGCAACCTTCAGGTGTAAAAATGAATAAACCATAGTTGAACAATGTTCTAGCACATTTTGATCAGTTCAGAATGCAAAACACATACTCAGCTTCATGGCTAGTTTTCTGTATACTTTTCAAGAGTTTGTATTCTGACAAGTTTGCCAATCCCTGTTTTTAAAAGCACCTTAAGCTTACAGTCATGTCCAGGTGATCTAAAGGGAGTTCCAAGTGTGGTGTATGACTTTTTCTGATAGACTATTATACAGTAAAATAGTATGTGTTCTGAGAGATTTAAATTAAACAATGCTAATCCCTATCCAGACATCTTAAGCTAACCTTCATGTCCAGGTTATTTCCAAGTGTGGTATAAGAAGTCTATGACTTTTTATAGATTATATATACAGGTGAACTTGGATATGACAGACTCAATGGGACCAGGAAAATTGGTCCGTCATATGCAAAATCTGTCATATACATATGACAAATGCTTGATATGCATCGAACTGGGACCAAGAATGCTGTCCGTCATATGCAAAATCCCCTGTACAGTGGTCCGTCATATCCAAGTTCACCTGTACAGTTGAACTTTTTAGTCTGTATTCTGAAAAGTTGAAGTAACACTTTGCCAATCCCTATCTAGACATCTTCAGCTTACCTTCATGTCCAGGTGATCTAAAGTGAGTTCCAAGTGTGGTTATAGGAGTCTATGACTTTTTAAAGATTATATATATAGTTAAATAGTCTGCATTCAATCCCTATCCAGACATCTTCAGCTTACCTTCTTGTCCAGGTGTTCTGAAGGGGGTTCCCAGTGTGGTATTGGGCGTCTGTGAGAGCTGATGTTTTGGAGTAACACCCGAGAAGTCACTCTCCATCAAAGGTGTGTTCAAACCTCCCTTCAAAGGAGTGTCCACATTTGTCAGTGCCATGATGTTTTGTGCTTCCTGTAATGAAGAAAACAGCAATCGTAATTCAATAACATAACTATCATTGATTCATGCAGTTAAACTGATAAATATTTTTTGCTGTTCATTATTGGATACTTCACTTCAGTTAAACTCAAAAGAACAAATCACATTTCAATCATGATTCATGATTAATCATGAATCTTACTGCCTTATGATCATCAGCTCTATCGGGAGAAACAAGTATTCATAACCAAGAATATAGTTTTTCTAAATTTCATCATCAAATTAAATAAGGTACTAACATAAATCACCTCATTGAAGCAGTTAGTCAGGAAGGTCAACCATTCAAAATATATATGTGTTTGAGGTTACCGTGAAATTTAGCAGTATTTCAAGAAATCTTGTCTAGAAATGATATCTGTGTAAATATGTCACTCTAGGACAGAGCAACAAGGTATTCCCACTATTAAGAAAATATATGCATAACCCTACATTACTGAGAACACATATAATATTAAGCTGACCAAAAAAGAAACGTGAATTCATTTTTGAACATATTAACCCTTCCAATGCTGAGGCTCCTTTCGTCCAGAGCATAAGACGCTAAGTTTTTTTAAAACCATCTAAACCCTGTCATGTTGGAATTCATTGGATAGCTCTCGCTGAGTGCTCACAGATGAGTACCAATGCACCAGGGATTCTGTCATTTTTAAAAGAGTTTTTGCATAATTTAATATTGGCCAAATTAGCCATCAGCAGCATAAGGGTTGATAATTTCTGAGATTATGGCCTATTGTTATTCTGTGTACAGGTAGATGTGTGTGTTTCTCACCTGTAGTACTGTGTCCTGGGCTGCGGGGGTCCTGGGTGTGCGCAGGTTACCAGGGGTGGGGGTGACAGAGTAGTCAGAGAGCAAGGCCTGAGAGGCTCCATCTTTAGCCCCACTCTCCTCTGCCTGCTGGCGGGCAAACTCACTCGCCTGGCCCAGCTTAACAACCTGTCAAACACAAAGTATGGAATAAGGTTATAAATGAAAAACACAAAAAATAGATAATGAAGAAATAAAGGGGCTGAATTCATGATATTGCCTATTACTTTAAATTGCATTATCTCAAGAAGGAAATTATGCTATGAAAGGTATCTTAGAAGCAAAGTTGCTTGTAGTTATATAATTGTCTTTAATTGGTTGAGACAACACACATGTTGTGTATTCACAATAAATAGACTGAATTGTCTTTTAATAGTTGAGGTATCACACATAATGTATATTCAAGAGTACCGACCCCAGAGTTGTCAAAATCAGGTTTTAGAAGTTGTGACCTGCCAGTCGACTGTCCAGTTCTATGTGAATAAATCATTGTTGTGCACTCACCTCCTCTAATTCAGCATCTGAGATCTGTGGAGTGGGGAGGACAAGCTTACTCCTCTTCTTCACAGGCTCCGCAAACTTGTTCTGGCTCATGATCTGCCCCGGAAGATCATTCTCCTTTCTCTTTTTCTGGCGATCCTTGTCTTTTCTCTTTTCTCTCTGGAAAATCAATGATTGAGTAAATACACTTTCGAAAATTGTTTTCAATTGTAACTACAACATGACAATGTATGCATTTAGGACTAAAGATAATCAATTTTGGTCTTGCAGAATGCACGCAAAGTTATTTTTTCTACTGTATCGTACATTATTCATTGACTTATGCTTAAATAATAACAACAGCATTACTTAGCTAAGTGATATGAGAGGTAGAAACACAGGTCATGCGTGAAAGGTTTGTTTTCTGGCAAAATACTCAGATTAAGTTGAACCTGCATTCATAGGAATAAACAGGTTTTCAATGTATACAGGGTGCTTATCTAATAAGCTGATATATGTTGGTGAATGAGAAAATGCTAAATGTATAGAGGTGCTCTATCTGCAACATGGTAAAAAAGGTGACGAAAAAACAAAATTCAAAAATTCTGAAATTCCAATTCAAGCTCACAGGTTCTACTGACCAAACAATTAATATGCAATAGGAACCATGGTCTTAGCCAGCAGGGCGTCTGGGTATCTTTTTGGACACCCAACCCCTTAAAAAGAACCCCTCAGGACACCCAAATATTTTTGTGTGGAATTTCTAAAAATCTCAATCTCAAGCTTATAATTGAATTTTTTCATCTCCTTATAATTCCCATGACATTGTTTAATGAGATCATGCCTTATGTTGATGAAGTTATACATGTTTATGGTTGAAATATGAGTATTTTGTGATCCCCCTTAAAAATTTGGACGCCCAAAAATTTTACAACTGCCAAATGCCAATTTTAGGCACCCAGTTTCTAAATCCTGGCTAAGACACTGATAGGAATGGTTGACACAACATCAGCTCTATCCCTGCTGCAGCAGTCTCTAGTTTCATAGTACTCTGCAGATGATGAAAAAATGCTACTGGAAGGTATCACAACTCACCGCCTCCTTCTCTCTCCGGAGTTCTCCGTCCAGCTGCTGCTGCCTCAGACGCTTGAAGTTAGGATCTACAGGGTTGAACTCTTCACTGGCAGTGTCATGAAATCCTATAGAAAAATGATTTAAAGTTACATTTTCGCTAGTAGTAGTGGTAGCGGCAGTAGTAGTGGTAATAGTAGAAGTAGTAGTAGCAGTGGTAATAGTAGTAGTGTTAGTTGTCAAACATTTATCCTCCTTCCCAATTACTAACTGGCCTTACCATAGAAATGTTTTCTTTAAAACCGCACCTAATGCAGTGTTAGTACTTTTTCTTTGCCTAGTCAGTCTGATACTCCAGATGTTCAGTAGCCCATGGAGGCTTGTGGATAAAACTATCAACCACAGCTAAGTAACATTTACTAGCTATATAATTTATATGCTCCGCTATAAACTACATCATGAGTTCCCCTAAATCCTCTTATATGATGTGGATTATCTAACAGTCTAAAAGCTTTAAAACAGGTTGCTTAGAGAAATCACTAACCTGGCGCAGGTTTCTTTTCAAACGGGACTTCAGCATTATAATCCACGCCTCTCTTCTTTTTCTTCTGTTTCTTTATGCTGCAAAGAAAATATATGATATGACACTTAACACAATTGATTTTCCCAGAATATGTAAAGTCACGTAAGCCATTAAACATTGAAAGACTGAACATTTAAACAGATTACATATTAATGAACGACAAATGAAAGTTCGTTTGTTTTTTAGCTATATTCTAAAGATATTTTGATCTCAAAAAATTACTACAAACCATTTGTTTGAAACTATGTTGCTGAGCTTAAGACTTTCCCATTGTAAAATAGTAACTCAGACATGAAATAATCAACTTTGTAGGCATGAAACCACAGAACCTTTATATAAAATTGTGTAATATTTTAAATGATATCTAAAGTATGCTAATAAAAATGAAGAAACATAAATTAATGAACTTACTCTATACCCGCTGCTCTCAGCTCTCTCCTCTTTTGCAAAGCAGCTAGCCTCCTACAAAAAAGGTATAGTATCAAAATGTGAAGTAGATGCAATTCATTTGTCAAGACACAAATAAAAGTGTCTGTGAGAATAACAGAAAATATGACAAACTTATGCTCTGATTAACCCTACTACAAAATATTCACTTGGAAAAAGCTAGAAATTCTTTACGTAAAATGAAATATTGAGAAGAAAATGTCAAAACATTTGTCAAACATAGATTTAGGTTGCATGTGAATAATTTGCCTTTATCTTATAGCACATCACCACAATATGAATCGCAGCATTATAGAGGACTATGTCGATGCTTCATAGATGATCAGAGATTTAATTTAATTTAATTATTCTTTTAAAGTTCCCAAAATGCCACTACCTATGCAAATTAATATTGATCTATTGCCCTACCTTGCCTCTTCCAGTTGCTTTTCTCTGGCTTTCCTCTTCGCCTTCTTTCCCTGTGTGTTGGCTAAACGGGCCCTGGCTTCAGACAACATCTCCAACTCTAAAAAAGATTAATCACAAATAATGATACAGAACATTGACATGTCATATTTCTGAGAATAACATCAACATACAACAGATATTTGGCTGCTACAACAGATGCGTGAACTTTCATTCACCAATGATACCACGGGAACCGGGCCAATTCTGCATTGATAGATCCTTTTTAGCTTCTTCATATCATATTTTCCAACAAGAATTCCTTCATATAATTTTTCATTAATCAGATGATATCACAAAATTGAGAGGATGAAAAAATAGCTAAGATTAATGTTCTGCCTTACTTCTCTGCAGGGACTTAGCCAGGACCTGTCCTGCCTGTCTTTTAAGCAGGTAGTTTCCTGAAAACCTCCTTTTTGGACAGGCAAAAATTTCTATACAGAATTTTTAATTTTGCCTTCCTGGGGGTAATAACCAAATATTTTCCTAATATACCATCTTTTAGTGCATAGCTTTAGTTTAAATTACCCCTTTTGACACAAAAGGCTATAAAATGTAGTTGTTGTAAGGATTTGAAGTAGATTAGTAGCTTAATCTTGACAGGCAGAAATTTTGGAATTGCAGTTTTGGACAGGCATTTTTGAAATCCTGACTAAGACCATGCTTCTCTGTCCAATCCAAAATGGGAAATAATATACCCACCATCTTCATCCATGTCTATAGGATCTGGCCTGGCAGGTTTTGTTTCTGGATTTGGGTCGATCTCTCCAGGTTTCAGCTTTCTGGGATCATCAGCTCCCTCATCCTGCTCCTTCTGTTGAGCTTTGTCACTGACAAAAGTATAGAACACAGCATAAAATACACATACTCCCAAATATAGGTAGGTGTTAGTACCATTAAATCCATACAGCATCTAATCAGAAAAAAATGTATTGTATTGTTAAAGACCTGTCAAACAATTACTGTTTTAAATTGTCTTGTTCCTGGATGCCTCTGCATGAAAGCAGTTCACTAATCAATAGTAAATGTCTGATGTTAAGGCAGACAAACATTGTATTTCAATTAAAATTCTGACAACAAAAGGTTAAGAGATACTGAAGCTGCTATCCTGAAACTACTGATGAGAATAGCCAGATATTCTAAAGCAATATGAAGTCATTTTAAAGTAAGAATTGTAAGCATTATCATCAATAAATGCCCAGCTTTTAACTAGGAATCGTTAGTATACTCACAGGAGGAACTCATAATGCTCAAGGCACTGTGCAGCAGTTCTGCCTATGATAGGTGCAATTGTTCTCCACTGTGTTGGCATCAGCTTGGCCAGATGAAGAAGTTTCTCCTCCTCTTCTCTGCTCCATTCTGTCTTCTTGATACTGGGGTCCAGCCACTCATACCTTTAGAAAAAAACAATCAAACTCTAGATTCAACACAGTCAAGAAGTTAAGTAAATTGCTTTAATGTATGCATGCAAAATTACTAGTGATGTCATTAATAGATTAGTTAATAGGTTTAGATTTCATGGAATTACTAATTGCAACCACTGAAATGCAAACTTGCAATAAAAATGATAATTAATATTACTATCGTTTTCTCCATTTCAATAATTCCCGTTGTAAGATTAACTTGCTTTTGTTGCAAAATTTATCATTCTATTCTAGGATTATTATCCACCATGAAGACTTTTGTATGTCATAAAAGTTTCCTTTTAGCATTTGGAATATCCTGAAAATCATTCTTACCATCTGGCTTTGCACTGTTTAGCAGATTTTCTGTGAAGCAAGGATGCAATACGTGCCCACTGGTTCTTACCATATTTCATCACAGCCGCTTTCAAAATCTCATCCTAATAAAGGAGAAAAAATGTAAATAAATAACCATCAACTTCCAGCTTTTAACTTTATAAAAAGGTTACCACTTTTTGCATCAAGCTATTTAAAAATTGCTCAGTCAACGCTTAACACGTCCACATTTGTGAAGTAAACAGTAGTCTCTCACTTTTTCACTTTTTTAACAATATAATGAACAGATGTAAATCACATATCATTTTGCTTCCTGTATGGATGTTTACAACACACTTGCCGTATGAACGGTCAAAATCGCTGATCCGAAAATCGCCGACTACCTGAATTGCCGATCGCAAAAACGGGCGATGACTCATTGGGCCCTCCTGAAATAAACCTTCATATTCTTATTTTAAAAGTATTCTGTGTTTCGATATATGTTTTTGTTTAAATCTGAATGTTAATTCTAGATGAAATTACGCCACAAAGCCAAGACATCCTAAAGTTAGAGCGGCTAGCTACGCCGACTTTTCTTCTTGAAATATTCTTTTTTTAAGTCCAAATTCTGTCTAATGATAAATGACATCACTTAAAACCAATCCAAAACTTTTTTATCACTTTCCACAGTCCACACTCGTATACACTAAGCCTAATTGATTTCCAATAAATAGGACCCTTTTAAGCATCTGCCTTTTTGCGAACGGCGATTTCGGAATAGGCGATTTTGACCATATACCTTGCCGTATGTGTAAGCAGTGTAGCGCACAAGTTCCCTAATTTAGTAATTTTGATGATGATCTGGGTGGTGAGATCGGTTTTGCAGTGACAGAATCCTTTAATGACAATTTCTCTTCGTTTACAAATCTCATATCAGCTCTTCTGAATTAATCTTGGTAATTACTGGGTAACTCTTTAATAGTCTTTTACTCTTTAGCTGATTTTGGCTTTAGCTTTGTGTTTGTTTGCTGAGCTACTGAGTACTGTCATGATGCATCCATTCAAGTGTAAATGGGGTTTTTGAAGGAAGATTGGTTGTCAACCAATATAATGATAAAAATTAAGTGATCTTATTGATCACCATCGGATATGATAGTCGTTCAAGGTTGCTTACGTCTATTCAACAGTTTATTTAATACTCAAGAAGTCAAGTCAAAACATTTATTCAACATTTAATTTATTGAACAACTTCAAGTGTTTTTTGTCCTTTCTCATTGGTATTTGTAGTTTCAAAGCGATCATTCCTCACCTCTGTGTTTCGCCAAACACCTCCCTTGATCATTATTCGCGGCATCTTGTTATTGTATGATGAACAACTCGCTAAAAGTACTCTAAATTAGAATTTAGAAAACACCAAATACAACGTTGTTGTACCACATGAAAGATGGAGATATGAAGTATCGCAAAACAACGTAGGTTCTCGTGTAGGTACGATGCTTCGTAGTGCGCCATCTATTACTCAATAACTGAACTAAAATAAAGCAGCGGCTTGGCATGGGAAAAGGGGCGACACCTATTGAATGATTCTCTAACTTAAATTGAACTAAGTGGCAAGTACTCTCAAAGTTGAATTATAATATTGCACCCAAGCAGAAATTTGAGAACTAGAATTTTGTTCTAAAATTTTCCATTTTCCTCGTACACTCATAATGATAATATAATGTAATCAAATCTGTATATTAGCTGCTGAGCTTGTCACATGACTTTTTCATGCATATATATCCCAGGTCTTGATCTTTCACCTATCTGCTAAATGTTTTTGTTGTTGTTGTTGTTGTTGTTGCTGTCATTGTTGTTGTGGTTGTTGTTTAAAAATCAAATCTTAAGACTTCAATGTATTCGATAGCTTTGTCACACTTGGAGGAGGCATTTCCATTTGCAAAGATAGGATTACCTGGTATAACTCACATTGTTTGAAACAACAATAACATTTTGTCAAAAACTTTATTCTTATATTACATGCTATATTACATTACAGTTCATTTGATATTGTCATCAAAATGAACCTTTATACAAATGATGCGTTTGATCAGGAACTTTCATTAAAAAGTTCCCCAAAGCTAGCTCAATATATAGCCAGATATCTAATTAAATTAAGCAGGGGTCATCTCAGTCACTTGATACTGGGTTTGGATTAAATGAGGACTTAAAGTATGTTAAAGTTTAATCCATGTGATCACATTATGCAGTAAATCAAGGCAGAGAAATACATCCCCTTGAACCGCAACGCCATAGGCACAGCATGCTAGCACCTAGGGTATGTGCGCCTCGGGTTACGCAGTGTAGCCTTGGTCACGTGATCTGATCTGTGCAATTAGCATGCAGCATCCTTTCTAGGTCAGATAGTTGCCAAGGAGATGGGAGGCAGCGATGCATGCACAGTGTCCGATCCCGGTCTACTCATCTCAGATCAAGGTAATAATTAAGTTAGACCCGGTTTGTGTCTCTATCAGGCCATCCTTTTTGTTTATTGATGTTTCTGTTATTGGCCTTTCCGAGACACGGTACCACACAATAGTAAAAATCTGCCGTCAGTCTGTTCGCATATGACAGACGCTCCTAATGTCTTGGCAGGTGCTCGATTAGTAAGGCCTTAAGCAAATGTCGGAAATTTAAAATGGCGGAAATTGCCGCTTCAGAACTTCTTTCTAAGATTATTATACACTTCAACCATTGTCACCTGCCGACTTAGGGCCAATACACTAGTCAAACATGTACATAATTCATTGGTATAAGTCTGGCTGTGACACTCGCCTTATCACGCGAGAAATCCACTCCGGTGAATTCACTGGACTGACGGCAGATTTTTACTATTGTGTGGTACCTTGTCTCGGAAAGGCCAATAACAGAAACATCAATAAACAAAAAGGATGGCCTGATAGAGACACAAATCGGGTCTATAATTAAGTATGCAATGAACCTATATATGCAAGAGCATGCTAGACTGAAAAGTGAGTCTAGCCAGTGTATGCATGCATCTATTTAAGCTGCGGACCTGCTGTCAGTTGCTGCTGAAATCTAGCTATTCTCTACATGCAACTGTATTTGAGTTAGGTCGCGTATCCCTTTAATGAACCTTCCTGGTTTTACTTTATTGCATAAAACAAAATCATTAGTCTGAGAATTACATTAAAGTTTTACAAACAAATATAACTTGAAAATGAAATTTATTAACAAGACTAAATCCTAAATTCTGTACCTAGAGAAAGGCTCCAGAAATCATCATTTAAGAAAAAGCACTATGGTGCCAAGATTTCATCTTGCCAATTCTCCTAAATACAAAATAAAATAAATCGATAAATGAAATTTTCAAAAAGGAGAACAGTGCAAAACTTTCTTGAGAAAACTATATATTTATGGAGAATGATGAAGAAAACTTGAAATTTTCTTTAGAATTCTTCACTGATGTATCCGAGACAATAATTTGAAAATATTTCAATTCAAAATTCTACATAGAACTCTAGCAACTAATAAGAAATTACAACTCTTAGATATCAAAGACGACGATAAATGTGGCGATTGTGGGCTTGAGGTGGAGAGAATTACTCATAATTTTTGTGAATCTGACATCTCCACTCAAATTTGGAAAGATATCATTGACTGGCTGTATAAACTAGGCACAAAATTAGACTATTTGACTAATTCTCAGATATAATTTGGAGACAGAAAATGGGATCCAATGATAAATAGATTCATCATCCAGACCAAATATATAATCTTTAAAAAATAAAGATTTTCATAAGGCACCTAACTTACTCCATTTCAAAAGAAGTCTGTAAAAACAATTTGAAATGAAAGAGTATATAGAAAAAGTCCATGATAAATTGTCTTTTTCAGAAGCTACTGAATCCCTGTATTGAACAAAATGTCGAAATAAGTTTCTCTTGGTCAGCACAAAAAATATTTTCAATTATTATTTTTCATAATATTGAACTGTTTACCATACATACATTCAAATTTATATAAATCACTGTCTTATATGTCCTTTAATTCAAAACAAAAAAAAATCAGGTGCACAATATCATATTGATTGCAGTCATTGCACCAAAATGGGGAAAAACATGATCTAAATAAAAAGGCTGGCCCTATAATATGATGAATACCTTCATTTATCATCACTAGCCGATGCTTTAGAGAAACACAGAAAATATACATAGGGATATAATATCCTTCTTCAAAATTTATCCACACAACTTTGAAATGTGAAATTTACATTTTGACAATGCACAGCTTTTTGCATATAACTTTATTCATCAAAATATACTCCCAAAACCTTTTTCTAAATCAATTAGTATTACAACGTATACCCTTATGTATGTAAAATCAATTTTTCAGCATATATTCCCAAAACTTTACAGTGAGAAAAAACATCATAACACAAACATTAATGCATACACAACTGCAAACCTGTTATATATCACAGATAATGACACCAGTAGAGTAACTTCTTTATGAAAAAGAATATTAATAATGACCATATATGGTTTTATTGTTCAGTTACAAAAATACAAAGAAATGGAAAGATTACAATTGTGAACACCACAATATTATGCATATGAAATATTCTGTACCACAAATGAACAGAAAAAAATATGAATATACTCATGGCTGTTTCTTGTGCAACAAAAGTGGATTGTTTTTATACAAGTGAATAATAGGACGAAATATCACATTTACTCACAATCTACCTGTTCCATGTATGTCATCTCATTAACAGTTACATATATTTCATCAAAATTTAGAAATGAATTATCACAGTAGTTAAACATAAGCTAATATGGTTATCACAATAACTGAATTATTGGTATAAAATTGATGTCGATTTTTTATTTTTCTGACCACATCAATATCTTACAATTATCTACATATATATTTGTCCCCTAACTTGAGACTGCATACAATAACCATACCTTTTGCCACACTAAAAAACCTAGCATTAGTTCAGCCGAGAAAATTTTAGCTGAATATGGTTGATTGCTGTAACAATGGTGTTTTGATGGCAGCTTTAATCAGAATGATAAGATATTATGTACACATACAAAAAAATAACCAAACACAATTTATACAATATCTCATTGTGAACCCTGCCCTTTGCAGCCCATCAATGGCTTATTAGTTTTTGCACCCTGTCTATGAGGGTGCGAATGTTTTGTTTGTACATCTTCTCATTGCTGAGATCGATACAGCTATGCCGCGTCAAGATTTTACGCACTTGAGGAGGTGCTCCCTCTGGTGGCCAGCCTGGAATGAATCTCATGAGAAGCGCCAGGATCGGTTTATGGTGGATCTCGGCGAGAGTCAAATCCTTCAGGCAATTGTCGCTCTGTACATATTTGGGCGTGATGCAACTGAGGACAATGGTGGCACTGCGCATGTTGCGCTGGATTTGACTCTGCAGCGATTCTGTCGAGGTGACAGAGTGGTTGCTTCGGCTGCTCATGCTGCTGTGGCCTCGCTGTGACATAGTGGCGTTCTCGGCCCAACATGTGTAGCCGTGCTTCTCAAGAATACTGCGGATGGTCTCCACCCTCGACTGCATGTCCCACTGGTAACTTATGAAGATCTTGGCATCTTCGTTATCACCCAGCCACTCATCAAATGCTGAAATGTGAGAGAATTGAATGACCAGATAATTACACACGTTGACATAAAATTCAACATAGAGAGTCAAAAATATTTCCTACTTGTGTGCAATTCTATGTAAGGTTCTAGATGAGGAGAAAAAAGGTTTATGTAAGGACCTTTAATATTTGGTTGCATGGTTATTTTACTGAGAGAAAGTCAATGCAAAAACCTATGCTATTTGGTCTGATAATTATTCCGCTGAGAAATAGGGTCTTTGTAAGGTTCTATGCTATTTGGTTAGTTATTCTGCAGAGAGATGAGAGAGTCATTGTTGGTTTGGGGTGTAGAGGAAGAGGATGTAGGCTTGAACATATGTAAAGATCTCACAATGACCTGATATTCACAAATTATCCCATTAAACCACATTAAGTAATGTGATAAGATCCATCATGATAAGCAAAAGAGTAGATACATGATGAGAATAATTAGGCATTCATTTCAAAGGAGGAGAGGTTTCTTTCCTAGCTAAATCTGAGGAAAGTGGCATTTTGATCAAAAAATATCAAATTTTATACTTTCTTGAGGGGATTAATTTGAACTCCTTGCAATACCTCAAAACAACAAAAACTATAAGGACAACACTAATATTGCAATCATAGCAATCAAATCACTCTCTTGAAAAGTCTCAACAAATATTGTAAGATTGTGTGTGATACATTCTCCCAAGGACGAGAGAATCAGCAAAAGATGATAGCATACTACCGTAAATTCTCAGTAATTTGGGACACTTTTAAATAATTACAATTTATATGGTTTCAGGGTTGCCCATATTTTCTGAAAATACCTTGATGCTGTATCAGCAAGATTTACAGCTAGGTCCATATTTTGTGCAATGGCAACAGCGAAAGATCGAGGGTTGCCCAGATTTCCCATTAATTATTTTGCAAAATAATAATAGTGGCCCAAATTCCTAGGAGGGTCTAAATTTCAAAGAATTTATGGTAAATGGTTGATGAGGACAGTTTACAAACTACTCTTCTTATGACAGAACATATGTGAACACTTACCACTAGTAGTTGCCAGTACTGCGAGAGGCTTGAGACCCTCTGTCATCTTATTCAGATAAGTTTGTTCTAGGACCACCCCAGGCATGGCCCGTATTGGTTTGATATGATGCTCCAGAACATCCATGCTCTCGGAGTACATCTTGGTCTCAAAGTCCACACTCCCGCAATCCCCTGAATAAGTCAAAACAGCCTCATCAGTCACTAGCATTCTTAAAGATTCATTAACCCATTCATGCTCAAGAGAGCCAAAAGCGTTTTAGTAATATTTCTTTAACTAGAGGGCTTTTTCTGAAAGTATTTGAAGTATAATGTTTGATTAAGAACAACTCACAACTCTCCTCCAAACAGTTTGTGAATTAGTGGCAACAAATTTATTTTCCAAAAAGGTAAATACCCTATTTCCAGATATGCCCCTGATAATGATGAGCAAGCCAAATTTCTGAAATGTGTTCTTTTTAATGTTTTCAATAATACTATCTTATTGTATTACTAATTTTACTGTGTGGCAAACAATTTGTAGAATGTGGGGATTTCGAATAGTATGGATTAGAATTAGTATATAGAATTTCATGTATCACCAATTTTTCTATGACATTGAGGCTTAATCATGACAAGCAAATTGTTAATGATAGAAGAAACAAGAGTACCCAGAAAAAAATCCAAAATCCCAAGTCATTTGAAACTTCCATACCTTACTTTCAAACCAAGCAATGGTAAGAGACAGCAAATAAACAGTACTATGGACCACCTGGCTATCGGGGCAGGTCTATATTATAGATTAGATGAGTACATGTAATGAAAATCTTTGTGAATACCACTTACCAAGCACAGCTTTTAAGGTAGGTCTCAAAGTCGACCAGACATTTTTGAACATGGCAGTTATAACCTTTTTTCCCAGCCAATCACAGAAGAGGATCTCATGGAAGACGAAAGGTGACTCTGTGGCTGCGTCTGTGAGAAGAATTAAGACGTGTGCAGCCAGGGCTATCTGAGCTCCATTCAGCTCCAGGAATTCCTCCTTGGACTGCCCAAGCTTGGTATGGTGAATCACCTGAAGTATACAACAACAAAAACAAAAAATGAGAGCAAGTAAAAATACAGATTGGGTTCATTTCTAGACTGACGTTGAACAGTTTGCACATTGTATTAGGGAAAATCTGGCTTGATTAAACGGAGATTCAGGTTGATATAGTAGTTTTTTATCAGAATCTTGTGACTACCTGAGTGGAAAATTGTTTTAGGCCACTCCATTATATGTGGGAATGATTTTATCCTACTTTTGGCTGAACCAGTTACATTACAGTTAGCCAGTACGTTCTCATTCATACCTGTTACACATTCTTCACATTTTGATTATCTGGACTGCTTGAAACGAACATTGGTCATGAACACTCCTGCTTAAGGAGTGACTCTTTAAAACATACCATCATCATCGGAAACATATTTCACAAGACAGACCAAACAATTATATAGGTAAGCCTAAGAAGCCTTGAATGCATAATGCAGATCAAATTGAAAGGCAATACAGTTGATATGCCTTCCTGGATTGCATTCTAAATAACAATGTACTACAACCTTACACATATAATGATACAATATAATATTTATGTTGTTCATATGTTGCATAACTATGATACAATGTGTAACAAAGTGCATTATACATTTGAAATGTACACTGAGATTAAAGTTTACAAACATAGGAAAGGTGTCACAAAAAATGAATTTCCTTGTAAAAGATTGTACAAGTAAGACTTCAAACCAGCATTGGCTACATTTGTACTATCATTCAATCAAAGGCATTTTAATAATAAAAATGTGAATGGAAAGATTTAATCAGATGGATCCCAAAAAATGACTCTCCTTATCAGATATTGCTAAGCTATATGCTTATAATTGCCAAATCATTCCTAAAGATAGAGTAATACCATCCAAGGTTTTTCCTGAAGGAATTTAAAAAAAAAGAATGTGATAAGATGGATACTGAAATATAAGGCTGAGACAGAGATAAACAGGATGAGATCAGAATCTTCCTTCTCATCCCATTCATGCTTAGCCGTCTTCTTGACATTGTCATCGGGACCTATATCATCTTTACAAATTATAACTTTTTCATGATTCATCATAAATTCTCAAAATATCTGAAGGAGAGTCGTGGATTTGGTTTTGATTAACAATGTCCTTCAAATATTTGCGAAGTTATGTTCTATTATTAGATATAATATTAACTATAATACCAAAATAGTCTGGACATTTTGGGCACAGCAGGCATAAATGGTTTAAAGATGTTTTTGTGGAACTGTTTTGACCTGCCTGTTGGCTGCCTAGGAATAACGTATGACTTAAACCCCTGTGCAAAAGATTAATTGTAGAACCTGTAAAAGATTAAACAGCTGCTGCAATAAGCCCAAAAGGAAATAAAGATTTCCCTTGTATCGAGGAAAGGGGGATTTAAGCAATCACCATAAACATTTCCTCACAACGAAACTGGCGTTTTCCCGTCCCTATCACAGGAAGTGATATTCTCTGATGGTATTGATCTCTGGTCGTTATCACGCTTCTTGGCAGCCTAACTCATATTCTACATCCCACTCCTATCAAATATTCACAACAAGTCATGGCAGGGAGGGATCTGGTGTCTCCAGTCTTGAGTTCTGAATATTATTCATAGGAAAAACCTTCAAAATACAAGTCATTCCCCCTCAAATGAAGTAAGGCGTTGTCCTTACCAGGTCAATTGTTTAATAGGTATTATAGGAAGATAAAGAACAATACTGGTCTTGGTGTGCACTAAATTTGTCTCTTACTCAATTTGCCAACTTGGCTAATTGAGCAACATTTGATCCTTAAGCATTTAAATATAATGGTATCCTCAAATGATGTGTCAATCAAAATAATAGGTCTCATTTTGACTAAGATAGTTTCAAAGTATGTGTGATAGGCTAGGCTAGGCTAGGCTTGTCCAAATGACTCCTCAGAGACATTTTCAAAACATTGCCAAGTGTAAAAGAATAAAAGTGAATGAAAAGGGCACTGTGTTAAATGACCATATATCTCACAAGCTAGCATTCTTTTACCTGTTTCCTTGCCCAGTCTATAATCTCAAAAAACTACAAGGAGTAAAACTATTAACTAATGTATAAACAGATAACTCTTGAGAATCTAGGTACCGCATACTAGTACAACTAATGGAAGCAACTGGCTTCTTGTCTGGTTAAACAATAAAGAGTGAAGCACTAGGCTGAAGGGCATGGTCAGAAAATATATTACAGATAATGAGTCCATGTCAAGACAGGACAGCACACCTAACTCACCTGGCTTTGAAATGCTCTCTGTTGGCTATAGATCATGCCCACTAATAAGGCTTGTTTATAATTCATGTGTGTGACTTTTACGCTGGTTGCTGCTACAATGTATCATCTGCAGCTTGTTCGGTGTAGGTGTGCAGTTTAACAGTACATTATGAAACTTACAACCCATTACTACCATACTTCACATCATAAACATTTTAGATTTATTATTGGCTATGGACTGGTGTAAATGAAGGTAGGCACAAACTGCTTTGAGAAAATATATATTTCCTGCAAAACCTCTCACTAAAAAGCATATTTCATTAGGAGTCTCCATTTTTTAAAGAAACATTGAGGGAGTGAAATTGGCAAGAATGATGAATTCTCGAAAACAGGAAATGAATGAAAACACTAGAGAATTACTGAATGGGTAAGGGAATCAAGTTGTATCTTAATATTAAAATGTAAACAGTTCTTTGGTTCAAGTATGCAGAAAACAGGGTTGATGCTTCTTTGCAATAATCATAACAATGTATTACCCAATCCTATAAAGAATTGCAAGTCATAACTAATTCATTTGTATCTGAATTATAGACACACCAACTATGTAAATGATACCGCAAATTTGTTTTAAAGGTCTTTTTTCCTTGTTAAAGGTCAGCTTCTGCACTCTTCCATATCTATAGTAACTGACAGCTCTTTCTACAGTCATGCAGCACCTACATGCCCTTTTAACCTTAAATTCAGAGAGCAGGGCTAAGCGAGATCTGCTGGTTGCATATCTGGTGACGGGCATTTGTGCCCAGATATCATAAAATAAAATGAGAATTACTTTTGGGAGATTACTGTCTTTTTGTTTCTTTAATGATCCTTATTTTACATGATGTTGAGCAGGCTAGCCATCCTGGTGCCATCTATAGGCCAATCCATGTACTACAAAATACTGAGTGTATCAGCAGTGGGTCAATTTTGAGGGGATGGTTGGGCAACTAGGTAACTAGAGGCAGGAAGCAGAAAAGAAGCCATCTATGTTGTATGAGCTGTTAGGACAGGTTAATTAACCACTTACTTATCAGTGAGCTTCACTTAAAGATCACTTACTCCTGAAAAAGTACACACATGCAACCGGCATGCAAAGCACACCAACACACATGTATCGCTTTACAGGCCAACTATAAACATGTAACTAATATACCATATTTCACAGCAAACAAATAACTCAATCAGCCATATAGAGCCTAATTCAAGACCAGTAAGAAATAAAAGTTGCTGCGGAAAACCATACCCCAAGTGACTGGCAACTTTCTCACAAGTCCCAAGTCAGATTTTAACCTAGACAGTGTTGCGAGACAGCAATTAGTAAAATACATGACTCTCAGAGCAGGCCTGACTTCGCCAATGAATTCGTTAATTTCATGTAAAAACAAAAGTGATATTCCAATTAACTCCAACACGGCCATAAAACTATTGGCTAATGCATGGGAGGAAAGAATGTTAGTTTGACACCAGAAACTAGTCTTGTAGTGATGGATTGTCAGCTACAGAAAGAAACTGTGAGGCTGTATCGTTAACCTTGCACAATAGCTGTCTTGAGAGGGCAGTGGAATAAGAGGTTGAAAGGTTCTTTTGTGAAGAGGATAAGTAAGAATTGAACTATATAATGTTATAACACAATTCTACATAAAAGAGGCTGTTCAACCCTAGATGCTCTTTTGAGCTTCACTGGACTGGCAATGATTCAGGAAATGAAATAGAAAGTCAGACCATGTCCATTTCAAAGGAGCACAAGGTGGAACTCTATACCTTTTGTTAGAAACACATCGAAAGTGGCCATTACGGTATCACCTGTAATCAACTACACCTGTGCCTTACAGTGTGAATTGTCCAACCTTAGATGAATAAAGGAATGGATATGTAGCGAGAGACCAATTACTTTAAGCACTTTAGTGAAGATCTGGCTATGCCAGGGGTCTCAAATCTGGCCTAAGTGTGACGTCACTAGGAGACAAAGACCAATGAGAGCTCTCGTATTGTTTACATTACAGAGAAACTTGCACAGAACACAACTTTTGGGCTACTCGCCACAGCCAGCTTGTTCAGGTTGACCGGCTGGTTTCATATCCACTTGTTTATTCATCTAAGGTCCAACACTACCATTTCAACACAAGAATTCTGCAGAGGAATACTATATTGCTAAATTAGAAAACATTTCAATATGATATGTTTAAATCTTATTTTCAACCGAGTTGAAGAAATGTGTGAGATCTTCTAGAGAAAGAAATTTTGACCATGACTTGAACTTCCCTTCAAATATTGAGTCAATTAATAATTAATTTCATAGTTGTTTTCAAAAATATTGTAGGTCCAGACACAATTTGTTAAGATCTCAAGATATGATTGTGCCTTCCTAGGCTATAAAACCAAGCATTTTCAAAAAGGGCCTTTACTTGCCACATCAAACGTAAATGTGCATATTTCATTTACTGATAACTACCCTATCCATATAGCAAAATTATTTACCTGCTACTACGACATTAAGAACATGAGTACTTATCTTCCAGAAAAAATAGTATGGATTAATGTAAGACCATACACGACACATAATAGCTAGGTGTCTAATGGATATCTTCCTGGCGTGACAAACCAATTAAGCATTAAATACCAATTACTAAATATACTGTATACTAAATGTCACCTGCGGATGTTAATACCTTTGTTAAAGTCAATGGGCCAATTTCATTAAGGTGAGATAAACCCACCCAACTTAGACTAGGTGTCAACTCTGATACCTGGTCCGGCTGTTACCTAGTCTAGAAGTTAAACCAGCCTAACTTTAGTCCAATTTCATCAAATGAGTTAGTACCAGGTAACAACCAAACCTAGTCTCAACTATCTAGGCCTTGGTTTTCGCTCTATTTTGGGCATTGTCAAGGGCTTGTGGTCCGTATAACAAAGGCTATGAGTAAAGGACCTCATGTTGAGAGAATAGAAACCTTCACTCCCTCAACAAAGCCTATTGCATCTATAGTGGATGACCAGTGTAGGGTATAATTTCTTTGGAATGAAAAATACATTATTGTATGCAATTATGATGTAAAATGCTAATTAAAAGTATGGAATATAAAGTAAAGTTGATACATACAATATTACCATTGTCAATTTTAATTGATTTGATATTTATTCTGACTTATGTGTCAGATGCTTCGAATGCTGCACTCTGCAGTTCAAAACATTTATCAGCACCACTCAAACTATCGATGAATATCAAAATGTAAGTGTAGATGCAAGATATCTTTAAAATGCAATTGCCAGTGGTTTATTTTACTACTAAGACAAGTTCCTTAGTTTGCTCCCAAACTGTTATTTTTTTCTTTTTATTGGAGAGATTTTTCAAAGAGAGAGGTACCTGACATTTTTGATGACAAATCTATGACACAAAGTATGTTTTGGGAAAAAATACAAAAGCCATCTGTACAAATTTATTAGAATTAAGGTGTGTTAGATTCGTCTGCATCACATAATATATGCATATTTACAAGCATGATTTTTTTTCTGAAAAAAAGTATGTTTTAGCTATGATTGTACAAGAATAATTATGAAATGGCTATGTATATGCTAAGTACAGTTTATATACTCAAAAATAGCCTTTATATCAGCCATATAGATATTTAGACCAGGCCCTACTAGGAGATAAACCACCCCTCCCCTGGTCTAAAGTTAGTCTCATATTTGTGACCTGGTTCAAATTTAGAGCAGGTACTAAGTGCTTAATGAAATTGGCCTAACTTTGAGACCTGGTCTATCTTCAAGTTGTGACCTGGTTTAACTTTAAACCAGGTATCAAGTCACTTAATGAAATTGGCCCAATATGTCTAGTTAAACTGACTGTGAGCATGCCCCCAAATCTGAGTGATGTGTGGCCTTGCCTGACTGCCACTTGCAGTTTCTCACAAGAATCAAATGGCCATGTTTAAATCTGGCTCAATGCATATAAAGAAGTCACTAGTGGCTTGGGGGGGGGGGGGGTTATAGTTGACAGTTTTCCTAATTTTACATCCTTAAATTGGTCAATGTTGTGCATTGATGGGACTCCCACATAGATGAATGAATTATTTTAACCAATATACAGTATTTCTAAACAAATATTTCTGGAAAGAATTTCTAAAAATATTGTCACATTTAACAATGCTTTATAAGATAAAGGCATATGCATTTCAGAGTACAGTGCCTCCACTGGTATATAGATGTAACTACCACTGGTATATAAATACCAGTTAACTATAAGGATCTGTTCACCCATTTGAAACTGGAGTACCTCTTGCAGATACTGCAAACATGGGTCCAATACTTATTTTCAGATACTTAACATGCTCTGATGAACAAACTGTAAGCTGACACCTTTTCACTTGACCTGTTTGCCATAGAAAGTAAGGTCCTTAAAATGCTTACCTAATCAGGACAATTGTCCTATAGCGTAATCCAGCAAATCTCATAATGCTGATACCAAGAATACCACAAGTGAAATGCTAACCTGACCTGCCTGCCCAGCTGTGCAGATGGAAGGAAGGAAGGAATTAGGTTTCTACGTCACTGTCAACTGCTTAGGTCATACCACAACGAGATAGTGACTCAGAACCAAGAAGAAAAAAATGCCTTCTCTTTCCAAATATGGTAATTCCAAGGTTTTTTCAGTTGCAGAAGTACTATTGACAACAGCCCACAATGCCGCACATTTATGTATAATGGGGATTCAACAGATATTTGAACCTGCAACCTGATGCTTGGGAGCCAGGCATTGTTACTACTAGGTCATGGCGAATCCCGCAGGTGTAAAGAAATCATAAACTGCTTGAAATAGTTTAATTAAAGGTATTGTGTTTTTTTTCAAAATGAGCAGGTTGTTTGAAGCTACAATTGCTTTAAAGTGAAATTATCACTGCTTTAATTTTTTTTAATATGAAGTAGCAAGAATAATTTGCAAGACCCTGTCATAAAACAAATATCTGACAGACAACATGTGAATTGATTTTGATTTTCAAAGAAATCCTCTGTAGATTGTAATGACAATTATAACTGTCTACTTAGACTGTTCTAAATAGAAGGCTTTAATAGAAGTGACTTAGGATAAAAAGTGATTTAATGGTTGGATAAATGTATAAAAAACTGCTGACTTTATTTCCTAGATAAGATTATTTTCATTTCAATGACTGAAATGGAATAAAACCAATTATGGTAACAAAGGATTGTGAAATAGACAGGGAAAATAAACAGAACAACCCCATACCCCCACATAGCCCATAATCATAGCTTAGAACAAAGTGTATGTTTTAGTGAAGAATAAAGTCAAGCCTGACATTTCATTATCTGTCTGTACAGTTTCCGATTTTTTTAAATAAAAAAAGCACTAAGCCTGACATTTTGACCTTGTCTGTTGTCAAGTAGAAGGCGACAAGAGAAGATGAAATGTCACTCAATCAGACTAACAACTAACTCATTTATATTTCATGAAACAAATTAAAAATGAAATGACATTTTCAAAGTACAGCTTATGTTTTTTATCAAGTTGCTTTGAAAACAAGATGCACATACATGTATGCACTCAGTGGTGTACGTACCTGTTTCAGCAAACAAGGCGTATCAAATATCTTAATAGTTTGAACCTTAAGTAAAATGACCCACAATGGTATTGACAACATAAGGTACATTGGGCAGCCATAGAAACTTAATTTCCAACTGAAAAAACAACATGGGAGTGAGGTTGGGACCTTTTAAAAATCAGTAAAATGATGCGTTCCCACAACATAGTTACTAACCCTAGATATTGAAAAGATAAAAAAAGATGTGTTTGATACACTTCGTTTTTACACCTTAATTATCTACTGTCCAGCACCATCAAACATTGAGTGCTTTGATCAGCTAACTGTACTGTAGTGTAAAATGTTTTACAAATATGTGGGGATATTCTAAGTTGATTAAAGTTGAAAAGTTTTTTGGCCCAAATCTACCTTTCAACTTCAACAGATTTGACTCTTGTAGTAGTAGTAGTAGTAGTAGTAGTAGTAGTAGTAGTAGTAGTAGTAGTAGTAGTAGTAGTAGTAGTAGTGTTAGTAGCAGTGGTGGTGGTAGGTGGTGGTTGTGGTATTAGTAGTAGTTGTGGTAGTAGTAGTAGTAGTAGTAGTAGTAGTAGTAGTAGTAGTAGTAGTAGTAGTAGTAGTAGTAGTAGTAGTAGTAGTAGTAGCAGTAGCAGTAGCAGTGGTAGTAGCAGTGGTGGTAGTAGCAGTGGATGCAGTAACTGTTCAGTGGGCATTGGAGGAAATGGAAGATTAGCAGCAGCAGTGGTATGAGGGGAGAAAGTAGTTTAAGAGGCAGCAGTAGCAGCAGCAGAACAATTAGTGGTAATCATCTCCTTCTTAAGAGACTTAATTGGAAGAGGTAGCAGTGGTCACTTTGCAACATGATTATAATCCTCAAATCATACACAGTATTGCAATTATCAGGTTGACTTAGAGTGATCCATACACGGTTGTTAACACTGAGAGAGGGTGAACAGACAATTCTTTATTGTCTGGATAGCTAAACAAGTTTGGCTAAAACACACTGGAAAACACACTTAACAGCAACCTTACTTTCTGTATCATTGGTTCTCCTTCAGTCAGACCTTTGGCGTTTGAAAAGATTTTAGAACCAACCCTTCAAATAGTATAGTTAAATCATTCATCGAAAATGAATTATTTAAACTAAAAGTTACTGTACATAGTGTTAACATGGGTCGGTTAAATTAGTGCCTAAGGCCACTCCAATTTAATTACTTGTCTTACAAGCTTTTTTTGGAAAAAAAATTGTGTCAGACTCCAAAAAAAAAGAAAAAAAAAGTCATCTCTGGTGTCTTACGGACGAAAGTGGTTTTGAAATTTTCTGTCAGACTCCAAAAAAGAAAAAAAAAGTGCAAGTTTTAAGAATATTCTTTGTAAGTGTGATTCAATCAACTACAGGAAGCTATCATTGCTGTAGTAGAGCCTCAGACTTGCGGAGGTATACCTCCCACCCTTCAGGTTACAGGGATTAATAGATTGATTGATTTTATTTAGTTGAGAATAGGCTGGTAGAAACATATCCCTACCAGTCCTAGTCGTCAGACTCTAAAAAAAATAAAAAAAGTCACATTTTTCAACTTTTTTTTTTATTCCAAAATGGCTCATTTCCTACCTCCTGAGCACGTAAGACAAGTAAATAAATTGGAGTGGCCTAACATGACATTTAGAGTCATATTGTAATGTAAGAGGAAATGATATACACTTAAATATTTATATAAGTGGAACTGTTTGGTCTGGATCTGGTCAATACATAGAAAGAAATCTACAAGGTCTATAGTTGAACAAAGTCGACCAGTGTCATAGCAAAGTTTAAAATTTGTGGGAATTTCCTATACCTAGAAATAATTTTTATCTATCTACAGCTTTAAAAACGGGAGTAAGAATTTATTTTTTACATTTACAGACAAGTTTTTATCACCTAATTGAATTGGATATTCCCATTTTCATATTATTGTTGTTCTTTTCTTTATATGCCAATTAGGCTGAATGGTAGACTGTATTTTTTATTTGAGGCATTTTATGATCTTAAGCACATGTATTGAAATGAAACCAATTTAGATGGGACTTCAATAAATTTGGTTGTGTGCAACCAAAAAAAAGGAAATATCAGGTTATCAAAAAAGGATAAGTATTTAAATGGTCTGATTAATTGAAACCCCTTGGATGGTTTGACAATAAGGCTGCCCCTGCCTTTCAAATGCTATGATCTCATTACAAGGTATGTTATTGCCAATATTAATTAAGAAATATAACTCTCTGTATCATCCAGGAGATCTGCTATGGCCAGAGACTTACATATACCTAGGAATTTTGGAAGTCCCTGGCCGTGGCTAAGTGGTTAGGTTGCTGCCTGTCTATCTAGATAGTGGACTTGGATTTGAATTTTTCACTGGAACTTTATAAATATGTTGATCGTGCTACAAATGTGCAGCATTGTGTATAGCATTCTGTGGTGGATTTGCAATTGAGAGACTGCTTGAGATTATTCAAACAAAAAATGAAGGGAATTTCTTCCCGGCTCTATGTTTCTATCAAGTTGCGATACGGCCTAAGCTGTCAAAAGACACATAAACTGGTAGACCATATTCTTCCCTCCCTCTGTTTCATCCAAATTGTAAATATCATTTTCAGTAATATTTTCAAAAAATGAATTTAAATAAGTTCTGGAGTTTTCAGTTTCTTTTTTGGGACCCCAAATGAAAAAATAATAGTTTTAAGACTGCATGTCATACATGTATTGGGTTTGAATCTGACTGAAGGCATGTTGAGCAAGTAACAAGTGACTTGAGGTTAGTCAGTGGTTTTCCCCAGGTACTACAACCATTAACACCTGCTTATTCCTGATTAAGTCCTAAAATGGCATAAACGTGAAGATAAAGAAAAATACTTCAAAATAAAAAATTCAATAAAATCTAATCCCTACCTGTAGACCTTTCTTTTGCAGATCAAGCTTGAGGTTCTGGGCCAGCCTCACATCAGAAGGGTCGTAGACCAGATAGACTACATTAGCTCTTGGTCTCTGGGTGCGAGCTCTCAGGTGCCAATTGTCCTTCTCACGCTGCTCCTTATCAAGGGTGGTCAGTATCTGCTGCATGATCTTCTTGCGAGCAACTCTACTGTCCACCCCAAGATGCTGAACCATGTCCTGATCGGTCAAGGACATCAGCAAAAATCCATCAATCATGTTCTCAGCTAAACTTTGCCTGTAGAACTCCTTGATTCCAAGTTTGAAGAGCCACTCCTGGAGGTCTGTTGAACTCCACTGGCAGATCTTTTTCTTTTTGTATTCCCCAGTGAATTCCTCCATGGGGGATTGAACTGGGAGGGAGTTGGTGTTTAATGAGGCATATTTTTCTAAATCTTCCATCAGTGATCCTATCACCACTGATGATTTCTCAGCAGGGCTCTTAGTGGCATTATTTCCTCCAAGATCCACCACTCCCTGAAACAATTGATTATATTGTTTTGGAATCTCTGTTTCATTAGAAAGTTGATACAAGATTGGGAACACCTTCACTGAATGAGGGTCCTGTTTTTGCCTTTCTAAGAGTGCTTTCAGTTCATAAACTGACACGGGACAAGAAAAGAAATTGTCTGAGAGGAAAAGAATAGCTGCTCGACACCTCTCAACCGCTTCCATTCTGTAAGAAAACCAACAGGGACAGTGTGTGTTCATTTCATCCTTGTCAAACCAAATGTCATCTGATAAGTTATTTTCCTTAAGTTGACGGACAGTTTCAACTACAAACTTTCTCTCCTCAAATCCAGCATCTGGAGAGTATGAAATAAATATTCCTTTTTTCACTTTCTTTGATTTGGAGACATTGGAATCTGTTCTTTGGACACCAGTCAATTTTTCCTCCAGCTTTTTGGCTTCTTTGGCTACAGTTTCAACAAAGTTTAAGTTCTCTTTGCTATCATGTTTTCTCTCTCTTCTTTTCTGTCTCCCACGAGCAGTTATGTTTGACACAGAGTCTATAGGTAAGATTTCATCAGACGTTGACATATCCGCATGCACATTTTTATCTTTTATTTCCACACTTATTTTCGAATTCCCTGAAATTGGTTGTTCAAGTCCGTTCCTAGTTCCCTTTTCAACATCACCTGTAATTTCCTTCTGTTCCGTGTCTCTATCTTGAGTATTGATTTTATTGGCCGACTCCACAGGTAGGTCCTGCAGGTGTTTACCTGCCGAGGCAGGCGCCTGCATTTCTGCTTCTGTGTGGGCGGGTGCTTGATTGGAATCAGCAATTAGCACCTCACCAGCTGGTTTACCATAAGCCACAGAGTCAGAGGGTAGCTGTGCCTGTGGTTTCTCCACCACAACACCAGTGTCGCGAGATTTCTCGCTGTTTCCTGTTGGCTCCAACTTCGTAGGAACTTGATTTATATCCATCTCAGAGTTGCCCTGCACTTGTTCCATGTTGAGACTCATCTTTGTCATTGTAACATCTCACTGTGCTGCGAACACGCAAAGTTATGAACTGTATCGCACGCTCCGCACTCCATCACGAAACTGACTCCCCGCTGGTGCATAGTAACCAATGATGCTGACAACTTTTGGGAACAGCTGTTTCGTTCACTCCCCCTGGGTTGTTTAACACACTCTACTAAGTTTTAAAACAGGCATGACAGCACCTTGCAACCTAGCCATGCGCTCCAAA
Source organism: Maea johnstoni (assembly GCA_963942565.1). Lineage (NCBI taxonomy): Eukaryota > Metazoa > Annelida > Polychaeta > Spionida > Magelonidae > Maea > Maea johnstoni. The sequence goes on from OZ012684.1 coordinate 28,673,992, forward strand.
AATATCTGTTAATTCAAAGATATGGATGCATTCCAGTAGAAATCATCCAATCTCACTGTAGAGACCTGGAAGGGGTAATGTATTCTGTGCGTGTGTAATATTATGGCTGTTCTATTACACTCCCCCCGCATTATTTTCGTACCCAGAATCCAATGCGAGCAATAATATGGCGACCTCTACGGTGTCCGTGCGGTGAGTGTAAACCTTTATTTTGAAAGCAATATTATTAAACTTTCATTCATAAATATTTGGGAAAAAACAGGGCAAAATATAGAAAACACCTTCATTGATTTATTGGAAAATTCTGAGGGACAGAAAGCATTGCATTATATATTAAACACCTCTAACTCTTTATCCATCGCTCTCGCATGGATAACCAGCCTTTAACTAAATTAACCATTATGGCGGCGTGTATCGAGAAACCTGTTAGTAATATTTCTGACATCACCATTTTGAACAATTCAGATGAACACTAGTTCACCTGTCTTCCTCGGCGTCAGCCATTTATTATATGTGTCTTAAAGCATCCGTGTGTTCTGAGGTGTAGATAACTAGTACTAACGTAGTAAAGCAAGGCTAATTTTTAATTGTCTTTGTTCAGGAATAATGCTGTCAAAATCACCACGGTCGTTTGGTGTGTCTAGTACGGTTTTGGAACTGTTTAAACCGCTAGTTTATTAGTTTGGAAACTAGGCGACTTTCTGAAAGTGCGCACTGTTTACAAGCTGCGAGTATTAGCGGCAAAATTAAAACCTCGTTGGCTGTGTTTACATAGTAATTTATGTATGTAGGCCTTTTAGTTGTTGCGGTGGCCACACTGTGGCAGCACTACACGGCTATTGCCATTGTAACTTGCAATATTGTTACCACAGTGTTCGTGACTAGGCCTGGCAGTTTGTCACATTGCGGAAACATAATAGCAGTCGCGCAACTTTTATCCTGAAACCCATATTTCACTTCAATTTTCAATTGAAATAAAAATCACCACAAGCACTCAAAATGAATAAGATGAAACATGAAGGTTATATATGAATATATATATATATATATATATATATATATATATATATATATATATATATATATATATATATATATATATATATATATATATTTATATTGGAAGTGGCTGCGTAGCCGGCTGGCCGGCTATGCAGAGCCGGGGGCTGCGTAGCCGGTCAGCCGGCTATGCAGCCTATCCTTCAGCATTTGGCTGCATAGCCGGAATATTATCAATGTGTACAGTGCATGTAATATTAAGAAAGAAATTCTTTGGTAATAGGTAGTTTTTTGTATAGTTGCAAACAAGTAGAAAACTGTACCAAACCTGTAAGAAAATTGAGAAAAGAAGGTGGAGTGCGATTTGGTAACCTAGTGTCATGTTGAGCCTGAGTGTCAGGGCGTAGTTGACTTTAGTGTTCAAGACTAATAATGGGCCACAAAATAGGCATCGGTGGTTTGAACTGAGTGATTATGCCGTATGATGCTGGTGACTAATTTGTTCATTACGAAATCATCGATAAAAGACAAGAGAATATCGGTCAAAAAATCGCCGATGACCAAATTAGCCGCCAGCATCATAAGGCTTAATCACTCAAAAAGTGTGGCTCACTTTTTTTAATACATTGTACTTGTTTGCAACAATAAACTTTCTATTACCAATAAAAAAAATACATTTCCTTTATATATGCACTTTAGTATGTACATGTATGTAAAGAAAATGTATTTTTTTCACCCTGCTGTCTAAAACCTGTGGGCAAGGCATCTATACTGATCTTATGGGAGGTAGTGAGAATAAGGATGGGCAGCTAATCAGAGTGCCTTTTTGTTCTCATGGGTACTACCTGATGGCAGTTATGGTAATCTTTACCAAATTGCAATTAAATCAACTTTCCCTGGCCTCTGACCTAGATTAAAGTACCTAGACATTGTCAGTAAGAACAACACTCTTTAGGAGATGCAGTGAAAAAAATTCTACTGCCTTTCAGATGACTCACAAAACCTTTTCACTGACTTATTACTGAAATCAATCCTACAAATTCAAGCCATTTGAGACAAGGAGTGACAAAAATTAGTCATAAAGAGTGGTGAATATGGAAAAGTGATTGTTTTTATAGATGATTTTTTGGTCATAAATTTGCTAATTAATAGAAAAGTAACAGAAAATTACTTATTACTTTTGGGATCAGTCTATTACAATTACTTGTACTTAAAGATTTTGACTGTCTATTACTTTTTACATGCTATTACTTTGAAAATCAGTCTATTACCTATTACTTTTCTATTACCTATCACTTATTACTCCATGTCTGGTACTATACACATTGATAATATTCCGGCTATGCAGCCAAATGCTGAAGTATAGGCTGCATAGCCGGCCAGCCGGCTACGCAGCCACTTCCATTTATATTTATATTTATATATAAATATACACACACACACACACATATATATATATATATATATATATATATATATATATATATATATATATATATATATATATATATATATATATATAAAGGTATTCGGTTTATAGTCTTGTATCCACCGAAGTGCTCACATGACCTTCCTCCCCTAGCAGGCACTGTACATGCAGAAACCATTTCAATCCCCCGGGGGATATTCCAGAGCAACTGGCAGCATATAGCGCACACACTCTAAGCACTGCCTTATTTATGCTAGGTACCCATTTTGCAGCTGGGTAGACTGAAGCAATATGGAATAAACTGTTTTGCCCAAGAACGACCAAAGTGCCCGGAGTGGCCGGGAATCGAACCAGCGACCCTCTGATTACTAGTCCGACACCTAACCAACTGAGCTACTTTGTCCCATATATATATGTACCTTTTCCTTCTCTATCCACAGGGCAGTAGTGGTTATCAAGCACACAATGTGAGGCAATATGTCCTTCTCTTCCCTGAAAATGTAATTGATGATTGAGACCATCCATTTGCACTATCCATAGCAGGAGTCACATTTCATTGCTGGTTTGAAGTGTACTGAGGGTCATTCTATAAAACTCAGAATAGATGAAATATTTAAAACTTAGAAAAATATTAGGAGGGACTGGACAGTGGACAGATCTTGCAAGTGACCTGGATTGCGTGTCGCAGGTAGTGATCAACTGATATACCCTACTTGCAGTTAACAGGCATGCTCCATTTCCCTCAGCTTGGTCCTTAATGACCTGAGTGAAGCACACTGCAGGTGCTAAACAACAGCCACGACCAGCACACTGTGCACTGGGCCTAGTGTGATTGGATAGTAATTACTCTCCCCCCTTTATCTACTTCATATCTTACTCACTGATGTAATTGATTTTGAAATAAGTTGTGCAGTATCTACATGATTTAAAAGTTACCTTCCAAAAAAGCTAACACTGGGAAGATAGACATTTTGGTTCAAGTACATTATTTCATTTTTTTCAGCTTTGACCTCTTTTTAGTGATATATTCTTTGAAAGTCTATATGCCATAAAACATGTATTGATTCAATGCAATAATTGCATTTCAGGTGTTGAAAGAGTTATATTTGAGTGAAGAAGCGGAAGCAATGATGGAGCTGTTCACTGTGGATCAGATTGAGCTGATCCGCAGGCTGCGCAACAGTGGCATCTCTAAGGAGCAGGTCGTCAAAGCCTTTGAGACGATGGACAGACTAGACATGGAGCTGGGACCCACCTACCAGATCCCTGTATCCCTGGCACAGCACCTGACCCTGCGCACACCCACCAGCCTTCCCACACCGGCCCACCAACCTCACCCGCCGCCCACCAGCATCAGCAACGGTCACTCCACTCCTTCCATGGCCCTGCAGCTCCACCAGCACAGCCAGCAGCAGCAGGCTAGCATGATGCTGAGACCCCCCACGGCCATCACCACTAGCAACAGCACCATGGGAACACCTCCACAGGCGGCTCAGAAAAGGCCATGTGAGAATAACGCTGCCACGGCAGAGGAGGAGATATTTGTCAACGGTGCTGCTGCAGAAAACTTCATCAACGGAATGGATGAACTAGAGGACAGTGAAGAAATGGCAGAACTTATTGTGTATGTAATACATGATTGAAATTTTCTCAAAGCATTTGTTACAATATCATATATGAAAATAAGATTACAATGATTACAGTTAGTCACACTACTAGTTTTATGGTCTTCTAAGATATTCTCTTAAATGTCTTTCATTGTTGTTTAAAGAATTAATTACACATGATCAATGTGCAATTACCTTGTACAAATTTAGGGTAGTTTCAGTCTAGAAATGTGTTTGGTAACTTTTATAACTGGGTGCCAGCATGTTGGTGTAGATTTAATCAGAAATTTCATTGTTTACTGTCATTGGCTAAAATAAGTGCCAAATGGAATCTGCGTTAAGGATCCTCTATGAAATCATGTAATTCAGGTATATTGCACTTATATTGCATTCCTTAATCCTCATTGTTATTAAAAAAAAGTAATGAAATGTATTATATTGTTTCATTTACTCAACAGGAAAGGAGAACCAGTAATTCATGAGGAAATCAAACAATTTATAATCAGTCATAATATCAAACAATACCAGATAGCAGCTGTGTCAGGTAAGCTCAATACCCATTGACAAACATATTGAACTTAAACACATATCTTAATATATTGAAGACTGGGGTGGGGAGCTGGACAAGAAATTTTCCCGGTGTTGTTGTGTAGAATACCTTACCGCTAATGACGACAATGCGTCAAGTAACAAACGTGCGTTCCTCAGTTCAACAATGAAAGTGGTTGCATGTTTGCCCGGCACGCGACAGCGTTTCCATAGCAAACAGCAACAGTCGGTGGCACCGTCCGGTGGCGCCACCTGGATAAATACTGTAGTATAAATCGTAGCGGTTTCATGCAAGGGTTGCAATCATCAGAGGAGGGGCGAGATGGAGGGGGAGAATTGTTTGTATAGGGTTTAGATCGAAAAGTGGTATATGGAAGAAGACGTCTGTGGTCACAGATCATAAAATTATTGTAATTTGGAAGCCAAAGAGTAAAGTTTGAAGGGGTCAACAGTATAGGTCTATACTGTGCTTTGGGTGAACTGAGGGTAATAAAACTAAAACGCACGTTTGGGAAAATAAAGTCACTGCTTATTGTGGGCGTGACTGAGCTTGACCGATTGGTTATCTGTGGTTAGAATAATAATTGAAAGACCGGGGTTAACAGTTAGCCAATCGACCACAGGATTGTTAAACACATGTACGGGCCCTATGACTATATTAGTCGAAAACATTAAGTCCCATAGGGGTCGTGGATCTGAGTCTATGTATCCATAGCTGCTCAAGATCTAATCTGATTTCAAGGGATTCCTTGGAGTCAGGGTCTTTTCTACTGAATTGTAACACATGTAGGGTTACATTACTGAGTCCACTGTGGTCCTCAGAATTGTAGTGTCGGCCGACACTGTGTGTTCTATTGTGTTGGGAGATGTATCTGAAGTGTTCGCACATCCTTTCTGATAGAGTGCGTTTAGTATGCCCGATGTATTGCTTCTTGCAGATTTTGCAAGTAATGCAATAAATGATATTGTTGGTTTTGCAGGAACAGCACCGAATGGTGTTGTAACTGAGCCCTGTGATAGGGCTGGTGATGCGACCAGAGGTGTCTAGTTTAAGACAATACCTGCAGTTTTTCCTACTGCATTTGTTGACAAGATGTTTGGGTGGCTTGTCTGCCACATCCATAGGGTTCCTGACCAGGGCCCTGACTAGGATATCCCTAATGTTTTTAGGACGTCTAAAGCCTTGTACTACTCTCCAGTCCAGAACTTCTCTGGTGCTGGATGATTTGTCCAGCATGTCCCAATTCTGGTTGACAATGCTGCTTAGAATACGGCCGCTAGGGTGGTATGTTGTGATGAGGAAGACTTTATCCTCGTCCTCATCAGTCTTAATTGATCTCTCTGTGATCAGAAGGGTGTTTCTGTCAGTATGGTAGGCTTTACTAAAGCCTTTTTGGATTACGTCGGATGGATATTTAGCTGTCAGAAAGTGACTTGCCATTTGTTTGGCATGAAAGAGGAAGTCCTCCTCTTTGCTACATATTCTCCTTAACCTGAGGAATTGACTAAAAGGTATTGCAGATTTGCAATTCCTTGGATGACAGGAAGTATAACTTAAGTAGTTATGTGCATCTGTCGGTTTGGTGTATAGACTAGTGGAGAGTGTATTGTTTGTACTATCTAGTGACACTGTCGTGTCAAGGAAGTGTACATGTGAGTCTGATATCTCAGTCTCAAATTTGATTGAGGGAACACAATTGTTAAGATGTTCCTCAAATAACCGAAATTCTTCCATGCCATGAGGCCAGATTTGGAAGATGTCGTCAATGAACCTAACCCATAGTAAGGGTTGTTTGTGGTAAGTGTAAACATGTTTACGCTCGAACCATCCCATGAAAGTGTTGGCAAATGAAGGCGCTACTTTAGTGCCCATTGCAGTACCTCCTACCTGTAGGTAGTGTTATATACCTAATGACCTAGGCCTAGAGGCAGCCAGAGAAACACTCATTCGCCTTAGGCCCACACAGGACAAACCCTCCACAGATAACATCATCACACTCCTCCACAAAGTTCTCACTATGAACAATTTTGATTTTGCGGGCAAACACTACCTACAGGTAGGAGGTACTGCAATGGGCACTAAAGTAGCGCCTTCATTTGCCAACACTTTCATGGGATGGTTCGAGCGTAAACATGTTTACACTTACCACAAACAACCCTTACTATGGGTTAGGTTCATTGACGACATCTTCCAAATCTGGCCTCATGGCATGGAAGAATTTCGGTTATTTGAGGAACATCTTAACAATTGTGTTCCCTCAATCAAATTTGAGACTGAGATATCAGACTCACATGTACACTTCCTTGACACGACAGTGTCACTAGATAGTACAAACAATACACTCTCCACTAGTCTATACACCAAACCGACAGATGCACATAACTACTTAAGTTATACTTCCTGTCATCCAAGGAATTGCAAATCTGCAATACCTTTTAGTCAATTCCTCAGGTTAAGGAGAATATGTAGCAAAGAGGAGGACTTCCTCTTTCATGCCAAACAAATGGCAAGTCACTTTCTGACAGCTAAATATCCATCCGACGTAATCCAAAAAGGCTTTAGTAAAGCCTACCATACTGACAGAAACACCCTTCTGATCACAGAGAGATCAATTAAGACTGATGAGGACGAGGATAAAGTCTTCCTCATCACAACATACCACCCTAGCGGCCGTATTCTAGGCAGCATTGTCAACCAGAATTGGGACATGCTGGACAAATCATCCAGCACCAGAGAAGTTCTGGACTGGAGAGTAGTACAAGGCTTTAGACGTCCTAAAAACATTAGGGATATCCTAGTCAGGGCCCTGGTCAGGAACCCTATGGATGTGGCAGACAAGCCACCCAAACATCTTGTCAACAAATGCAGTAGGAAAAACTGCAGGTATTGTCTTAAACTAGACACCTCTGGTCGCATCACCAGCCCTATCACAGGGCGCAGTTACAACACCATTCGGTGCTGTTCCTGCAAAACCAACAATATCATTTATTGCATTACTTGCAAAATCTGCAAGAAGCAATACATCGGGCATACTAAACGCACTCTATCAGAAAGGATGTGCGAACACTTCAGATACATCTCCCAACACAATAGAACACACAGTGTCGGCCGACACTACAATTCTGAGGACCACAGTGGACTCAGTAATGTAACCCTACATGTGTTACAATTCGGTAGAAAAGACCCTGACTCCAAGGAATCCCTTGAAATCAGATTAGATCTTGAGCAGCTATGGATACATAGACTCAGATCCACGACCCCTATGGGACTTAATGTTTTCGACTAATATGGTCATAGGGCCCGTACATGTGTTTAACAATCCTGTGGTCGATTGGCTAACTGTTAACCCCAGTCTTTCAACACATATCTTAATATAGGTTGAACTCCATATCTTAGTCAATTTAAAACTTTGTGATTATTGCTGTTGTACTCAGAACCTTTTTGTTATAACCTATTAATTAATATAACCTATTAGAGGGTACATTCACCTGTACCCTCATCCATAAATAGGAACTGGCTGTTGGTGATGTATTTCAAATGAAGACGTCTATACAAAATATTTAAAGAACACATATTAATCAGAATCCATCCCATAATTCTCCTATCAATGTTTTGCAAGTTCCTTCCGAAAAAAATATCTGGACAGTCAGATAATAACTTCATAAGGTGAGTTCTGATCAACAATGGTATGTAAACTTTATGCATTTTTATTCTCAAACTAATGAGAGTTATGAGACTGTTGTTTTCTTTAAACTGATGACACTCTATTGCTAATTTCAGGTCTGAGCCAGTCCTACGTAAGTAGGTACATGAGAGGGGAATTTGAGGACTTTTCTGACCGGAGCAGAAAGGCCATCTACAAGTTCTACTTGGCTTTTCGAAAGTACCCTGCTGCCATTGGTAAGTCTCATCAAATATAGTGCTAAAATTCTACACTGGAAGACAAAACTGTTCAAAACACAATTATGCAACAAAGGACTTAAGTTGTGTCCAGAGAATTTGATTAATTATTTCTTGTTTTTATCATGGGAGACATTATAAAGTCATAACTTATGTATGAATTGGATTGATTTCACATTCTGTCCAAGGGTCCTTTTTGCACTGATGTTTGTAATAGGCAGATTATCCTGTCCCTGTTCTTTAAAAGGGGGTTCTTGTTTCAAGGATATTCTTGTGACACTGATAGGTTTAGTAACCAGATGATTTTGTTCCAGGTACGTTTTCCAGCCTGATCAGCTTACCGGGCTCTCCAGCCATGAAGAGGATGATGGTCTCCAAGCCGCCAGAGAGTGACTTCAGCTACCCCTCTGATTTCATCTACCCCAAACGCGAGCGCTTCACATTCCGGCCAAGTCACCTGGAGGTGCTGGAGCAGTTCTTCACGGATGATGCATATCCGAGCTGGGAGAAGCGGGAGGAAATCGCCAAGGCTTGCAATGAAGTCATAACTTCACCAGGTGAGTGTCATTTTCCAATGATTTGGTGCCCTCTTTTTAGCATGTGATTTCCAATGAAGAACGAGCAGTTTGTTGTATTAGTTACGGTTTTGTTAACAACTTTCAATTTAATGTTTATTTCATCTTTTTTTTTTTGCTCTGAAAACAACATTTGTATGATGATTTTTTGTATCACATCGGTTCGTCAATAAAATACATACCTACACACTGCTATGCCATTTGAGTGGAGCTTGTAACTAATCCTTTCATTGCCAACCCAAAGTGGAGAACATTTGTTTGATGACTGAAAATGTCTGAAATACAATCAATTTGATTATGTGTTGCTAATCATATATTATGATAGATTATTAAGTTTATTTCAATGTGTCATAATTACATTAGCGCTATCACTTAATGGGTTTTCCAGTTTGATTTATATTGATGGTTTTTCCATCTTTCAGGCCAAATCCTCTCAGACCGAGAAAAAGTCACTTGTCAAATAGTCAGCAACTGGTTTGCCAACAAAAGGAAAGAGATGAAAAAGTTAGCAAGAGAAGGTGAGTATGTCATGCTAATAATGAATTACATAGGACAATCAGTATAGATCTGAATGTCATGTCAATATATTTACACTTAATTCAACTCATTAGCATGAAAACAAGACATATTTACATAGTTGATTGTGGATTCTGTGCATTCAGGTTTCCAATATAACACAATATGATAAAGTAATTAGTTATGTGCATCAGTTTTCCGTATACTCTGGGTAATCTACAGTAGAAAGTGGATATTTGAAAATCACCAAAAGTAAATTCCATTCTGAAATCATTTAGATCTTGTTTCTTATTTGGCATTTTCTGTTAGTATAGGTTTTGTTGTAGAAATATTGATGCCTACTTCTAAAATGGTCAGTTTGGGATGTAGCTATGCATGCCTCTCCTATTGATTATCTCTCACCATTATTAGTGGAGACATTGTTTTTGGCATGTGACACATCCGGGCTCAAAAACATTCAATGAAGTCTCTTCAAATCTTTAGGGATCCTTTCTGATGGCACCTTCATCATCTGATAAGACTTTGGTAACATGATTTCTTTTAAGGTCATTTTGGAACATTTTCGGATGAAAATCCCAATGCTGGTGCAAACTAGCTTGTCTTCAAGATAACTCAAAAACCATACAGTTAAGTCTTTTCAAATTTTCAGGGATGCTTTCTCATGGCATAATCATGAACTGGTCAGACTTTGGTTACCTTCTATTGATTTTTAAAGCCATTGTTGGATGTTACAGATCAGAATTCCTTAGCTGGTCCAGAAAGCTTGTCTTAAAAATATCTCAAAAAATCGTTTAGTGAAATCTTGACAAATTTTCAGAGATCCTTTCATATTGCATTCCAATTAAATAATTAGATTTTGGGAACCTCTGAGATATGATAAAGTCATATTTGGGACGTTTTAGATCAGAATCTGTGTGCTGGAGGACCTTAAATTGTAACATTACTGCAACAATGTATATACTTAAAGACAAGTCCACTTTTTTGCAACAATCTTGTCATTTTAGATGAATTGCCTTTTTGGCAACAAATTATCATATTAGGTGAATCAACATAGTGCAGAAATGTTATATGGAGTATATAGTGTGTATTTTCTATGTTGCCAGGGACTTCATACTTTGTTATGATACCAAACTATCTCATACCAGATAGCACTAGAGACAGTTCAGGGGTTAATTGATTTTAATGCATTCCTCTAGTTGCTAGCTCTTCATTATCCCAGTGAAAGGGAGACATTTGTATTTGCAAACGAATACTGACATAAGTGACATTCTAACTATAAGTTATATTTTTGGTTGATTGTTATTGCAGAGGGCATAGAATTTGGTTTCCGTGGTCGAGGGCGGCCAGGGTTGACCTCGGAATATGCACATCCAAGTAACGCATTCCTCATGCGACGTAACTCCTCAGACCAGGACAGTAACCAATCAGCCGAGTCAAGCAACACACACCCAACCAACCCACCTAGTAATAATAAACAACCGCCAGCAGCAGTCTTGACGGCGCCAACCACAGCATCCTCCATTGCATCAAAAACCAGCACAATTAACTCTGTAGTGAGAGAGAGGTCCAGGGCCCATCCCGACTTCCCCGGGGATGATCAGGCTCTCTCATTGGCTGTAGAAATGGCGGCAGTGAATCAAGCCATCGTGGCGCTGTCGGAACAGAGGGATGGCATCAAAGAGGAGAGTATTGATGATGATGATGAAAGTTATGGATGAATGTGGTGCATTGTAGAAGTGGTCGGTCTGGTAGGACATTCACAACACAATCCGCTACTCTCCCTTTACCCTTATGCTGCTGCTGGCTAATTTTGCCAATACAAAGTGATGCAAAAAAAAATGAAAAATGAACCCTGGCATGTGGGTACTCAACAAGAGCTATCCAATGAATACCAACATGACAGGGTTTAGATGGTTATCAGAGATCTTTGTGCCCTTGTGCTTTGGACAAAAGTAGCCTCAGCATTGAAAGGGTTAACATATTCATGCCTGTAACACCCAAAATAGCCTTACAATTGTAGTGATGTTTTTCTGAGAAAACCATGTTTTAGAAAATATTTGTTTGAGAAATATTAATCAATCTCTTACCACAAGTCTTGTCCAAATATTGGGCAAAGTTATGTTATTTTCCAAATTATCATAGAAGCAGAGGACATAGTTCAAGGCATGGATGGGTTGCATATATTGGTAAATTATGCCCAATTTCTAAGTTGTATTCTGATGCACCATTGGTCAGTATTGAACATTTCAAGAACTAAGCCTAAACTATTTTAGAATGTTCCACAAAGAAATAGAGAGTTTAGCGGGTGTAATTCAAAACATATGTCCGCCAAGTAGTATTGCCAAGAATGGCACATAAAAACAAATAAATTGATTGGTGCAAACTCGTTGGCATCTTCTTACTACTTTACAGACAAGATTGTCAGTTCCAACAGCTGACAAAAGAGGGGGTGTGTCGCAATGACTCGCAGTGCGTTCATCACTGACAAATGAAAAGCTGTGTGTCTCCTAAGGAACACATTTCCTTGTATATGATATTCATTAATTTCATTTATTGGTAATCTTTTAAGTTGCTTGACCTTTTGGTCAATCCTGGTATGAATTTGAAAAGTTCTATTTTGTTGAACTTTACTCACACTTGCAAATAGTCTCGTAAGATGAGAGATTTCTTTCTTTCCACTTAGTGTGGTTTTAAGTTCAAGTATTAGGAGCATGTCTAAAGTATGCATTTTTTTATGGATTGTGTATATGTTTATGGTTCATACTGCCAGAAAAGTTAGCACATGAATGAAGAAGGGATGCTGAGCATTTGTTTATTGATTTATGATGTATTTCTTTCAGTTGTATTTCTTGCTTGAATTGTGTATTCAATGTTTTCCATCAGTAACATTTAAGTAAAGAAGTCGCAGTTAAAATAGTCACTACAACCCATTGTGGAGCAAGAAAGGGCATTCATGGATGCGGGCCATACATGTAAATATAAATATAAATATAAATATTCAGGTTCTTTAAATGAATTAAGTTTGAGGTTTTATTAATACTTGGAATATTTCAACCATTATTTCAATTCCTATTTCCAACTTAAAGCAAGGATCTAGTAAATAGTAAGATCAGGTTATTGAATGTTTCTAGAAATAAGTACCTTAGTTAATTGATGTGATGATGTTGTTTTATTATTTCTGAATATATTTCTACTTTTTCCATTTCTATATTTATATATTGGTCAGTTATACTTTCCATAAAGGTTTCATTGCCTGGCGCTAATTGATATCCTTCGGGAATACTTTACAATGAATTGATCACCATAAAATAGCTAAAGCTTGCATGCCGTATGATCTGTGAATATTTGATATAAGTAGTAAGTGAGCAAAATGTGTTGGTTACATATTTCTCCTGCCAATTTGCAGTTATACTTAGAGATTTACACCAAATTGTTTTCAATTACAAAGAAGATATTTTGCTAATTTGTAGTTCTACTTTCAGCCATTAATTTTTGATTAGCAAGAAGAACTTTAATAGTTGTCAAAGCACAGAACACTACCTGAATCATTCCGGTACTAACTATTAAGCATTGACTAGTATAACTAGAATATGTACTGGGTATCATATAATACCTTTCAGTATCGCCATCAAGCAGGACTTCTAGAATAGCTAGAATACAGGCGAACTTGGATATGACAGATCACTGTACGACAGACTTTTGTCTATGACGGACGGTATGCTTGGTCCCAGTCCCATGCATATAAAATATGTTTCATATGTATATGACGGATTTTGCATATGACGGATCAATTTTCCTGGTCCTATTGAGTCTGTCATATCCAATTCACCTGTATTCACTATTCAAAGTTTCAAATTCAAAAACATGAATGGGCCCAATTTATTGTTGTGGAATTTTATCATAGGTACAAATTGGCACCAATGCTTGTTTTGTCTGTGCAAAGGTGCTTATCCTAATGATTCTACAGTATTAGTTTTAGCTCATTGCATTATTTTTGAATGGTGCTATAAGCTCTTAAGGTAGTTAAGCCATTGTGATTTTTTATCACACGCATAAGCCCTTCAGTGGTTTTAATACTGAACATTAGCTCGAGGAGGATCCTAAGAATATATTATCAAAGAGTGAATACATTTTAGACTAATTTGATATTCAGATACTATTTAGGTGTTGATGACAACATTATAGTAGCCCCAATTTATTTTGAGTAAGATCTAAAGATTTCATGATTAAAACTGATCATGAAGTATCAGTTAAATAAGCTGCTCATAAGAAATACAATATTGGGGTCTTTGAATGCAATTAAGTATTTAAAATGGTGGATCAATCAATTGTCTAATATCTAAGTTGTGTGTTTCCTGTAACCTTACCCTAACAAGTTTTTATTCAAAAAATCCCTACCCTAAAGTTTTTGCGCCCTATCAACTCCCAATCAACAGAAAACATGCATGAAAAAAGCATTTTGGAACAAAAAAAATAATCCAATTTTTCGAACTGTTACAGGAAACAAACAAACTTTGAGGTCTAGTGTACTCTGTGATCACCTGAGGTATAAGCTTAGAAGAGATTGTACTGTCACCATTTCATATTGCATATAGTAACCATGACAACCAAGCATTGCTTAAAAATTCTACAAACCAAACGGTGCTATTTATTGGTTTGTAGAAACCCCTATTTGTATACATGCAAAGGCAGGTCTTCCTGAATGTTAAGAATTCAAGCAGTGAGGAGATGCTTTATTTTCTGTTTCAGCATTTGTGGTATAGTCTGTGCTTATTTGTATACTCTGTTATGAATGATGTAGCACTGTATTTGTATGTAATACTGTACATGCCATTTGTAAGCATTCCACTACCTCTGCAAAAGAGGGTGTTGTGCTAGTTGCCATTGTGTAAAATTCACTTTCGGAAAGAACATCAGCTTAACCCTTCCAATGCGGAGGCTACTTTCGTCCAAAGCACAAGGACGCAGACATTTGCGAAAAACCATCTAAACCCAGTCATGTTGGTATCCATTGGATAGCTCTCGTTGAGTACTCTCAAATGAGTACCCATATGCCAGGGTTTCAGTCATTTTTCAGCTTTTTTGCAACATTTTGTATTGGCCAAATTAGCCACTAGAAGCATAAGGGTTAAACTGTTCATGCCTGATGCCAATCAAAATATGCTAATATTTTAGTGCATAGAAGTCTATTATGTACAGTATTTGAAGAGGAAATGTTAATTAGAATCCAACTATGAACTCTCTTTCGAATATTGCGTGAATGGTTGATGATTCTTTGCAGAATTATCTCTGTATCATAGATTCAGACATTGATGATATTTTAGCATGAAGGAGAAAGTTTTAAGATGTGTATGGTTTATTTCAGTCATTCCACAGTGCTAAGAATAGTACTTAAATAATACAGCCAAAGTAGTTATTATGAGTTATGAGTTTTTGAGTGTAATTTGCAATGTATTCATGCTCTGGAGGGGCCATGTTTAGTGACAGTTATGTAATTTATTTTCAATGTATGAGTGAAAGTACCTAAATATATAAACAACGTGGTTCAGTTTAACAATTTTTATTCAAATATTTTGTAACCATGAGTAATTTATTCCCAAAATATGTAAGTGTCTGTTGCATGCCTATAATGAAGATCTGGACAGGAATAAGTGAGAGCAAGTCCTTTATTCAATATTGAGACTGGGCAAAAAAAACAAAAAATGAAACCCAACTATTTACAAGCAAATAATTCACAATTCTCACTTCAATTTTAATGTCAAAGCATGACTTAAATATTCTTGCATTTCTTTTTAAAGCAATACAGGGTTGTCACCTAAAAAATTGTGGACTCCCTTGGAGAATGGGACACACAAATGTTTTATGATTGTCCATGTTGGACACCCAGTTTAAAAATCCTGGCTTAGGCCCTTGTTGAGGGTATTTTCAAATCTTTGTTGATTCCCTTATCACTAGAGATACCATTCTAAGTCATTGTAAGGTAGTGCATGAGCTCCAAGCATATCATCAGAGGCTTACTTTCGAGTTTTGTTTTGGTAGTAAACCTCTGATAAAATTGACTCTTCTATAGTTTCATCACTCCTTAGTTACTGTTTCATTCCATTTGTTGGTGCCTTGAACTATTTAGACTTCATCATGAACTGAAATTTCACAAAACCGCTACTTTTCAATGTCAGTTTGATTTGATTTATTTTATTGCATTATACCAGGATATACTACCCTTTCTGGTTATATCTAGCATTTTAGCTGTAGTAAAATGCTTTGAATGAATCGTGCTGCCATGCAATATTTTAACCTGGAATGACATTCTCATCATGGTCAGAGACTGATGATTTGTGACACATAGTACATGGCCAAAGACTTTCATAATCTTGCATGTACTTTATGCCTACCTTGAAATGGTATATTTATATTATTTTGATAAGTCAAGCTAATTTAAAAAGAGAAAGAAATGTACCTTGCAATGTGTAAACCATAGATGTTGTACTGTGTATGTATATATTTGCTACAATCTGTTCTCAGTGTATTTGTTTATGATGTTAGAAGGACTAGTCCAAGAGAGTTAAGTATTTATTTATAGGTTGAATAATGGAAGCTACTCTTTGTAGCCAAGCATGGAATGAGAAATACCATTAAAGTTGAGTATTTGATAAACTTGCCTCTGTGATTTATTACTCGGGGGAGATGTTTAGTTGTTGCAAAGACAAAAACACAAACTACAACAAACATTCAGAAATTGCAGTACATGTATTGAGTAGAACCAGTGAATTTTGCTCTAATAGGTCTATAATACACAAGACATTTGATCAATGCATTTTCCAAAATTCAAATTATAGCACGTTGCCATGGCAACACCTGGGCTTGGAAAACGCACTGTTCAGCGAGAAGCTGTTTCTGTGGCGGCCTCAGATTTGGCAACAAAGACCTGCGTCTCCGCTATAAATCTGCACCAATGCCCAGTGGCGGATCTAAATCCCTATAACATGTCGAGTTTATCAGAAACACAGCTTACATTTGAAGTAACGGTTTCACAAATGGGCACGTGAAGGGTCTTAAAGATAGAATCTCTGTTTGACATTCCGCTCGCTTCTCACGTGGCCATTTTACAAACACTTTATATTGTGGAGATCTGAAGTTAAGCTTCGAGTTTTGTCTCATCTTGATGTTACCTTTGTTGTTGAGGTATTAAAAAATCTAAACGAGCAATCATACTATCTTAAATAGGCGAAAACAACGAAATTCACAACCAATTTCAAAATATGAATAGTACTATTAACACCATGTTTATTTTACAAAATCATATATAACACAGAGCATAAGTAATAGGAATCAAAAACAACATTGATGATCTTACAAGCTCTATGTGTGTTCTTGAAGTGCACCATATACCGAAAACCTCACTTACCTGGAACGAAAAGGGAACAAGCAATTCAATTGTCCGAGACAACCGAAATTCGAGTTACTTTATTAACATATAGAATAGCTTATGAGGTTAATTTATTTTCCTTTACCCTGCTTTTATTTAACTATTCAACTTGTATAAAGTATACACTACCTGAAAGGGTTTCTGATGAGGAATACATTAAGCATAACATAAGTCGCTTTCCAGCAGAATGTAAGATATGTTGGGTAAAAAGCAGTAAAAACATACGAAGTGTTTTCAAATGCCGCTCTTATCCACATTTATGGACTTGTGTCCTCCAAATTGCAAAATTGTGGAGGAAAGATCAATATGGAGTGAATGGTATCCCATTCTTTTCTAACTTTCACTCCGTTGAATTTTGTGACCATTTCTTTCAATTTTTTCTGGAAATAGAAAAAGTGCATTTCTCACTTTTGAGATTCGATAACTTTTGTTTTTATTTTCACCACCGTTTTTTGGGAGGAGGGAAAATAAAACTTTATTTTTTCCCGACCACTGCAGAGGGAGGGTAAATAAAAATTGATCTATCCTGGAAGGTAAATATATCTCAATCAATGACTCATTGCTTGGCTCATTTTCCTGGCAAAGGGAACCAATCAATTTGCGAGAGTCGCAACAAAGACCACGTGCGTGTCCTTCAGTTTACTAACTAGATCTAGTATCAGAGAATATCATTAGGTCGAAAAAGTAAAACGACCCTATTTCGTGGACTTATGAAACGTTCACTAGGAATGTTTACGGTCTGTGCTGTTAAAAAAATGATTCACTTGGATATTTCTGAAGAAAACTAGAACATATATCTTTCTGATGTGTTATCCTTTTCTTTGTACACGTTTTTATGCCAATTCATCATATACCCACTAACCATTATGTTTTTTTAGGATCCAATTTGAGTTCTTCGAGCCTGTCTGCAATCTGTAGTATGACATATGCAATAATACACAGGGATACTAGACAGGCTTCTGTATCATAAGGAAGGGAATCAGTAATAATGTTTTCATTTTTTCCTAGCCCTGCTTTTCTATTCTGGATCTATTAGAACTGGTGAACGTATTTCTACCAGAAAATGCCCCAAAATTTTGGCAATGGGCTCTATTTATTTTCTTCAAATGCCTGCTATGTTTGAGAGGGCTGAACAGTTTTGAGGGTAATAAAGCATGTTCAGATTGTAATGTTCACACATTACATCAGGCATCAGTTATTGATTTAAACGAGTGCATTTTGTCACAAACTGTGATCTGTGTACTCACTGATATTATCAGGAATTGGCAAAATCCAAACAAACTAGAGAAATATGGAATGCAATCCAGCTATCAACACCCTTAAAGCATTGCTTTTGTGCTATCCTTTTGTTGCAGATTATACAATCTCATAAAATAATGGCATGTGCTGCAAGGTTTTCACCATGCATGTTTCTCTACCATTTTGCTAGTGTCAGAGATATGAAATTTACTACATCCATGAATTATATCACTCATTGCTCTACATTGCATTAGCTCCTCTTGAATATTCTCATGGGATTATACTGTGATGAGGTAACTGTAATGACACTGCATTGGTACATTGCCTGGGCCTGAGTGCCAAGTTAAAAGTGATTATTATGTGATATACTATAGTGATTCGCTAAAACTAATGAACACTTACCAGTATTAAATTGGGAACTCCATCTATTGTGGGTTAAATATAGATCTGTGGATATGATACAATTGTGAAGTTAAACAGAGTGGATAGGACAGCTGGAAATAGGCTGTAAGGATGAATATGAATAGAAATGGGGCAGTCTCACAAGTTACTGGTTACCTGGTTAAAAGATTGAACATGCCAGAAGATCTAAGTCAATTGTAAAGTAGAACAGAGTGGATAGGACAGCTGGAATTACTGTACCTCACGTGAAGATTCTTGATTCTGGTTGGTCAAGGGCCATGGATTAATCGTCATGATTTTCTCACTCCTTAGCGACAGGCTGTTGTCCTCACTCCTTAGCGACAGCTATGGACTAATTGATTAGTTACCGCTAGCCCGAAGAATACCCACGAACACCCACGGAGCTTGCCAAGTGACCTACCGGTGAAACTAATTCAACAAGGCAGACGACGAGTATTAATCCAAAATCTCGTATGTAATCTTTACCCCTTTTATGTTTTGTTCGGTATAATAAAACAAGTATGACATCCCTGCGGGGTGTCATATTTGTATAATAGTCTATAAGGATGAATATGAATAGAAATAGGGCTGTCTCACAAGTTATTGGTTACCTGATTAAAAGACTGAACATGTCAATAGATCTAAGTCAACTCTTTAGTCATGATTTAGTATCAGTACATGTATGTCAGATTATGTGAGGACAAATAAAATGCAAGTGTCTAAATCAGTCATAACCTAATGTAATACAGAAATATGAGTGTCCAAAATATCTTGTGATCTTATTAAACTCTTCACATCCAGCTTATGTTCTAGGAATAGGAACTTCTTAAATGTTTTGGATGAAAGCCTTTGTAATTGCATTGGAGTTGCTCTTAGCTGAAAGAGACTCAGCATTACTTGGCCCATTTCCACAATGATTAATTTATAAGAAATATTCATGCAAGGAATCAGAGTTTGGTCTGAATTTGACCTGAAAGGTATACCTCTGAATTAAAAGGAGATTTAAGATAATCAGAGAGCCCCTATATATCTAGAGGCTTTTCCAATTTGGCTGTTCCTGCCCTTAGATCTGGAGTTAAACCACTGAGTAAGCAACATCAACACAATAGGCCACACAACTACCATCAGCTCTGTGGTCATACTCCAAATAAAAGGACAAGAATAGCATGTCTCACATGTCTTATGTACCACTTTTGGGAGCTACTCTTATATCTTGCTTCTAACTGACATGGTCGCGAAGGACAAGAGGAACTGGGTAATCTTTTGAACTCCTATATTTACATTGTAGACAGGCTCACAGCATTTTGTATTGATGATTATTCAAATATCATGAAGGATGGCCAAATGAATAATTGATAACATAATGATCTTAAAAGTGATCAAATGACCAAGTCTTGAATGATTGTGGACCCTAACACATATCAGTGACGAAACGATGATTTTTGTAAGTATCAAGATACATTATCAGCTGTCATCATGAATTTCCCTACTATGTAATCCCCAAACAACCTTATGATGCCTTCGATGGATTCAATTGTCCTTATACGTATTATTTGGACATTATCAATTTGACGCAACACTATGCAAGTTGTGGCTAAAATCTTGAAACAGTGGCAATTCTGAATTTCTTCAAATGGTAAATCCAACCAGACCTTAGGGATACTCCAATTAATTCTGTGGCCCAACACATATATTTTCGGACACCAGGTTATCATTCCAGACTAAACAAAAAGAAAGTTATGCCTGATACCCTCAAAGGGAAGCCACATTGGACACTATATTGACTTTTTTTTAAATTACAAGCTCAAGGCAACCAGGGATGGTTTCATTAAATTCTTTGACCGCGAAAACATATGATTAGACACAAAGATTAGTGAACAGACATTAGAGTACAGACATTCAATTCCTGCACCAGTCGACCGGACGTCTGCAGGTGCCTGGTTGTACAAACACCCATTGATAACATGCCAAAAAAATAAGCCAAGCTCGTCGATCACCCGCATAGTTTGCAAGTCAAAACTACCTTCAGCTGTGAGGACATCCATGAATCCATGCTGGGGAGATTTGGGGGCACTGTAGTACAAAGGAAGTAATGGCTAAAGTCTAAAATGGCGCTGCTTTTAAACGCATTCTTGGATTTCCTAAAAAGCAAAGTCAAGCCAACCTCATGTATGGTTTCAATGTATTCCCCGTCCCCCCAAAAATGGTTAGACACCAAAATGTTCATTCTAGATCAAATACAAGTCAAGATCTAGCTTATATCCTGAATTGGCAGCCATCTTAGATTTCTCGACCCAGGTACACCGTCAGATTACAAAAGAGGACATTCTTAACTACCAAAATTAAGATATTGAGATAAAAATGACTAGATCTAGTATATATATATATATATATATATATATATATATATATATATATATATATATATATATATATATATATATATATATATATATATATATATATATATTTATTGATCAAATAGTCCCGGTCAGAAGAAGAATTAAATCCACCTTTATCAAGTTCTAACTCTTGTGCGCGCTTATTGCCAACAACAGCACTCAGGTGAACCTATCTCTATTTACACTCACACGTTAATAGGACTCAGTAATGGAGGACAACAATGGAAATGAATGTTTGATCGATCATCTATAAACCAATTTGCACACGGATAAAGTAATTATTAGCGAAACTATCCGGCAGTAGTAAAAATGCTTTTAGCTATGTTATTACTATTATAGTTTTGAAATTGGTATGGCATTAATCTATAGCGTTTGCGCATTGTACGTTTATTTCAACATTGCTTTAATGTTTATTTTATTGGTATAGAGTAAGTGCTTTGCATACTGATGTGGTCGGAAGAGTTTATCTTTTAAGTGCCTACTGTTTTGTCGTTTGTTTCAAGTGCAGCCCATTAGTAAGGTTTACGTGTCGAGGGACATGTTCTACATTACGCCATGTGGTTCTGGGGGAAAGCTTTCGGTATTGATTGGTTACCATTTCCGAATACACATATTTCTATACATACATTAGCGACATTGATGATTTTTCAATTTGGAGAATTGATCAACCCCATAGAACCAGCATCCCCGTTCTATACCATTCTGTATCATAACATGGTTAACCTATTCATTGCTGTAGCATGGCAAAACGGTCTGGCTCTTTAGGTGATATCTCACTAACAAAATATTTTTTCGGTTAAAGTAGGAAAAATGTATAAAAATGGTTGTTCAGAACTCCACTTACAACCCGCCATCAACTTTTTTTTGTGATTTCATACTCTATTCTTATGTTGTTTTATAAATGAATCAATATATAGGGCTCTAGGTAGAAATGTGTTAAACATTGCGTTGGGACAATTACAATAGCGGCATGATGGGTAAACAGTGTGACACTCACGCTGCACTTATGTATTTGAAGTGTGCAAACTAAACGGTGCGCATATGCAGTAATGGGATTTGGCATGGCGTGGTTTTAAAACTTAATAGGCACACCCAGCTTGAAGTAGTTGCCTCACATTGATGCAAGCGGTGTGATATTGGTAATAGGATATCCACCCTTATTAAGAGTCAATACCATTAATTTTAGATTGTACCTTTGTGTGCACATAATCTAGTCTGCGACACGGCACCACTGAATTATTGACCAGCTATTGACCAGTCCACGACAGATTTGACCACCGGGCAGTGTTCTGTCCATTTCCTGGACACGTCCGAGAGTCAGGACTCCACTACTAACTCGCAAGGTTAACTTACGAAGTTTTATGCAACATTCGCGTCGAGTGAAGTATGTCAAACGAAACCGATGTAGGCGAAGGGCAAATACTGTTTAACGTTCGGCACAAACGACAGCGGGCATTCCATCAGAACACGATCAGTACCTTTGACGAATAAGCTGATAAGCGAGTCGGCGAGAATAACACTTGAGAATTACTCGGAATTCTCTGTCGGCCACAATGGAACGGTCGCCGACTACACGAGCGCAAAAAGCTCGAATGGGGATGTACGTGCCATGGACGACGTGAGATACAGATGGGCTGGCTATCGCTCACAATCCGTCCATTCCTCCAGTACGGACAGAAATCGCCACAGGAACAATATGGTAATTTATTAGCATCACCAATGCCACTGCCTTTTCTCTATTGCATTGTCCGTTTCCACTGACCACTGACCGCTCACCTCTGCCCAGGTTCGAATTCCGTCCGTATCATGTGGGAAGATTTCCAGTGAAACTGTTCAATGCACCACTTACAACTGACTATTCACGATTTAGCCACAGTATGTCAGAAAAATTGAGGAGAATCGAAATTCATCTCTAATGCAAACAAACAACTCTATACGCAGTACGCCGCGGAACAGCCGGGGCGATATTTTCATATAACTCAACCATGTCTGTATAGTACGCATGGTCTTAAAGACGTAGAGATATGTTCTTAGCAAACTTATATTTCGAAAAGTATTTGACTGAAAATTATTGTCACCGTTTGCTGAATAATCCCATTTCAAATGTTTTTCAAATATAACTATTTTAGGATTAATGTACACACTAGTCAGACCACCTGAATAGGATATGCAGGTGTTCAGATCTCGGGAATTCCATAGTGTTTCAGGGGAAACGTAGAGGCGAATTATCATTTTCTAATTCTCCTTAAATGTGTTTCGGTTTCATTTTTATTTTCATTATTATTTCCCTTAATTATCTAATAACATTAACAGTCATGATGTATGACAGTAGTCCATACACAAGTGTGAAAACGTTAAGGAAAACAAAAGTGTGAAGTGACTAACAAAGTTTATGTGTATATCTATCTATTTACTAAAACAATTACTAAGGTCTTTTTCTTAACTTTGGAACTGCTGATAACAGCAAGAATTTTTCACATCTTGTATTTTACTGCAATAGCTCCGTTATAAGGTGTGAATAACAGTTATCACAATAGAAAAGTAGAAATAAATTCTAGCCACTTAATAAAACACATATGCGAAGGCAACTTGTGCACTATACCGAATGAATTAACGTAGAGCCACCTTGCAACCATATCAAGGTTTCCTGTGCCACATTAGAACCGTACGTTTGTTGTTGTGGCCCAAGAACACCACATAATGTTCGATAAACAGCTTGGTGTGTTCACAGGTTATTAAACTATGGGAAAACATACATTCAAAATACACATCTTGGGATGCACGATTGTATCAAACGTATCTTCAAAGATATCGTGCTTTAAACTTCAAAATGTGGAGACCATTATAATTGCCTTTTAACTTAATTTGAATATGAGTTTGCAAGAATTGGAGTGCATAGTACAGCAAGGGGAAATTACTATACACTCCGCAAGTGAGATTTCTTAACTGCTTACACCTTTTACTTTTCCAATCCATCTTTTATTTACCTAGCAAGGATTCCCGACGTTAGTATACACATTAGTGTTTTTAGATCAATGGTCAGTAACTTGAACTTGAAATATCTGAGGTACTAGTAAAAGGTACCACCACAGCGGCACGGCGCAATGTTTATTCTGAATATTTGTGTAAGAGCATTTATTGGTTTCGGATAACTGCTTACAGCTTTCACTTTTCCCATCCACCTTTTATTTATCGAGTAATGATTCCCGCCGTTAATGTTTGTCCAGATCAAGATCAATACCTTATGAAATATTTCAGGTAAAATATAACCCTAAAGCGCACGACGCAATGTTTTTTCTGAGTATTTGTATATATATATATATATATATATATATATATATATATATATATATATATATATATATATATATATATATATATATATATATATATATATATATATATATATATATATATATATGTATATATATATATATATATGTATATATATACATATGTGTGTATATATATATATAATTATATATATATATATATATATATATATATATATATATATATATATATATATATATATATATATATATATATATATATATATATATATATATATATATATATATATATATATATACAAAGGAATTATTCTGCCTGTGGCCCTCGACCGCATCCAATTCACAGAGGATTTTGGCTGTGTAAGGAAACGCCTGTAATTGATTAGTAGCCTCACTGTTTATGTTGTTGTATTTTCTTTTCATTCCAGGATGACTATGATGAGGAGGAAAAGAAGCCAAATACTTTAAAGGAGGTTTTCACAAAATTCGCCGATTCTACCTCATTTCAAGGAATTCCTATGTTGAGTTCAGCCAATAAATGGTACTCCAAGAGTTTCTGGGCTCTGATCTTTATTGCCTGTAGTGCCGCATGTGTCTATAACCTCTACCTTATCTTTATAAACTATTATTCCTACCCCACCGCCACAAACATATATCTCGGATATGAGCCGCTCTCATTTCCAACAGTTACTATCTGCAACCTCAATGCCATTCGTAAGTCACAGGCCGTCAAGGCCTCTAAGCTGCACTCTTACCTAGGAAGCATCCAGAAACCTCCAGATCGACTAAGAAATCCGCCTTCGGGGCCGGGCGGCAGTGGTGGCAGAGGCGGCAGTGGTGGCAGCGGCGGCAGTGGGAGGCGAAAGGTAAGTATTATAAGTACATCTTCTTCACAGAATTATACTATTTCCAGTCTTAAACAATATTTGTGTAAGTTCAGAAAAATTGGCATTGTGTCGGAAACCACTCTATAGGTTGGCCTACTGTGGAGGGTGCTTTTGTAACTGAAAAATCCCTCAAGACCATGTGTAGAGATGAAAGATCATTCTGCGGATCCAGCTTTTTAGCTAGTCGCACTATGGCTGAACCAATTAAAGACGATACAAATTCTCCAAAAGAAAGCAAAGAAAAATATCTGGCACATACCAAAATAGTGCATTCTTGCTATGCTAAGTTTATTAGTCCTGATGATTTATAATGATAATAACAATAACAATAGTAATAATGATATATATATATATATATATATATATATATATATATATATATATATATATATATATATATATATATATATATATATATATATATATATATATATATATATCTTTTGAATTACATCAAGCACAACAAGTTCTGAGTTCGAGTTTTTTGCAGGGGACATCTGAGAAAACTCTTCGTCAGACTCGACTCATGCCTTAATTACTTCCTGTCGTCTTATGCTCCAGATATACACCATGTTGGCAGATTATAATGCCCTGATAGTGTTTTAAACGCCAAAAAACATTTCAAACGGCAGTGCGAGTAGCAGTGGCCGCCATTTTGAAATCCCTCTGTTGCAATGGTATGCTCAACAACAGTTGCCAAGGCACCTCCGGAAGTAGCATAAACATACTGGGGTCCTAACAATGTAAGTTGTGAAAAGCATTGTTAGGATCCGAATAAAGGATTAATATTAGGCTCCTAATATTGACAATTGTTAAAAGCAACGTTGGAAGCCCAATTCAGTCCATGACAAAAACTAAATTGACCAATCAACTTCTAGGGGAAGCCCATCCATACCAGGAAAACGCACCTCACCAACTAAGTTCTGCCTTTCAGAGGAGTTTGACAGAAGATGAACGTGTAAAGGAAAGAATTAGAAGAGGATTTGGAAGAACTACCAACGTCACATTCGAGAATGATGATTCTAAATTTCAAACGGAGTTCCAGAACGGTCCAGCAAAGTCCTCGACACTACAATTGACCGAGGAATTCCAGAAAATCATCTCAAAATACAATGAGTATGTGATATGTTTTCCTCATGCTCTCATTGCTTTTTTAACCTTTTCTCTTATTCAAAACGTTATCATTTTATTGTGGTCCAAATTGACTACAATACATCATTGAAATACACAATCTTTATTGATGTATCTTTATTTTTAACTTATTGTACGTTTCATTAGTTGTAACTGGTGGCGGATTGTTTTTGCAAAACTAAGCCAATTCTGGTCATGGCCGCTGCAATTACTTTAGAACGAGTAATTTTCAACTCTCTATTATCCGACCTCAAACTGATAAGAAAATGCTCAAGGCAATCTTTGAATCCATGTGTATAGGACTTAAGATGTTCGTCTTCGAAAACAACTTTGCAAAACGGGGACCAGGATCTTACATTGGACGGTTTATTATTTTACCTTTAAATGATAATCAATGGATTGGCATGTGTAAATTATTTTAGTTTAGAATATGTAAGTACTAGAATATGTATAAAGCCTTGTGGGTGTAATTTTGAGTTTTTTTCCATTTTAGTTCAATGCGTTTTGAAATGGGCCACCAGGCGGAGCACTCTATACAGAGTTGTTCATTCAATGGGCGTGAGTGTTCCTACGCGTAAGCCACACACTTTTATACTAGTAATTCTCACAGATAATAAGCAAGCAAAATACGAAAATAGGCGACAAAATTTTTAAAAAAAAATCTGCTGTTTTTGACAAAACGGTGGAAAAAAATATCAAAAATAACGGTGGAGAATTAAAAAAAAAAAAAAATTCTGCCGTTCACACTTGCACCATCGTACGTATACAAAAATATAGGGTTATGATCATTTCAATGAATTTGTACATCATGATTTTTATACACACCCTTTTTACTTATAGCTCAGTATAGTATATGTATATTACTGGAATGCATTGTTTGTATTACAACATACCCCGTGAATGTGTTCACATAAGGATTAGCAGGGTTTCCTGTATGAATTTAATAGTAAAAGTGCTGTAAAGCTCATTTTTTCGCCAATGCGCTAACACATTTTAAACAATTAACCTACCACTAATGTATGTATGGATATTTATTGACTATCTCATATGCATAAAATACGATACATGTAACAAAAGTTAGTACTAACATAATAATCGCATGAAAAACGGGGGTTCAGATTAAGTGTGCCCGTCCTGGGATACATTCTAAGGAAAACACAAAACTAAACTTTGAAAAATGTTGACATATCTATCGATGCATCATAAGTTTGAGAACATCATTTTTTTTAAAGGTTGGCTATTCTAAGTTCTTCTAAAAGGCATCAAATGGTATACTTTATATGGCTGTAACTTTGTACGATGATGATTCATTGACCGATGTATGTAACAGTATCATCAATACATTTATTTTAGGAATTTCACAACAGTGTTGGATATAAACTATGGCAACTGTTTTGTCTTCAACTCTGGTCGATTGCTCTCTGACAAAACCAACATAGCTAGGAGTGGCACGCTGTACGGTAAGTCTGTATGATGTCCTTTATCTATGTATCAACACACGCCGACATAGCTAGGAGTGGCACGCTGTACGGTAAGTCTGTATGATGTCCTTTATCTATGTATCAACACACACCGACATTGCAAGGAGTGGCACGCTGTACGGTAAGTCTGTATGATGTCCTTTATCTATGCATCAACACACACCGACATTACATTACATCATTACAAAATTCACAATATAAACAAATATAAAAATTTACACATGGTATACACAAATTGAAACATCTATATATACTGTAAATACCAATTATCTATTATTGACCGTGGTAGCAGCCTGCTCCAAGTTAAAGGCCCTTTAGGGATGTTAGAACAATGAGACTGTCGAGTCAAATTTTCATTATTAACCGTGCTTCGTCCATGCATTTAATTAAATCATCTGACAGATAGTTTATCTAGATCCAAATACAATTCCTCCAGATTATATGGCAGTGCACATGGAGTTCAAATGGCTTTAAGGTTCAGTATTTTGGAGTGGTTGGTTGAGTTGATGATATCATCTGACATGTATAATTAATCCATCCAAATCAATACTCGTGGCGGCATTGGAATTGTATTGGAATTCCGTTAATTTCACCATCATGATATTTTAGTACATAATACCAGTACCATGACAGTAGTTCATGGTAGTAAAACTGGTGTGATGGGAGAACTACTGACAGTATTACACAGGTTACAGGAAACTTTCTCACCTGTCCCATGCGTGGCCCGAACCCTGAACCTTATTTAGTAGTGAAACAGCGAGTTGCCAGTGACAAATGCACAACTCTCAGAATACATACATTTAACGAGAATATGTAGAAGTGCACGTGTGCACCATTACTACATCAACTATAGAATATACAGCTTGGAAGGTGAGTAGTTTTACACGGAAAACGATTTAAACTATTTATAACTTGTGAATAACTTGTCGCTTGCCAACTTTTTCATTGTGTTATATATCATGAATGAGTACTATTCACTTGAACTGTGTATAAACAGCAAGACTGCATTTGGCAACATGCACTATATGAGACCAATGTACTGCGCAACTTGTTTGTTTTCGACTTATTCCTTACATAGGTGGTTTAATATTTGTCAATAACACTGCCTACTAGTTATGCACCGTGTATCCGACCCTATATACTAAAGTTAACGGTCGACTTTCTCAGATAATAAGTAAAGGAAGTAGATCAAATTCGGGGGACAGAGCTTTGGGCTTTAGTACGCTATGCTTTAGTACGAGAATATGGCATTGTGAATCCATGTATTCTTATCCAGGTCGTACTAATCGTGCAAAAGATTTGAATATGTATTTCAAAATTTATAAAAATGTAATATAAACACTTAATAGTTTGAATTTGGCCTTTTGGAAGAGAAGCATGAGAGCTCGTATTTGAATGAAATTTTGGCAGTTTGAGGGAGATGGTTCGAGATTCTAAATTTTTAATGAACGAAAGCTTAGTCGAAACTCCTCAGCCACTCCGCTATAAGGGAGCCCTAGTGATAAGGGGCAACCTAATCATCAGCTCCACTCTGATACAAGCAGTTAT
>OZ012684.1:28710967-28735873 GCA_963942565.1 Maea johnstoni
GCATGTGCCCTCCTAATACCTTGGATGAAGAAAAGAATGGATATGGAGCGAGAGACCAATTAGTATATGCCCTATAGTTACATGCTGGACTCATGCCAGGAGAACCAGATAAGGCATCAGCGCGAGGTCACGTGGGGACAAGGACCAATCAGGGCTCTCACATCGATTACATTACAGAGAAACCTTATCTCCATCACCAGCTGGGGGTGCCCAGAGTACCAATTTAGGTTTATTAGCGGCTTTTAGTTGACACTGGTTGAGGCTAGCATGTTCAGGTTGACCTGCTGGTTCGAATCCACTTGTGTTTGGTCATCTAAGCTAATACCTATCATCACCACCCTTTGTTACATATTAAGCTACATGCAAGCTACATGCAAGCTACCATTCACCCAACAGATTGTGCTCTACATGTACAACACTAATGCTATCAAACAAAGCCTTTAACGACTCATGTATTATCAATTATCAAATCGGCGTGTCCACCTCATAAGTTATGTATTGGACATTTATATGACATTAATTCAGCGTTCATTAAATTTACGGTGTTCTTAAATATTAATGCTTGCAGCGGCTTGAGCCACCTGACAATTTTGATAAAATCGTTAAGGCAAAAGCAAATATGGAAAAGAATCATCTTAATCAACTGAGACATCTTAATAAGAAAAAAAACTTTCCCTGAAATAATTTTGTAATTCCTTTCTTAATTCCTAAAGTATTGTCAAAGGTACCATAGATCCAGGCGACAATTTTCAGAGGAACTCTTAAGCAAGAATGGGAAAACACTACAATCATTACAATTCATCGCATCACGTCGTGGATGACCGATCTATCATAAGTATTTCCACTGTAGGTTCAGTACGAATTGTGGCTTTCGAGGTGCACAATATAACAGACAATGCATTCCTATTTCCATAGCGGCACGTCATGAAATAATTAAGACCATTTCTGTGCATGAAGGAGCTCGAAGAACCAATGAAGCACAACATGACATATACTACACGCATTGACTGATTGTTTGACAAGCACTCTATGTAATTACTTCCGGATCTGTTGGCAGGTTGAAATATCAAAACCGACATATTTGCCAATACTCTGATATTTATAGCTTTTGCCAGTTGCCACATGGTATCACCAATAAGTCATTTCCGGCAAGAAAATTCATTGAAATCCTTTTTCCCTATCTGAGACTATGTATTGAATGCTTTTTTCAAGTACACCATACGGCACAATATCGATATATATGGTCACCCGGCCAATATATTATTGATGAATACAAGCAGGGTAAATAATTTGTTTCTGTACAGAACTTGACCAAAATCAACCGGTAGATGTAACCATTTTATCCAAAGGTTTACATGCGGACCCCCTTTTAAAACTCGTTTCTAGGAAAGGAGTGTGGAAGTGCCACAAGTAAATGCGCACAGTAGTCCTTAACGCTCCGAATCAAACACTGATCGCAATATCTGGTCTGTACAAGAAAATAGTAATATTATATCTTATGAATTTTGAAAAGTTTTTTTTTAAAAGGAAAATGTTAAAAATGTAAATTAGCCAGTATTGCAACGTTAGCACAGGTCCAACTGGAAATGCAGAGCATATATTTTAATTTTCTCGCCCGTCGCAAGGCGGCGCACAAGTATAGACAGGTATTTCAGCCTGGTTGTCATAAAATAAACAAGCATACCCTTTTTCTTTTAGTGCTGAGCATTTTTTTAAAGTGTTTGCCAATCCTTCTATTATTCTTAATATATTTTGCTGACTGTTATCTTGGTCTTTAAATTGTTAAGGTGTTTTATACTCTTCTACTTTAAAGATATCTGCGTATCTGGTTATAAACACATGGTGCAGTACATTCAATGATATTGTTAATTGACATTTCCCTGTCAACATGGGATAATCAGTTGGGTACCTTGGGACTTTATTGCAAGAAACGCTTCAATATGACATGAGGTTTTAGTCACCTGTGCATATAGTGTTATTATCATACCTGTGCATAGTGTTATCTTCATATGTTATTCAGTGAGATTTTGTTACCATTTTGGTAAACTGTCACTAATGGGTATTTCATAGTCTTCAATGCAAAAGGAAAAACATATCTTGTTTCTGTGAAAAAGTTTTTATCAATTATAGTGTAAGCTCATACATCAATGCCTCATTTTACTTTACAAACATGCACCTATTTCCTGGGAGATTATGTACGGGAATCAATAGGCATTTATATGACTACTATTTAGGGTAAAGCATCACTCTGAGCCCGATATAGACTTAAAAAGTTGCCAATGAAGAACACTGCCTTGACCCTAGTACAGTACAAAAAGCTGTCAGTCGAAAATTGCTTGACATATTTTATGTTGTCCGTTTTGTATTGGTCAAAACGTGCATTATATAGTTCAGACATAAACCCTTCCTATTTTCCCGTTTCTGTTTTCATCCTACTGACGGTAGGGTTTGAAATTTACATGTGCAACACAGAACATCCACAATAAGATATCGTTGCATATATAGTAAGGTTCAATATTATTGAACTAGTGCATTATATAATTTGTTCCTACAATGTTAGATGTCTTTCCAGTGCATGCCCATTGATTTTGGTACCATCTAGATGTTTATTTCTAGCTATAGAACTCAACTGTTCAAATAAACGATGAAAACAAGATAACCTCATTTCTTATGGTATTAGAGACGTAAATCCTGAGGCAATGGTATGAATTTACGACCTACAGGGTATGTGTTCATACAATGGGGTATCATCTGTGGGTTTTACAAGAAAGTATTGATTGCAGCTTGAGTTCTGCTACACATGGGTTACCATTTGAACATTTTACTGCCAATCTTGACTGAGGGGTTGCCCGATAGCTGAGTTGTTAAACACTGACTGTTCCATTTCTATTCCCTGCATGAGTACAAATCTCTCTTAGGAAAAGTGACAAAGTTGCTTGACATGGGTGAAGATCGTGATTTTACTGGGGTACTTCGGTTTCCTCCATCTACAAATGGTCTCCAAAGATATAGCCTCTATATGATAGAAAAAATGATAAATGAAATACCAAATTTCAATAAAGACTACGCTTCATCTAAAAAATTGATTGCCTGGAGAAAAGCATCAGTTAATCCTAGTCAGGGGAAATTTTGCACATGCTCCAAAACTGATTCAGACCTGGGAATTTGTGATAATTGGCAGTCAGTGGCAATGCTTAAGATAACTGGGCCATGGGGGCAGCCCACTGGCTGTTTGTTTGATATTGATGACACTAGAGAATCTGATGGTGAGACCAAAGGAGGTCCTGACTGGGAGAAAAACTTCCTCTATGCTGATTGCAAGGGCAGGTGCACAATCTAAGACCAGGGTCAGTCTAACTATTTTTCATTAAAAAATTATATTTTACCCATGTAAGGGACAAGATTAAATAGGTGAAATAAGACTAACATACACATCAACATTAAGGTGCTGTATACCATATCAATTTTGTGCATATTAAGTAATTTGCTTGACAGGCAACTTCCTTTGATGCGCAGTAAATATATTAGCATACAGGTGTTGAATGACAAGCTATCATGTCAGCATGTTGTACATTTCTAGCATGCGGATCAGAGGTTCAAATTATGGTTATCAGTTTAATAAATACAGACTTTAGGAGTGCGCAAAGTATGCATTTACTAAACTGCTGCAATAATATCATGGTAAATAGTAACACCAGAAAACAACAAAAAACAACTTCGAGTAATATAAGTATTATACTTCTTTATTGATGATAGATATAGTTTTATAGCACGTTTGTGGAAGGAAATTTTGACCACTCCTTTTTAACAAAAGGTACTATGCACCTATAATAATAGAGATGACCATTAGCTTATAAAGCATTCCAACAATTTACGCATGTACTTCAACACCACTCAACAGAACAAAGTATCTATTTCGCCAAGATTTTATACCTATTTTTCGACACAACTTTAAACAATCAGCATCCGGAATGAACCTCATGGTAAGACAAATTTGGACATAGCTTTATTATTAATGAATAAATATTTATTAGATT
This sequence comes from Maea johnstoni, assembly GCA_963942565.1. Lineage (NCBI taxonomy): Eukaryota > Metazoa > Annelida > Polychaeta > Spionida > Magelonidae > Maea > Maea johnstoni. The sequence continues at coordinate 28,715,005 of OZ012684.1, forward strand.
ATGGCTTTGTTTTCATAATATTTTTGTCAGACGATCTGTACATTTCCATTTGTGAAAAATATTATATACTTTGGTTATTTACATTTGTTTGCCAGTTACAATGCTCATAATTATATAGAGATATTGGTAATGACGTTGCAAACATCAAAGATGCTAATGTCACTCTCTCTTATAACATCAAAATAACTAAAATCATTCAAATAAGATGGCTAATATTTCATCGCCTTTCTTGATTCCCAAAATTTTTGAAGTTTTTAAACTATCCTGGAAACGATGAAGGACTTTGGGTCTTCTAGAGTGCACGCCATACTTACAACATACAAGCTGGCACCTTTCTGGTAATATTCGTCTATTTTGCTTTATATTAGATTCACCCACTAACAGTATATAGGAAAATGAGAAAGAAAACACCTCTTTATCTTATTCTAAAACCCTAACCAAACATATTTGTAAATGATTACAAACAAAAGTTGACTGGGACACACCAAAATTTATAAACCTAAACATAGTTTCCTGTATGGCCAAATGCAATGTTATACGGTTTGAGTATATTTCTTTGAGATCATTTCAAGAATTTAGCATTAAGGACATTATTATGAATATGGGATGAATACTGAAGTACAATTTTGGTCATTCAATTTTATATTTGTAATGTGAAATTTACGTTAAGGCAATTGGATACATACAAAATATCAAAGTCACCCCTGCAAGATGAAATACCACTCATTCTTGTATCATTCGTGATAAGAATAGTGATTCAGTATGATGGCAGCCTATTGTAATATTTAATGGCAAATAGTTCATAGAAAGTACAGATTAGATAAAGTTTAAGCGCCTAAAACCTGTCATATTGTCTAGGTCATCTGAGTTGGAACATGGAATTGGTGCCATATTGAATGAAACATATCACAATACATATCTATTGATAAAAGCATTTCATTCTGACATATTACCAGCTAATTTTTAAAACACATTTACACCCCATACAATTTCCATTCATATCAACATAACAACAGCTATGCAAATATTTATATGCTACCATGAATTTGTACATATTTTACATAGTATACATTGCAGCAACAAAGAATATGGTCTATCTGCAAGTCTTCAAATTTCATAATACAAGTGTTTTGATGAGGTTCATATAGCTCAAATTCAAAGCAATTCATGACACAATCTGCTGTTATAATTGAGTTCATATACTTCAATTGTGAACTAATTCACAGCACAATTTGCATTGTAAAAATGTATTCATTTCACAGAAACTATTTAAATGGCATCAAAGCAGAATATCATTGAAAATTGAAAATGATATGCATGAGTAATGCAAGTTTATGCATGATCTATGAATATTCACTGCTCATGCATGAATCATGCAGAAACATACCATCCTGTATGCTAAGAATGTGATGAAAATGCTGTTCATAATTCATCCTTAATCCCTTGAGTTATGACCCACAACCCTATTGCATGTATGAATACCACCCGAGGTTCATGTACAGAACATGCCTAGGATATGTCACTTGTGTTAACATAATGCATAGATGTTGATTGGTCCTTAACCTTTATGCTCCTGTTGGCTACTTTGATACAAAAAACCTGATAAATGACTGAAAACCTGGCAAATGGGTACTCATCTGAGAGTACTCAGTAAGAGCTATCTGATGAATACCAACATGACAGGGTTTAGATGATTAGCCTCAGCATTGGAAGGGTTAAGGGAGGGGATCTCTGATATCAAAATAGTCTAAAGGCATGCCCCTCCATGAGTGCATTATGGGATATTTACGCAAACCATTTTATGTCCATAAAAACAATAAAGATTAGCGTTTCTATAAAACCAGATCCTACAGAGGGGGTATAATTTCAATAGCATCATCACGGTCATATTTACATGACTGCTTTGTATCAGATTTAACCCGCCCGATAATAGAGATATTCTTTGTCTCCAAACCCATTGCCCCTTATAACTCCATAAAATCCAATATGTAACAAGTATACTGTTATTAGTTGACTATCTTAATATTTCTTAAGTTTTAGTTTCTATGTAATCCTGCCAGTGGCGATACATACAATCACTGACTCCAACAACCACCATTCGTATAAGGGCACTTTTACAAAAATGGACATCAGTACCTGCCCAATGTCATCATGTGGTAAGCAGATTTCCACATTTAACAGGAGATCAGAGGTCCAACACATTAAAACTCTAACTATCAAAAAGAGTGCAATATTTTACAGTGCAATATCGTGAAACACTTCATCTGTACATTCAGGAACCCATTGTCTTTGAGTATTCCAGCTTGGACGGAAATGATGTTTGGTCAATAACAAAATGTCTTCCATGGAAAGTCTCACCTGTAGAAGAGAAAGAATTTGATATCATAGGAGTGTAAGAACTTCAATTCTTTGTTCCCAAATTACATACACACATACATACATACATACACACACACATATATATATATATATATATATATATATATATATATATATATATATACATATATATATATATATATATATATATATATATATATATAAATGTCTTGTCGCACAACTGACTGAAGAAAAATATCACAAATTTCCTCAATGAACTGACACCGGCACTCCAAATGTGGACCATTTATGCAAGTATGCCTGTTCAATATTCATAAATTATTCATACTCATAGCCATAGCTGTGTTAAGCAGTTCACTGGATGAGTCAACTGAGGCCAATTATAAGAATATATATCATATCCTGCTATGATAACTATACACCTACGGTATGCTGTAACAGGAAAAATATTTGTGGCCCACCTGTATTGTGAAATCAATTGAATTGGACATGAATTGGACAATATGTTAAGTGACTTCATGGATAATTAAAGCAGCAATAATGGAAAGGGGTTCACTGGAGGAGTTTAATGGGGATGTTGATGATGACCTTTATTTAATTATCACACTGGAGCAGTATTATGTGAAATGAATCAACAGCAAAAGCTCGGTGGTGTTGCTAAGCAGTCTTGAATAACCATTTCCAATAGATGAAAGATTCATGAATTGCTAGCATAATCTCCACAATCTCTTGGCAAACTATCAGCTACCTAGTTCTGTAGCAGCCAGACCTCTGCATCTGAATCCAATACCCTAACCCTTATGCTGCTGCTGGCTATAATTTGGTCAATACAAAATGATGCAAAAACCCTGAAAAATTACTGAAAACCTGGCACATCCATCTGAGAGTACTCAGAGAGAGCTATCCAATGAATACCAACATGACTGGTTCTAGATGGTTTTCAAAAGTCTTTGCGTCCTTGTGCTCTAGACAGAAGTAGCCTCAGCATTGGAAGGGTTAAGTAGAAGAGGTAAGAGATAGCCAGCTGTCAGTGGCAAAACCCAAGGCAACTTGCTGATCTGGCACGCCCCAGGACATAGTATAAACGAATGCAAAACACTGGAGTATGATTGATGAAACAGGTACTATGAAGTATTGCCATAGATGTTATACTCTAAAGACTGGAAAATCTGAATCAAGCAGAGGTATGGACTCCATGGATAGCAAGGGGTCTTACCATAAATTCTCAGCAATTTGGGGCACTTTAACATTGAAGATTTTTATGGGTTGAGGGTGGCCCTTATTTTCTGAAAATACTGACGAAGCAGAGTAATAGTGATTCTGATTTCCCTTAAATTTCCCTTAACAGTGACCAGCAATAGATCAATGGTGGCCCAGAATTCCCAATAATTACATTACACAATAATTATAGTGGCTCAAATTCTTAGGTGGTTCAAATTTCCGAGAATTTACTGTATTGCATCCAGTGGTCTCAGGTACGAGCAAGTGATGGCTCCCAGCCAATAGGAGGCAGGCAACATAGTCACATGGTGTGAACCACTGGGAGGCTATATATATTGTTAGTGTTGAAACCCAGCCAAGCTTCTAGTCCTTCTTCTGCTGGCTGTAGGTACTACCAGAGATATTGAAATATCCCAAGTTTTACTTAGCCTAGAAGGCCTGCCCGGACAGCTAAGTGGTCTAAGACATTGCCACTGACACTATCACAACTGTCCGAGTTCCTGCTCGGGGCTAGTGAGAAAATTGCCAGTGACTTGAGTTTAGGCGGTAGTTGTTCCCAGTTTCTGCGGTTTCCTACATCAATATCAACTGGCCAATCAGGATTTACCCTGAATATGGCAGAAGTAATGATAACTGAAATTCTGGCCAAGATACTTAGAATGGAATATAGGCTGCAATGCATATTTTGACACTATCATCTCATTTCCTCTAACAAGGCACCAAATGGTCATAAAGCGTCAGGATAATTTACAGGTGGACTTATAGAGGACCATAAGGAGCCATATGTAAGTCAATGAATATCGGTCACCTCCTTACCTATATTTGAGCTTTATCGTCATTAGAGTAGAGCTAGTGTTAATCTGAAGCAGCAGCAGCAGCAGCAGGCTTATCCTCTTCTGCAACCTTCTCCCCATCAGCTGGTGCTGCTGGCTCATCTCCTGCCTTATCTCCTACAAATAAAACACACTGGATTAGGTATGGAAAACAGTTTTCACATTTTCTTTTATTTATTATTCCCATCTATCTTTTTCAATTTTTTTACATTTATTTTTCCAGTGGTATGTTACTCATATTATAAACTTATGGAGTTAGCAGGAAATAAAAGGGACACAGAAGGGTTAAAGAAAGTAAACATTTTTTTGCAATATTTCATCGCACCCAAAGTTCTTCATAGTTAATGGGATTGTCCACAAATAAAAATCTGACAACAGCAAAGTATTATTTGAATACAAAGTTCATGAGTACTAAGTTCAGCTTAACCCATTTCTTGAAGGAACTATACTTCAAATAACACTACAGAGGCTATAAAGCTTGTTCATATATTTAACTGCCAGGTTTCTGTCTGTTCCATATGTATATATTGTAAGTGTTTGTAAAGCCATAAATGTAAGAATTAACCTTCTAAAACATTGAGCCATTTATGCTTGCAGTGGCTAAAAGCAGCCGGAAAATTTGGGTGGAATCTTGCAAGCAAAAGCATACACCAATTAAGTTTGAGGGGAAAATAATGTTCAGAATGTTACCAAAAACTCTCTTTCAACATTTTGCAAAATAATTCCTAATTTCAAAAATAAATGTTACCATCAAAAATGACAATTTCAGGAGTAACTCTTAAGCATTAATGGGTTTTTGGAAAGTAGTTCATCAAAAACATAAATCAGCAAAATATCTAAAGGAGAGTACTTGATTGAATTTCCCGGCAAATACTTGAAAAGTTTCTTTTCATTAGATCGTGATCCGATATCCAATATCCAGTATCCGATATCAGTAACCCCCCCCCCCCCCCCAAAAAAAAGTCTGTTTGATGCACTAATAGGATGAAAGGGTTAAAGTGCTCAGGTGTCAAACAATGACAGGTACTCAAGACACTGAAAACACTTGAGATCAAAACCCTTGAGGTAACCCAGTTACTTGCATGCATGCTGCACCATTATAACTTCAAGAATTAGAAGATTTGACCAATTATCGAAAATAATTCCAATTGTAAACTTTGATTTTAGATGCAAGCAGAGTTAACAAAGTTGCTAGATGACACCATGGCAACAAGGTCGTAAATGTCATCTCTATTGGACACTCCCTTTGTCTGTCAATCATTAATAACTGTATAAGGATAAACAGCATGTGGGCAGTTCAAACAACTACACTAGGAAATAGTTTACTGCATGGCGATATCATGACTAACAGTTAAAGCTAATCCTTTACAAAAGTAGCAACTTACTCTAAATGATGCAGTATAATTTTCATAGGGAGCACAAACGCAACCTTGCAAATTGAATTCTAGGTATTAAACAAAAATTGATAGAAACATTGTAGAAAACGAATATAAACAGTGTTTTGGGATAAAAATATCTGCCATAGCAACATAAGAGTTAGCTCTGGCTTACTATAAAGTGTTTGATTTTATTGCAAAACATTAAATATCGGAAAGGAGAGGGTCGATTACTTTATATGGCTATGCCCACTGCATGTGGTGGAAACTTAAGTGGTTAAGCCTCAAGTTATTATCTGTTTTTATCATAAACTATTGTACCATAGATGTTTTGATGTAGTTTTCATGTGCAGCACTCCCTGGTGGTATCATAAATGTTGTATATGCCAGTTTAGTGTTATGCAAATGTAACAATATTGGCTTCCATTGTTTGGAGTGAGAAGAGGGAGATGTGAAGCCTAGCAACCAACCAATGACGATGGGTATAGGTGTCCATCAATAACACCAGGTGAATGACAATGATACCTTGGGTATGATACAGATACTACTCAAGGGACTATGTAAGGGAAGCTTGGCTGATAATACATGGATCATGTCTGCTTAGAATTATCATTCTGGGACCCAATGATTTATCATTTTCCAGCAAATACATCCATTCTAAATACTAACAGCATTTATAATTCATAATTGCATGTGGGAGGGAAGTAAACTGGGAGTAATTTGCTACATTATTGAGCGAATTTGAATACAAATATGAATATTGAATGAAATAAAGGCTTTAAAGGTGTTTTGTTTTGAACTTCAGTCTGCTCCTTTCAAATCAACCTCTCAGGGTGCTGACTGTGAATCTTACATGGATATCAAATAATATTTACACAATTTCAATTTCTTGTAACAAAATAACTGATTCATACAATATCCAATAATTTGGTATTTTGTTGCATTGCTGTATGGTATATGCAAGCTGGATAATGGACTGACTTGTTTATTAGCAAAAAAATTCTAGATAGTTTACATAGGAACATGTCTAGGTCATAACTGTTGAAGAAACATGTATTACAACTGATCAGCCAGCGGTTTTAAATCTTCATATAAAATGAGCATTTTTGTTGTTTAAATTTCTGCTACCATCTTACCTCACACATGCTTTATAGGGCAGGAGCCCAGGGGGGATGAGGGTAATTAATTACTGTTACAGCAGCAGCATCTCTCTGTGGCAAACAGGTGTGAGGGACGATGGAGATAGACCAGCAAAACAACTCATACAGTAACCCATTTATGCTTCCTAAATGTATCATCTGCAATACCGTTTTCCTTCAATTGCACAGACCCCGAAATAAGCACACCCCCCTTTTTTCGAAAAATGTTGGAAGGGGCAAGCCAGTGTACATTACTTTCTGGCCTTCTGAAATTCCCCAACCTCCATGGTATTGGATGTCCATCTAATGGCGCGCATTTCAATAAATGCACACTCTAGGGGTGTGCAAAGTATGCATTAATTTGTCTATAGGTTTGTAATCAGTATTCACCTTCAGCTTGTGTTTCTTCCGGTTTATCTTCTGCTGGTGTCTCTTCTGGTTTTGCCTCCTCAGCAGCGGGAGATTCCTCTTTAGATTCTTCTGTCTGTGCATCCTCCGCTGCCGCCGCCGCTGGCGTCTCCTCTTCTTTGGGATCCTCTGCGGGCTTTTCCTCACTTTGTGACTCTACAGGTGCCGGCTCTTCGGGCGCCTGCTCTACGGGCGCCTGCTCTGCAGGTGGCTCCTCTGTGGATGCGGGTGCACTGTCACTTGTATTTGGTTGCTCTGGAATGGGATAATTGCAAATTTCATTTCAATCGTGTCCACTTACTACTGATTACTAAACACAATATCCAAAACCCAAATCATCATACCTGCATCTACACATACTTGTGTACAATATATTTTTCAGAGGTACAGACTGAAATTTTGATGAAATCTTACAGGTGGAAGCATAGTGTGAAAAGTATTTGAAGAAGAAATGCTGAATAAAACATTATACCATTATACTATATTTTTTTCTTAATTTCAAAGTCATTGTCCAAAGTATCATAGATCCAGACAACAATTTCTTGAAAAACTCCTAAGCATTAATGGGTTAACCCATTTACACTCAGAGCAGCCAAAACAGGCCTGATAATTTTGGAAATATGTTTTACTTACAAACCAATTTTCTGGAAAACATTTAAGGGGGAAATGTTATTCAGAGGCTAAACAACAATTCTTTTTTGAATATTATGAGAACTTTTGCTTTATTCCCAAATTATTTCAAAAGTGTGAGATTAGCAGAAGATACTTTCTAAAGCAACTGGTGTGAATGGGTTAAGAACTGAAATATTTAGCCTTTGTGACCCCATATAACATTCATTTTATTACACCATGATGATCAATACTGCTCTTTATGCTGGAGAAGAGAGCCATGTAAAAGCTTCTCTATGCATGGATGCTCACAATGCGCTTGACTGCTCTACACAGTAGGAGATATCTCATGCTACAAACTAGAAAGTCAGTCTTTACCTGCAATATGAATGTGACTGTCTCCCACAGGGCTGATAAAAGATAGAAATTCTGGGAATAAAAAAATCTTCAAAAAAACTCTTGCAGAATTTATTGTGGTGTCTGGTATGAGATGTGCTGTCATCCATGGTTAAAAATCTTCTTTATTATATACATAAAAGGTTAACGCCATCCCTTTTTGAAAGGGAGGCTCAGACATATAAGGAGAGCTTTTTTATGTAACTATGCATGCATATATTCATCTTTCTTCCTAACAAAATGTAATCCTTCATTCAATCTCCCTATGTGCTGATATTGACAATCAATTCGTGGTTCACAACATGTAATGCACAAAATGGCATATTAAAGCATCACTGAAATATTTCCTTGACTGGTGCCTTGTACATCTTGAAGACAAGATATTTATCCTATGTGTGTCAAACAGTTTCTTCCGATGACTCTGAATTCATCTTAGGTCCCCTAACTCTAATTAGATCTTTGAAATGACATTAGAAAGCATTCCGGGAAATTTGAAAAAATATCTTGAAACAAATCTTGAGATTTCCTTCTGATGTGTCTGGAATATAGCTATGACCAATTCTTCCAAGTTGAAATTACTGACCTTGAGAAATGCAAGGTCACCAAAATCTAATCAGTCCTTCTTGATCTCATAGATAAGTCTCCCTGAATATTTGAGAAGACTCCAAAGCATTCTGGAGATATCCTTTCTTAATACAACATCACACTTGACTTGAGTAGATATTCATGAATAAAGGATTTGTTCATCAATTATTTAACTACATACCATTTTCTGCTGGCTTCTCCTCATCTTTTTTCTCTTCACCAGAATCTGTGGCTTCTTTTTCTGTATTTTCTGAAGACAAAGAGAAAAGATGGCATTAAAGCTGTGGTGAGGGGGAATGAGATCTAGAGGGATACAGGCTAGATTTTAACTTGAAAAATAACTGGGCTACATGTATGCAGGCTCAGATGACCAAACACAAGTGGATTCGAAACCAACCGGTCAACCTGAACATGCTAGCCTCAACCAGTGTCAACTAATAGCCGCTAATAGGCCAAAAATTGGTGCTCTGGGCACCCAAAGCTGGTGGTGGAGATAAGGTTTCTCAGTAATGTAATCGATGCGAGAGCCCTGATTAGTCCTTGTTCTCACGTGACCTTGCGCTGATGGCTTATCTGGTACTCCTAGCATGAGTCCAGCACTTAACTATAGGGCATATAGTAATTAATAGCTCTCTCGCTACATATCCTTTCTTTTCTTCATCCAAGATGCAGGTGATAAAGAAATAAACATTACAAAGATCAGCTAGGATATACCCCCTTAAAGCTTCTCTCTCCAAGAGAATTTGATAAACTTCAACCAAATTCTCGTTGCTGTGTCTAAGAACTCCACCAGTCTGTTGCTATCTCTTCTTGAGTATCTGCCAATATACCTTATAGATTATGTTTTCATGAGACAAGATTTAATATGGTCTAAGAGGTAAATAAACATTAAAAAATGTATGAATGTTATCTCTTATTATGAGTAAACAAATCAAGGGGCAAACAAACATATGGAGCATCAATAGTAAAAAGAAGTAATGAACTACAATTTAAGATATTTGTAAAGATATTTCTTTGCTAAATGGTATCAAAATATTTCCATTCAGTCAGTGTGTACATTAAAGATGTGAACCTTGGTATATTCCCTTTATGTTGGAGTAGAGAGCCATGTAAAATATTCTGTAAACGTGGATGCTCACAACCTATATATCTGCCTGCCATCTTAAGTTGCCTTTGTTAGTGCCAAAGAACTGCTTCAGTGATGCGTACATAGATGATTTGGCTACATACTAGTCACAACCCGGCAGAATAGATGGCTCAGTTCAACTTTAATGTATTTGGATATTCATGAATAATCTAATAACAAAATAATCATGAGTAAACAGAAGTACTCATGCAGCATAGTTTATTGCATAGTTTACATTCCATCAAAACAATAAAACAAGTTTTTAAGCCTCAAAATGTACCACAGCAATGTGTCAAAACATGGCTACACACACAACAGCAGGTTGCTCAGCACCACATCAAAACAGACCATTCATAGGGAAATCCCCTGTTAGCAGTTTATCCCTGTCAAGTAAACAGTTTCCAACCAGGCGACAGGACAAGTTATTGTTGTTGAGATAATGAGATAACCTTTCAACATGTGTAAGAGTATATACTGTTAACTCATCCATGCCTTAACTCCCGAAAACTATTTTCACAGGTTATGTCTTTTTAAGCTTTTTTGATAGTTGATGAAAAATATTGATCAGAACTCAACCAATATAACTCATCTAAATACTTTGTTAATGCAATCTTAATTCTTAGTTACTTTCATAAGTATTATATAGATCCAGACAACACCTGTCACTGAAACCTCCAGGCATGAATGGGTTATCAAGGGTATGAAAGTCTAGCCAGGAGTAGCTGGCACTCGATTCCTTTTCGAAGCATTTACCCCAAATATTGTCTAATGTTGCTTTGATAAAATTGTTATTTACTCATTCAGGCTCTGAGTTATCACTAAAGATACATCTGAAGACAACTTGATCAAGGCATAAATCACAAGGTTATTTACGGTTTAAAAAAAATTTGTACTAAATCTATTTCTACCTGTACAGTAGCTGTCTAAATAGAATATCGTAATGAAATTGTTTAGAGAAAAGTTATAGCAAAACATTAGTTGGCATTCAACTCCTTTTCAGATATCTTGCCAATGTATGCGTTATAATGAAGTTATTTTCAAAGAAGCAGGCATCCAGATTCGATTTTCTATGACAGAATCTAGGCATGGGGCATGCAATTCATTGCTCTCCAATGTTTTGGAGCCAAGCAACTTCCCTATGTTATCATTTCTACAGGTAACATCCTGCTGTTTGTAACATACCAGACTAATTAGACAATCAACTCCATTGTAATCACACAATGACCAGAAATTCATATAACAGTAGCTAAATCTAGTAATGCAAGTTCATACATTGGTCGAATAGGCTTAGTTCACTCTGTATGGACAGGGTTATGAAATGTATTCAAGAAGAATTTAATTATATAGTTTCCTTATCCCCTTATGCACCTTTCCGTTGTGGGGCCATTAGGTTATCCACGTGTAGATCATGTTGCCATAACACAGGTACACAACTACCTGGTCTCCAAGTGAAGCGAAACATGTGGCTAACCCACTTGGCATGGGTCAAGTTAACCCATTCATGCCCGTCTATGTCTATACCACCGCCGCTGTACCTATGATACCTTTGAAAATTACTAAATTAATCCTAAATTCATAAAATCTTTGAAGGGGAGTTGTTTTGCTTTATTTCTGATCAACATTTCATCACCTTTTTATGAATGCTGTGGTCAATAAGATAGCACCAAAAAAAGCAGTAGCATGAATGGGTTTACCCATTCACTGCATACAGGGGCATACCCTTAGGGCGGTATGCACCAACCTCACTCTCACTTTACTCACACTCTCACAAGATCCACCTGCTAAAATTGTACTTCCACGAGAGTTACCTCAAGGCCAATGAGGGTTAAAATGCAGTGTCCCTCTCTCTGGGTCTGAGCAGTAGCAGCTGCAAACTTTAGTTGACTCTCTATGAAGTACACTTTCGAAAGGTAAATCTTGTGAAAGTGGGAGTAGAGTGAGAGTGAAGTTGGTGCATACCGCCCATAGTCTGGCTTAGAAGTATCTTCATAACAAAACAATCTTTTGGGAAGTATTTCACAGAAAGTTGTTTTCACTGTTCTATTTTAACTTATCCCTCCTTAATTTCTTTTCAATGTTTCACAATTAGATGAACATGCATGCACTACAAATGTAAATAGGTTAACGTAACTGTACTTCACAACCTGTCTGCAACAGCATAGTTACAAATAACAATAAGAGATCACTGCTCTTTATCAGCAAATAATATCTCTATCATTATAACCAAGAAAGCGTGTGACTGTCAAAAGTTGTTATCGTTTGATGACTGTAGTCCCTAATACCACATAAAGCTTGGAATACCAAGGAAATCCTAGAAAGTCCAAGGAACTTGTTAGAGGTGTGTCTCAGCTACATTTGATTTGGAGTATTTGGCATTCTAAAGGTGGGATATAGCAACATGTTCGGAACATCCAAAAATGCTGAAAGCAAAGGCACTGAAATATTGCTTTTTGTAAACATTACAATTTTTTTGAGTTTCACTTTTATTGGTAATACTTTTATCAATACTATGACTATTATTTTGAAGGCTACTTTGCCTCAGAATCATAATCAATACTACAGCTCAGTGAAGCAGCTAAAAGAAACTATGAAAAGGACAATTAATCACTAACAGCTTACCAAAGTACCACTGAGACACAAGTGATCCATTTCATACAAGCTATAAAATTTCCTATGCGTAGGAGCTCATTTAGTATTGATGTGATCTGTACAATGAAATGCATGTGATGTACCAGTTACTGGCATTTTACTGCTCTACCACTAGTGAGCATAGGCATGTCAAATGTACGGCAACAAAAAGTTATGGAATAGGGATACACACACTATCAATTTAATACAATGCATGTATCGATTACAGCACTATTGATCTTTTGTTATGATAGCCTGAGAGTAAAACCTAGAAGGCATGCAGGTCTGGGCAATGGGCTATGCTTTAACCCTTATGTCTTTGGGGTGAGCACATGGTCTTGTTAAATCTGAACAAAACTCATTAAATAGAGTAAAGATGTATTTGAATTTTGAAACATGCTTGAGCATGAATTGTAAAACTACAATAGGTACACTATTTCTTACTTTCAAACACATTTCTATGATAAATGTAAAGACCACATATCTGGTAGTCAGTATACCCATCATGTAAAGAAATATAGTCTAAGAGCAAATAGTCTTATAGTTGAACACTGCAGCCTGTCCCATTGTATTCAGTTTTCATCAGAACTGCATGCGACAGTTACTTTCAGTGAATGTATTTGTTTTTCATATTCTACTAGATAAGAAAGGTTAAAAAGATTCCAGATTCTCACATGCGTGTCTTCCCTGATTCACTCCTTAAAAGAGATCACATACTTGCAATAGTCTTGGACTAAGTCTGCTTTACAACACAAATAATTCACAAATAATTACTGTTTAAGTTATTACTTCAAAAGTGGATAAATTGCAAGACATTTTGATTTTCTATATTTTGTGATACAGTATATACTATAGACCATGCCGGTTTCTCTTCTTGTTGAAATCACATATTGCCCAAGCTTTGCTAGTGGTGAAGCATCATTTATAAAAACTACACTTGGAATTGAAATTGCATTTATATTCATTTTCTGCCATATCTCTACTTAATCATGACAGGCTAGTATTGAAGAGTGGAGGGACCCCGAGTACAGGGATAACCTCAGATAGACTTAAAATGATACCCAGGTCCCAGGTGAGTGAGAGTGAGAGTGAGAGTGAGAGGTAGTGGTGAGAGACAACAATTGTAGACCAATGGACTATCGGGCTAGCCTCCTAATTCAATCTAGAGCAGGCTGGCATGACTGACTATATTAAGAATGTAAAGAGCTACTTGAATTCTCTAAGTAGCCTTGATATTGATTGCATTGTAATCAGCAGGGCTTCTGAGTAACAGGTGGGTTGAAGCTTAATACACTAGCTCACATCATGAAAGCTGAAATAACATTAAATTGTTTACCCATGGAAGAAAATAATCTATACATCCAGTGGTTTAGAATAATAGGTTATAATTTATCCATTCCTTTATTTGCAGTATATATAACTGCTTGACAACCTATAAATATACAAATAAATGTTGGTTACTTGGGAGTGGGGCCAACATTCGTTTGAACAATTATAGTTTATAAATGACAATATAAATAAAGACTTAGTAACTGTTTGTCATGGCATTATGAGTATTTGGCAGAAGCCTAAAGGGTTAGGGATTGGCCTTTAGGCCCCTACTTCATTACTGGCCCCAGACCTCTATTGAACACCAACAATACCTTGATAAACAATTAATAAGGTTTGTACTCTTGGATTCATTTATGCTGTAATATAAGTAGGTGATCTCATTAACTAGACAAACCTGGTCAATTCCTTAAGACAGCTTACAATCAGATATAAACTTAACATTGCCACATGCCCTCTGGAGAATGATATAGGAATATCATACCTATCCTCATTCTACAAATTGGAGGATCTGATTGGACAATATCCTTAAAGTGATGAAATAACCTAGGTATAGGTACATGTATATCACAACCTATAACAGGTGTGAATGTCTGTATTCTGGGCATTCTGTTTGTCGTAGGTTTATATTCTAATAAAAGATGTTCTGTACTTTAAATAAACATTCTATGTGAATGCTATTAACAAGGCATTTCTTTAAAAATAACACTACATATGTTAAGTATTTCATACAGAGATGCGTAGTTAGTATGTCTACATATCTCTATCTTATACAAGTCAACAATTAACCTCTAACATTTTCTTTTTATTTATTTATTATGTATTTATTTATTTATTTATGTATCTATTTAACATATTTATCTCTGTACGGTATTATTTTCTATATATTAATTTATCTTTTTTATAATTTGGGCCAAATTCACTAGCCTGGCTATCCAATGTAAGATAATGTTATTTGTATACATGTCAAAAAGCGATACTTTTCGGCAACTGATGAGGACTATCCCTTATCAAAAAGTATGATCAAGGACTTGATATCCAAGTACTCTAAATGAATACGTATTACCTTTTTGCTGCTGATCTTCTATGTGTTTGTTGTCTGATGTGGGTTGAGAGGGTGCTGTCTCTTGCTGTGGCTGTGGTTTCACCTCCGCCTGTTTTGGTGGTGGTGCGGGCGCCGGAGCCTGCGACCGTTCTTCGCTCACCTCCGTCCCCTTACCCGTGGTACAAGCGCCTCCCATGATAATCAACAGGTGATCAAAAACAATTAGTATGCAGGTAAAAACGATGAGGAATTCAGCGCACTTGTTGCTATCCAATTGTCGTGGCGTGCGGACGGGTTATATAGTGAGTTGTGTTGCGCGGGGTGTCCCGTTTGTTTTCGTCGACTATTATCGTGGTCTATACATGTACTGACCAAAGGGTAAGCCTGGTCGAGCACTCTTTATCAGTATTGTTTGTGGCAGCCATGGAGTTCCCATAGCGACGACAAGCCATATAACAAAAGATCCCGCAGGACCAGGAAACATGGACATGCATTATTCACGAGCTTTTAAACTGGGCAGGCATGGTCAGGAGCTCTCACTGACCATCCGCGGGAGATAATACTTAAAAGCTTTTCTTGTTGGTTAGGTACTACACACGCATTTGTAGGGCTGACGCGACTTATGCACGAGAAATACAGAGCTTATAATTTGACTCCGCCTCCATAAAGATAATTGTTACAAATTGCTGTGCAAAGGTTTCCGTCTCAGGATCATAATGACGTCACTACTCTTCAAACGGACTAACGCTAGTCGTCTTCTGTGATGGCATTTTCTCCTATCTAGGAGCTGTAGTATAAAGTGCAGATATACATGTAAAGTGGTGGTAATAGCTAAAGGCACAGTTAGGCAATATGCATTAAAAATATGCAGTTAAGGCCCAGTCACACTAGGGTCCGACTATCGCACGATTTTAAAATCGGTAGGTCGGACCCGATTTTTTCACCTATCGGCTCCGTCTAAAAAATCGGTACTGGGTTAATATCGTATATGCCCCAGCACTATATAGAGCCCGACTATCGCACGATTTTAAAAGCGGCAGATCGGACCCGATTTTTTTCACCTATCGTGCGATCGTCGGATCCGATGTTTAGGCCAAATACAAAATCGGATCCGACTAAAAAAAAGTCGGTACTGATTTGCGAACCTGTTCGCAAATCAGTGCCAATTTTTGAAAAGTCGCAAGACAATTTTTTGACGCATTTTTCTAGCAATACAATCGGCTCCGATAAATCGTAATAGTGTGACTGCAAACATCGCACGAATACTGTATCGCAAGACAAATCATTGAAGCATTTTTCTAGCAATAAAAAATAGGCTCCGATGAATCGTAATAGTGTGACTGCAAACATGTATATTTTCAAAATCGGAACGTCCAGTTCCGATTTTAAAATCAGCAAAATCGGATCCGATTTTAAAAGTCGGACCCTAGTGTGACTGAGCCATTAGTCGTGCAAATAGTTACGTCATGTTCTGGTAGGGGTCGGGGGTGAAGATAGTACCTGCTACTATCTTTACCACCATCCCCTGATAATCACACCTGTGTGCCGGCCCCTCCCCATACACAGATTGTGTGCGTAAACCATTTACGGGTAACTACATAATGTTTAAACTTATCTTTCGTCCAGATTTAGTAGGCAAAAATGTTTTAGAGTCTAACGCCGGATCATTTTCGTTTTTTTACAAATCTTTGAAAAAAAAAGTACCTTATGTCAAGAATATCTCATTCTACCTACCCGTAGATGGTTTCTTGCTTTGCTAAATGTATCTCTTCAAAAATACTGTAAATGCCTAAAATAATGTATATATATATATATATATATATATATATATATATATATATATATATATATATATATATATATATATACATATATATATATATATATATATATATATATATATATATATATATATATATATATATATATATATATATATATATATTTATATATTGCATTAATAGAAGGTCCAAATACATTTGCCAGTGGCAAAAACTTGTTCGCCCTAGTAGCTAGGGGCAGGCTGAAATAACATGCACATGACAAAAACACCACCTTACACCTATCAAGAACAGCTTTTCACGAAAGGAAATATCATCATTAGGGACATAGAAGGAATCAAAATTGTAATGCCTCTGGTAAAGTTACCGATCCATTCGATGAAGACATCTTTTTCAACTGATCTCTTGATATACCACATGGAACAAGTAATAATCGCAAAATTTCAAAGCCGCGATTCAAAATGAAGACTAGTATAGTAAGAATGATGTATTCATGTCAAAAATCTGAGAGTAAAAGACTTAAGTAGACGTACTACTTTTAATTTGAAATGAAACAAATACATTCACTGTGGCTTTAATTGGTATTGGACGATTCATCATGGTTCCAGCTTTAGTGGTTCAATTTCCTGCAAAATGGTACTGTCTGTACTGTACCGTTTGAGTTCATGCAGGTGCTCAGAGACATAAACACCCGTATACAGGTATAGTGTTATACACTGCCCTACATCCATAGATATACAAAGCCTGGGTAGATTATGTATACCCCAGTCTGCTATATCGGAGAGGGAGAGAACCAAGTGGGCGACCACTCCCACCCAAAGGTGATTTCGTTGATTGGCAACCAAGGCGGCAAATAGAAATAAACGATTCATGTATCTGAAAATAGATGGCAGCACTTGATAGCATTGCGGATAACATGCTCCTGCTTAAAAAAACAGGCAGGGTTTCGCAGTGAATATTCTACAAATGACCATATGTTTACCCTGAAATGTATCATTGAACTGTACTCAGGTAGAAGATTGTTTTGTGCATCTGTTGATTAACGAAGAGCATTTGACCAGAGAAATACATCCCCTTGAACCGCAACACCATAGGCACAGCATGCTAGCACTTAGGGTATGTGCGCCTCGGGTTACGCGGTGTAGCCTTGGTCACGTGATCTGATCTGTGCAATTAGCATGCAGCATCCTTTCTAGGTCAGATAGTTGCCAAGGAGATGGGAGGCAGCGACATTTGATGATGCATGGACCGTGCCCGATCCCGGTCTACTCATCTCAGATTTGACACAGTCAATAGAACTGCTTTAAGGAAAAAATTACTTCCTACTAACATCTCTGGTAATACCAAACTTATACAATGCAACAAAGCCATGTACAGCCCATAAGGGTAAAAAGTCTATTTTTTCTACTCGAATGTAGGTGTAAGATAAGGTGAAAACCTTTCTCCCCTATTGTTTGCTATGTTTTGAAATGATATGGAAGATTTTTTCAGACAACACAATGGAGGTACTTCCCTAGAATTAATTGAAAACTTGACAAAGATAGCAAAACTGGGGAGTTTGATACCTTCTTTAACTCTTTGTGCTCATGTACGCCGATGACACAATATTATTGGCTGATAATGAAATAGACATGCAGAAACTTCCTGACTCACTCTGTGCTTTTTGTGAACATAATAAATTACAAGTAAACACTGATAAAATAAAAGTCATGGTATCTACACGATCAAAGGTTAGATTAAAGAATTGAACCACGTTTAAAAGGGGAAGACACAAATCCAGGGAGGGTGGAAGAATATAATTACCTGGGAATGATATTTACTTGAAATGGGAAATTTACAAAAGAAAAAACGAAATTAGCAGTTAAAGCCACTATAGAGCCCTATACTCGGTGAACTTCACTGGTTACCAGTCAGGAAGAGAATTGAATTCAAGATTCTTCTCCTGGCGTACAAGTGTTTGCATGGAACTGCACCCTCTTACCTGAGGGAAATGCTGAAAGAGTATGTCCCACCACGGACACTGAGATCAACATCCAAGAACTTACTCTGCGAGCCGAGAACCAACATGAAAACCTACGGTGACAGATCATTTAGTGCCTGTGCCCCAAAACTATGGAATCAGCTCCCAAATAATATTCGGGCAGCTGGGAGTGTGGCAATCTTCAAACGACAATTGAAAACACATCTGTTCAAAGATGTATTTATTAAATAACTATGTGGATATCAACATCTATCCTCTGACAATGAATGTAATGCGCCTTTGAGCATGTTTATATGGAAAGGGCGCAATATCAAATGACAATATTATTATTATTATTATTATTATTATGATACAAAATGGGCGTAGGCTCAACCTACCAGTAGCATGTTATTAAAACTATTTGACTCATGTGTGGCCCCCATTCTCTTATGTGGAGCTGAAACCTGGGGATTTAATAACATGGATGTCGTAGAAAATGTACACACCAGGTTCTGTAAAATAACAAAAAGTGTAAATATTGTCATAGTTGCTTTATTTATGAAGAACTTGAGCGATCCCCTCCTCATATTACAGCCACAATTAGAGTACCGGTACTTAATTATTGGAACAAAGTGATTAATGGCAAAAAAGACAGAGTTTGCTTCCTAATATATAACATGATGAAACATCTTAACTGTATAGGGAAATACACCTCACCATGGTTAGGATGTGTTAAAAGTATGTTAGAGAATTGCGGACTGAACAGTGTTTGGATATCTCATGTTCAAAGTGGCTCAGGGGTGTCCAATACTGTCTGTCATGAACCGTTTGAGTTCATGCAGGTGCTCAGAGACGTAAACACCCGTATACAGGTATGGTGTTATACACTGCCTTACATCCATAGATATACAAAGCCTAGGTAGGTTATGTATATCCCAGTCTGCTAAATCGGAGAGGGAGAGAACCAAGTGGGCGACCACTCCCATCTAAAGGTGATTTCATTGATTGGCAACCAAGGCGGCAAATAAAAATAAACGATTCATGTATCTGAAAATAGATGGCAGCACTTGATAGCATTGAGGATAACATGCTCCTGCGTGAAAACCAGGCAGGGTTCCGCAGTAAATATTCTACAAATGACTATATGTTTACCCTGAAATGTATCATTGACCTGTACTTGAGCTCAGGTAGAAGATTGTCTTGTACATCTGTTGATTATCGAAAAGCATTTGACACATGCAGTCAATAGAACTGCTTTAAGGAAAAAATTACTTCCTTATAACATCTCTGGTAAAATATTCCAGGCAATATCAAACTTATACAATGTAACAAAGTCATGTACAGCCCATAAGGGTAAAAAGTCTATTTTTTCTACTCGAATGTAGGTGTAAGATAAGATGAAAACCTATCTCCCCTATTGTTTGCTATGTTTTGAAATGATATGGAAGATTTTTTCAGACAACACAATGGAGGTACGTCCCTAGAATTAATTGAAAACTTGACAAAGATAGCAAAACTGGGGAGTTTGATACCTTCTTTAACTCTTTGTGCTCATGTACGCCGATGACACAATAGTATTGGCTGATAATGAAATAGGCATGCAGAAACTTCCTGACTCACTATGTGCTTTTTGTGAATATTATAAATTACAAGTGAACACTGATAAAATAAAAATCATGATATTTACACGATCAAAGGTTAGATTAAAGAATTGAACCACGTTTAAAAGGGAAGACACAAATCCCCGGCACAAATCCAGAGAGGGTGGAAGAATATAATTACCTGGGAATGATATTTACTTGGAATGGGTAATTTACCAAAGAAAAAACGAAATTAGCAGTTAAAGCCACTATAGAGCCATATACTCGGTGAAACGAAATGGGCGTAGGCTCAACCTACCAGTAGCATGTTACTAAAACTATTTGACTTATGTGTGACCCCCATTCTCTTATATGGAGCTGAAACTTGGGGATTTAATAACATGGATGTCATAGAAAATGTACACACCAGGTTCTGTAAAAAAAAGTGTAAATATTGCCATAGTTGCTTTATTTATTAAGAACTTGAGCGATTCCCTCTTCAAATTACAGCCA
>OZ012684.1:28736073-28758073 GCA_963942565.1 Maea johnstoni
CAGATGTCTTGCCAATGTATGTGTTATAACAAAGTTATTTTCAAAGTATCAGACATCCAGACTTCCCTTTGTTATCATTTCTACAGGTAACATCCTGCTGTTTGTAATGTACCAGACTAATTAGACAATCAACTCCATTGTAATCACACAATGACCAGAAATTCATATAACAGTAGCTAAATCTAGTAATGTAACTTCATAAATTGGTCGAATAGGCTTAGTTCATTCTGTATGGACACGATTATGAAATGTATTCAAGAAGAATTTAATTATAGTCCCCTTATCCCCTTATGCACCTTTCCGTTGTGGGGCCATTAGGTTATCCACGTGTAGATCATGTTGCCATAACACAGGTACACAACTACCTGGTCTCCAAGTGAAGCGAAACATGTGGCTAACCCACTTGGCATGGGTCAAGTTAACCCATTCATGCCCGTCTATGTCTATACCAATGTCCGCTGTACCTATGATACCTTGAAAAATTACTAAATTAATCCTAAATTCATAAAATCTTTGAAGGGGAGTTGTTTTGCTTTATTTCTGATCAACATTTCATCACCTTTTTCGGAATGCTGTGGTCAATAAGATATTACCAAAATAGCAGGAGCATGAATGGGTTTACCCATTCACTGCATGCAGGGGCGTACCCTTAGGGCGGTATGCACCAACCTTACTCTCACTTTACTCACACTCTCACAAGATCCACCTGCTAAAAGTGTACTTCCACAAGAGTTACCTCAAGGCCAATGAGGGTTAAAATGCAGTGTCCCTCTCTCTGGGTCTGTGCAGTAGCAGCTGCAATCTTTAGTTGACTCTCTATGAAGTACACTTTCGAAAGGTAAATCTTGTGAAAGTGGGAGTAGAGTGAGAGTGAAGTTGGTGCATACCGCCCATAGTCTGGCTTAGAAGTATCTTCATAACAAAACAATCTTTTGGGAAGTATTTCACAGAAAGTTGTTTTCACTGTTCTATTTTAACTTATCCCTCCTTAATTTCCTTTCAATGTTTCACAATTAGATGAACATGCATGCACTACAAATATAAATAGGTTAACGTAACTGTACTTCACAACCTGTCTGCAACAGCATAGTTACAAATAATAATAAGAGATCACTGCTCTTTATCAGCAAATAATATCTCTATCATTATAACCAAGAAAGCGTGTGACTGTCAAAAGTTGTTATCGTTTGATGACTGTAGTCCCTAATACCACATAAAGCTTGGAATACCAAAGAAATCCTAGAAGGTCCAAGAAATCTGTTAGAGGTGTGTCTAAGGTACATTTGATTTGGAGTATTTGGCATTCTAAAGGTGGGTTATAGCATTGTCAGAACATGGTCAGAACATTGTCAGAACAGAAAAAAAATCCAAAAATGCTGAAAGCAAAGGCACTGAAATATTGCTTTTTGTAAACATTACAATTTTTTTTGAGTTTCACTTTTAGTGGTAATTAATACTTTTATCAAATCTATGATTATTATTTTGAAGGCTACTCTGCCTCAGAATCATAATCAATACTACAGCTCAGTGAAGCAGCTAAAAGAAACTATGAAAAGGGCAATTAATCACTAACAGCTTACCAAAGTACCACTGAGACACAAGCTATAAAATTTCCTATGCGTAGGAGCTCATTTAGTATTGATGTGATCTGTACAATGAAATGCATGTGATGTACCAGTTACTGGCATTTTACTGCTCTACCACTAGTGAGCATAGGCATGTCAAATGTACGGCAACAAAAAGTTATGGAATAGGGATACACACACTATCAATTTAATACAATGCATGTATCGATTACAGCACTATTGATCTTATGTTATGATAGCCTGAGAGTAAAACCTAGAAGGCTTGCACTTGCAGGTCTGGGCAATGGGCTATGCTTTAACCCTTATGTCTTTGGGGTGAGCACATGGTCTTGTTAAATCTGAACAAAACTCATTAAATAGAGTAAAGATGTATTTGAATTTTGAAACATGCTTGAGCATGAATTGTAAAATTACAATAGGTACACTATTTCTTACTTTCAAACACATTTCTATGATAAATGTAAAGACCACATATCTGGTAGTCAGTATACCCATCATGTAAAGAAATATAGTCTAAGAGCAAATAGTCTTATAGTTGAACACTGCAGCCTGTCCCATTGTATTCAGTTTTCATCAGAACTGCATGTGACAGTTACTTTCAGTGAATGTATTTGTTGTTCATATTTTACTAGATAAGAAAGGTTAAAAAGATTCCAGATTCTCACATGCGTGTCTTCCCTGATTAACTCCTTAAAAGAGATCACATACTTGCAATAGTCTTGGACTAAGTCTGCTTTACAACACAAATAATTCATTCTAGTTACATAACAAACAAATACCATGGATCCATACACATACCACAACTTCCTTTTATCATAAATATGTGAACTAAGTACTGTTTAAGATATTACTTCAAAAGTGGATAAATTGCAAGACATTTTTGATTTTCTATATTTTGTGATACAGTATATACTATAGACCATGCCGGTTTCTCTTCTTGTTGAAATCACATATTGCCCAATCTTTGCTAGTGGTGAAGTATCATTTATAAAAACTAGAATTGGAATTGATATTGTATTTATATTCATTTTCTGCCTTATCTCTACTTAATCATGACTGGCTAGTATCTAAGAGTGGAGGGACCCCGAGTACATGGATAACCTCAGAATGACTTAAAATGATACCCAGGTCCCAGTGACCTTTTGTAGTGATGAGAGACAACAATTGAAGACCACTGGACTATCAGGCTGGCCTCCTAATTCAATCTAGAGCAGGCTGGCATGACTGGTGATAGTAAGAATGTAGAGAGCTACTTGAATTCTCTAAGTAGCCTTGATATTGATTGCATTGTAATCAGCAGGGAGCCAGAGTAACAGGTGGATTGCAGCTTAATACACTAGCTCACATCATGAAAGCTGAAATAACATTAAATTGTTTACCCATGGAAGAAAATAATCTATACATCCAGTGGTTTAGAATAATAGGTTATAATTTACCCATTCCTTTATTTGCAGTATATATATAACTGCTTGACAACCCATAAATATACAAATAAATGTTGGTTACTTGGGAGTAGGGCCAACATCCGTTTGAACAATTATAGTTTGTATAAATAACAATATAAATAAAGACTTAGTAACTGTTTGTCATGGCATTATGAGTATTTGGCAGAAGCCTAAAGGGTTAGAGCTTGGCCTTTAGACCCCTACTTCATTACTGGCCCCAGACCTCTATTGAACACCAACAATACCTTGATAAACAATTAATAAGGTTTGTACTATTGGATTCATTTATGCTGTAATATAAGTAGGTGATCTCATTAACTAGACAAACCTGGTCAATTCCTTAAGACAGCTTAAAATCAGATATAAACTTAACATTGCCACATGCCCTCTGAAGAATGATATAGGAATATCATACCTATCCTCATTCTACAAATTGGAGGATCTGATTGGACAATATCCTTAAAGTGATGAAATAACATAGGTATAGGTACAAGTATATCACAACCTATAACAGGTGTGAATGTCTGTATTCTGGGCATTCCTTTTGGCGTAGGTTTATATTCTAATAAAAGATGTTCTGTACTTTAAATAAACATTCTATGTGCATGGCTATTAACAAGGCATTTCTTTAAAAATAACATTACATATTTTAAGTACTTCATACAGAGATGTGTAGTTAGTAAGTCTACATATCTCTAGCTTATACAAGTCAACAATTAACCTCTATCATTTTCTTTTTATTTATTTATTATGTATTTATTTATTTATTTATGTATCTATTTAACATATTTATCTCTGTATTATTTTCTATATATTAATTTATCTTTTTTATAATTTGGGCCAAATTCACTACCCTGGCTATCCAATGTAAGATAATGTTATTTGTATACATGTCAAAAAGCAATACTTTTCGGCAACTGATGAGGACTATCCCTTATCAAAAAGTATGATCAAGGACTTGATATCCAAGTACTCTAAATGAATACGTATTACCTTTTTGCTGCTGATCTTCTATGTGTTTGTTGTCTGATGTGGGTTGAGAGGGTGCTGTCTCTTGCTGTGGCTGTGGTTTCACCTCCGCCTGTTTTGGTGGTGGTGCAGGCGCCGGAGCCTGCGACCGTTCTTCGCTCACCTCCGTCCCCTTACCCGTGGTACAAGCGCCTCCCATGATAATCAACAGGCGATCAAAAACCTATTAGTATGCAGGTAAAAACGATGAGGAATTCAGCGCACTAGTTGCTATCCAATTGTCGTGGCGTGCGGACGGTTTACAAAGTGAGTTGTGTTGCGCGGGGTGTCCCGTTTGTTTTCGTCGACTATTATCGTGGTCTATACATGTACTGACCAAAGGGTAAGCCTGGTCGAGCACTCTTTATCAGTATTGTTTGTGGCAGCCATGGAGTTCCCATAGCGACGACAAGCCATATAACAAAAGATCCCGCAGGACCCGGAAACATGGACATGCATTATTCACGAGCTTTTAAACTGGGCAGGCATGGTCAGGAGCTCTCACTGACCGTCCACGGGAGATAATACTTCAAAGCTTTTCTTGTTGGTTAGGTACTACACACGCATTTGTAGGGCTGACGCGACTTATGCACGAGAAATACAGAACTTATAATTTGACTCCGCCTCCATAAAGATAATTGTTACAAATTGCTGTGCAAAGGTTTCCGTCTCAGGATCATAGTGACGTCACTACTCTTCAAACGGACTAACGCTAGTCGTCTTCTGTGATGGCATTTTCTCCTATCTAGGAGCTGTAGTATAAAGTGCAGATATACAGGCGAACTTGGATATGACGGACTCAATGGGACCAGGAAAATTGGTCCGTCATATGCAAAATCCGTCATATACATATGACACATACTTAATGATGAAGTTGATATGCATGGGACTGGGACCAAGCATATTCGTCCGTCATATGCAAAGATCCGTCGTACAGTGGTCCGTCATATCCAAGTTTACCTGTAGAGTGGTGGTAATAGCTAAAAGCGCAGTTAGGCAATATGCATTTAAAATATGCAGTTAAGGCCCAGTCACACTAGGGTCCGACTATCGCACGATTTTAAAATCGGTAGGTCGGACCCGATTTTTTCACCTATCGGCTCCGTCTAAAAAATCGGTACTGGGTTAATATCGTATGTGCCCCAGCACTAGAGCCCGACTATCGCACGATTTTAAAATCGGCAGATCGGACCCGATTTTTTTCACCTATCGTGCGATCGTCGGATCCGATGTTTAGGCCAAATACAAAATCGGATCCGACTAAAAAAAGTCGGTACTGATTTGCGAACCTGTTCGCAAATCAGAGCCAATTTTTGAAAAGTCGCAAGACAATTTTTTGACGCATTTTTCTAGCAATACAATCGGCTCCGATAAATCGTAATAGTGTTACTGCAAACATCGCACGAATACGGTATCGCAAGACAAATCATTGACGCATTTTTCTAGCAATAAAAAATAGGCTCCGATGAATCGTAATAGTGTGACTGCAAACTTGTCTATTTTCAAAATCGGAACGTCCAGTTCCGATTTTAAAATCAGCAAAATCGGATCCGATTTTAAAAGTCGGACCCTAGTGTGACTGGGCCATTAGTCGTGCAAATAGTTACGTCATGTTCTGGTAGGGGTCGGGGGTGAAGATAGTACCTGCTACTATCTTTACCACCATCCCCTGATAATCACACCTCTGTGCCCCTCCCCATAAACAGATTGTGTGCGTAAACCATTTACGGGTAACTACATAATGTTTAAACTTATCTTTCGTCCAGATTTAGTCGGCAAAAATGTTTTAGAGTCTAACGCCGGATCGTTTTTTGTTTTTTTACAAATTTTTGAAAAAAAAGTACTTTATGTCAAGAATATCTCATTCTACCTAGATGGTTTCTTGCTTTTCTAAATGTATCTCTTCAAAAATACTGTAAATGCCTAAAATACTGTATATATATATATATATATATATATATATATATATATATATATATATATATATATATATATATATATAATTATATATATATATATATATATATATATATATATATATATATATATATATATATATATATATATATATATATATATATATATATATATATATATATATTGCATTAATAGAAGGTCCAAATACATTTGCCAATGGCAAAAACTTGTTCGCCCTAGTAGCTAGGGGCAGGCTGAAATAACATGCACATGACAAAAACACCACCTTACGCCTATCAAGAACAGCTTTTCACGAAAGGAAATATCATCATTAGGGACATAGAAGGAATCAAAATTGTGATGCCTCTGGTAAAGTTACCGATCCATTCGATGAAGACATCTTTTTCAACTGATCTCTTGATATACCACATGGAACAAGTAATAATCGCAAAATTTCAAAGCCGCGATTCAAAATGAAGACTAGTATAGTAAGAATAATGTCTTCATGTCAAAAATCTGAGTAGACGTACTACTTTCAATCTGAAATGAAACAAATACATTCACTGTGCCTTTAATTGGTATTGGACGATTCATCATGGTTCCAGCTTTAGTGGTTCAATTTCCTGCAAAATGGCACTGTCTGTACTGAACCGTTCATGCAGGTGCTCAGAGACATAAACACCCGTATACAGGTATGGTGTTATACACTGCCCTACATCCATAGATATGCAAAGCCTGGGTAGGTTATGTATACCCTAGACTAGGCTCCTAGTCCCTGTTATGTTCACCTTCCCTTATGTGTTGACCAAGCACTGTGGTGTGGTACCAGGTTTGGTAGAAAGATGGCACCACCTGCTCCTCCTATCTTGATATGTCATAATCAAACTGAATCCTGGTGAGATAAATGTAAACTAAATTGACCGCTGTGGCTACCTACACTATTTGGTGCTTGGTAACAGAAAAAAAACATAACAAAAAATACATATGTCATAATCAAACTGAATCCTGGTGAGATAAATGTAAACTAAATTGACCGCTGTGGCTACCTACACTATTTGGTGCTTGGTAACAGAAAAAAAACATAACAAAAAATACATATGTCATAATCAAACTGAATCCTGGTGAGATAAATGTAAACTAAATTGACCGCTGTGGCTACCTACACTATTTGGTGCTTGGTAACAAAAAAAACATAACAGAAAAATACATATGACAGCCTAGAAATCTAGGCTATGTATACCCCAGTCTGCTATATCGGAGAGGGAGAGAACCAATTGGGCGACCACTCCCATCCAAAGGTGATTTCATTGATTGGCAACCAAGGCGGCAAATAAAAATAAACGATTCATGTATCTGAAAATAGATGGCAGCACTTGATAGCATTGAGGATAACACGCTCCTGCTTGAAAACCAGGCAGGGTTCCGCAGAAATTATTTTCCAATGACCATATGTTTACCCTTAAATGTATCATTGACCTGTACTTGAGCTCAGGTAGAAGATTGTTTTGTGCATCTGTTGATTATCGAAAAGCATTTGACACATGCAGTCAATAGAACTGCTTTAAGGAAAAAATTACTTCCTTATAACATCTCTGGTAAAATATTCCAGGCAATATCAAACTTATTGCAATGCAACAAAGTCATATACAGCCCATAAGGGTAAAATATATATTTTTTCTACTCGATTGTAGGTGTAAGACAAGGTGGAAACCTTTCTCCCCTATCGTTTGCTATGTTTTGAAATGATATGGAAGATTTTTTCAGACAACACAATGGAGGTACTTCCCTAAAATCAATTGAAAAACTTGACAAAGATAGCAAAAATGGGGAGTTTGCCGGATACCTTCTTAAACTCTTTGTGCTCATGTACGCCGATGACACAATATTATTGGCTGATAATGAAATAGACATGCAGAAACTTCTTGACTCACTCTGTGCTTTTTGTGAACATAATAAATTACAAGTAAACACTGATAAAATAAAAGTCATGATATTTACACCATCAAAGGTTAGATTAAAGAATTTAACCATGTTTAAAAGGGAAGACACAAATCCAGAGAGGGTGGAAGAATATAATTACCTGGGAATGATATTTACTTGGAATGGGTAATTTACCAAAGAAAAAACGAAATTAGCAGTTAAAGCCACTATAGAGCCATATACTCGGTGAAAGGAAATGGGCGTAGGCTCAACCTACCAGTAGCAGGTTACTAAAACTATTTGACTTATGTGTGGCCCCCATTCTCTTATATGGAGCTGAAACTTGGGGATTTAGTAACATGTATGTCATAGAAAATGTACACACCAGGTTCTGTAAAAAAGTGTAAATATTGCCATAGTTTTTTTAAATTTAAAGAATTTTTGGTTTATTCAATGCCTGCCAGCTATGGCGATCGCATACTAATACATACTGTTGTTGTTGTGTTGTTTACTCGCATGTGAGTAGACTTACAAATAAGAGATGGTTAGTGTGACCTCCGTTCCAGTACATTGGAACATCTGGGAGGATTTTCCTGTAAAAATAAAGTGTTATTGCACATAGAGAATATATCTAAGACCATTCATTTACCAAGAGATGCCAGTCTTTTTCAAATTTATCTGTATTGTTTGTTATATTTGCCAAATATTTTGAATGTATATATTCTTGTTTCAATAAATTCTTAAAATTGAAGAAATTTGGTGTTTTGTCTTTCAATTTTGCAGAATAAATCGTTATTTTGGCATACAGTATAATGATTGAAATAAGACGGCTTTTGTGGATGTCACCTGTTATAATGCTGTTTTCGGTTAGCGTATAATCCCGTACACCCAGGTGGTTAATCCATCTTTCTACATCCGACCAGAGTTTTTTAGATTTTTCGCAATAGAGAATCATGTGTGAATTGCTGTCTAATTCTGTATTACACATGTTGCATCTCGGATCTTTTTTGATGCCTATTTTAAATAATCTGTCATTTGTGAAAAATCTCTGGTGTAAAGTTCTAAATTGGATGTATTTTGCGTAAGTATCGCTTATTAGGGTGCTGTGTCTTTTATAGGATTTGGAAATCTCGGCCGGTATTAAGTTAACTTCTATGCAGACATTCCACTTGTTACAGTTTTCCTCTATTATGTTGTAGTGTCTACCTTGTAGACTGCGGTATAAATTGGATACCCCCTTTTTATCCTTGGACACAATAGTATTGATATAACTATTTCTTGGTAATGTGGTTTTAACTTGAGGAAAATCCTTATACCTGAGAAATGATTTGATTTTTTTACAAAGACCGCCATATTCCAAGAAGTTGGTTTTAACTTGGTATATTTCACTGAAAGTTTGTAAATCCATCGGTTTGCCATATGTATCTACAATGTCGTTAAGAGTTCTGATACCCTTGTCAAACCATTCTTTTTTAAAATCAATTCTCAGATTAGGATTGAACCAAATAGGTACCTCATGTATAATATCCATTTGTGTAGTAATATCTGTTTTAAAAAGACATTAAATACTTGTAATGAAGTCTGACCAGAATGGATTATATATAATGTCTTCAATACGATCTAATTTATCCGGTCCATATGTAAAGACATCATAAAGGTCCCAGTATGTTGGGAATATAGTCCATTTTGATTCACTCTTGAGCATTCTTTTAGCCCATCCAAGCTTTAAAGCTAAGTCAAACTTTTCTAAATTGTGCAGTCTAAGGCCTCCATCTAGTATGTCAGCTTCTATTATTTCTTTTCTAAATTTAGCAGGTTTGTGGTTCCAGAGGAAATTTTTGAATAAGGTGTTTATTTCGGTGAAGAGAGTTTTTTTGGGACTCGGTAGGGACAGGAGCAGGTGGGTGATTTTTGATAGGAATAAAGATTTTATGACAGTAACTTTGCCATAAGGGCTTAGTTTGCGAGCTTGCCATAATCTTATCAATCTTTTGATATCTGTGATTTTTTTATCCACATTTAAGGTAGTAATTTCACCCATTTCATCTACATTGTAGTCGATACCAAGAACGGTGAACTTGTTGGTCCATTCCATTCCATACTTTCCTTCCCAATTCAAGCTCCTGTCCCTTGTTGCCCCAATTTTAACTGCTTTGGTTTTGTCTACATTAATACCTAAACCAGACACGTTTCTAAACCATCGTAATATACTCATGAGCCTTTTTATATCATCATGAGAACCTTCTAAAAACAACGTTGTATCATCTGCATACTGTGAGATGATAATTTCAGTGCCATGTACCTCTATTCCCCTTATGTCCCCACATTCCCTGATACAGTGAGATAGTAATTCCGCACATAAAACAAAGATATACGGGGAAATCGGGTCACCTTGACGACACCCCCTGGAGAGTTGTATATTCCTGGACAAGTGACCATTGTTTTCGATAACAGAAGTTGATCCACTATGAAGAAGTTTAATCATAGTGATAAATCTATCTCCGTATCCAAACATTTTCATGCAGGAGTATATGTATGACCATTCTATAGTGTCGAAAGCCTTAGCGAAATCCAACACTATAATCAGTCCTTCTTTATTTTCCATTTCGCAATGGTTTATTGTGTCGTAAAGTAGTCTGGTATTGTCTCCTATAAATCGATTTGCAATAAATCCTGTCTGGTCTGGGCTTACTACTGTTTCTAGAGTTGTCTTTAGTCGGTTTGCAAGAATTGCAGAAAAAAATTTGTATGTGCAGTTGAGCATTGTCAGTGGTCTCCAGTTCTTTAGTATGTTTCTGTCTTTGCCTTGTTTCGGTATACAAGTGATTATCCCGCATTTTATATGCTTTGAAAGAGTGTCAATTTTAATAGAGTGTGAGTATGCGCGAAAAATCCAATGGATTAATTCATGACTGAAAGTCTTAAAAAATTCATTTGAAAATCCGTCTGGTCCAGGTGCTTTGTTTAATTTTGAGTGTTTGATTGCGTATTCTAGTTCGTCTATTGTAATGTCAGAGTCCATGAGTATTCTGTGATTCTCTGGTAGTTTCGGTATGTTTGTAGTTAAGTAGTCATATTTAGAGTCTGTAATTGGTGTCGTTCTTTTTGCTGTAAATAGGTCACTATAAAATGTGTACTGCATCTCCATGATTTCCTCAATGTCTGTGTGTGTATCTCCATTCTGATCGATCAATTCAGGAATGGATTTATTGAGGAAGTTTTTTTTTTCGAGGTTAAGGAAAAATCTGGACGGTTTCTCCCATTGGGAGTTTATTGTCGCCCTTGAGCGTATCATTGCTCCATTGAGTTTTTTTTCTCTCCATTGTTCTAGTTCCTCTTTTTTGCTGTCTAAGTAATCTGATAATACTTGCCTATTAGTCAGGTCACTATTGGAGTCAATTGATTTTTCAATTGTTTCAATGCTTTCTATCAATTTATTTTCATGTATTCTATTCTCCCTTGCTTGTTTTTTGGAGAATTTGATAGTTTCCCCTCTTATTTGGCATAATAGGGTGTCTAGGAATAAAGCATCATTGATATTTATCTCCAAGTCTGTTCCAATATTTTTCTCAACATACTCAGGATGGTATATAGGCAGTGCATATGTTGCCTTGGCTAGATTGATCTCTTTCCTGACCATATTTAGGTAATCCTGATTTTCTAGAAGTTTGTTATTAAACTTCCAGTTGCCTCTTCCTCTTGGTTGTTTTGAGATATTTAGAGTGAGTTCAATTGGTGAGTGATCACTCCTATAAGCCGATCTTATTTCAGCTTTAGGGCATAATCCCATTAAGTTCTGAGATACTAGACAGTAGTCTAGTCTTGAGCGTTTAAATGGTTTCTTTGAGCCCCATGTAAATCTTAAAATATCAGGATTTTGTTCTCTCCAAATATCAATCAATTCTCTGGAAGAGATCAAGTTTTTTATTTGCTGATTAATAAGTTTATGCCGTATGAATTGATAATTGTATGTGTCAATTATTTCAAGTGGAGTATTCCAATCTCCCATCCATACTTGGTTGTCCAATAAATCAGCATCTAGTTTTATTAATAGTTGTTCTAGCCATTTTGAGTCGTCAATGTTAGGACCATAGACATTTATCAAGGAGAAGCAGCATAAGTCAGGTAGTTCAATGTTAATTAGTAAATAGCGTCCGTCTTTGTCAGATACAGTGGTAAGTATTTTGTGTTCAAAAGTGTTGTTGATAATAGTACTGACCCCCTTTGAGTTTGTCGATGTACCTGCACAATAAAAAGTCACATTCCATTCTTTACTCAGTTGTGGGATGTCATCAGGGACCCAATGGCTTTCTTGGACAAGAATTATGTCTAAATGTTGTTGTTTGAAAGAGTTGAAAAAATCAAATCTTTTACTTTCCTGTCTAAGACCCCGTGCATTTAAAGATTGTATACACAATCTATTATGTGGGATATCTGTCTATCAAGGAGTAAGGACACAGGTAGAGGGCTGGCAAGCAACGAACAAAGTTTTCAATAACTCCCAAAAATTCAAATTTAATTCTGAACATAACATAATATAACTTGCAGGAATACATCTTGTGTGGTTGTATGTATTCACTGAGTAGCTAGAGAAAGAAACTAACTAACTTACCCACACTTACACAAACGTTTGCAAGTAGGATACAAGCTAAGTAAATGAAGAAGGGGAACAGAAAAAAAAATCAAAGTAGAAATATCAGAAGGATATTTTCTATATACTTTAATAAAAGAGAAAAGGGGAAAAAGAAAAAAAAAATAGTAATTTAGACATTATCGTCGTCCGTCTGTCGACTTGGTAATATGGAAAGTAACAATTAACAGATCAATTAAGTACTTCCTGTAGAGCTAGTTAGGTCTAACCTAACCCATATTTAAGTAACAAACCCAAAAAATAAAAATAAAAAATGTGATACCTTTAAAGATTACCTTGAAGTTGCATACTTATACAAGTGAAGTGCCTTGCACTCATAAATGGCTTAAATACAATAAATAAATAACATGTGATGGGTTATAAGAATTACCACAAATCTTACAGTACCTTGTCAGTGCCATTACAGTTGAATCAATCAGTGCCACAGAGGAAAGGTCTATCTGTTTACTGGCTTGTATCCGGTTTATCCATCCTCTGTGGCACCCAGTGAGTAAAGAAATGACTGTATTGCATAGACAGGTACACCAATGTATATTGATGTATGCCATGGAATTATCCATGTAATGTAACCTGTAAACATTTTAACATGATTGATAAACCTAATGTAGAAAAAATAAAGAGAATTTGCTGAATTGTATGTTAACACAGTCAATAAAGATATTTGGCCAGATACCCAATTGGTATTGCTGTAATAAAAGATATGCCTTTATCTTTAGTATACAGGTGAGACAGCTTATTGCAGAATTACTGACATACACACCTATTATAAAGAGTACACATTTACCTTTATAACACCAAAAGAATAGCATATTGCAGAATAGCTGATAAACATAAACTTAAAACTTAAATTGATGTAACCCTCAACCTAGGCTTGTATGGGCTCACCAGACACAAACATGCTCACAATTATGTGCATGTGTGGCTGGAGTGTCCATCCAATACAGTATAGGAACAATCATGGGTGGGGCATACATCAATCCAAGAATATATCAATTACTTATAATTGTCATGTTGCATGATTAAATGCCCCTTGTTATACATAAAATGAAGTAAACAGTAATGAATACCAATTAAGGGTAATGAATACCAATTAATATTGCCATAGTTGCTTTATTTATTAAGAACTTGAGCGATTCCCTCTTCAAATTACAGCCACAATTAGAGTACTTAATTATTGGAACAAAGTGATTAATGGCAAGAAAGACAAAGTTTGCTTCCTAATATATAACATGATGAAACATCTTAAGTTCTTAACTGTATAGGGAAATACACCTCACCATGGTAAGGATGTGTTAAAAGTACGTTAGAAAATAGGGTGAGTCCAGCACTTAACTATAGGGCATATAGTAATCGGTCTCTCGCTACATATCCATTCTTTTCTTCATCCAAGGTATTGACTTACTGTGCTGCGCGGCAGCACAGAAGCCAGCACTAACGAAAGTGTGGTTTTTGTGGTTACAGTCCCAAGGGATACATTGTTCCAAGCTATTTTTGGGATGGCTATCCTGATCAGTTGCACACCTGATCAACTGAAGTGCACATGTTCTCCTCTGCTTGCTGTCTCTCTTTGAAGTATTAAGGTGATAATGTAGTACACCAAGATCATCAACACTAGGTGGTGTCTTTGGCTGGCCCCTAAGAATGGATATCAAAACAAAAGTTTGCACATGAGCGGTGTTCCCTCCCCACGAACCTCGACTTAGAAAATTTCAATTGTGGTAAGGTCAAGAGGCCCTTTGGGCATTCCGTGTTAAAGTGGTCCTAAACGACATGGCTGTCTGCTTTAACCATGCAGATTCATTCAGCCTAGATCATTTTGACCAAAATTTTCATCTCATTTTTTGGCTGAAAGTGAATAACGATACAGTCTTCGAAGCCAGTATTTTAGAATATGACGGATATGAACCCCCTCTAGGTGAAAGGTCATATCACAGGTATCTTGAACTCTGACAGGACCTGAAAATCAGCATTTACTATGTAAACCACGTGCTGTTAGAAATTTTGAGGCTTATGGGAACATTCAAAAATGTTTTTAAAATACCCATCGTGCAGATTCCCGGTTGAGGTAGGACCTTGCACCTTACCAAAGACATGAATAATCACATAATAGACTCTCATTTTCAAGTAAAGGGTAAGTCTTGACATTTTGCCAAAAAACGAAACACATCCAGATATGTTCTTTAAGGGTGCCGCATTAACTCAAAATAGTCACTTATTGATAAGTTTACCATTATTCGGCAACTATGAGATGTAACCTTTACAATAGCATGAGATGAAAATTTTGGTCAAAAAAAAATCTCGAAGGAATCTGCATGGCTAAAGCAGACAGCCATGTCGTTCGGGAGCAATGTAACAAGGAAAACCCAAAGGGCCCTGCCTTTTGTGCTCTTGAGGTTACAACAATAGAATGTTGCCAGCTCGAGATTCGTGGCGAGTGAACACTGCTCATCTGTCATCTTTTGTTTTGATATACGTTCTTAGGGGCCAGCCAAGGACACCACCTAGTGGTGATAATCATGGTGTACTAGACTATCACCTCAGATATTCAAGTTTTAAAAATGCCCCGTGTATCGAGTAGGGTTCTACCTTAAGCTGGCCAAGGAGAATGGCTCTAACTATAAGAAAGAAAGCCCCCAATTTCTCAAAATATGAGAATTTTGGTTAGTATAGTTGGAGAGGTGTATAATATATTGCTCAATCTATCAGCACATACATACATATACATACATAATTTTCTTATCTATCTATCTATATCAATGTATGTATGTATGTAAACATGTGTGTGTATGTATATATATATATGTATATATATATATATATATATATATATATATATATATATATATATATATATATATATATATGAATGTATGTATGTATGTGTTTGTTAAGTATTCTCTTAACCATTCCTAGTAACAGCTTGGATTAAGAAAAGAATGGATATGTAACGAGAGACCAATTACTATATGCCCTATAGTTACATGCTAGCCTCATGCCAGGACTAGCAGATAAGGCAGCAGCACGAGGTCACGTGGGAACAAGGACCAATCAGGGCTCCCGCATCGATTACATTACAGAGAAACCTTATCTCCACCACCTGCTGGGGGTGCCCAGAGCACCTATTAGCGACTATTAATTGACACTGGTTGAGGCTAGCATGTTCAGGTTGACCGGCTGGTTTCCATTCCATGTGTTGGTCTTCTAAGGTAACAGTTACCCAACTCTAATAACTGATTCATCTATTGACTTCATTCTTTTCTAATACATTTTAGTTATATGAAGAGTGAACACCCCCCAATCCGAACAGTGAACACTTTTTGGGGGCAAAAATGGTCCTGAGAACCTCCTATAGTGAACGCTATGGGTAACAGTCAATTGCACGTAGTGTGTTTTTCTACGGTCAACGCTTATTACCTCCACTCCAGGTTAGGTTTAGCATCAGTGATTGCAATTGCATTTGTGTTGGATTGTTGTTGCTTAAGACATGGGATTATCACTGTCCTGTGGATATGAGTACTGCGCAGTGAGTGGATGATCAAAAGCTAACCCTAACTCGAGATCTCATTCATTAAATACAATGTACACCTAAGTATTATAGTGAATGATAATTAATATTCTGCACAATAAAAGGTGACAATGCTCAATCAGAAATCATTACTTTCCTATATATATATATATATATATATATATATATATATATATATATATATATATATATATATATATATATATATATATATATATATATATATATATATATATATATATATGTATATATATATATATATACATGTCGTGGGCCGGTCCCAAGGCGTTCGCTCTTCCGATGTTTTACTGTACATCCTTTTTCTGGAAGTTGAGACTGATTTGCCAGTGTCCATTGGTCGAGAAACCTAAGCCCAACTCATAGTTATTCAAGTTGTTCTCATATGCTTTAAAAAGATGCAATAAAGTGGGTAAGCGCTTACCGTTTAGTGCACGGTATGCAGCGCGTAAGTTCTACTTAGTACAGAGAGGTAAGTAGTACTAAGGTGGTAAGTAGGACCGGTGCATATGGCCATAAGGCAATTAACTGATGTGTGTACATATGTTAATGTAAACTGTCAAGTTCGGGTCACGTAGTAGGCAAACACTATAATAGTCAATAAGTGGTTCGCGATGGAAGGGATTTATCTGGGACTATGACTTCTTAATCTGTCCTAGGATTAAGGTTACTCGTCCCATCTATGTCGGTTCATGTCCGGGGTTCATGTGCAGTTTGAACATTGTTACAAGGCAGGATGATGTCAAGAAGTCGAACAACTATACTATATGTGGAACTCTGGGGAAAGTGAAACGCGTTTTACACAATTGTAAAAACCTGGTATAAACTGCGCCAATTTTAAAGTGGAAAATGTAACACTTATCGTAGACACAAACATGTATTTATCTGTAGCTGCTTTCAATCACAAAATTCCGTTTCAATTAACTAACTGCGAATGCCTGTCTATCATACAATTGATCGGAAACGGATTATTTTCCACCTTAGATCCGGCGCAGTTTATACCAGGTGTTGATAGTAGTGTAAACACTTGTTTCACTTTCCCCAGAGTTCCACATATAGCATTGATTGATCAACTTCTTGACATCATTCAACTTTGTTCAAACTGCACATGAAATGCTTATTGCTTTGTTCTCTGTACCTCGCAAACTCATTCTGGTAC
This sequence comes from Maea johnstoni, assembly GCA_963942565.1. Classification (NCBI taxonomy): domain Eukaryota; kingdom Metazoa; phylum Annelida; class Polychaeta; order Spionida; family Magelonidae; genus Maea; species Maea johnstoni. The sequence continues at coordinate 28,753,304 of OZ012684.1, forward strand.
GCACCTGAAATTTGCTGACTGCTCGCTGTGTGAACCTGATGTATATGTCGCTTTATAAACGTGCGGCGCTGTCAAGCCTGTTTATTTGTCTTTAAAATTTGGAATTTCGGAATTTTGTTTTTCGCCACATTTATGTCAATTGTGGCTAAGTTGTGACTAGCCAGTTGTAAGTAGAGGAGGAAACCGGATTACCCGGCGAAAACCACCGCCTAACCCCAAGTCACTGGCAACTTTCTCACATGCCCAGGCCGGGATTCGAGCCCAGGCAGAGGTGAGAGACAACGTGCAGTCAGTGGCGGCGCCATAGACCACACGGCCGTCACAGCAGGCCTCTTGTCATTAAAACTAATATATAACTTTGTACTGTCGAAGAGGAAGCGGAGATGGGAGAACATGGTATAGGGGTAAAGATTGGGATGGTGGCCTTGTGCTGATTATAGTTGAGGCCTGAATGTTTCTTGGTTGGCTGAGTAATAATTCTTATGGGGTTTTTTCTTCAGATATTTTACAAAATTTGGTTTTGTCAGAGAGATATCGCCAAATTAGTCTTTTGTTGACAGCTAACAGAAATGAATGGGTTAAAGCGACGAAAATCTCTATACAAACTTGATTAAGGAGCAACCTATGCGCAGCGTACTGACTGATGGATTGTGTACATTTCCTGTCTATAAACCAGTGTCCACTTGTACCGCCTACTTTGTGTGTGCCTTTTTACTTATAATGTATATAAAGAAATATTATTGTCAAACATCAGTCGGATAAGAGGTAAATATGCAAGCCAAGGAGATAATCTTTAAACATACACACTGAGAGGGACTAGGAAGAACATTATCTAAAACAGCCAAATATAATATTGGATGTCCCCAAATGGAACGTTCCTCATATTCGTATCTCGTTCACTTGGGATACTCTCTCATTCACGATATACTAGCCTAGATTTATACGCTGTCATATGTATTTTTTTATTTTTTCAAGTTTTCCTGTTGCCGGGCACTAAGTGGCCAAGGTGGCCAGTGTAGCCAAATTACTGTAATTCACATTTATCTCACCAGGTGAAAAGGTCTGTCTGAGCCTAAAATCTCTCGAGATAGAAGGACTATGTGTTGCCATCTATCTTCCATTGCTTGTACAATACCACATTGCTTGGTCAACGCAACTTTTTGGGGTTAAGGAGCCTAATCTAAAATGAGACTGTCTCGTTTCCATGAAATCATACTGTCGACATAATAATCTCGTTTCGTGGAAACGAGGTACTGTCGTAGAAATCAATTCAACTCGTAAAATAAAGCACGAACAGTTTCTACATATCTCTGGTATATGAACTTTCGGTACATCAATTTGTCTGTGACTTGGGGGTATTAGGCCAAGTTAATCCGGTTTCCTCCATCATTAACAACTAAATATTCACGATTTAGTCTAATTAGCTACTATAGATGATATTCCAAATGTTATCATATCAAATACTTCCATTTTCAAGTTCCTCCAGATCACCTTCGCTGTTGGCACTGTAGTTGGTGAACCCCGCTGGAAGATACGGGGAGGGTAGTTTCACATCTTCACATGGCGGCTGGGTGATGCCGGCTGCGCAATGTGTCTGCAAAAGAGCTCTTTCCTGCGCATATGGTTCGACCCGGTCGATTCATTCATTTCGCAGACATTGAGGTATTTGGTGCAGTCGACCTTGGCCTGCGAATATTTATCTGCAAGAAAAACGTGCATTTTCCCCAGTGACGACTGTCTGCGACAATACCTCGTTATACAGGTTCTAAGTTCATTTTTTTGGTGAGTATCATTTATAGTCTATTGATTGCAATATACTGATATGACAGGTTTTGATATCAACTGATCAAGGGCAAGGTGCTAGCTTGGATATGGGAACATGGCATGGCATGTCCACTATATGGACCATTCATGGTATTAAAATGTCATCAGCGATTGTTCAGCCAAGTGGTAGTACCATGGGATATGTGGCAAGATGCACTTTCATAGTGCCAGTGTGTTAAAGTTGAATGGGATGACCTACATACATGTGCATGTATCATATTACTTTCAGAAACTCCAGGTACATCATGACATATCTATATACATGGGCAGTTCATCTGCTTCAGTGCTTGTCATTTTGATGATTTCCCAGGTAAGCGTCATATTTGTTGAGGCTATTATTGGCATCAATGCGACAATAATTACTTGCTGACCTATGGTTTAAAAAAAATTAAATTTGCCCTGTGAGGGGAGTATTTAAGGAATCATACAAGTGACCACAGACATGGCTATGATATTTTTATAACCCAGTCCAAGACCACCTGCCCCCCCCCCCCTCCCCCACTTTCTTGGCTTAAAGTGCTTGCAATTTTATGGACCTATTCTTTCTGTAAGAAAGTGATAAAAGGAGGCATCTGATCAATTCTACACATGATGCTAATTGCACAATGATTGATTGATAATTGATATCACAAAATTTATATCACCTAATTCATAAATGGGTTTCCAGGTAATGTCATTGGCTATATAGATATTGGGACATGGCTCACTAACTGGTCTTTGTGGCAACTGTTGAGCCATGTAGAGTATTTTAGGAGCATTGTCCCTGATACTCACCTCGGGTCACCCCACAACCCTATTGCTCAAGCCACAGGTGTGACCGGAAAACCTGTGAACCTTACAGCCATGGCCCTGGGCGATAGCTTTACATCTTTCTAGAAGGAGGGGGGAGGAGCTGGTATAGGGCCTCTGCTGGATGGTGTCAAAGGGTGTGATGGCCACTACTGTTTCTCAAGTTTACTTCAAGAGTCGTGTGAAACAACTTCTCATTATCTTGGAGGTGATCAGTGGTTTACACTGAGCATTGGCTATTGAGGTTATGGCTAATATTAGAAAAGGTTACTAACAAAAATGTGTGATTTACAAGGGTGGATCCAGGATTTTTCATAAGGGGGGGGGGGGGGGGGGTCAGTTCACACTTAGTTTTGCGGTTGACCACCAGGTGGTGGAAGGGTATGAGTTCAGGGGTTGACCATATGGGAGGTTCACACTTAGTTTTGTGGTTGACCACCAGGTGGTGGAAGGGTATGAGTTCAGGCAAGGTAGCTTTGGCAAGGATATGAGCATATATACCTGTAGATAGTTGTATCAAAGTTTGATACAACTACCAGCATACTTAAAGGTGTGCTGTAAAACCAAGCAGGAACAACATCTTTCAGTCAAATACTTCTCAAAATAGTGTTTCTATATGTCAGACCCAGAGGTGAATGGGTTAAACGATGGTCTACTCTAGCATTTTAACTCTAGTGGGAATTTTCAGTCATGTATTTCAAATTGGCATTTATAGAAATTCCTAGCAATACCTTTTGGATATGACCTTCAGAGGTAGTGGGTGTTCACATGGGTGGCCGTGTGCTCAGTCAGGTTGCTGCCCAAGACCTTGACACCAAAATTCCAGGCTTTGTGAGTAAACAGTGTCAAGCATACTCCTCAGAGATGAAGTGAGTGCACAAGGTAATGCTGAACCAAACATTTGATATAGTTAACCTGTTCTTGTCTGTAGTACTAGTGCCACCAAAAGCCGGGCTTATTATTTTGGTAATATTTTTCTGATCTGAGGATTTTTTGGAAAATGCTCAAAAGAGATACTAAATCTTAATTATGAAGTAGTTTCTGAAAGTATCAGTGATCCAGAAGACTCAGAGTCCTTTGAAGGAGAAATCTAGGTATGGATGAGTTAACCCATTCATGCCCGGGTCTCCTTGACAATTGCACTCTGTATCTATATTATATCTTCAATCAATCATAAATTTACAGGAAATTTGAAGAAAAAGTCTGGTTTAGATTCTGATTTACATATCTCCACCATATACTTCCCCTATTTATGTAAATAGATCTCTCTGGAATCATCAAGAAACTGAAAAAAATCTCACTGTGGGCCAACTGGTGAGCAATTTGAGAATTAAATCAGGGTAAACACAGTTTAGAGTTGGTAAAGTTTTCATGTCAAATATATAGAGATGAAAAAATTCTTGGCCTAGGACTAGGCTATGCAAGTGTGTGCTCTAGCGAGCGTTGGCCTGATGGAGTCAAGAGGTGGCTGTCACCATATTTCAACTTCAAATGAGCTCAGCTTTGACAGGTCAGATAGGTATAAATAGGTTAATTAACTCATGCCTATGAAAACTAAAGGAGAGGGGGGGGGGTTGAGGTGGTTGTAAAGGGTGTATAGATTCATTAGACAAGTGATAACTGATTCTGATCTAAATAATAGTTTCTTGAGTCTGATTTGGGATCGGTAAGACATTAGACTATGACATATTGGAGGATCCAGCTGCAGCAGACATGGTTGTTTGATATCTGGCATGCTTTAGTCGTGGAAACATGTCTTTTCTATCAGTTTATGACTATGTTGTGGAAGCATGTCAGCAATGTGTGTAGGTGGTACAACTTCCAAGTATAGGTTTTCACTCCCGACAGAAAGATTTGGAAGTTACAAAATAGAGAGGGATCGTTTCAACACACTAAATTTCTCAAATGAGGCGACTAGAATAAAATATGTGGTATATCTTGAAGTTAAAAAGTCATCCAAAAATCTCCCTAGAGATCCATGAGATTTACTCTATTGAGTCCGGCATGATCAGACAGAATAGGGAGGTGCATCATGGGAATTTTCCAATTTTGTTTCAGATGGAAGGGGTGGGTCAAACAGGTTTCTATATGTATATCTATCTCTCTCTATCTATCCTTCTGCCTGTCCATCTCTCTCTCTCTCTTTCTCTCTCTTTC
>OZ012684.1:28758273-28878273 GCA_963942565.1 Maea johnstoni
CTCTATCGGATGAATTATACACTTATTTAATACTAGACTGATTTTTTATCTTGTTTGATACCGGCAAACATAGGAGGTCCAAGGGAAGCACTTTGGTATTTCAGGGGTGCATACGCTCATTATCAAAATTTAAAAATGCCCCTAAAGCACTGATTTCTGGCCAAAAAAGCACCCTTCTTTCAATAAAAATGCGCTGACTTTTTCCAGTAAAAATGCGCTGACTTTTTCCAGTAAATAAACATCCCTTCTTTTATCAAAACATTGACATTGGATGAACGGGAACACATATTTTAACTTCAGATTTTATAATCCTCTGCCTGTTTAGCGGCAGCAAGTGGCGGCAGCAAACTCGGAAGCCCAGTCATTTCGGGAATCACTCGGCGTCAGAGCCGCGTATATTTAAGGGGATTTTCACCCCCCCCCCCCCCCCCCCCCCCCCCATACTTCGTGCCTGGGTACAAAAAAGTACCCTTCTTTTACAAAATTGCGGACATGCGGAGGTCTTAAAAAGACCCCTTCTTCCGCGAAATATGTAACGCCCCCGGGAGCACACGTGTAGTTATTTCTTGAATTCAATTATAATATCAGGTGCTAAGCCACCTTAAGCACTATGTTTATGATTATTATCACACAATTTTTGTTCCCAGTTTGTGTATTTATTTTTGTATAAGGGCAATATACCCCAATGTTGCTATTCATATTCATGCACCATTTATTAGTATTACTTTGAATGTATGAAACTTCTATGAGGATATACAGTCAATAAACATTCATTCATTCATTTCGATGTGTTAACAAATTTGCTTGTTTTTTTGGCAAGTGATGGAATGGGAATTAATCACGAGTGGTAGGGGATAGTTGCCATACAGAGCCTAAATCACAGTCAGCAGCCAAAACCTTGCCCTACAGGCTTGATTTTGGCTGCTGACTGGACGGGCACTGTATGGCCACAATGACCTTCGACTTGTGATCAATTCCTACAACACTCTACACAGATGTTAACATACATTTAACTACACACATAACTACGACCAGTTTGCACGAAAGCGGCTTATGGGATAAGATTTTTCACTTCAAAAAGCTATAAGTATTGGCACATTCACAGAAAGTGGTATTACTTCAATCCGCTGCATTCGGGTAACCCATGGTCTAGAGGGACCTGACTGTTGCGTTAAATACTTTCTTTCAATGGGTTTAAATCTACAATACTGTAGCGACTATTACGTATCATATGGTTGTATGAGTTCCCTTTGACAAAACCGGTACCTGACTGATACCTGGATAAAAAAGCTATAAGTATTGGCACATTCACAGAAAGTGGTATTACTTCAATCCGCTGCATTCGGGTAACCCATGGTCTAGAGGGACCAGACTGTTGAGTTAAATACTATCTTTCAATGGGTTTAAATCTACAATACTGTAGCGACTATTACGTATCATATGGTTGTATGAGTTCCCTTTGACAAAACCGGTACCTGACTGATGCCTGGAAAATCAAAAAGCTATAAGTATTGGCACATTCACAGAAAGTGGTATTACTTCAATCCACTGCATTCGGGTAACCCATGGTCTAGAGGGACTAGACTGTTGAGTTAGATACTGTAGAGTGGCTAATTTTTCTGTATGTTTTATTTTCCCGTTTTTTCCCCGAATACTATCAAACGGGAATAATTAACACAGGGAAAATCTATACAGATCATGTCCGGACTTAACAAACACTGAAAATTCTGACCTTAGTTAAATAGACTGGCCCAGCTTTATCTCGGAAGTGTCTGACTATTTTTACCCTTGAGTGGTAGCAGTCATCACTCATTGCAATGTGGCGGGGAACAATCGCTAATTGCACTGGATGACCACTGATCATGCTGTATCAGCTACTCAACCATGTGCCACTTCACAGATTACATTGCCGTTGATCTTTTTCTGGACGCCTCTCTAGACTGGTTATAGTCCCATCGACACGTGCGTTGCTGCAATTAAGGCCCCGCACGTGCAGGTACCCATTAATATTTACTCTCTGGTATACTAAAATTAAAGGTCTACATAAAACAGGAAAATTAAAAACGGAAAAAAACATGTCCACTTTTCTGAAATATTAGAAACGGAAACACCCAAAAATGAGAAATTAGGGAAAATTGTCACACGGAAAAATGAGCCATTCTACAGTACTTTCTTTCAATGTAGCAGTAATACTCAGGCATAGTGTAATTTGAAGAGACTGTATATGTGTGTGTGTACATATGTAATATTAATCTCAATTGGTCCATTACAACCTTTTTCTCATAAATATTGAATTGCAGATTTGTAGATGATTTTCATTTGTAGTACCATGAACTCCATAACAAGCTGAAAGGGGCGTTACCCCTTTCTGTTATGGTATATCCTCTAAACTTGTGCGATTCTATGCAGACTTCTTGCCATTGTTTTTTATATGCATGCAGTCTTCTATACCATTGTTTGATCAGTTTTACCTCTGTGAAATGTTGGAAGTGGTTTTATCATGCACAAGGGGTCCCTTGTATTGACATAAGTTGTCTAAGAAGGTGTAGGTTTGGCAGTATTCAGATTGTTTAGCACTTTGTTTTGGAGTATGATCTAATAGCTTAGTGAAATGCAACTGATCGCAATACTGTATAATTGGAATGTAACTGCTTCATACATTAGTAAATAGTTATCATACGGAACCATAGAACCTACAGTCCTGACAAGTATTTACACAATAAACTTTGTAGATGCAAAGCACGAAGATATCATAGATATAATAATAATAATAATAATATTGTCATTTGATATTGCGCCCTTTCCATATAAACATGCTCAAAGGCGCATTACATTCCATTGTCAAAGGATAGATGTTGATATCCACATAGTTAATTGATATATACATCTTTGAACAGATGTGTTTTCAGTTGTTGTTTAAAGATTGCCACGCTCCCAGCTGCCCGAATATTATCTGGGAGCTGATTCCATAGTTTTGGGGCACAGGCACTAAACGATCTGTCACCGTAGGTTTTCATGTTGTTTCTCGGCTCGCAGAGTAAGTTCTTGGATGTTGATCTCAGTGTCCGGGGTGGGACATACTCTTTCAGCAATTCCCTCAGGTAAGAAGGTGCAGTTCCATGCAAACACTTGTACGCCAGTAGGAGAATCTTGAATTCAATTCTCTTCCTGACTGGTAGCCAGTGCAGCTCCTTCAGTACCGGAGTGATATGATCATATTTCTTTGTGCGAGTGATCACCCTGGCAGCGTTGTTTTGTACTCTCTGGAGCTTACGTATTAGCTCTTCGGGTATTCCACAGAGAAGTCCATTGCAGTAGTCAAATCTTGAGGTTACCAGGGATATGACAGCACTCTTACTTGATTCTGCAGTCAAGTATTTTCTGATCCTTCCGATGTTTCGAAGGTAATAGTTTGCAGATTTGACTGCCTTTGACACACAACCCCTCATAGATATAGCTCTTAATTGATTAAGATTATGACCATTAATGACCTTCAAGCACCTGACTAGGACTTTTAGCTGAATAAATGGTATTCTGTTTTAGAGGATTTGAATTGTAAAGGGTAAGCTTTATTCACTGGAGAGCTCCTCAGGTGACAGCCATAATGAAATATGCCGCGGTTGAAATAACACAAAATATAAAAAATTCAAATGTATATCCGAAAATGTGTATTGAATACTATACAAATATACCCATGCTTCAATAGCCAATGTTTATAATTGGATAGTTTGGATCGTAACCTGTAAGGTTGATAATGGAAAACCTTCTTAGTTGTCAGGTAGGATGGAAATATGCTCGGACTGATATGGCCGCCGGTTTTATTTCAATGCAATTGAAGGGCCAATCTTAATTTTCATGACATGAAGGTGACTTCTGAGATTTTTAGGATCTCATTACATGAGAGAAGATCGATCGAATGGAATGGAAAAAACGTAATAAACCCCTCAGATAAGTGCTTATTAAACATGTTTTGATAAAGTTACCAATATATTAACGTTTCAGAATATGTCATGCTAATTCTTCAGGTTATTCATGGATTTATAGGAGTTCAGTGTATTATGGCATGTTGGCAAAATTGTGTGATGGCGTGACAACATCTCTAGGTGACAATCTTCATGGACCTTTATTACTGTCTAAAAAGAAAGAAGAAATGTATAAACAATGAGAAGACTAGGGCGCAGCCATGTCGATTCCCACATTCCTTGTTTATTATTAAGACAACACTAAGCTTACCCCACCTGATGGCAATTGAAGATTAGTGGGGAAACTGCCGATGCATCTTGCATTATATCCGTCAGCCTCCCCTGGGAATACTTCCCTTGTCTGAGCATAATGTATTCTCGATCACTTCCTGCTTCTTACAGAGACGGACGCGTCTTGGTATGAGAAATTAACCTCTCCAGGTTGGGGTTGCTGGTAACTTTTTTATGTAAAATACCACAAATGGTGAGTTTGAAATTTAAAAATTGACCGATGCACTTTTATATCAGACGATGCACCTGGGAGATTGATCGATGCACATGCAGGATGGAAACCGGTATGGATCCGCGCCTGGTTACTCACACCTATAATCTGTATCTCTGTAGTATATTGGTGGTTGCTTGTGATGCCTTCTCGGTAGGCTTTATTTACTATTGAAAGAGTATTTAAGGAGTAGGCACGCTATTTCTAATATTTATCGTAATAACAATAAGAAATACATTATTTTACAGGTTGGCTGTACAAACACATAATGAATGAGTCATATACTGATCAGTTCTGGACACAGTACCAGGAAGGATTTCCAACTGCAGGTGAGATATAACATTATAAATGGATAGATGTTTCACTTCTAAACAAAGTAACATTTCTCAATATATATTATATGTGGTAGGAGTAGCAGCAGGAGCAGTGGCTGGGGATGCATTAGTAGTAGTAGTAGTAGTAGTAGTAGTAGTAGTAGTAGTAGTAGTAGTAGTAGTCGTAGTAGTAGTAGCAGTAGTAGTAGTAGTAGTCGTAGTAATAGTAGCAGTAGTTAATTCAACATCTAACCAGCACATGTATATACATATTTTATATGTTTCTCTTATAAAAGTAGTTGCAGCAACATCAGTGAAATTATTAGCAGTTGTAATACCAGTAGTAGTACTTATACAGCAAATTGTTTGCACTTGTATATTCCTATATATTATTTTTTTCTTTAAAAAAGGTATTAGAAGCAACATCAGGGGTGGAAGTAGTAGAAGTAGTATCAGCAGTCATAGAAGTAGTAGTAGCAGTAGTAGTAGTAGTAGTAGTAGTAGTAGTAGTAGTAGTAGTAGTAGTAGTAGTAGTAGTAGTAGTAGTAATAGTAACTTAGTAGTAGCAATAACTTAGTTGTAGCATTGGTAGCAGTAGTAGTGTCAGTTGTAATAGCAGTAGTAACAGTTACAGCAGAAGTTATATTTAGTAGTGGCAACAGCAGCTGCACAAGTAGTAAGAGTAGGATCACAGTCAGTGGTGTAGTAATGGTTGTATGAATAGAATACATGCAGCTGTAGTGTTAGATGTAGTGTTGCTAGGATATGGTAATAGCACAGTATCTAGCCTGTAATGTTTATTCATGCCTGGTGTCACGCCTCTGTTTTGTCTTTGCAGATCCACGCACAAAACACTGGCTGTTGTTGAATAACTCACCCGTAGCAGTATGGTTACTCTCAGCTTTCTATCTGCTCTTTGTATGGCTAGGCCCAAAATACATGAGCAACAGAAAACCACTAGCTCTTAATAGCTTTCTGGTTATATACAACTTAGGCCTAATGCTTCTCTCAGTTTATATGTTTGTCGAGGTAAGTGTAGTATCAGTCGCCATTCATCGCCCTAGTATTAGGCCTAAAAATGATGATTAGTACTTGTTTACTGTAAAAGAGTCGAAAGAGTTATATTTGTGGAGTTGTTAGACTATACCTGCGTTCCAGTGAATGTGTTTATATTTACTAAGCCTAGAAAAATATATTTGTTTCCTGTAACGGTTCCGAAAAAATAGGGTATCTTGGTTGGTAGAAAACATTTTTTGGATTTTTTTTTGGTCAAAAAGTGTGTTTTTTGCATGTTTTACGATGGTTGGGAGGGCAGCAAAAAATTTAGGGTAGGGATTTTTTGGAATAAAAACTTAATAGGGTAGGGTTATAGGAAACAAACAACTTTTTTTAGGCCTTAATGTGTTGTTTGTTTTCAAATCATCATCAATATCACAAACAGTAGTCATTGGTGTAATCATAGCAAATTTTTACTATTAATTGAATAAAATGGGACTAGCAAGAATCTTGGATAACAGGAGTTCCTGTTGCTAGCTAGATACACCCTACTTAATATTAATTCTTATCAGTCATGCCTAGATTAACCTGGACAAAAAGTTGCTGAAATTATTACCGTGTTATAATTCTCCACAGAAACATGCTGATGTGAACATGCAGGCATACATGATAACACGCCTATCTACACTGTCTGTAGTAGACTGTGTGACAATCAATGACACTCTAAGCCTCCCATGTGTTATTTCTATGGGGGATCCTTAGCATGTTTAGACTGAACACCTGTTTAAGGCGCACAGCTGTTTGACACATTCAGTGCCAATAACCAGGTTTTTCAGATGCCACTCTGTCAGGGGTAGAAAGTATAGCCTATATACATGGTCCAACAATAATCTAAGAGAAATGGCCTCGTAAACGTAAGGCCTAAAAAGTTGTGTTTTCCCTTTAACCCTACCTAATCAGATTTTTACTAAAAAAAAATTCCACACATCCAACTCCCAATCAACATAAAACATGCATGAAACATATTTAAAAAATGATAATAATCCAAAAAAAAATTTACCTGTCGGCCTACCCTATTTTACCAGAATGTTACTGAAAACAAACAATTTTTTCTATTATTGATGGGAGGAGACTCTGGAATCTATTATAGCCCGACTCAGGATTTTTCTACTACCTGGACTTTAACAAAATCTTTGATAATGTAAGACCAATTCTCTAAGAAGACAAAAGAATCTTACGTTTTCACAAACTGAAATTGATTTCACACTCATCCTTTAATGTATTTCCTCAACTATATTTCCTTATCATACCAACCCTTGATGATGTTTCCTCAATTATATTTCCTTATCATATCCATCCTTGATAATATTTCCTCAATTATATTTTGTTATCATACCTATCCAGAATTAGTTCCTCAAACATATTTCTTTCTTTCTTGTCAGCATGTAAATTTAGCTACTAAAAACTTGAAAAACAACTAAATCCACACTATTTAAAACTTACTGTTTTAAAAAAAAACTTATTATTTCTGATAGCTTTGAATATTTCCTATCCTTCATACACACATCCTACATGGTTTGCCACTTCCTAAGACATGCAAACTTTTTAGTCATGGCACATCCTTTATCCATTCATTTCTAGAGTCCTTAGGCCAGTTAGATTCAACTTTAGGTAGGCACATAATGTCAGCTAACAACTGTCATGTGACAGTTATGCTAGTGGTGTCATGTTATTATAGTTTCTTTATACTGCTATACATACATATACTTCTCCACTAGGACCTATTCCTATAGTAATCTCTGATTTCAGATTTTCCTCAGTACGTGGCAGGCAGGGTATGACTATATATGTGCTGCGTACAATGCACAGACCATTCAGGATCCAAGGGAATACAGGGTGAGTAATAAATAATATTGCCGCATTATTCTTGTTCTAACACTTTCCATAAAATCTGCTTGAATATGAGAAAAATTTGATAAAAATTTTCCCATCCTCAAATGTAGATAAAAGGTGTACACGTGAGGGTCATATAAAACACTGTAGGCTATGAATTTGACAAAGGCTTGCTGTACTTATGTCATGGATAGTATAATCACAACCGCACAGCGTCATTGAAGTCAAAGTGAATTTTAGGTTGATTAAACACCCTTCCTGCTGCCACTCCTGTTGCTTAACAACTCCCTGGAGACAAAATGCAGATATCTGATTGGTTATGGAGTTGCTCTCTCCTCTCACTGTTTTTTTTTAAATTGTACTTTAGACTTTATTTCAATGATATTTTATCAAAAGTAATATACTTAAGAATTTTCTGTCAACTTTGCTTATTAGGTAACATTCGCATATCGCTCCTGCCATGAATTAATACTTCTGGAAGGTCTTTAACCCATTCATACTTACAGCAGCCAAAACTGCCTGACAACTTTGGTGAAATCTTTCTAACAAATGCAATATTTAGAAAATATTTGAAGGAGAATTGTTCATCTGAATTCTATCTACAACTTCTTCAAATAATTTACAAATTTATGCTTCATTCCAAAGTTATTGCCAAAAGTTTGACAGGTCCAGACGACAATTGTCAAGTAGATCTCCAGGCATGAATGGGTTAAGAGGGCAATTTGAGTGGGAGGTTGGTTTTACACCCTGGAGATACTGGATGATGGAGTCTGAATGGGAAACAGGGTTTTCACGTCTAATGCTGTACTAGTTGTTTACTCTCTTTTCCCATTGACAGGTAGCTGCTGTATTGTGGTGGTACTTTTTCTCCAAGGCTATAGAGCTTCTAGATACAGTGTTGATGGTTGTGCGGAAAAAGAACTCCCAGATATCATTTCTCCATGTGTTCCATCATGTGTCCATGCTCAATATATGGTGGTGGGTCACCATGTTTATCCCGGGAGGTTTATGTGAGTAGTCCTGTGTAGCTGCTTAGCTCCTTTCCCTTATATTCCCAATTTTTAGTTAAGGTGAACCGCAATCTTTTGATTTTTATGTCATGAAACTCTGTATTGAACTCTGCAGCTTACCATCGCTCACTATAGCCTACCATGAACGGGAATTTCTGCAGCTGAGCTAAGTTTAACGGAATAAGGTCCCTGGTAGGCAGGCAGTATCAATGAAAATATCATTGACATATGTTATTACAGAATTATCAATATCATATCATATTATAGAGATGTGTAGAATAATGCCAATGCGAGTAGAATGTGCACTGATGAATCAAACCACCATTTGCACAATTTTTTCATTACTTTTTTCTTGACTCTTTGTGTAACTCTCCTTGCTGAATTTTAATCCAAATGATGGACATTGATTATACTCAATGATATAACAATATTACCAAATGGTAGTGCCAGGAACCTAACCAATACCTGAGGTCACATAATATATATTCCCTTTTTACCTTTTTCCTTTTCAGCCTATTTTGGTGCCTGGCTCAATTCCTTTATACACATAGTTATGTACTTATACTATGGTCTTTCTGCTATTCCATCACTGAGGGAGAAACTCTGGTGGAAGAAATACCTCACTAGGATGCAATTAGTAAGTCCAGTATTGTCTATTACAAGGGATGTAATGCATTCACTACCTCTAGCAGGGTTCGACATAAGTACTAGCCCGCTTGCCCCGGCAAGTGAGTTTTTGAAAGAGTAATTTCCCGGATGGGCAAACTGCTTTTCTGAGCACTACACATTTTGTTATGTAGAAAAATGGCACAAATACCCTGAAATATGCTAACAATGCAACACAATTTAGAAGAAAATGGTTTTACAATCATTGAATCCATGAGAAGTAATACATGCCATTCTGGCATATGTTATAACTTATTTCGGGCAAGCCAGAAAGTTTGTTTGGCAAGTTAAAATCATGTACTACTTGCCCGGCATGGTAAGTTAGTTCTGAAACTTATGTTGGTGCCTTCCACTAGGAACTAATGTCCATTGAAGACTGAAATACCAAAAATGAGGTTCTAACTGTACAAACTATTGATTAATGTAATAAACATGTCTTAGTTTTTAGATATTGGAGAAATACTCCACAAGGAAGTGATGCAAGCAATGTTTAGCTGTAAGAGATTTAATACATTAATTATTACTAGAGTAGAAACATGCCAATCGTGTATCCATTTTATTTACGTATGCATAGTATGCATTCTATTTTGCCATGGTTCAATGGTTTATAATTTTTTCATTCTTCCAGAATCCAGATCCGGTTCTATGTTCACAATGGTGTTCTTTTGTTCTTCCAGATCCAGTTCTGTATTACACTGACGCACACCTTGAACTCACTCTACAGCAAGTGTGACTTCCCTACCTGGGGCAAGAATCTCCTGGCCGGCTACATGGTCATCATGTTGATCCTCTTCAGCAACTTCTACATTCACGCCTACATCAAACGCCGCGAGATCATCAATGCTAAGAAAGATTCCCACGCTAATGGAAAACTTGATTAACGTAATCATTTTTTAGCACATTTATTGTTAATTTATCATTAGATTCTATTTAGCTTTGCTATTTAGGCATTTAGATGAAAGTCTGAAGATCATACTTGAGATCATGTTTTGATCTGGAGGCAAACTAGATCCGTTAAAAGTAATTGCTAAGTTTAAATAAATTATGGAGGGGGAGCTGAGAGAACAGTTGTCCTTCTTTCAGATGGCAAGCATTCATTTTGCTGGCATCATATCAAATAGATCAAATTTTGAAGGAAGCAGTTTTCTTTGTGTTATATCATGAATCTTTTGATTATTAAATGTGGTTTTATTGCTGAAGGTCAACTCATTAAAAGACCGAATTAGGATCTGATCATACACAATTTTGGTTAATGTAATTACTCTTATTATGTTTTATGTTATGTTTTAATGAGGATTTGTGTAGGTTTTTGCCATTTTATCAGGTTGTATATAGTATATAGTATTGTACTTCAGACATTCAGAGCGAAGTCAAATTTCTTGAGGCCATTGCTTGAATTTGTTCTTTTTTCTCTAGATCATGTAAAATAGATCATGTAAAAGTAAATGCAAATTTTGTGTGAATCATGAAGGGGGACTGAGAGAAAGGGAATAGTTCGCTCGGAAGGGAATCGGTGAATCCTGCTCAAGCATTCATTTTGCTTACAATATATCCCTGTTGAAGGAAACTGAGCTTTCTATGTATTATCTTATGAATCTTTTGTTGTTTAATGTCGTTTTATTTGTGAATGCCTATTATTGACATTCTAAAAAGTGTCCTTGTTACAGTAATAATGTGTTTAGATTTTGGTTATTATTTTTCTAAGCGATATACCTAACTTTGTACTTAAGACATTTAGAGCTAAGTCAAATATGCGGAGGCCATAAGCTGAACTTGAGAATTTTTGTCTGGAGCCAAGGTAGATCATGCGAAAGTAAACACTAATTTAATAGGAGTAGGGGAGATTAAATAAAATGATAGCCAATGTATTTATTAGCTAACAGTAAAGTGTATGTAGGTTTTTCAGCCTCCTTAACAAAGAGAGGTAATATCTGAACTTTGATGTTTATCTACCCATTGAACTTGCTGAGCAAGGCACTGCACTGTAGAAATAGACTTTATTCTACAATTGATATTGGACACACATTCCTTCCACTTAGTTTCTTTTCTTTGGCTCGACACCCTTTAAAAGACCCTTTGATCAGTGAGATTAGGATAAGCCAAAGGATTATCTGACTTCCACAGTCCAGGTCTCCCTCTCAGCTATAGAATAGTTAATCCTAGGGAGGATTTGCAGTCAGTTGTTGAAAACAGGGTGAGTAGGTCATAAATGTGTAGCATATATAACTATCACATGTTCTTTTCTACCTGTTATCAGAGTCTCCACATCTCTGCTGGTAGGAATTAGGTAATTTATAAGATTAGAAGATAAGAGATAGGATTAGTATAATAAAGTTCCCACCAATCCACAGTCATAAATGTATATACACTTCACATGTTTGATGTGGCAGAACAATACTTAATGTGATGTCAATTGTTTTTGATCACATATATGTTATGACTAATTCTTGCACAGGTATCACAGTATTACCTATGGTATTAAGCATTTAGGGTACTCCAAGAAAGGACTGGTGAAGTTGGTATGTTGTTTAAGTTGGCTGATACCTGAGGAATGTATGCTATTTGATGAATGTTTGCCTATATTTGAAAATATTTAGGTGAACACTGTAAAGGTATTATACGGTCCCTGAATATGTTCACTCAGAGGCACACACAAAGGTGAAATTGAAAGTCTTAGTAAGTAATGAAGATTAATGGGCTCTGTGAATCATCTGTTGATAGTTTGTTAGGGAATACATATCAATTATCAGAAATTCATTACTTTCATTGTTGTGATGAACAGTTCCATGGGTAGTTGTGTGTGGAAAAAAGCAGCCGGAATCTGGAAGGATAAGTTCTCCAGTGGGTTATTTCTAGGCATACAGCTCCAAAAGGTTTCAGCGTTTTGTCCTGTTTTGAATGTGTCTGTTTATTATATGATTATTTGTTTGTTGCAGGCAACAATGGTGACAATTTAAATCCATGCCAGTTTCATAACTCATGATTTGTTTGCTGTATAGATAAGTGGTGTGTTTAAGCTTGACAATACAGGCGAACTTGGATATGGCGGACTCAATGGGACCAGGAAAATTGGTCCGTTATATGCAAAATCCATCATATACATATGACACATACTGGGACCAAGCATATCGACCAAGTGGTCCGTCATATCCAAGTTTGCCTGTATTTGAATGCAATCAAATCTTCTGTCATGTTTATGATAATGAGCTTGCAAGTTGTAAATTCAACTTGCATCTGATTTATATGGCTTTTAATCATGTGACGAATCTATTACTTATGCTAGTTATGACTGAACATACTTTAATAGTGAGTGTTTTGAGATGTCAATATGTCATCCATAGATAAACACATCATTTACCAAAATTACGTATAAAACCCTCATGCTTTTGGATAATTATCTATTTTGATGGAATATAAAATCATTTGAATGTATTAACTGTACATTGTGTATTTGTTGGTAGTCCTCTCTCTATTTTTTTTAAACTCATTTTCTGTGTAAGGGCATACAATCTTTATTCTATATCTGCCCATTTTTCAAATTACATGTAGGTAATTTGATAGTTTGATATTAACAGGCTTTAACACTACCAATACTGAAACAGTCTGATGTGTGATTTTTGAAGGATTAAATTTGATGCCCAGACACCCTGCAGGCTTAAACCCTGTGTACCTCTTAATAATGTGTACACATGTTGAATGCTCAACTACTTTTATCTGCTCAAACAAGTTTGTACGGTTTTAAGTCAATTTATTTTCCATGTTCATGATATGGAATAGTTTTCATTATCATTTATTATGATTTTGAAGCATAAAGAATTTATTTAACTTATTCATGTTTGTCATAAGGTAATTACTACTGATGTTTGAACTTTATTTTGTATGAGATTGGTTTCAAAAGTTTATATATTACATTTTGAACTATCAAGACTAGTTATTGACCCATTTACTTCTGATGCATACACAATGACTGACACAGTTGGAAGTATCTCAATTACCAAGCAATATCTCTGGATATACTGTATATGGCTTTAATTTGGGGTGCTAGAAATTTTGCTTTACAGCCCTGCTGTAGGATATTTGTGCTACTTTAAATTTGTGCATTCGAACTGAACCAAATACAAAGTAGGAAACTTATTTAAAGGATGACATTTTATCTCTCTCATGGGGAGCGTGAAAATCAAATGCCTGTAAAAAAAACACCAGCTATACAGTATTTGTCCGGAAGATCTTGTTTCTGTTGCGTTTAACCATCTTTCTAATAATAATTTAGATTATTACTCACATTGATGAGTTGTGTTTAAATTAAAATTGTCAAATCTTGTATACACTCCGACGCAAATGAGTTCAGCCATATGTTTTATCATCATTTCTCTTATTGTTAGTTTGTATTGATTGTATAGCATTTCCCTATATATGTTGCAGTTTATTACCACCTACATATCGTAATAAGGATCAATTTACAGGGTCAGATTAACTGGAGTCAATGCCATAAGCTTCTCAGGGCTTTAGTGATGACCAAACCAGTGTTTAGAAGCAACAACATATGTTGGTCGCATTGGCCATTTATCGACATATGCATGTTTGAGTCTGGGTTTTTTTACCTGAAGTTAGATATTTTTGTTTTCTGGCAAATACATATAGCACCACTGCACAAATGGAGAACAATCATAACAATAAGATGGTGGCATTGGAAGATGAATTCAATATTCTGAATATTGCAGCTTGTATTTTGGGCTATCCATATGTTTGATCCTAGTGATAATAGGATCAGTGTGTACTAGACTAGGCGATTGGAAATACAGACTGGTAGTGTAATAAACTACTAAAACTCTAAAAATCAACGAAATATTAGTGTTATAAACCACTAGTCAACACAGCCACTATCTTACTTTATGAATAAAAGCAGCTATTAAAGAAACTGCTCTTGACTTTTGTTTTGACTCAGTTCTCTTTAAATATGATATCACCCTCATCAAAACTTTCATTAAGTAGTTATGGTTTTTCTGTGTGTGTTCTCTAAACAATGTTTATTTTATCAACCAACAAGTGAAACCCTATACATACATTCTTGGGCGGTTGAGGAAGTCTTTTGATAAACAATAATTTTAACCAATTCATGCTCGGGGTCCCCTTGTCAAGTGCCATCTGGATATATGGCTCTTTAAAAAATAACAGAAAATTTAACATAGCTTTGCTAGATATTTGAAGAAGAATTGTTGGTAGTTTCAGATTTTCTCCTTTTTATGTTTCCTGAAAACTTGGGAGAGTTATATACATATTTGGGTATTTTAGGCATTAATGGGTTGATAACGAACGGCTAATGCTGAAGGGATTTGGAAGGTTTCTTGAACCACGCTTGACTTGTTTCAATGTAAAACTTCCTTGAAAGGCAATTGTTTTCTGAGTAGGGGGAAACACATCCAAGAACTTTGGTGGATTTACTTTTCATATTTCTTCTATGGGTATTTTCCTAAGGCTTTATTCAGGAAGATACCTCAAAACTAGCCTGGTCATTTCTGTAGTAATATAAATGGTTTAACCCTGCTGCACCAAAATGTCTTAGCATATTATATTATGGATCACTTATAATGAATAGAGTTTTATTTGCGATTATCCTCTAACCTGACAGCACGTATTGTGTTGTTGTTCTAGTGATTGGCACCATTAAGATTTTCATGACCTTATATTAGCAATAATCTTTTAATCTTAAATATACAACCAATATTTGACAAAAAAAGTCCACTGTCATTCAAGTATATATTTATTCACATATTTATTACATGATTAACCGTTATATAAAAAAGATTAGATCTTCATTTTCTATTCTAATTTCACACATTATTTAGGGAACTCACAGGAACAATATTATTAGTTTACAAATCAATACACCAAGACTCCATGATAGTAACATAGATAATCTCAATGAGAAAAATGCCTGTAATATACAATTGATAAAATCTCTTTCCAGTTCTAAATTGCAGTTAAAGTCATTTCATGTTTTAAATGGCCCTGTCCTCCAATCCTGGTTCCATGCTTCGTACTTTGGACCTGGTTCTGTGCCTCCAACCTCCAATGCTGAGCCTTGAACTATGTTGAACTGTTTCAGCCATTCACATCTTGAACAAACTCATGGTCTAACACATTGAAACACACCTCATCAAATGGAGTAATATTTGAAAACTTGTTGAAGAGAGATTGTTAAAACCTTAGATGAAGAGAACATGGATACATCGCCACAGACCAATTACCATTTGGCCTATAGTGAAGCCTTGGACACACCTAATCCCGACATATCTTATCTCGGTGTGACGTCACTAGGAGACAAAGATCAATGAGTGCTCTTGTATTTGTTTACATTATTGAGAAGGTTGCTCACAGTTTTGCGCTGAACGCACCTCTCCATAAAAACTGAGCTATGAGTTGTGTCCACACTGTTAAGCAAGATCTGGTTGCGTATCCGGTGATCAACATTTATGTTATAACTTATAAAATAATGACTTCTATATTGATCTATATTCAAGATTTCTATATAAGTACCAGACCATGCGTATGCTCCAGAAGTGAATGGACTAATGGATGTGGCCTGTCACACATTCATTTTGCAATGTGACAGTTGCACACCTCAGATAACTTTGGTCAGAAATGTCTCTTCAGGGCGCTTGCAAACAGGAGCGTAGGAAATCATTGTAGCTGATCTGTCCTTTCAGGCTCTTATCATAGTAACACATCAGATGGTAGAAGTCCTCCTCTGAAAGGTTTATGTGAAATTCCTTCAACACCTGTTTGAAATGGATTGGTGGAAGAACTCCCGTGGCACTTTTATCGATGGACCTGAAAACACGGCGCATCTCCTTCCAGTTCTGAGAAACCCCTTTCCGTAGCCTCTGCATTGCACCCTCATATGCAGCATTTGGCGTACCAGGGGTCACCTGAAATATCAAGGAAATTGTTAGAAATTTGCATATCATGAAATACACGTATAAACCCTAGCCAACTTGAACTTTGGAAAGAAAGAAGGACGCAATGGCATAGTGTCCTTTAAATTTTCCATTGCATGATTGGATTGTGCACAAAATGCCTCAAAGGAATAATATCTTGGACATCAAAGTTTACTTCATCTTCAAACATTTTCTGGACATGATAGTATATGATATATTCTTTAAGCTAGGTTTTCTTAGTGGTAAAGTATCATGAAAATTATAAGGAAAATGCAGTTTGGGTGTTAACAACTTTTATCTTTGCAAAAGAAATCCTGCATGAATTAATCTTGAAATAAAATTATCCAAACCAAACAATATATGAACACCTGAGGGATGGAATGCATGTGGCACCATAGTGCACAGATTCAAAACACAACTCGTATATGCCAAAGCAAATTGTTTAATAAGAAGGGACATGAATTGAAAGAATTGGCCTCTCCAAGAAAGAATTTAGTAGACTTTGAGCTATATATCCACATAAAATGTGAATGTTGATGCTGATAAACATGCAATACCAGACAGGGCAGCAAACAATGAAATTCTATTGTTCTACTTACTGTTACTCTTGTATTAGGTAGGCAAACATAAACATACAATACCAGACAGAGCAGCAAACAATGAAATTCTATTGTTCTACTTACTGTTACTCTTGTATTAGGTAGGCGCTCTCTGCGCAGTATGGTATCGTCCATGGATCTCATGGTGAGGACGAAGTGTTTGAGGAAAGCAGGGTAGCAGAAGCGCCCTCTGTCCTTAAGATCATACTTCAGCATCAGCTTGGTGAACTCATCAGTAGTTAGCTCTATGTGGTACCTGGACAAGATCTCTGTAACAGCAATGGGCACAGGTAAGCAAGGGGATTCATTTTTTACATTTATGCTGCTGGTGGCCAATTTGGCCAATACAAAATGATACAAAAAACCTAAAAGAATGACTGAAACCCTGGCAAATGGGTACTCATCTGAGAGAACTTAGTGAGGGCTATCCAATTAATACCAAATTTAGATGATCTTTAAAAATATTCGCATCCTTGTGCTTTAAACAAAAGAAGGCTCAGCATTAGAAGGGTTAAAAAGGGTGATCTATAACATATCGAAAAAATAGAGATGTGGCATTTCTATTTCATGTATCATTACATTAGAATGTTTCATTCACGTAAGTGGGTTTAATAAACACATGCAATCTCCAAAGTTTTTGCAGATTCAAAGAAAGCTAAAATATAAGCTGCCACCTTCATTGTGCGAATACGACAGTTTAAAATGAAGGGTTCCATGAGTCTCTTAACCACCCTCTATCCATAAATGACAATCATCCTTTCTAATCAATCAATAGAGGGATCCTTACGTTTAAAATCCTGGCCGTTGATATCTCCCATGCTGTTTGGATCAGATTGTCGACACTGCTTTTGGATGTCCTTCCAATGTTTGTTAACGACTGGTTTGAGTTTCTCCTCTATATCCTCAGCATTGACCAGTGGGGTCATCAGCCCTCCTCGAGACTGGAGTCTCGGACTCACCATCTCCAACTACACGAAACACACAAAGAGAATGTAAGTCACAATAAAGAAAGGCAGAAAGGTGGATTATCCTAATATTCCCAAGCAGAGGGGTAAATAAAGCAAAATTAAATGTATTGGTGATATCTGACTTGATCAACATCTCTCAGAAAACACTCAGAAAACACTCACATAAAACAAGTCAAATAATGAAAGGTGGATTTATAGTCCCAATTACCCCTGCAGAGGCCCATACCTGGACATCTCCTAGACACGCGCCTTTTTAACCTATGGTGCTTCCAAAAATGCTACTACGACCGCAAAGATAATACCAAAGAAATCAGAATGTTTATGGGTGCGTTGGATATAAAAGAGTTAATAGGAGAATTCAGTGGAAGTTTTGTTTATTACATGCACAACTGGTTGCTGTAATTACCTTTGCTCCTCTGCCTTGATCTGCATCAGCAGTATTTAGTCTCAAAATATCACTCCCTCCTCCTGCTCGGGAGCCGTTGAGGGTTCCTGGTCTCGCTGCCGTTCCCGGCGGAGACTGGACATTCCCATCTCCTTTTCCTCCTCCTGCTCCTGAAGAGTTCCTGTTAGTTCCCGGTCTGGCCGTACCCGGAGGATCCTCCGTCGCTGAGTAGCTCTTTAAGAAAGCCTGGTAGTCTAGGTTACCAAACTCATTGACAGGTAACTTTGACCACAGTTCATCAAACTGAAAAGATGAATGGTATAAATGTTTAGAACTATGCAAGTAGTGTACCTTATTGATAAAACCTATGATAAGAATCAGTGGTATAACACTAAAAGTTACAAAATGATTAGCTATGCACCATTTTCACATATGTGTATACATGTACATGTATATAAAGGTATATGCCATTATCAAAACAAACAATACCAAAAAGTACCTAAAAAGGAAAGAGGGTAACCGTTTTTGTTCAGAATCTTGGAGAAGTCTAGTTCTACCAAAGAGAATCTTCAATCTGATAATGATACAAACCAAAAGAACCTCAGTGAATTAATACAAGGGTGGATGATGAACTTTAGAAACTGAACTGTTGGAGACAAGAACAGTTCATAAAGATCTTCGACTCCCAAAATGGATCATGTTCTACTTTTTATTGAAAAATATTTCAATATTTTTGTGAGATAATTCAACTGTACTAGTCGAAATAAACACTTGCCTGTTCCTCTGTGACTCTGAAGATCTCCTTGTTGAAGACTTTCAGAAAGTCATCCTTCGATACCACTCCTATCTTGGCATAGTCGATTTCTGCGAATTCTTTGGTTATAGGGTATAACCGTGCAGTCACCACCTCCTTCACACGCTCAAAAATATCTTCCTGCGGCATCACAAGCGGTGTCTTTAAGCGGGTGAACTTATCAACGTTATCTAACCACAGCTGAGAAGCGTCCTATAAAAGAAAAAATAGGATCAACTTTATATGACTCAAAATAAAGCTTAAAAGAGTGTTTTGATCATGGAACTGGAAATGTTTGATCTAACCAGTAGCTCTCTTCCCCTGATGTGGTCAAAACACAAGCCCATCCCAAATTTACCTGTGTTGCATGGCTAGGGATCAGTATCCTGCATAACAACAGACTTGGCAGGAAAAACCAATTATTTATTGATAGGAAGGTCTGGTCCTCAGCAAATTAGCTGCTTGTGGTGAATAATTGATGAAGAATATCAACAAATGAGGTAGATAATACCTTCAGACACACAGGTAGCACAGCAATGAACTGTACACATAAATATTTATCACAATTGCTACTTAAAATCAACTGTATGTGTGAGTATGGTTATTAACTCCCAAACTGTCATTGAAAATTGTCATTCAGAATTTTATCAAAATATTTCTGCATGCTATATTTCTTAGGATATGTCCCTGACCATAAACTGAATGACAATGAGAGGTAGAATTAAATTCTGTCACTGCTGCTACTCTTTCTACTTCTTTATTCATTACTACTACTACTGCTACTACTACTACTACTACTACTACTACTACTACTACTACTACTACTACTACTACTACTACTACTACTACTACTACTACTACTACTACTACTACTACTACTACTAACCTACTACTACTAACCTAATTCCACTACTACTACTCCTATTGCAACTATCTGGAGGATGAAGAGAGACAAATGATAAATACTAAATACAATATCTTATCTCTATTTTTCTACATACTCTTCCACTATATTTCAACTAAAAATTTTTTGCTACACCCACAACTGGTATACAACTTACCTGGTAGGTGCTTGGTCTAAAGTTGCTGAGAAATGTTTTATAATCTATGAGATTTGTTCCATTCACAGATTGGTTACTGATGACATGTTTAAATTGTGCATCTGATAATTGAAAGCAGAAATTATCCATGATCCTCCGAAACTCTGACGACGTGACTTTTCCACAGTTTGAATGATCGAAGGCACCAAAAGCCTGAAAAATAAGAAAATGATACAGTTTATTCAAAGATAAAATGACAATGTGTAAAAGCAAGAAGATAAATCAAGAAAAAATTCTCTAACATTTTCTTACAATAGGCAATGAGAATGTAATGAGTATAACAAATCATAAATATTCATTAAATATTGAATATACATAAATCATCAAAATCAAGCAGTTTCAACAGAATGTAACACAAAATATATCAAATTTAACCTACCATAGTAATAGTTTCTAAATCCTGTTTGATTTTGCTGTGTAGTTTGGTTTCTGCCTCTAAAGGTGACATGTTTGGTAAGGTCTTGATGCTGACATCGGGTTCTTTAGGGGCATAGTTATCTTTTCTGCCCTCTTGAAACGCCTTCAGAAAGTCTTCATAGGACAGCCTGCTCTTATTAGTGCTCAAGCCAATCCTGAAAGGAGAAAAAGAATGTAAACGAGATTCTTTCTAAATGTGCATCTAATATAAAAGACTATTTCCATAAATAAATTTGCAAAAAATGAATTAGACTTAATTTGTTTTCCCTCATTTAGACATATTTTTCCTTTGATCCAAGAAATGAGTTTACTAATCATTTCTCTAGGGATAACAAAATGGCAAGGTTAACCCTTTTATGCATGTAGTTTCCTATGAAGTGTCATCAGAATATACGCCACTTTGGAAAGAAGTATACATTTTAAAATTGTTTGAGGGAGCAGGTTATGAGTTATGATTAAAAATTATTTTTTTTAAATCTCTTCATGAGAATTTTATCACCAGAAGATAAACAGGTTGTGTTTGGCTGATACAGGCTCAAAAGGGTTAAAAAGATAAAGAGATGACATGTGCAAATTAATCCATATCTGGATTTAGATAAACCTCTTACTGGCGCTAACTGCCAAGAGATTTTTTAACCTTCCAACTAAGTCTACGTGCACTCTCTTCTTTTGTAACATGTCCAGGTACTGCATTATTAACACTTAATAATCATCCATATTCTATACAGTAGACTAGCTCCTAGATTATGGAATGGTTGAATTTTATTTCTCAGTTCTTATCTCTATCTTTTACATCATACCTAATAGGCAGCCACATGTGAGCAAGTTACCATGCATTGACATGGAGTTAAGCAGTGAAATTCCAATTTTCATGAAATAGAGGAATTGAAAGATCTCCTGATGGCCACCTGGTGAGCCAGAGTAGAACTAAATCAGAGTGGATCAGTTTTGAGGTGGTATACTTTTCAGGTTAGATTAACAAAGGTGTGGTTGGCCACATGGTGAGCAGTTGAAGGACTAAATCTGGTTAAATTTTGAGTAAAAGGATAAAGTTGCATGTATGTGATTTGTCTGATATTGTGGAATGCTAATAGAGCGTGTATGTATGAACAGGAATCATCTTCTTCAAAGGAAGATATGAGTTCACGCATTCCTGCTTGGTCATGATGATGATTAAAAGAGGGAGTTTCCTGAAACGAAAATACCACAACATTACATTATTAAGAGAAAGAGCTTTACCTGTCAATCAGTTCAGAGAATTGTTCATCGTCAATGAAGATCTTGAGATCTATGAGGACCTGCTGTATTTGCTGCAGTGAGAGTGAGCCTTTCTTTGCCGTATCATACTTCCTAAAGGCTATGTACATATCAGGGTACTGTTCCCTGATCGCGTCTTTCAGTTTCTGGTGAAGCTGGTCAGTGGTCATCTTGACCACTCTGTTGGCCTGATTGAGGGTGATTTTCTCCTGCCGGGCCTGCTGCATGTGGTGATGCTCATCCAGGTATTGATAACTGTCCTGCATAATGCGTTTGCTCGTACCCGCCGCGTCACTAGGTGCAAACTGTGCTCCTCCCAGCTTGTAGAGGAAATCCTGGTGGTCTATGTAACCCTTTCCTTCTGCGTCATACCTGTTGCAAAGGTTATCAGATATGTAAAAGTCATGGCACTCTCCTTGTGTAGTAAGCAATTATATCACTATATGGATTTGGAATTGAATTTAATGTCACTTTTTCCCAGTGAGCCACAAAGACCTGCATATTTTAGGAATAGTATAATAATATTAGTCTTTTGGATAACATTTGTAAAATGAATGTTAATGACAACAAAACATAAAACTAAAAGAATTTTGTGAATTTATGCTTAATAACAATTCAGTTTTTTACCATCCAGGCATCACTTTCCAAGAGAAACTGTTGGCATTATGGGTTGAACAAAAGTTTACAGGATTAACCAGCAATGTGTTATACTTACATCTGCCATAGTTTTTTGAATTCTGCCTTTGAGATGGGTAATATGAACTTATCCAGGGTATCCTTGAGTTCCTTCTTGGTGATGACCCCAGAGCCACTGCCATCCATGCTGATAAAGGCCTTGGACAGATCCTTCCAGCGAACATGGGCTTTCTCCGTCAAAATATCATGGACCTGCTCGGCACTCATTGGCTTAGCTTCTCTAGTTGCATTAAACCTGGAATATAATGGCAATTATGCGGTACTAAAAATTGTGAAGTGATGTTGCCATTGTCGTAATGCCATATCCTTCTAGCATATCTATGATCATATCGTCAATATTCTTTATATTTCAAAAAAAATTCAAAATAAGAGATAAACATTGTGTCTATTTGATAAGCTAAGTAAATAAAGCTAACTTTATGAAATGAATTCTAAATATTTAACAAATTCTAAGCAAAAGCTAAGCAGTAAATGTATTATGGCTTAACTTGATGGCAAGCACTTATGATGTCACTACTAAATAATAGATGGCAGTAGTAGTCACCAGTAGTTGACGTATCTGTTAACTACTGCAGGCTCCTCTGTGACGGTTAAAACAGAACTAGACTTGGGCTGAAATCAGATCAGGTTAGACTGTTGAAACTAGGTACAGGCACTTAGCACAGACTTGAGTTATAAGTCTAGGTAGTATATCCCTCTTGCTTACCCAAGATCAAATTGTAGATTCTCAATGTTTCACCGATTGAAAAAACAACAGATATATACTGAATAACTGGTATTTTGACAGGCATTTAATTTTTGCTATTTTTTGGCTATCCATGATAGCGCCAAACTAACACCCTTCAAATAAATATCCTGCCTCGTATCTGCTTTGTTCAGAGCTTGAATGCACAATTTTAAAGTAGCACAAATACCCTCCAGCAGGGCTGTAAAGCAAAATTTTTAGCACTCCAAATTAAAGCAGTACGTAGTTGTATGCCTATTTGATGAGCCAAGATTTCTCCATCTTGCATACCTATGATCAGAGTTGAGCCATTTATGTCCCTCAGGTGTGTCTCGCACTTCAAACTTCTCCAGGAAGTCTTGGTAGCTGATCTTAGCTTTCTTCTGGAAGCCAAGCTTCTCGCTTAACTTATTGAACTCCTCCTGACTGATGAAGATCATAAAGGCATCTAGCATCCTGCGGAAATTGGCCCTGGTCAGATAACCTGTGTGATTCTCATCAAACTTGTAGAAGGCTCCTCGTAAATCCTAGGTGAGAAAAACAAAATAATAAACATCAAGATTAGCTAATGCTGAATCACATTAAAAAAATATTTAAGTCTTTAACCCTTATGCTGCTACTTGCTAATTTTGCTAATAAAAAATGAATGAAAAAAGCTGAAAAAGGACTGAAACCCTGGCACATGGGTACTCATCTGAGTGTTCTCAAATAGAGCTATCTAATGAGTACCAACATGATAGGGTTTAGATGGTTTACAATTTTTTTGTCCTTGTGCTTTTAATGAAAGTAGGCTCAGTATTGGAAGGGTTAATATGATTGGATCATTTGATAAAGTCCTCACGTATAGTAGTAATCAATTTTATAGATCTTTTAATAATGAGAGCGATAGAGAGAGATTTGAAAAATATTTGAAGAGGAACTGTTAAATCAAGTAAGAAAAACATTTAAAATACTATGAACAAAATTATTTGAAGAGGGACTGTTAAATCAAGTTGAAAAACACTAAAAAATATGAATGAAAATACTCAAAGGACTGTTAAATTAAATAGGAACACATTTCAGACAAGCATTTCTCGAAATACTGCAGTAAAATTAATAAGTTAAGGCTCCAGATGTGAATGGGTAAACTTTCAGAAAGTATATATATTTTACCTCAAAGTTTTCCTTCAGTTTTTGTCTTAATTTCTGCTCCACCTCCACAGCACTCATCCCATAGGTGTCGCCCCTGATGGGGTTGACTTTGTGGTTGGGAGGGTGGCAGATTCCTGAGGAGGGCGACAGGGTGCCCGAGTCCTGGAAATCACTGATGAAGTCTGTGTAGGACATGAAGCCATCAATGAATGAGAGACGTGAGCAGAGATCTTTAAACTGCTCCTCGGACATGTACATTCCAAACTCCTCAAGAACCTACAGCAGAAAAAGAATATCAAATAAAGAAATACCATGAACTACACAAACCTGTAAACATTCTGTACCTCTAAATCAGGAGTTGTTTATACGCTGGCTTTTGATTAATTCTGTTTCCTTAATTAAAGTATCAGGTCAGTAGGTTTATGAAGATATGGCCAATTGAAAAGATGCAGATTATGACAAAAGTCGCAATTGTTTCATACTTTTTGGTGTGTTGCACTTAAATGAAATGTAGATTATGTAAAAAGAATTCTGGGATTCTGATAAAACTTAACCAATCTGACTCTCATCAGCTAAGAAGCAACACATTTTGTTATATGTTCTGTTCATATGAACATATGAAATAATAAACTACAATCCTATCTTATATTTGTAATCCAATGTCATGATTATCATAATATTTACTGCAATTCCTTTCTGCATTACTCTTAAATCGTCAATACATTATCCAAAGTGAAATTGAAAATAATAATACTATGTCAGACATCTGAGGCTGGTAAAAGTTGAGAATAAAAAAATGTTTTTAATGGATAAAGAACGATGATCTTACCTGTCTAAATACTTTTTTCGATATCTTCCCCTTTTTATGCTTGTCAAACTCTAGAAAAGCCTGTCTTATCTTAGTTGCATGTTGTGAGAGTCTATCTCTGACCCTCACGATGACCTCTTCAGGGGTCATTGAGTCCGTTCTCTCCTGGGCCAGCAGCTCAGAGCGGGCCTGTTTGACCACCTGACCATGTAGATGTATGGCGCGTGTGTGCTCGCTGGATTCGTGGATCTGTGTACTCAGACCTACGATGTCACCTGGTTTGACGTCCACCCCAAGCCTGATCAGGAACTCCACATAACTGATGGTGCCATTCTCACGCTGATCCTCAACTCTACTGACCAAGCTGAATAACATACACAAAAAATTTAAAATTATCATTCTAGCATATTACATTTGCATGAGTAATACAAAATATTTCAACAACTTCCATTGCACTTACGCACATAATAGAGCATATTTCATTCCCATATACTGCATTGTCAAAAATATGGAACATTTTAATTTCTGTATATGATATTTACTATATTTATTATTCTTAACATTATTCATTTGTTAATTACAGTTACACAAATAATCAACAATTGTTTTCATTCCTGTATTTACAGTTTCACAAATTCATTTCTAAATAGTTATACAGTAAAATCTCCAGTTCAAAACACCACTGAGATGAGAACAACACTTGAGGGGTGTAGGCACACCTTGTGAAAGATCTTTCTATAACTGCATAAGCTGAATATCTTTATGTTAGAAGTTAACTTAAAATTTTGGTAAAACAGCATTGTGATACCTCCACAATTACAGATTTCATTTTGTTTATTGATAATACTAGAGTATCAAATCAAAAGGTCTGAGGGGCCACTTACCTTATAAAATGTTCCTGAGAGATGGGCAGGCAGTGTTTTTCTATTATCCTCTTTAGTTGGCCTGGAGAAATGCAGCCCTCTCCCTTCCCATCACACTGATGAAGGGAATCGGAGACTGCCTTCCATCTCTCTGTTATCTTCTCTGCGAGAATCTCCTCCACAGTTTTCCAGGCGACCACCAGGGGGCGGGGTTCATTAACTCGGTGACAGCTGTTCAGCCATTTGTGACCTTCCTACATGCAAAGGAAATATATCAATATCAGGTATAGATTTATAATATGTTGTCATTTTTTTCCAAATAGCTTTTCTGAGAATATATAATTAACTTGTTCTGTATTTTGCAATCTGCTCAAAATTTTGATTATCCTGGGTAGTCAAGTGATGGTATTCAATACTGATCATACATAGAAGTCAAACCCTGAATATCCTAAAAGAAATGAAAATATATTACATTTTTAAGAATATATGAATACATTTTCAGATTTGGAGAAGAATGTGCACAGTGATAAAGTTACTAGTGTCTGAAGTGTTTTGTAAGAAAACTGAAGTAAAATCAAAATTCAAGTTCTCAAATTAAATTTGGAAATGATGAATTACAAGTAGAAAAAGATGCGAAAAAGAAAAAGATGCATTTAAGGTAGTAGATGAATGAATTGTACCTTGGTTTCTGTTGGTTCAAAAAGGTCCAGGAATCTTTGATAGGTTATCGTATTAGAGTGCTGTGGGTCTAGAGTCCTCACTATGGCCTTGAACTGCTCATTGGTGAGCCTCAGTTTGAAGCTTTCCAGCACCTTCCTGAGCTCCCTCCTGGAGATGGTGCCATCACGGTTCTTGTCAATCTTGAGAAAGGCATCTTTGAAGGAAGAGTAACCATTTTCCACATGGTTCTGCAGCAGCTCTAGGATATGCTCAAGTGTGGCAGGCTGTTCATCACCACGCACAGGATGAAATCTGGAGACAATATAAATGATATCAAATGAATGTATGTTTGTATATGAATATGCATACAAATGTAGATATTTGTACACATAAGTCTACATGTATAGATGAAATATGGTGACAAAATTAAAAAATTATAATTGATTGTAGTAAGTAGTTTATCCAAATGGTTGATTTCAAATGTTTTAAATACATTGATAGTTGATATGTCAATACCTACTTGGCTTGTAAGAATACTTTGTATCTTTGTAAAAAGATTCAAAATAACTATAAAATGAATACAACATATGCTACATTAATCACTCAGATGTCAAGATGTAACATATGTTTGATACATTGTATCATCTACAGTAAATGATACATTTAATCATCCATAAGAAATTATGACAAAAATAAGACATAAGCTTAGCATTCATCAAAAACCTCAACTACCTTTAATAAAGCATTGTATTCATATGTCAATTGCCTTAGATAAAGCATTATTTTTATATTTCCTCATTTAGAAATAAATGAAATACCAGAAGCACCATTCTTAAAGTAAGCTGATGTGGAGAAATAGATGTAATAGCACACAACTTACTTGTGGTTGGGTTTGATTGTGACTGTTTGACCATTGCCATGTGATTGAGGATCTTGAAACTTCTCCAAAAAGTATTCCCATGAGATTCTGCCAGTTGCCTTGACACCACACCTAGAGTCAAATGATAAAGGAAAACAAGCATGAGATACAACAGCCAGTTTAGAAAGGTCCTATCAATATCATTCTGCCATAATCATGTAGAGGTGTCATATACCAGAAAATACATACAGCTAAATGAAATAATAGAAACTATGGGATGGCTTCAAAATACTTCATTTACAACATCATTACAACTTAAATTCCACTTATAGCGATTCCATTACTTTTGTTGAATCATAGAAACAGATGATTCAGTTAGAGGGAGGCCCCGTGAGTGAATGTGCTAATATCCATATGCCATGACCTTTGCTATTGAAAACAACACACATTTATTCCATTTACATCTCAAATACATCTCAGAGATTACTCCTTTGGTTAAGTTACATTCAAAGTTAGTATACTACTGTGTAACTGGTATTTTTACAGGCATTAAATGTTAGCTATTTTTGCGCTCCCCATGATAGCACCAAAATAACATCCTTCAAATAAATATCTTTATAGTAATAAATACATATAGTTTCAGTGCTTTATTTAAAGTAGCACAAATACCTTCCAGCAGGGCTGTAAAACTAAATTTTTACTACTCCAAATAAAAGCTGCATACAGTATGTGTGCACTCCAGATGCTAATGCGTTAAAACCAACAAAACAGTGCACACTGTAGACTGACCTCTCCATGAGCCTTGTGAAGAGTTGTGGGGTCATAGGAATGGTGAAGTGAGACAGCACAGAGCGCAGGTTATCCAGGGAGATGAAGCCGTCCTTATGAGCATCAAATGCTAGAAAAGCCTTCTTTACTGTCACATAATTCTCACGCATCTGAAAAATAAATATACCGTAGTTAAAAATTGATTTTTTTCCAAAAACAGGATTATTTTCATAAACATTTACCTTTAACATTATATTTCAATTAAAAATAGTAAAATGACTCAACCCCTCCAATTCCACACACATATATGCTTTTATTGTAATATAACGTAGAGAAACCATGCACATACATATGCATGCAAGACTTGAATAAGATTGTTAAACATGAACAATCTGGTACTGGATTTTGGCCAATAACCCCATTACAATTTGGCATCAAGCATTTGTGGGGAAATTACAATTTGTACCCACAAGGGTTAAGGATGCTAGATAGATATTTATCAATGTTTTGTTTTGTATTTACTTATTATTCCTTAATGTTCAACATAGGTTAAATGACAGAACAACCAGTGGAAAATACTACGAAATGTCAAAATATGTATGCTAAATAAAAAATAAGATTTTGTGCAAGGGGACATGAGGTAATATTGTTGTTTCCTATGTTAGTCCAGTTGCCTAATAAGTTAACAATTGGCTAGTTACAATTAGGCCTATGACACATAAAAGTGGCAATTAACAAAATTCCAACCTTCACATCCAATTTAGGTATTTTTTGATAGGAATATTTTAAATAGTCTGATTTGAGTCAACATCTGTTTATCGCTATCTATATAAGTACCTTTTTCCTGAATTCCACTTCTACTTGGTCGAAGTTGAGTCCCTGCAGTCTTGCTTCCCTCTGTGCCAGCAGGGCTTTGGAATCATTGCCTAAAGAGAAAGTGGGCTGATGCTGGACGTCCTGACCAGGATGCCAGCTCATGGCTGAAATAAAATCACATTGTCACAGATGCTTCAAAATATGTGACTAGCCAAATCCATGAAGTTCTGTTAAAGTCGGTAAATCCTGATAAAGAAGCTGTAAGCCTTTCATATTACTTGTATATATGTTTTCATACAGACAGCATTAATCACATGAAATCATTTATTGTTATTGTCTATTGGTAGATCTAGGGATTTATTATTGATATTATAACTTGTGTGATAGCCCCCTCTGGAGATAATTACTTCAACCAATTGTCACACATCCTACCCCAATATTGCTGTGTTCCAGGATGTATTGTTTTGTGCTATAAGATCTATAAACCCGGGATATCCCTGAACCCATGCTGGCCTGATGAACAGGCCTGTTATATAAACATGAAAAAAAAGCTGACAGCTAGGTCCCATTGTTTCTTGGAAACCCTTTTTCTCAGGCAAAAAAGAAGTATAATTCTTCTCATGTGAACAAGTAAACACTTATCCCAAGGTGTTGACAGCTGATTCATTGCATCCAACTCACCCCCTTTTGTAGATTGCTGTTCTAACTGTTGCTGCTGTTGAGAAGGGACCTGAACCCCCAATCTCCGCAGAAAGTCCTTGTAGTCTAATACTCCAGAGTGATGGAAATCATATCTCATTACCAGTCTGAAACATAGAACAAACAATCAACTAACACCACACCAATCGTACAATATGTCTCGCATATAGAGTTTTAGTTCATGCGATTTGTCTTTATCAATGAGTTTATTTTCTATCAAAACCAAAAAGGGCTTTACAATTTCGCTTTAAAAAACGTATACCATAAACATTTTGAAAAAAATAAATACCTCTAGATAAACTCTTATCAAGAGTCTTTTCTGATGTTTATGTTAACACAATTCACTACAAGCAAGCAAAACTTTAAAATCAAGAACCAAAACATTTCATAAATATGTAATAACTCCAAAATATCTTTATACTTACTTGTCAAACTGCTGATCGGTTAACTTGAAACAGTAGTTTTCCAATACTTTCCGGAGTTCATGACGTTGAACTTTCCCGTCCCTATTGTAGTCAAAGAGCCTGAAGCCTTTGACAACTGTTTTCATGTTTGCTGCTATCTTTTCTCTCAGCATTTTCTCCACCAGGTCTATATTGTTTTCCTTGGGGGGATTCACCGACATGTTCTGAGTTCTGCTCACCCAGCGGTCTTGCTGGTGCTGCCCCCTACTGGATCCCCCATGGAACTTGTCCAGGAAATCACAATACTTAACAGTGCCATTTGGGTTCTGGTCAATCTAATCAAATAGATAAACAAATACCAATGAAAATAATGCTAACTAGGATTTCATTACTTTGTCATTTGCAAAGGTGTTTTATCACAATATAACATTATCACTATCTGAAAAGTAAAGGATGTACAAAATTTTTATCTTATTTCTTTACTAACTACCATGAAACTTTGTTTTATTCTAAACGTAAAAGAGTAGGCATGAAGAGTGGACTGCAGCACAAAGTCGCTTGTCCCTAGAACACTATGGAAAAGGCACCCAGCTTAGAAAGGTATAGATGCTTACAAATTAGCACTCAATTGATCAATGCATGCCAGTAACATGTACCTAAAATGTCTGAAAATTTGATAAATATTTTTCAAAATCGTATTCATGAGATTTGAAGGAGAAGAGTTAATCTAAACTCAACATACAAAACTCCTTCAAATAAGTTTTTTTTTTATAATTTTATTCTCCATAGGCATGTCATCAGTAGTAGAGTGAGCATTTCATAAACCAAAAAAGCGCAGTAGAAAAATACAGTAGAAAAAATAAAACTGGTTCAATTGAATCAGGTTTAGTGTACATATCTCAAGTTATTCATCAGTGGTGACCACTTTCCGATTACTTTTTTCTCATTACCTTGTACTTTACCGTTATATAGTTCTATGTTCATGCAGTTCTTTACCGATCCTTCAAATAAGTTAACAATTCATTCTAAAGTTGTTTTCAAATGTGCCATTAGGTATAGACATTTTCTGAAAGAAATTATAGGTAAGGATGAATTAACCATGTCTACTTAACCTACCTTTACTAAGATGGTCTCTGTTTGTTCTGTAGTGAGTGGTAAACAGAACATCTCTAAGATCCTCCTGAATTCTCCCTTTGTCACACTCAGACTCTTATCAACATCATAGGTCTGGAACGCCTGAAAACATTCAAAGATTTGACTCAATAACAATCTCACCTGCTAAATGAAAAGGTTTGTGTATCATAATCGTGTTGTATTAATAACACCAATAGTTACTGCTCTCTGCAGAAATACCTCTTGGCAATCAATGACTGCGTATCTCAGCAGACCGCCCATAGGAGAATCCCTTATAGGAGGCAGATCTGCAATGAGATTCTTGCTTTAAAACTAATTGTTTCTGCTCCCTGTTGAGATGACTATATATGTAGCAAACTGTCCATAGGAGAATGCATGAAATGAGATCCTTGGTTTGTTACTGCATACTCTTCTTTAAGTATATACCTCTCTGGTTATAGCCATAAAGTCTGGTAAGTAATTGGACTCACCTTCTGTAGCTCATCATGTTTGCTCTTGACCTTTTCTCTCAAGAGGGCCTCCACTTCTATCACAGACAGGTTGGGATTCACTGTCAAACTGGAGGAGGAGGAGGAGGCCAACGATCCTATAAGAAACAAACATTAGAATGCTAAAAAGGAGAGCAAACCACATCTTTCTTTATATTGACTTTTTTCAACTGAAAGTTCCATTGGTTGATAACATCTACATTCGTATTGCAGTAGCAACAATACCTCTTATGAGATGCCATTAGAGCGATATGATGTCTATTATCTAATCCCTTTTGTTAACCCTTCATGCCTGGAGATCCCTCTGATCTTGGACATTGTTTGGACTTTTGATACCCAGATAGTCTGGGTGGTTGTGGCTGTTTAATATATGAATGGGAAATATATGAATAGAAAATCTACCTTTAATCAATTACTAGTTTGTCAATGTGAAAATACAAATTGATTGGTAACATGAAGAATAGTATATGTTCTTATTTCTTTTCTTTTTTTTGAAGCTACAATAAATATTCCAAAATATCAGGGATCAGATGCCGCATGACAATTATGATTTTTTTCTCCAGTGAGAGTAAAGAAAAAGGCATTGAAACATAAGGAAATATGCTGAGTTGTACCGTGTATGCAGATTTAATATTGCATGAATATAAAGGAAGTCCTATCCATGCAGGCTTATCAGACTTAGTCAAATCATGCTCTTAGGTCAACTTGAATACGTTTTGGTATTTTGAAAATCAAAAACCAAAACCAATTTAAAGGGGGTTAGTGAGAAGGTCCTGAATACCATTTTTAATTCAGATATTTTAGGAATTTTTTTTTAGAAAAATATTGTCAAGACATCAAGCTAATTTGTCCCCTTGAAAGAATGATTGGGCTAACCCACTCATGCTTGGAGGTTGGAGCCCCCTTTGGTACTTGGGACTATGATTTAGAAATGAGCCATGAATTTACGAAATATTTGAAGGAAAGTTGTTGGTTTAGTTATAACAGGGACGTATATATACATATACATCCTTGGTTATGGTAAACATTTGTATTTAAATTAACCAGGTCCTTCCTGGCCCCTACCGGCATGAACGGATTAAGGATAATCTCCCCCATAGATATCTATCAAATGGTGTACTATTGAAACAAAAGAACTTGAAGATAACATACATCAGCTTGTAGAAATTAAATTCAACAGAATTTCTAGTAATGAGCATGACAGAGAATGTGTAGTAAGGTGTGAACACAAACACAGAAATTTGAGGTGGAACATACAGGTGTAACATGAATACATGCATGTCAACCAAAAACATAATATGCAGTAAAATTTTCAGTTACTCTACCTCTAGTGATCTTTCTGTGGGAGCTGCTTGGGAAGTAAAGGCATGGCATACATTAATACTAGGTTATTACACAGTCATTATCTAGGCTAGACAATGAAATGAGTCGAAAAATTATACTGCTTATTTCAACCATTTAATTTCTCTGTATTTCAATGTTATTGGCTCAATTCCTATAACTGAAATGGCTTCCATTGATCTATTTCAAACAACAATCCAAAATTAAAGTGTATACATACCATGTGTCCATCCAAGGTTGAAGCAGTATTTAAGAACCATGTTTATCTTTTATGTTAAATTAGATAACAAACTTTATACCCCCAATCAGATCCAGGATTTCTGTTTGGGTGTTTTTTCAAATGAGGGGGTTTATTTTAACAGAGATGTAGACAACACTAATCATTTAAAAAACATTAGTGACAATTCTTAACAAGAAAGTCAACATTTTAAATTGTAAAAAGGGATGGATGTTATCCCCAATGGACCCCTCATCTTTAAATTAAAATTAAATCATCTATCCCCCCAAAAAATGTACTCTATGGAAAGTAATGTGCACAGAAAGTTTGTTCCTGGCTTAGATTAGCCTGGTTCTCAGGCTGAGTAAGCTATAATGCCCTAATTAATGAATCAACTTAGAGTCCAATGAGGCTGATGATTCAACTATTTAACATAGACTTGTAGCTTAGATGAAGATAACATGGATTGGTTGTCACAGACCAATTAGTATAGAGCCCATTGTAAAGCCCTCAGCATGGTTAATCTCGCCTCAGTGTGACAGCACTAGGAAACAGGCGAATGAGAGCTCATGTATTTGTTTACATTATAGAAGAAGTTGCTCACGCACATGCACAGAACACACCTCTTGAGTGGTTCTTGTCAACACCTGGGCTAAGAGTCATGCCGAGATCTGTCCTCATAGCAAATTTAGGTTTAGATATTCCCTTACCTGAAGAGCCTGGGCTGCGTCTACCATGCTTTGCCTGGCGATTACTGGGTCTCACTGACAGGGCGCTCTCGGTGGCTGCCCTAGCAGGCATCAGCAGCATGCCCTGTGTCATCGGCCTCAACCCTGGCATCACTGACGTCATCTCGCTGCTACGGCTAGTCCACTAGGTTCGAAGGTCTGTAAGCAAGAAACCAGACATTCAGATAAAGATATAGGAATTCTAACTTTGCATAGCCCAACAACAAAGGTGGCCCATTAGCTGAGGATTCTAAACAAAATGGAATAAAAGAAAATAAGGATAAAACAAAATAAAAGATCTAGCCCTGCTAGTTTATCATACATATTGGATATCATTAAGCACCAATCATCACAATTGATTCATTATCAGGCTATAAAACCTTAACTTATGTAAAGCTGTGGGGCTAGTAAAAAATCTAGGTAATGTCAAAGACAACATTACCATGAATATAACTATAGCAGTGACTGGTATGTGACTTTTATACTACTCATCATAGATACAATTGATTGGGATACAATCTAATGTTATTACAACAGATGGGTGTTGGGGTTGCATATACATAATAAACTACATCTAAAGAAAAATTTATCAGTAAGATACTGATGACGTGTAATTTTATCAGACTTTTTACCTTTTACAAGTTATATTCAGAGCACTTGCGGGGCACAATATCATGCGACAGCCATGGTTACATGACCCTGTTAAATTCACGCAAAAATAATAAAATGAGAATTAGTAGTGAAATTATAAACTTGCAAGGTTGTGTTTTCCTTTGAAGCATTAAGGGGAGATAAGTTGTTTTACCATGGATAGGAAAGTTACAGGTTACAAGTCTCTGGGATGCCATGTGAAGTAATCCAGAAGCAATTACTAGGAAGGGAACTCACAGCTCAGATACATTAATTGCAGTTGCATGTTTATGGACCTCAGCAGCTGTGAAATCTCAGGATTAGTTAGCTCAACTGACTGCAATTGGCCCTTCATCTTCAAATAAGCAGGAACAAGCAATGTATTTGATTAAACACTTATTATATGATGTTCAATGCTTTTATAGATAAGTTTTTTTCCACTCCCTGATGGTATAACATCTAAGGTCTGATCAGAGACAGTAGCAGGTGCACTGAAGATGGGTATCACTGGCACTCCTGAGATATATAGCCATGTCAAACTGCACCACAGGGAGCCATGCTTGCATGGGTTTCTAGTTTGGTTGCTCCTTAGAAGACCAACACATTCTTTTCTTAATCCAAGGTTGCTCTGGTTTTTACTTTTAAAACCTAGGCCACCTTGCTGCCATGAATGCTGTGTCTCACTCTGGCACTAGAAATTGATGACTTCCTATCAAGATCTAAAATTAAAGTTTGCTTAGTTTCATAATCCCACCCCTTTCCGACTTGGGCTGGAGACGGAAGCTGTTTTGCTACATTGTAGTAAACCATGTTATCATAACAATAAAGTTAAGAGGATCAATGCACACCTATGTAGATAATAAACCCGACCTTTAAGTACCTTGTAAACCAACTCACTGCAGTAATGAACACGCCAAGATAATAGACTTGATATAAATAATGATAACCAATGAGCATACATCATAAAACAATATTATGATCATTTATCGCTCATCTACTCACTCGTAAAATTAGCCTAGTCTTAGATGACCAACCACAAGTTCAAGGCCTAGTTGACAAGTGCCAGAACTGGCAGAAGAGAAAGACAAGAGACTTAACTGCTTAAAGTTGCTCAAAACATACTGAGAAGTATCATCTATTGTTCATGATCATTGTATAAACTCAAGGAAATAACTGCTTACCTTATGTGAGCTCATGCAGTGAGTCTAGTTGTTTTCATAATTAATGAAGCCAGTGTGTGTGTGTGTGATTCAATGCTGCCTCCCACATACTGTCTACCCGCGGTAACTAATACCGCCTTGGTTGCTATGTTGTGGATTACTAGTCGCTAGGCGCAGGTGGCTTCCATCGACGGCGA
Organism: Maea johnstoni; assembly: GCA_963942565.1. Taxonomy (NCBI): domain Eukaryota; kingdom Metazoa; phylum Annelida; class Polychaeta; order Spionida; family Magelonidae; genus Maea; species Maea johnstoni. The sequence continues at coordinate 28,794,397 of OZ012684.1, forward strand.
AAGCACTTTAAGTCATCAGCGCGCCATCTATTAATTGATAAGTGAACTAAAAATAACCTCGACACTCTACCTACTTGTATCTGTGAAATCAGGGGGCTTCTATTTGGCGTGTATAGAATTGAAAAAAATAATTGTGCCCTGAAATTCTTTGAAAAAAAAAATTGAGCCCTGATAATCAGTGAAAAAAAAATTGAGCTCTGACTCCATGAAAAAAAAAATTGGGCTCCGGCCAGACGGCCCTGCACACCAAGAAAAAGGGTCTCAGAAAAGGCTGAGAATCTCAGAGCACAGGTGCTCAGAGCATCTAGAACCCTCTGGCTTCTGGGGCCTTGAGCGTCCCCCAGACCCCGGCAATGTGCAATGTGTCTGCACTCCAAAAAAAGGGTGAAAAAGGTAAATTGTTTTCTCAAAACAGGAAGAAATTTTTATCTTGAATAACTCATTTAGGGCTCAGATAAGGCTGAGAATGTATCTCAGAGCATCTTGAACCCTCTGGCCCCCAGACCCCCGCCGCAATGGCACTGCACCACAGGCGGGCAGCCATGCACAACAAAAAAGGCGGAAAAATGGTATATTGTTTTCTCAAGACAGAACGAATTTTCGTATGGAATCACTCATTTGGGCCTCGGAAAAGGCTGAGAATGCATCTCAGGGCATCTACAACCTCTCTGGCTTCTGGGGGCCTTAACACCAGACCCCCGCCGCAAATGGCAGTGCGCCACTGGCATACGGACATGGACACCCTAGGTCCCTGAAAGTGTTGAAAAAAATTGAGCCCTCAAAATCTGCGAAAAATAAATAATTGAGCCCTGAAACGATGAAAAAAAATCGAGCCCTGAATCTCAACGGAAAAAAAATTGTGCCCTAACTTCTATACACGGCATCCCCCTGCATGGATAGCTAATGGTCAATGCCTTAGCACTCGTGTGAGTAAACTAACAAACTAGAGTATTAAAAAATGGAACAACGATGCGCAAGCATTTCGAGAAATCGCATATGCACATATGTGCACTCTAGTTTAACTATAGAATGAAGATTAATAACCAGCAATGTACATGATATTTTTCTAACATATGTTATTTGCAAACACATTATTATTATCGTCTCCCGGATTCAAGCGGCATGTTTAGCGACACAATATAAATGATTCTTAATCATATCTTAGACGAATATACCTCTCTCTATCTATACCTCTCTGATCGTATACACTAGAACCCACTTGAAATGCCTGCCGTGCAGCTCACACAACCTCTTACCACGAAACCCATTGCATGCAGGATTTGCATGAGAATTTATAAAGATATAATTTTCAAAATATCAGTTGCATACTGTCACCTCATTTTGAATACCGTTGACATTGCATACGGTTATTCAACAAGTCGTTGTCAGTACGTGTTAATGGTTGCTATCTAAAAAAGATTATGGTCGCCCTCGGAAATTAAATTAAGGGTGCCTTAAAGTTTCATAGTCGCCAATTTTGAGCACCTATTTTTGAAGCCTGGCTAAGACTCTGCTCGGGAGAGGTCTCCAAATGGTAACCAAGCTAGTGGTCCCCAGAGAGATCTTCGAGAGGGATCTACGCAAGTGCATCAGTTAAAAAAATGAGAAGACCCCCACGAATTACGGCCACACATTTGCGAGACTGCGACTATCCAATCCCCTAAACATGTATGGTTGAACCGGAACGCTGGTTGCTTATTGATTAAGATATTATGTTTACACAGACATTTCAGAGACTATATATTTATAATTACATGGATAATTTGAGAAAATAAACTTTAAAAGTATGATATTGAACAAGTGTACAGAAGGATTCGATGTGTGCATTTGTCCGCCTGATGGCATACCCCTAAACTTATCTAGAATCACGTATATGACAAAGTGTACGCATTCAGTACCAGAATATTATAACCACATACATGTCAATACTCAATACAAAGCTACTAACGCACACTCAAACCTGATTTTTTCTTGATGTTATACGGTATCTTCCAATTAATTTTTTTGTCCAATCCAGATTAATGCAATCATTACAAATATGTACAGAGTAAAACAATTGGCCAGCCATAGAGGCTTATGACGGACCAAGTTGCGCTTTCGTAACTGAACGGTACATTGATAAAGAAGCAATTTAGCAAATTATGAGGCAAATTCAAACGTCACGTGCTGCCATCTATCAAACGAACTACACACTAAAATATCGGCCCACGTCGTATGTACTAACATTGCTTTTAGCAAGTCAACATGATACAATCACGATTTGAACAATATATTGATAAAGAAGCAATTCAGCAAATGTATAAGACAAATACAAACGTCATGTGCTGCCATCTTCCAAACGAGCTAAATACTAGAATATCAGCCCATTTCGTATATACATGTACTAACAATGTTTTAAGCAAGTCAACATGATACAAGTACGGTTTCGATGCAAGCCATCGATAGTAAAAAAAGGGCGAACGTGAGTTATCTATGAATTTGAGGCGGGACCGGAAATATAGAGAACGATTGAATGATGAAGTTAAGGTGGTTCATGGCTTTAATTTGAGAACTTTATTTCATGTTGAGGTTCGTACATATTTCAAAGCCTACACACTTTCCCCTGTAATCAGATCAACTCTCATGGTCTAGGCCATCAATGAGCTGAGTAAGTCAATTAAAATATTATTATGTAGGAAGGAATATCATATTTGCCCATTTTGGACTTCTTCCTCGAGATATGCAATACAGAAGTTGAGAAAATATACTTTTTTATCATTTTTGACAAAAGAATCTTATCCCCTGCTGGGGGGGGGGGGGGGGGGAAACTGTTGTGGTGCTTAATGTATTCTTCACCAGAAGACCATTCAGGCAATATGCATTTTGTATAGGCCGAATTGTCGGAATAAATCGTGACTGAAAAGGAGTGTGAATAGTTCATTAGGAAGATCAGAAAATGGATACACGAAAGATTTTTTTAATCTTTCATTGAATTTCATGGCAACGGAGAGGGATCCGCCGTGTAACGGCACAGGCTTCCAGGCTTGAGTTCGCAGGTTCGACTCTCCGCTGGGTCCCCAAAATAGCGGGGTGGCCTCGTCGCTATATAAATATGCGGCGTTGTGGAGGACTGCCTATGGTCTTTCTGCAACTGAAACACCCTTTGGAACTCTTCATAAAGAGAAGGGAATTTCTTCACGGTTTCGGGTTTCTATCTCGTCGCGATATGACTTAAGTTGTTGAGAGCGACGTAAAACCCTAAACCTTCCTTTCTTCCTTCATGACAAATTAAATTAAATCCTCTGAAGTCCGCCAGATGTCGTACTGATCTGCAATGTATAGACGAGTACTGAGATTGTCTCGAAAAGTCGGATATCGCCTGATTTTGTATAATCTTTTATTGACGTTAACGACATTTTACAAAAATTTATACGCGAAAACTTAAGATATCAATAAAACGATAAACAAAATAAAAAAAACAGAGAGGATAACATAATACAAAAGCGTAACACAAGTATTTTGTAAGATAAATTAGATAATGCTTTAAAGATTACAAACCGTCTATCTAACTATGTACATTGCATAATATTTTGAACGTAGGAACTTGGCACACAGACCTATAAAGCAATAGCTACAAAGGTCTCAGCCCGTCCTTTTACAAATTAATGTCAGGAGTGTACAAATCATGTGACACATATACTTATATGTCTTGGTATAAGCGATACTTCGACTAATATTTAAACAAAAGTCTTAGTTCCTATGTGTTTAACAACCCCTTTTCCAGTATTTCCAAGTATAATTCTTTTTGATGAGTTATGTTAAAAGTTGAAATATGTTTGAACATGTAATTTCTCCAGGTGCAAATGGGTTGTTAACCAATTCATGCCCCTGGCGCTTATATAAAACACCATCACTACTGTAGCAATCCACTTTTGACCAGAGCGTTATTGATAAGAACCTATCTAACAACTATCGTTGATTTTTTGAGAATTTACTCTTAATTCAGAAAATATTTTCAAGTGCGTCCTATATTTGGAATTGATTGGTCTGTGTATATATAATGTGTCCACCCTGTGATAGTAAGAGGACACCTCTATGCCCTTTGCGGCATAACGTATAGTATTTGTATAATGTCCTAATATTTCTTTTAGATTTTTGTTGTATGTTTCTATGTTTATTTGGTGTTATCTCTTTGTTTTGCTTAGCATACGTCGTATTAATGTACTTTCATCTGCTTTCGGAGCGAGTCAATAAAGAATAACATACAATTGGTTAAGATCTCACTTAAGAATATGTTAAATCCAGATATACAATATAAGGTACCTTTCCTATCATTTTAAAAGTCATCACCCCCTTAAACTCCTTTCTTCTCAATCACACCTTTTACCTATCATTTCTATCTAAAATTTTCCATTTCAAATTAAGATATCGTCTTTCTCCTTACTCAAACTTTCTTATGTCAGCATATGCTCTCATAAATGTCAAAGTTATCTCCAAAAATCTCGCTTTCAAAAGGACTATTGGGATACGCGACGGGTTACACGTTGTATTTTAATTGTTTCCATGAGGGGCAAACCTACAGAAGTTGCAATCGTTTTATATATAACATACAAACATATAACTGTGTTATTACAAAAGGAGAAGGAGAAATAATAATATAAATGTTAGATCCGAAAAAAAAAACACTGTTAAATAAGGTGGTCATAAGACCGAAATGTCATTGATATACTATATGCTTTTACACCTTTAGTATACATTTCATTTTTAATTATTGTCTGTCTATACATCATACTAATAAAAGTGCCAGAGATTTGCCATAGTTTCATGATCTCTTCATTTGGTATCTGTGATACATATTTACCCATTAGGGTGAGGTACTTATCTTCACCATTAAGGTCATTATAGTCAATCAGTAGCTTTTCAGATACTTTTCCAAATTCTTCATACATTTGCCGTCTGGTGGGTTCATGATAGGGGCATTGCATAACAATGTGGAAGGGGTTTTCTTCAATGCTTAAACCACATAGGGAGCATGCTCTGTTCATAAAGGTGTACTTCCGGGTTTTAGAATAGTCACATTTAAGTTTGCTGGAACCACACACCATTTTTGACATATTCTCACATATGTTCATCAAATGTGGGAACAGATTGGCTACATGCCACCAGGTCAGGTACCTGGGTTTTGGCAGTGTTTTATAGAGTAAGTCGGATGTTTTGTGTACTGCAATTGCTTGATTCCAGTACTGGTCCTCTATATTCCATGCGGTTTCCCATATTTTAGATTCCCATTGATTTTTACTTAAGAGATGTCTTCCAAAAATCATGCCCATTAGACAGTTATATAGGCCAAAGTTATAGCTAACCTTTAGGATTTCATAAATAGGGCTTCTATGGCAATTCTTGATGTGCAGAGGGATATTTTCGTTAAACCTTTTGGGCTCTTGTCTTTAACAACTCTTTAGTCATAGTGTTTCCATCTTGCTTAAGTATTGTATAGATAAAGTAAAGCTTCCTGGCGCAGATGTGAATACTTAGGTCCATCCATCCAAGACTATACAAGCTTGAAAGTGATGGGGAACCGGGTGCGAACCTTTGAATGCGTCTACCAGCTTGCTTTTGGAAAGTTTCAATTTTGTCTATGTCGTCGTCGTTTAGAACCCAACTTTCGCAGCCGTAGATGGTGGTGGGAACTACGACATTCCTTAAAGATCAAGTTACATGTGGCCATGTTCAGGCCGTTCCGTTCTATGCCAAGTCCTGTGGTCGCATTCAAAGTTTTGCGCCCTTTTCCTAATCTATCGTCTACGGGGGACTTTTTACTGCATGGAATTGTTGATACAACCCCTACATGCTCGTAAGATTCCTTTTCTTGTACTTTGACATCTCCAAGTCTAAAAATTCGGAATTTTGAGTTTTGTTGCCAATCTTTTTAGCTTTCACAACGTGCAAGAACAGCACTCTTACGAGCGTTGTACTCATACCTCCATTTGATCCCATGTGAGTTCACATGAACCATGACTTCGTCTAGCTTTTGTTTCGATAGAGGGCATGGCGGCCGCCATATCATCGGCATAGCCAACTAGAGTGCATAAAAATTAATACCATCAGCCTGGATACACAAATTTGACGCTTTGAGATTCACATGTATGCCTCGGTTGAAGTTATCAGGTACGTATTCAAGTTCAATGCAACTATTAAAAAGAGTAGTGATAATAGTGACTATGGTAGGGCCTGCATATTTAATATGCTCACTAGTGATAAGGTCATACCCGGGTGCTTTTCATTGTGCAACTTATCTATTGCATCAGAGGTTTCAGTTTCACTAAATGCTTTGTTTGTGAATTGATCTATGTCATGATGTTGCCTATGTCATGAAAGCATTGACAAGGTCAAAGTGTGAGGAATCATAGTTTGGGGAGTCCTTAGGATTACTGAGATTGTCAAAATATTCTTCCCAGACTTTTAGTATGCTGCGATATAGTGACCCCTATCGGGCATCACAGACACTAATGGTATACTTCAGAGTGGCGTAGGGTGCCCGTGTAAGTACCTGAACCAATGTGACCTCCTCAGTTCACCGTGCCTGGATGCCCTGCACGCAGCCAGGGTTCTGCAAAATAACCATATATTTACCCAGAACTTGAAATCTGGGTCGAATGGTCGACTCATTACCTACTACTTTCTGTTTTCTTACTCGTAGAAGCGTTTGATTGTATGTTTGTTGAGACTGTGAAAACAGGAAGTGAGTATCTTTGCCAAAAGGTGTATAAGAATACTTCTACCTATTTCCGTATCATATGGAACCTCGTTAAGTAACGCAGGAACAATATGAAAAGCACGAATTTCATTTGTAAACTTTGTTTCAAAGACTATCGTTTGGAGCGATTAATTGGTTAAGTTTGGATGATGTTCGTCATTACTGTAGATTATTCATGCTATCTGACGCGTGGGACATCATCTGTACGTTAAGTCAGGTTTACGAATACTTTCGCGTTTTGATTGAATTATTTCAGCTGATTGAACGCTTGTTGAATCAACCTTCTGGGAAATATTCCCACATTCTTTCTCCAATTAAGTTTAAGCTAATATTTAGGTATTTCATCTTGAAAGGAAACAGCTATCTTGAGGGTTATGATGTTCTAGTTGATTAGCTACAGCTTCTTCTGCTTATTTGGGAAAGGGATATTTCTCTGCCAACATATCTACATTTTAAAGCTATCTCTATCAAATAATGTCTCGCATCCATTACGTTTTTCAAGTGTCATGACATGAACTTGATCTTTATTATAAGCTTCGACTTTAAGGGCAGTTTCCGCGAGTATTTATGGGATTATGATCAATGATATGTTATTGTTGGTGTGTCTGCGGTGACGAATCAATTGAGATGCGCAGGAAGGAAAGGATAGCAATATGCGAGTGCGAACAGAACGCATCTTTCCTATACTATATATCAGTGTGGAGTGCTTTATCTTAATATTTCTTAGGGTGGAATAGTTTGAAATTCTAATATGAATATTTGTGATATTGTTTTTTCGGTATATTTGTAATAGTTTTTTGTGCATAGAAATTAATTCATTTGCATGAATCTTAATGCATTGCGTCATATACATTTACTAATCTCTAGAGGGAAGCAATTATACAACTGGGGAATACAAGACATACAAGATACATATATTTCAGAATGTAAATTTTTAATGCTTTGTATATATATATAATCTGACATCTTATATACAATCCAGCTGAGCTGGGATTTTTTCATAGAGACAGTGCGCTCTGAAACATAGTGATGACTAGTGAATTGAATCTGTACAAAAATAACATATACAAATCTGATATATAGAATTTACAGCACCTTTTGAGTTGATCATGTTATGCTATTTACAAATAGAGACTGGTTTTCTCCATCATACAATATGTAAGTTTGAGAGCTTCCTGATACTATTATGTACTATGGCGGGGACGTCACTCAATGTTTTACTATAAACGCTGTGTAGTAATAAAAGTGATGTATCAGATGGAAGAATGTGATCATTTATAACTTGAAGATCAACTCCGAATTAGAAATTTAGACTTGAACAGCACCACCACGAACTTGCGTATATTATCAAAGAAATTAGTTCCAATACTCGTGTGACATTTGTCAGAAATGCTTTAGAGGTAGTGTTTACCATACATACACAATTAATTGAAACCTAGACCTATAAAACAGGAAATCGAATCGATTTTCAAATGTCGTAATAGAAGCACACAAATTAAGTACACATTACTCATTAAGTTACTTATGTTCAGATGGATTTGAAATCTCTGAAATAAGATAGCAATTTCTCTGATATACTTCCACTTTCATTTACAGTAATAACTTTAATATTCCAGGCCAGGTTTCAATTAAGAGTGCATTAAATGCGAATAGTGACTTTTCTAGTACAAGATATGTGGCACTTGGTGGATAACAGGAAAGATCTGATACGTGATATGAATGTGTTAGTTTGAGCATGTATCAACGGTTATAAAATGTAAAAGCTACTGAGATTTCAATCATTGCACAAAAACTCGATCACAAATGCTGGACGGTGTCGGGCGTGGAAGCTAACATCATCTTTGATGCATGAGTGTTCGTGTGACTCCTGAGACGACAGCGTCCTGACACTGAGGCTCAGTAGTAGTAATATAGTGTGAGAGTTCTCTCTTGATTTCTTCTCGTCTTTGGCCAGGGTGGGCTGTTACGCCCCCTGCCAGCTGCTAGCGGTAAGCGGACGGCAAGCCGACTAACTTGTTGCCTCCACCTCACAACCGGGATGTCACTCGGGTTCTCACTCGCTGTCTGGTGGCGCCCTCTCTCCGGGCTGGGGTTGCGACTCTGCGCAGCGCGGAGCGGTTCCTGCAACAGTCTTACAGTGCGACGTGCATCAGGCCATGGGTTGGGCAGGCATTGCATAGGTACGCAGGTATATAGGCAGTCAGGCGTGGTTCTGCAAGCAAAAACGCCGACCTACATCAGCCAATGTCCTTGGTGGGAACAAAGTCCGAGTTTTGCAACTGCGTAGGGCTACACAACGACACTCAACAACGTTACGTTGACGTACGTGACGTCGCCGACGCTTCACAGATGACGTTTCATGTGGAGAGACAGGTGGTCGCTGCGTGAGAAGGCTCGCTCGCACAGGTGGCATTGGAAGGGGCGGTCCCCTGTGTGTTTACGGTAATGGCGAGTGAGTTCGTCTGAGCGGGCAAACTTCCAGCCGCATCCCTTCCAGTTGCAGGAGTAGGGTTTCTCGCCGGTATGCGTTCTCAGGTGGGCTTTGAGGTGGGAGCTCTTGGTGTAGGTTTTCGTGCAGCCAGGGTGGCTACAGGTGTGGGTTGTCTGACGTTTGCGCCCCCATGTGCGACGTCCGCGTTTCTTCGGCTGCGCTTGTTGTGGATCAACTGGAAGTAGCAGATCTACAAGCTGTGGGGAGGACGGTGGGGTGATCATCTGTTGGGACATTTGTAGCTGCATCTGGGGGTGCATCTTTGTGAGCAGGTGATGCTGAGAGAGTCCTAACTGTGGCATCATTGCCATGTGTTTCATACTTTCATCATTCATTTCAGGAGAAGCTGGTGGGGAGAGTTGCGAGTGCAGAAAGTGTAGATGGGGCGAGTGCATCTGCTGAGTAGAGAGCACCGTCATGTTGCCCGAGTAGTTAGCGCACGACGTGGGCATCTGGAACTCCTGTTTGATGGAAGTTACTTTCTGAAAGTTCTTGCAGTCAACCTGGTTATTTTCTAATTTGATATCAGGAATGTCCAGGAAGGCTGAGTTAAAGTCAGGAAGTGTGTTCTGGTGCTGTTGTTGTCTGTTGTTTGCAGACACGTCAGGGATAAACTCCTGTTTGATTTTCACCAGTCCACCAGCGTCTTCGGGGTACATGTTTGCGTCAAGAATGGTGTTACTCAGGATGAAATCCAGGTCTAGAAGCTCGTCATAAGTTTCGTTTGAGGGCGAGACCGGCGGCGTGGGGTTTCCCGCCATTTGCTGCTGGCCCGGGCTGCCGACGGCCTGTTGAGGAGATTCTGGCATCTGGATCATGGCCATTTCTGGGTAGAGGAAGTTCTCCACATCTTGCCACATCTGGAAGAACAAATAATGCCTGATAAGTAACAGAAATATAACCCAATGTGCACAGATATCAGAATACAAACTAGAATAATAGCAGGCAGGACCATTGGCGGTAATTTGCGCAATCATGAAATTATGACAAAATCACCACATGGAGGTTATTATCTCGTTATGCGAGTAAACAGTTGTCGCAAAACAATTATCATGGCAGTCATCTGCAACTGTTGGTGCACGTCTTAATCATTACAACCGATTAACACTATCATGGCCACAGTTGGACATCGCAGTCCGAAAAAAAATGTGTCCTGTCAGTAATTGTCCCGAAGTCATGATTATTGTAATTGCACCAGCTGACCCCCGGCTGTGATTGTAAGCTGACGGTCTTGACAGGCGGACGGGAGAGCGATTATGATGTTTAATTTCGAGGATTATTCAATTTCTCCAGCCATCATTAGCTGGTCACATCTGGACTCGGCTTCTGATATCTGACACCGCTTATGGTCCCAACCATACCACTATTCAGAATTCATGCCGCAATTTCTCCAATGATGCAATTCAGCACAACTTTTAAGATGAGACTAGTATACTCTGATTATTATGAAATATGGTACCAGTACCTTCAAGTACATGTACAATACTAGCATCCGGATGTGATATGAGTTGAGTTTGTGGATATTCGGAATGAGGTTCTTTTTAACCTCGGAAATAAATAGATCGCTTGTGTTTGATTTCGATCCACTTTGTTTGAATTCATTTCTAACGGTATCGTACCCATCATCAGTGTCCCCAAGTTACCGTATGACTGGGTACATGTTAAGGGTATTTGAGGAGCCTAACCGGCTGCCGGCTAGGAAAACCCTGCACGCATCATGCAGCCTTCAACCCATCGTGAACTGAGGTGAACCCCTCCAGTTCACGGAATCTTCATTTGGTATGCTCAGGGTTGCCTGGCATATTATTCATATTCAAAGGGACACTTACACAAAACAAGAGATACGTGGGAACGGCTACTAAGGTCTTATGGGGTCGAGGTGGAAATGAAAGCAAAATAGGACCTTGCAGTAAAAGTAGTATTTGGGATTAAATCATGCCCAAATATTACGCAAGTATATTTACGTTTGACATACCCACTAAGTGGACTTGTGAAGAATCTTTAGCACACACTTGACAGGAACTGGCCATACTGTTTATGTGGCGATACCTAAAGAAATGTCCACAAGCAGGCTTCCAGTGCATGGGGTAAGGTAAACTGATATCCCCACAGCCAAATGATATATGGCCCCAGGGGCACGGCTGTCATAGCATAACTTTAGCAACAAGTATCATCACTGGCCAGCGCGCCAAATGCCTGGTGACATTGACAACTGTGGTATGTTGCTTTTAGTAAGATGTCATGGGCCCTTGTCACCAAACCAAATCAGTGATATGTATCACCTGTCGCAATGACAGCAGCCCCCAATCAATTGGTGTAAAATGCAGTAATAATGAAGTTGTCATTAAGGTTTCTAACTTGATGTGTCATTATTCCCCGCATTCAAGTCAAGTTGTAATCGTTATCAATTAGTTATAAATCATAACTGTTACCTTATCAAGAGATGTAAATTTTCAATACTATGCCATAAATTCATAACACGTGTATTACCACCGACAATCGTCCCGCCATTATATAGTATAAAATGTAGTAAATCAATAAATATTGCCGCACATGATATTTGTATAAGGAAATAGTAAAATATAACTTACCGATTGCATGTCAAGCATGCTTTCCTCGTATTTATTCTGCATTGTGCTTTGGAAATTATTTGCTGATCCAAGTAATGGGTCCATAACTTGTGTCATAATGTTGTTGTCGTCTTGTATGTTTATTTCGCTGAGAGCGAGATACATGCGATGTTGATCAGTTGGATGAGAGTAGTGTTCTGATCTGTCAAGGCTCTGGCAATGCTTGTTTTCCTTCACGGCGTGGAATTCACCATATGATTAAAATGGGGAGGTCAGAGGTGAATTATTACGATATCAAAGAAATACGGCGCTCTGATTGGCTTAGCCGACTGTGAACCCGCGGTGACCTTCCCTATATGGATCTGCTACATATTCAATGAGGTTCTATTTTTAGAACCTATATAAGCAGCAAGTCTCGAACGGATGGTAGATCAGACGAGTGACGTACGTTGCAGTGCGCACAACCAGCCGCAGCCGTACTAGGACCAGACTAATATGAATAACAATGCATGATCCTTTACACATATTAGTCATCCGCACTTCATCTCGTGTTTACGTGGGCAGTCTATTGAATAAGGCGATCAACATACTATCTTGACCTCCCAAATACTCTCAAGACACTTTTTTATGAACCAGGTAGACATAATTGAAGCATAGCGTTGACGCGAAGCTTCCGCGATGCGGTGACCTACTCCAGTTTTTGTCCCACTTTCTCGTTTGTTATGATCACGACACGGACTACTCATGTTTCTAAATTTAGAGTGCCTATATATAAGAGGCAAACCACGGAACTAAATTTGTATTTCGGGCCGAGCTTTCGAAGGGGAAGGGACTCAGAGTATATTGTAACGCTGTCACGACTTTAGATCAACCGGATATTTGGAATTCATTCAAGAATATTCATTGATAGGAACTTATACTAATATTTAACGTAACAGCGCCTTATATGGTGGTTAAAGTATTCCATTCATAGAGAACAATAGTATAGATATTGCTCCTACATTAGTACAGGTGTTGGTAAACATACAAGTATGTACATGATTTTCACCTGTTCATTACAGGTAGTACCTGTTAGAGTCAAACCGCCAGTAAGCTTGAGACTATAAGTATAACATCATCTCTGCCCAGCCTGGCCAGGCTGTACCTGGGTATGGTGCTTATCAGCTATACTGACATTTTGGGAAAATCAATCGCATTTCTCAGTTGTTATCATCGTCATACAGTAGCATGGTTGCTTTGAGTAACTTGAGAGAGTACTTCTAGTATGTCCATGAGCCTGAGAAACCCAAGGCCATTGGTGCATCTTATGGCGTTCGACATTAGTTGGTCTGTTGTATGCATGTATTATGTATGTATGTGTACAGGACACGTCTTGACACTTTTAAAGGACAATCTTACAAAATGGACTGTCTTTTGAACTTTGAGTACCCCTTGGTCCATCGACATATGCAAGCATCACATGGCATGGTCACTCTAGGTCATTAGAAATGTCATACAATGGTAAATATGAACAAAACCTTTATTTTAACACATGGACAAATGATAAGGGATAACCGTCCAAACACGTCAAAATCAAACCATGATATATAATTAATTAAGATGGATTTAGGTTGGTATGTTGTTCATACATAAGAGAAATAATTTCCGTTTGGTCGGAGTCAGGTCTGACGAAAATCTCCGTTGCTACATAGCCTGTCGGACTCGAGTCTGGCAACCGCTTTTTTCATTTTCTTTGTGACCAATCGCTCGAATTTGCCATCCAAACTTGGCAAATCCTTTTGGAGTACTAAGTTGTGTATAGATGAACGTACGTTTTGTCTCCACTCTGCATAATGTTAATTTTACCCATTAGGTCCCATTGTGAAATTTACCCATTGCCAACAATACACGTATGTTGGGAGGCTTGGGGGGGGGGGGGGGGGGGGGGGGAGCTGATGATAAATTCGTTATCCTCCTTGTAAAAAAGGGATACGGCCTGGTATCTGCGTTTAGCCAGTCGTATCACACTCGGCCTCCGGCCTCGTGCGATACGGCTGGCTTCACGCAGATACCAGGCCGTATCCCTTTTTTACAAGGGGGATAACTAATAATATATATATATATATATATATATATATATATATATATATATATATATATATATATATATGTGTGTGTATATATATATATATATATATATATATATATATATATATATATATATATATATATATATATATACATATATGTGTGTGTGAGTGTATGTGTTTGTGTGTGCATTAGAACATTGAACACCATGTTTACATGGTGTATATTACAATGGACCACTGCGAATAAGGGAGTGTAAGCAGGACTATGTAGATGCACTAGGTAGCTATCTATTCTCATGACAAGCAACATATGCATATGTCCAAGCTAGGCATTGGAAAACACCAGGAAGCGTCGAAATCAGTTCTTCGGGTTGTCTAAATTGTAATAAATCAATTAACATCTCCATATCACTCAATTACATGCTCATTTACTGTGGTACTACTCGTCATATTGCCACGATAAGTGTATAATAGTCGACTTCCTTTCTGATTTCCCTTGCTTCCGTGATTTTATATTGGTATGTAAACAATTAGCTATCACTACAATAACCATCATCCTGCAGCAACAATCAGCAAGCTAGTCGGTTTCAAAGAAAAACAAACCACATGAATGTATTCGCTGTTAATGATTTGATAATTTACTGATATTTTTAATACCAGCAATTCATGAATTGTGATAAAATAAAAGTACATATGTCTCATGTAAGTCCCAGGTTAGGGCCAACAGCTTGTTAGGTTTTGGGGCTTGATGTTTGTTTATGAACATCGACATTTTTTCTGCCATATTCAGGAAATATCGTGACTAGCCAGCAGTTAAAGGTGGATGAAACCGTTTAACCCGGCGGAAACCACCGCCTTACCGCAGAATGTCAGGACATCATTCAGGGTACTCCAATCTATGCCAGCAAGCACATACTTGGCTCAGGATTTCTTTATATTTCATAGGCGTGCAACCATTTTATCAGTTTCCCGCTAATGTGGATGTTAGTATAAAGAAAGTAGCATACATTAACTTTTCTTCATTAACTGACTGTATTCCAATCCCCTTCCTGTCTCACAGAAAAAAACCCATTCCAATGCTGGTGCTACTTTTGTCTAATGTACAAGCAGGCAAAGATTTTTGAAAACCATCTAAACCCTGTAATGTGCTAGGGTTTCAGTCATTTTCAGGTTTATTGCATCATTTTGTATTGGCCTAATTAGCCACCAGCAGCATAAGGGTTGAGAATGCTCTTTTTGGACAGATAATTTCAAGACATTTCAGGCAAGTCTTTGTTAAGTGTAACAAAGTAAATGCCAGCAATTTCATTGGTAATCCTGTTCGTTGCTGATGTATGTTACCCGAGTCTAGATATATACTCCCAGCAGCTGATTAGTATTCTGTGTACGGCACCAGATAGAGAGCTAACAAGCGAATGCATTTTTCGATGGTGACTGGTATTTCGTTCAGAAGAAAGTCCATACATGGTCAAAGATTTGAGCCATTAGCACCGGCCATGGTCATATACAGCAGCCCTGACTCACCATCACCCCATCCCCCCCCCCCCCCCCCCATGCCCCAATAGGAAAATCCCCACCCTACACCATCATGACTC
Organism: Maea johnstoni; assembly: GCA_963942565.1. NCBI lineage: Eukaryota > Metazoa > Annelida > Polychaeta > Spionida > Magelonidae > Maea > Maea johnstoni. Next base: position 28,809,858 of record OZ012684.1, read on the forward strand.
TCCTCCCCCACAGGTCGATATGCACCGCGCGCTATGTAGCGCTCGCCAGGTGTGCGTAGGTGTATGAGCCAGTCACGTCTCTCTCATCACTATATGATACCTGACTCATCCCAGTCTGACTAGAAATGATTTTACTTGGTTTATCGAAGATGAAAACTCGCTCTAATCTAACATTATCAACAAAACTGAAATCTAGTAGAGAGGATATGATGATGTCGATAGGTAAGTTCTTTGAATAACAGGCAGCTTTCCAGGCCAGGTATAAACGAGTGCAAGAAAGATTCGAGAAGAATTCTCTTGTATGTTCCTTATATCTTCCATATTCGATAATGTCGTGCCCTTAGCCCCTTCACCCTAATACAAATAGTGTGTAAAGCAAATTGGCCCAAACTAAACCGACCAGCACTATATGTATATATACAGTCAAACCTGCCTGAGCGACCACCTCCATTAAGAGACCACATTTTCATTTCCCCTGATCTAACAGAGTTTAAATGGCCCTCTATTAAGAGACCACCTGTCTTAAGAGACCATATTTTGGTCTTCCCATGGGTGGTCTCTTAATACAGGTTTGACTGTATTATATATATATATATATATATATATATATATATATATATATATATATATATATATATATATATATATATATATATATATACATGTATATTGATTGATTGGAATTTACGTGAGGGAGATCTGTAGCATTGGATTGATAGGAATGTGACCGCACCAGGAAAGGAAGGTGCGTGTGTATTGAGGGATTCAACCACAGGCATCCTGAGTACAAGGTCTGCAAGCAACAGGCACCATTGTTCTGCGTCACCGACCCCACAAGACAGAAGAAGCGCAAGTGCTTTTTTGGAAGAAGGTTCGTCTCGGGTTTCAATGGAGAAGATGTTCAGTGATCTTAGCGGGTGTTTGTCTTAGCACTTAGCGACCCATCATCTCTTGGTGCACATTCGACTATTACTATACACAGACACTGATATAGTCCCCCAGTGCTTGTCCTCGCAGCGGATTGACTTATTTCCTAGTTTGCCATCCTATCCTTTACTTTATTTTAAAGTATATATATATATATATATATATATATATATATATATATATATATATATATATATATATATATATATATATATATATATATGTGTGTGTGTGTGTGTGTGTGTGTGTGTGTGTGTGTGTGTGTGTGTGCTCTCTCTCTCTCTCTCTCTCTCTCTCTCTCTCATCAATAGGGTGTCAAAACCTTTGGACATCCGGATTTTTGAGAAACACAAAAAAATGCATCTATTCATCTTCGAAAAAACGATTTAGACATCATTTTCGAATATCTAGCTATGCCAGGGCCCTGCTTACTACGTCAAGATTCTGACCACATCGATAGTGACAGTAGCAGCGGCAGCAGCAGCAATGTAGTAGCAGTGTCACTTTGGTGCAGGTGCTAGCCATTATGACGGAATTATGGACATATCTTAGCACCCAGGCAGCTCTGGCCTGGGCTTATCTCGACATGCTGGAGATTTTTATCGCCCCCGAATTCCTCGCTCCAATTAGGGAATAATTAACCGAGATTGTCGCCAATCTGGCAAAGATAAATAAATTACCACCCTGACTGCAACACGGAGGACGTGATTTCAGGGAATATCACAAACACAGAACTGTTTATCTCATATTTAGATGTACATATTAGTAAAATGACAAATAAATCTATATGGAACATTGCAGAGATGAAGTATGTATTACACAGCCAGGGATAAGGGTACTACCTAATAAGGTTTTAAAAGTCCCTTTCAATAGCACTATTGTGAAAACTACCAGGTCGCCAGTTGGCATACTGACTATCAGTATTGGTATTAGTTGTAGGGGTTATGCAATTCTAGAAATACTTGAAATCTGGAATAGTAACACCAATTAAACCCTTGAAATAATTATCATGTAGCTCTATGCTAAAACAAGGATATATCAGGCTGATCGTTTTTGTTTCAGGAAGATATCGACTGCAACACAGTAAAAAAACAAAACGTTTTCTTATTGGAACCTTTATCCAAGATGTGTGATAATGCATTTTTGCCCATTTACGTGCTTAGTACGGGAAAAACTGTCGGTTTTTGGGAAAAATAAGTATTTAGAAGCCTTGCAAAAGGTCACCATACATGCCCTGCAAGTGGGTTCGAGAAGATAAAAGTAAGATGGTTTTACAACTGTAATGTAAGAGAATAGGACCCCATTTATATATATATGTATATATATATATATATATATATATATATATATATATATATATATATATATATATATATATATATATATATATCAAAGGCAATTTAATGAGAATCAACCATACCAACGCTTATATTACACAGTTTATTCTTTACCATTTCTTAAGATTACTCCTGTCATACATTCTCTCATTTTAATATATGGAAATATTACATGTTCTTGCACATCTGTCCTATAAATCATGCACTTTTCTGTAAAAGTCGAGCATTTCTCGAATTTCTATGGATAACTTGCACTTGAAATCTTGTATGAAGAGTATCAGAGAAGAGAGGTTTAACATCTCTGCTGGTATGTAGTAGTAGTATGGATGCATGAAGAGTCTGTAAGTGACCACCTCCCGCGCAGATGATAAAATAACAAACTCAGCGTCTCCAGGGACACCACTACGACCATGATCTGTTTATTTTGTTAGCTATGGGTCAAAACACACAACGCCACAAGTGGCAACTTAAATAGCCAGCCACTTGACAAGAACCAGATGCATGGCGTAGCTGATACCCTTGCAGTAGCGTTTCATACCAGTTCATCAGATAAGGAATATATACGCAGAGATAGAAAATAGCAATATTCCCATAGGTTTTAAGATGTTTACTCAAACATGTGTGTGGCATTTTGAGTTTTTAAACGAGTGTTAAGATATCTTGTCTTGTGAATGTTGTTCATTGTAGAAATGTATGTATGTATGTGTAAGTATGTATGTATGTTATTGTATGTATGTATAATAATAATAATAATAATAATATTGTCATTTGATATTGCGCCCTTTCCATATAAACATGCTCAAAGGCGCATTACATTCCATTGTCAAAGGATAGATGTTGATATCCACATAGTTAATTGATATATACATCTTTGAACAGATGTGTTTTCAGTTGTCGTTTAAAGATTGCCACACTCCCAGCTGCCCGAATATTATCTGGGAGCTGATTCCATAGTTTTGGGGCACAGGCACTAAACGATCTGTCACCGTAGGTTTTCATGTTGTTTCTCGTCTCGCAGAGTAAGTTCTTGGATGTTGATCTCAGTGTCCGGGGTGGGACATACTCTTTCAGCAATTCCCTCAGGTAAGAAGGTGCAGTTACATGCAAACACTTGTACGCCAGTAGCAGAATCTTGAATTCAATTCTCTTCCTGACTGGTAGCCAGTGCAGCTCCTTCAGTACTGGAGTGATATGGTCATACTTCTTTGTGAGAGTGATCACCCAGGCAGCGTTGTTTTGTACTCTCTGGAGCTTACGTATTAGCTCTTCGGGTATTCCACAGAGAAGTCCATTGCAGTAGTCAAATCTTGAGGTTACCAGGGATATGACAGCACTATGTATGTATGTATGTAATTGACCGCAGAGTTAACTGCAAAAACAACTAAGTTACATTTAGAAAATCGAAAAACAAAAAGTAGGAGCATCCTAGTATACTCCTTACAAATAAGGTAAATTAAAAGAAAATGATTTATTAAGCAGCATGGGTAATAAATAGTCAATTTTCAATATAACATTCATATTACAATAATGTGATCCGACCTTTTCGTTAGTTCATGTCCTATAAGTATTTGCGTGAATTATTGCACACTTTTCCCATCGGTGCACAGGATACCATTTGTCAGATTGTGCATGGCATTGATGATTATTTGTCAAAATCATATTAATATTCAAGCATACAATGATATCACATTTTTCTTCAGTGTACAACATTGGTGCTCAGATCAATGTACGCCTTTTCCTAATGGTGAAGGGAACTATTGCACATCATATACAACTACAACCGGTTGTACTGTACAGTGCGTTGTGGTGCACTCGATAGCGAGGAACCCGGCGCATGCCATTTACCGTATTGCATAATTTATTGCGGGCCTCACGAGTAGAAAAGAGAGAAAAACCACCAGAACGCTTGACAACTGAACGGTCCGTTCTTCAGACGTACCTTTAAAACGCAGGGCAGAGATGTTTCAGATAAGGGACAATTAACATCAATTTGACATGGAGTATTTTAGGTATTGAAATAGCGGTTTTACAATAAAAAATCTCATATTGACAGACAGGTTGTATTTGGTGTCGCCTGGTGGCTTTAAAATGGTTCTACACATTTCACTACATATCATTGATTTGATTTGATTTTATTCGGTCTAGTAAGACGTGTATTACATAGCATTTGGCACACAAAAAATCTTTATATAACAGTGACTAGATGGAGAGTCATTAACTGCTATGCAATAGAATTCTAACCAGACACAGGATTTATACACTAAAAGTTAGAAACTTATTTCCATAGTGGTCCCAGTCTGCCCAGAGTCCAATGGCATCCCATGTAATGATCAACTCCACTGCTCAAGATTGACAAAACAACAATATCATATATAATACATACATTCGGACTAGAATTGAAGAATTTCTTCTTATGTCTCAGAGATGACTGACATGAAATGTTTTTTGCATCTCACTTTAAAAAGAGATTTACTGGACGTGGTCTGGATCTCGTCTGGCAAAGAGTTCCAGATTTTGGCCCCTATGTAGTGGAAGGACTTCATACCATATGAACCAACCTTTGGTAAAATCAGAGCATTAACACTGTGTCTGGTGTTATAGTGGTGGGATTCATTTACTCTTTCAAAAACTTGAAGGTACTCTGGAGCCTGTTCATCAATGCAGTTAAATACATGGCTTGCGGCCAGATATTTTATTCTGTTTTCAATGCTCATCCACTTAACCTCATTAAAGTCATTGGCTACCAAGTGAGTTCTGTTTGAGTAGTTTAAAACATATCTAATCATTTTGTTTTGTACGACCTGAAGGCGACTCTGTAAGAATTTTGGTAGACCGTGGTTATAGAAATTGCTGGCGTAGTCTATTCTCGACTGAATCATTGCCATGCAGACAGTTTTCCTGCAGTACTGATTTAGGAACATTTTCTTTCTGTAAAGGAATTTGAGACTGGCATTAGCCTTTTGGATGATTTTCTGAGCCATAGATTTTCCTGACAGGTCTTGGTCTAGTTGACCGCCCAGGTATGTTACAACCTCTTTCCCCCCCACTTTGATACCATTACATGAGATTCTTAGGAATTTATGTTGTTTTAACTTCCTATTTGAGGCAAATAGGATAGACTCTGTCTTTCCCAGGTGGAGTGAAAGTTTGTTGTCTATCAACCATACATTTAACTTGGCAAGTTCCTCGCTTAGCTTTTGTTCAATATCAATGATGTCTTCCCCTCTGATCAAGAGAGCCGAATCATCAGCATACAACAAAAGATCACAGTCAACAGCTGATTCCATATCATTCACATAGATTAAAAACAATAGAGGTCCCAATATAGAGCCCTGGGGTACGCCACAAGTAACTTCCCCTCGGTCTGATAAAGTGCCCTTTATGTCTATAAATTGAGATCGGTTGGATAGGTAGGAGTTGAACCAGTTCACTGACGAATCATCACATCCAATAGCACCAAGTTTATCAGACGTTATGGCATGGTTGACTGTATCAAAAGCTTTTTGCAGGTCAATCATAACCATTCCTGTATATAGTCCCTTGTCCATGCTAAACTTGATTCTATCAGAGAGATCGATAAGAGCAGTCTCTGTGGAGTATGACCTTCTGAAACCTGACTGATATTTATAGAGAATATTATGTTTATCTAAATGCTTACTTAGCTGATCATACACAATCCTTTCAAATATCTTTGACACTACAGGGAGGATTGAAACTGGGCGGTAATTCCCAACTTCACCCCTGCCCCCTTTTTATAAAGGGGAACAACCCTTGCTTCTTTAAAAGCTTTAGGTACGGTTGACTGAGATAATGAGAGATTGAGTATGTGGGTGATGGGAGAAGTGATGACAGAGCACCCATCCCTAGTAAACTTTGCAGAAATACCGTCCAAACCTGTAGCTTTCTTAGTGTTAACAGAACTTATTAATTTGTATACCTTACTTTCTGTGACAGTGGAAAAACCAAACGAATTTTCAAGGATCCCTTTTTTGGAATAAAAAGATTTTACCTGAATTTTATTAAAAAGTCCACTTGGAGGTTTTAATTTCTTTACCAGGTCATCTGCAACATTACAGAAAAAGTCACAGAACTTGTTTGCTACTGATTTTTTGTCAAAACAAGTTTCACCATTTCCCATATCAAGACCTATATTTGCCTGCTCTGACCTGGTAGAGAAAGACACTCCCATGTCTTTCAGACATTTCCACATCTTACGACCATCCCCCATATTTTCTTCAATCACATTTTGGAAATATTCTTTCTTTGCTGCCTTTATCTCTGTTTGGACTTTATTTCTGAGCTCCCTTCTCTTATTTTCTAAGTCAGGTGTACTGGATTTCGTGCACAATTTATTTATTTCATCACGCTCTTTTATGAGTTCAAGAATTTCACTTGAGAACCAGGGTTCAGAGCGTTGTTTAAGACGGACCTTTTTTAGAGGAGCAAGCTTATCTACTATAGGCATAAACAAATCAGTAAAATGTGTCCATGCTTCATTGACATCTAGGCAATTTAAGACTGGAGCCCAATCAACTGTTTGAAGTAATTCAGTTAGCATTTCCTTGCTGTAGTGTTTCATAGATCTGATGATGGTGGTATGATGTTTGTTCAAAAGAGATTTTACTGTTTTCCTTGTACAATAGATAATAAAGTGGTCACTCAGACCTGATGGGATAACACCTTGTTGGCTAATTTTGTCAACATCAGACACCATTATCAGGTCTATGATACTCTTAGTAGTATCTGTTACTCTGGTAGAGTCCTTAATGATCTGTGTCATATTAAAAGTGTTCATAAAAGACATTAATTTACGTTTCAGACCACATTCAGGGCCCTTACTGACATTTGTATTAAAGTCCCCTAATATTAACAGTTCATTCTGAAAAGATACTTTTGGAGCTAAAATAGTTTCTAGATTCATATAAAAATGATTGTCTTTGGGAGGTCTGTAACATATACCGGTCAAAATAGGCTTTGTTTTTGGAAGTAAAATGTCCATCCACACTGCTTCGACTGTGTCACTGTTTAGATCATGATTTCGGCTTTTCAACTATCTCCCCAGCTATTCTTAATTCAGCTTTCAATCAATACAAAATATATACCAGTCTTTTGGCCTTCCCTTGGCTTCACTGTCTCCTGTGTGTAGGTAATCACGTTTTGATATATTTGATATGTGTTGGCCACATTGCAAACTTAAAAAGGCCATCTCTAATGGTCAATTACTCGCCCGATGACAGCAGAAGTAATTTAACGAACACTATCTAGTACAATTCTAGTCTTCTGACCTTTTCTGCATATTTGTAAGAGCACTGTCGTTGACATGTAAAGTAGTTCTAACTGGCGCTTGGGTCTACACATACTTCAGTTGATAGCATTGTACAGAACTGTGAGTGTGTAACGCATTTATCATTGCCAGTGAAAGAAGGAAAAGGGGCGACCTTAAAACTGATGGACCCGTTCTGTCTTTTCAACAAATTCTTTTCAAATTGATGGCCCGGTTGAAGTCTTTTTCAACATTCTTTGATATCTCAAAACTACACACTTCGACAGACGTGAATAAAGATAATATTGAAACCATTATAACGAGAAACGCGTATAGCATTTTTATATATGCTGTTCGAAATCAATTGTTTCTTGAAATTTTCTAACTATATGCTTTACTATAATAATGCACACATACTTCTTACGTTACCATTCTATGCCAAATTTGCGGAAAGGAACTTCCTTGGTTTGTGAGCATTATAAAAAGCAACTTACATTTTCATAAAACTGCTTGCTACAATAATTGCCTGGTCACATTTTTCTAGCTAGTTTATATCTTACTTTCGTGATTTTCGCATAATAAGTGAATACTTGTATACGCATAAGTTTGCAAATACATGAAAAATGCTGTCATGTTTCAAATCTTGCCTATAAGAACTACTAGTATATAATAAGTACAGTGTTTTCTAAAAAGAAAATATACAAAAAACCTTAGATGAATAAAAGAAGATGACTGATATTGCAGAAATAAATTACTAGTATGAACTAGCATTGCAGTTCATTAGGAACAGTTTTACCCAATTAATGACTCAAGCTTTGCCCTGGACTTCTCTTTCTCCTATTTCGCATGCAATTTAATGACATGTCTGGTGTTCTGTTAGTTATTAGTGGCGTTTATCTGTATCCTGTATCTTGTTAGCTCGTAAAAGTGTCTATAACTAGTATTGTTATGTTCTGTGTGTCAATTTGTATTTCTGCTAGTTAATTTTGATATACTGTATTTTGTATTAGTACTTTCACATCTTTTTGGTATGGTAAATAAATACAAATATGTAGAACTTGCGAGAAAACTTAAAATATTTTATTCAAAATGGTCAGATTTAATTCATATCTTAGGGTGACCTCATCTTGACATCAAGATGGTGCATATACCTTTATTTTGCTGCAAATGATACTCTTTTTCTCACAGAGTGGCATACCGCCTTGGACATTGGGCAATAGAGCTATTCATGAACGCCACCAAACATTCTAGGACAAAGGCCAAACCAAACGTAACAGGTGATTGCCTTCAACATATAGAAGTCAACATATGTGTTTGAAAGTATAACCTATAGGAAGAATTTACTTCATTTGCATCTGTGGTGCACATTTACCCAAAACATTTTTTTTCCACAGCAGTCATCAAATAGAGAAATAGTAAATCCAACAGGAACAACTTGAAGTCAAATACTCTGTAAGATATACTTAGTATTCCTCTGCTATCAAGATATGCCCATTTATGCCAGATGAAGTGTGCGTTCCAGATGTGAATGGTTAAGGTGTGACCACCTTTCTTTTTATAAGAGATGGGAAAATTCTGTAGGGGCCATTCTCTTGGTGTTGTTGGTCCTATTGTTGAGCCTCAGTTGCCTTTATCTATTGAATTTGATAGCTTATATAAACCAGTCATATGATACATAGCTTATTTATGAAGAAAGAAACGGGGACGCGTAGGAGCAGAGTGTGTAGTAGGTTTATCGAATACGCAATTCTAATAAAGGCTTTATAAAGGTCAAGGGTGAATACGGTTTCTTAGTATTTCCTAGCCATATATTGATTGAAGTTCTTGAACCATGCATGATTAGACACATATAAGTTAAATGTGCTTGGATGGCCAGGTTATATGAGGCCGGTGTGTACACTCAGGTGACCCTGTTACCTGGTGTATGAGGATACCAGTTGCAGCATGGTTACTGGTCTCTGTGTGGTTTAAATCGTAAACTTCGTATTTAGTTCATAATTTCCTTGTATCTACGTGTTGATCTTATTGGTTACTTTTTTCTTTCTTTCTCTATGTCATTTAGTACATGTGTTCGTACCCAGGAAGACAGAGCTGATAAAACATTGTGTATATCGCTACACATGACCATAACTTGAAAGAACCTCTTACTAGAATTAGCAATTTCTTTCAAAGCACAGTCACAGTTTTCTATTTTTTCGAAAAATATCAACCGATAAATAGCTAATGAGTTAGGTTAAAACTTAAATTTCATTTTATCATTTTTAACTATTTTGCTGGTGAGAAACATAGCCATGGCTTTCTTCTAATGGTAATTCATAACAGAGAGCTGGATTAGAAACTGATATTAATTGATAACATGATTACGAAAGACAGCCATGCGTAGGGCTGATACCTACTACATGTATAACACTAGGAGGGGCCTAAGTCAAGTATCCCAGACCCATCCTTACTAGGTAGAAAACGAGAGAATATACAAACCAAAGCTATTGATTCTGGCCCCTCAAGTTTCTACAGGTATACAGGTAACCATAATCTGAGGCAAGGTACGTCTTCACACGACCCAAGGTCAACCGTATCTGTCGTATCGAACAACCGAAGAGGAGACTACTTGCTGGGCCAGAGCATTCTAGTGCGCATTTCAACACTCGCTGCGTCACACCTTCGATCACTATAGAGATATACATGTAATTCTGCTTAGAATATGAATTGGCGGGTTATATCTGAGATGAAGATAGTATCTTCTTCTCAGGTTATATTCTGATTTGACGGACCGTACTCGCGAGGCCATGTGAGAAAGTTGCCAGTGACCAGGGGCTAGGCGGTAGTTTTCCCTGGGTACGCCTCTTTCCCCACAGTTAACAACTGACTATCATTTACGATTTAGTTATATTGTCACAGAGAAAGGGAAGGTAATTGAAATTGCATATTCTTTATCAAAAGTTTGGTTTTGGGTACTACAAGACTAGGCTTCTGTCTATGACTTCACGTTCAGTAACATGACACGCGTGTATTGTGCTAAGTGGACGTTTGCAATCACGTATTAGACCCAATATTTGGTCGATGCAGAATAACAACGAACATGCTCCCCTTGATATCAGAGAAGATCATGACATCAGTCCAATTGTTACAATTATCTACTTGCGCAATAGTTGATGACTTATTCTTCTGTATGATCATCTCCCTGGCAGGCCACCTGAGGCCTTCGTGCCACACACACACACACACACACACACACACTGGCCGCGGCCGCCACCTGATATGATCACGCTGATAGCGGCCACTTAAACTCCGTGCGACACGTGTCCTGCGCGACAAAAGCCGTGACACCGATACGACGGACGACAGTAACAGTTTTCATTATTTCAGCGCTGATTTAATTGCCGCTAACAACGCGTTAATGATAGCCAAACAGCTGATACCACAAGGCAATCAAAGATGATCACTCATCAGCACGATGCCACACAGACAATGGTCGTATTGGTAATGAATGGAATCGACAATTAACGCTTGGCAGGCGCGAATGGCCGAAATCACTATAGCCCGTGTCAGACAGCCCCTTCCCCAAAAGAGTGGACTTGGTCATCCCATTTTGAAACATAGAATTTTGTTATCAAATGAAAGGGAGTGGTCTGAAATGTATACTCTATTTAGAATTGGCCTTTACTAAATGCTGTACGAGATGTTGCTGGAGTAGTTAAGTGTGATACCAAAAATCATGGTACCTGAGAGGCGACGGGGTTATGATAATATATAGTAAGACCTTCCCCAGAATCGGCTCGTGGATCCTCAGGTCTTCTTCTCTTCCCCTTGGTCCAGTCACAGAGGAGCCCGACTGTCTAACGATTCCGATAGGGGAAGGTCGGAGGATCCGATAATTTAATTTGTCGTGCGACAGACCGATCCGCTTCCGGCATTGCGTCAAAAAAAGAAAGGAATAGAATACGTCTAAAAAAGTCCGCACTGGTTTGCGATCCTGATCGCAAATTAATACCGATATCGAAGAGTCGCATGTCAAATTCTCGCACATCATATGTACAAATGTCAGACCTAAATATTGGAAGTATGTCCGATATTAAGACTTGCAATTGTCGCACGAAGATTGCACAAGATTCGTAAGAATATTGCACGAATGTGCATACATTTTGATTTTGATTAACGTGCACCACAAATCGGCTCCAAACATCGTACGATGAGTCATGCGGTATGACTGCAAAGACTTAAAATCGGAACCGTTCTTTTCCGATTGAAATTAGCACAATCGGAGCCGATATCAATATAAATTTCGTCGGACTTCGGTGTGACTGAGGCCCACAGGCATTTACGATCCGTATCTATGGTTCTCTGCTTCCACTAAGCAATCTTCTTGGTCGCACATGGAACTTCTGAGCTCATGTGTCGTTGTAATGCACGCATAGTCTAGTACTTTGAACATTGCTCACCAAAAAGAGTAATATATACTTTTAGTGAAATATTTCTATATATAAATAATGCTTTGTTATCAATATATTTCCAATTACGTCAATGCTTCGAATAACACGATGATGCGACAATGCCTGTGCATTATGAGGACCTCACAGCCTTATTATATTGTGAATACAATACACTGGTCCCATTGTACCTTTGCCATTGGGAATATATCTCTATGGTGTGAATGCCCTCTTATATGAACACTTTTTCTCTGGTCCCTGGTCTATGAGGTTTCATTGTGTGCATATGTATATACATATATATATATATATATATATATATATATATATATATATATATATATATATATATATATATATATATATATATATATATATATATATATATATTTATATTATATATATATATATATATAGATATAGATATAGATATAGATATAGATATAGATAGATAGATACATATGCATATATGTATATATAAAAGTTCAAGATTTCAATTTTTTGTGACTACCTCTCTGGGTGCAGATAGAAAGAATAATATTTATCATAATTAATTTTCCTCCTTTTGTTGCATGTGTTGACACTGTCAAGTTCCCTTGGGTCGCATAGTGCAAGTATTTTGTTGTTGTTTTGCTGTTGGAGGAAGTCTGGGACATCAGTCGTTTGCACTATATGATGTTTATACCTGCGTGCTATTCGTATATGCATGAATGTATTTTGTTGTTGTTTTGCTGTTGGAGGAAGTCTGGGACACCAGTCGTTTGCACTATATGATGTTTATACCTGCACGCTATTCGCATGCATGAATGACGTTACGTCACAGCTATGGGCGATGGGAACTGCACCTATATAGGAACTGTTGATTTCCGGGTTCTTAACTGATTTATACCTGTAGCAGCATAAATCAGCCTTAAGTGTTTGGAGATATCTTTCCACAAAAGCTATTCTCGGAACATATGTGAAGAATAATGTCGATCATAACCCATCTTACAAAGTTCCTTAAAATTTCTTTTTTAAATTACGCTTTATTCTAAAGATATTTTCAAAACTATCTCAACTCCAAATGACAATTTAGGAATCGATGAATTCCCAACCAAGAATGTGTTAAAGTATAGACTTGGCAGAGATGTACTTACTGTTTATCATTACTCTAATCAAGCGTGAGCGCCACCAGCTGTGACAGGTAAATATGTACACAGAAAGTGTCGTAGCACACATAAACAACCCCCTCCAAAAGCCACCTATGTTGATAGTTCTACTTGGTGTAGCACTACAGACAGAACATCAACTCAACCAACATGTCCTTAAGTTCAAAAAGGGCATGCCCCTTTTGGGGTGTCGTCAAGTGCACAGGGTGTTTAGAAATTGAACCTACGTCGTAAAGTGTATAGGGTATCTAGAAATTAAAATTACAAACTGTGTCCATTTATGGGATGTAATAGATATTCTAATGGGTATAATTAATAAATGCCTCCTCATAGAACTGCGTTGCCCATAGTACAGACAATCAGAAGCCCCTTAGTGATAATTAGATAGAAAAGTGTACGATACAGTACTCAAGCGAAAATGAAACCACCAACCATAAACACGACAGCAGTGTAGGTTAAGTATACTCAATTCCCGACTTACTGACACTAATAAATGTTTGCCGAAATGAAAACATTTGATATATGTATCTAATATGGAGGAAGATCACATATTAGATGAAGAAAAGAATGCGCAGAGCACGAGCTTTGGGCTATTGGTTGAGGCTAGCCTGTTGAGGTGGACCGGCTGGTTTCATATCCACTTCTTTTTATTTAAATCTAGACTATTTCAATGATATTTTGACCAGGACATACGTTCTACACAATAAAAGGAGAGTTACAAGATGAATTCAAATGATTGATTGATTGATTGTTTATTGACTGTAACTTTTACATTACAAAAACATATTCAATATGTCTAAAAGAAAGAAAAGGAAAAAACACACATTCTTTCATTCATCTAAGATCCAAGTATTTGAGAAGATGCCTTTGTTAAAGATATGACAACAACATGGTCAAGCTTTTTTGAACCTATAAGCATAACCGGTTGTACATACGTTCGGCATGTGAATGGGAATGAAATGATCGCTAGCTAATTCTCAGGTGCAACGTTGATATGTTGAAAAGAAAATGTAAACGTTAGCCTTTCAATGAATACTAATAAGGCCATCGGCTTGTCTTGACCTAGCCGCTATACGACTGGAAAAGTGATGATTGAATTAAATTAAATCTAAAACTAAATCGTCCATCATTTGATAGAATAGGATTTTATCGTGTCATCATTCTTATGGTGGTCAAGAAGCATCGATGAATATCAGTGTCGTAATGACGTGTTTGCCATTGGCCTGCCATGTTACTTCACGTTTACGATATAATAATTTTTTTCTGATCACCTAAGGGTCATTTGGCATGCACCATGCAGATCTTTTAATACTTATCTGATGGATAATTATGTTTGAACTTGGTCCGAAAATCTTCCCTCTTACGTCAGATGATCATCAAATAGCATCAGATGAGTCGAATAACGTCATTAATTTACTAAGCATGACAGGGAAAACACCTCATAACTTGTAAAGGTAAATCCATTGCCATCAGCATCTGTGACTGTGAAGGACACAAAAGGGGTTTAGCAGTCAACATGGCAGTTCCGATTCTTACATCACGCCATCACGTCACCACTCCATGCGCAGATTGCCGAGACCATTCTACACTATACTAGGCAGTGACTACATAAGGTGTACATCTACCTTGACACTAACACTTTCTAAAGCATTGCAGTAATCTTCTGCAGTGCCGCAATAGCCAGAGTACGTCAGGTCCAGTTCACATCTGTTGGAGATAACATTTGCATCGATTGTGTAAATGTAGTTCGGGGACCTTTAGTCATGTCCACTGGTGATGTACGTGTAGGAGTGCTTGTTCGTTTGTAAATACTATGTGTGCAATTGTAAGAAAATGTACATAGATAATGGAATAATGGAAGAGACTCTCTCTCTCTCTCTCTCTCTCTCTCTCTCTCTCTCTCTCTCTCTCTCTCTCTCTCTCTCTCTCTCTCTCTCTCTCGAAAAACTACAACAAAATTCTTTGCACTATTTCTCAATTTTGGTCAAATTTAAAAAGTCACAGTATTACCATTATTACTGTCAAGTGCAAAATTGTATTGTAAAGCCTTTTATTTCAACCACTGCCGAGGGTAATGGCAACTGGGAAAGACATGATTTAAGAGAATAAGATACTAGATCTAGTACTAAACATGGCACCACATGTCCCTCTACGACTTTCTGAAAATATATCCATTATTCGTTACCAGTCGCCAGCAAACATTATTGTGTTGCCATAGCGACATTGGCCGGCATGCCACAAGTTAAACCCTATGTATAACCTGTCCGACTAATGCTGAAACTATGATGAGAAACCCGAGAAGTTAGGGCATGTACTTCCTGACTAGTCTGTTACCATGGCAATGCCAAAACAAAAACATTTGTCATCAGAGTGGGGGTTAATTGGTGTTTTCAGTCAAAGAAGTCAGGACATTTTCAAGGGTAGCCAATGTCAGCCAGTTATGGTGCTGCTTGTTTGGTGTCACCAGCAGTAATAGTAATAGTTCATGTAGTAGTAGTAGTAGTAGTAGCAGTAGTAGCAGCTGTAGTAGTAGTAGTAGTAGTAGTAGTAGTAGTAGTAGTAGTAGTAGTAGTAGGAGGAGGAGGAGTGTAGTAGTAGTAGTAGTAGTAGTAGTAGTAGGGGTAGTTGTAGCAGTAGTAGTAGTAGTAGCAGTAGTAGTAGTGGTAGTTGTAGTAGTAGTAGTAGTAGTAGTAGTAGTAGTACTAGTAGTACTAGTAGTAGTACTAGTAGGAGGAGGAGGAGTGTAGTAGTAGTAGTAGTAGTAGTAGTAGTAGTAGTACTAGTCGTAGTAGTAGTAGTAGTATAGCAAAGGCTTATGATTTCATAAGCCTTTGGTAGTAGTAGTAGTAGTAGTAGTAGTAGTAGTAGTAGTAGTAGTAGTAGTAGTAGTAGTAGTGATAGTAGTAGTTGTAGTAGTACATGTAGTAGTAGTAGTAGTTGTAGTAGTACATGTAGTAGTAGTAGTAGTAGTAGTAGTAGTAGTAGTAGTAGTAGTAGTAGTAGTAGTAGTAGTGGTAGTTAATGCGTATGGTTAATGCGGATGGATAGCTGTTGGTGTCTGTGTACTGGAAGAAGGCCGTAGGGGATGATCTGGTAGGGCCTACTACACGTAGATGTAAAGTAGTAGAGGAACTCTATGCCCATATGTTGACCAGAACCAGGACCAATGTATGGGATGGGATATGTGATAATACTGCGAGCAGGGGTTGGGGATTTTATCTTGCACGGCTTACTACGCATGGCTGTAGTATAGTATTTGATGTGCGTGTCCATGTGTTGACCAGCGCCATATGTTTGTGATGATGTCGACTGGCTAGTGGTGACTATATAATGACCATGATGTCGCACCTGGCCAGGCTGCCC
This sequence comes from Maea johnstoni, assembly GCA_963942565.1. Classification (NCBI taxonomy): domain Eukaryota; kingdom Metazoa; phylum Annelida; class Polychaeta; order Spionida; family Magelonidae; genus Maea; species Maea johnstoni. The sequence goes on from OZ012684.1 coordinate 28,826,323, forward strand.
GCCACTGCTGCTGCTTACTGTCCGTGGCGTCTAGCCTGGTACTGCCAAATAACCAACCTTACCTATCAATCATATATACTACATGCCTTGCAGGACGGACAGCGAACACAGACACGGCACGCTACGACTCCGTAACACTAAAAAATAGCTGCGGCGGCACGGCGCGATGATCTGCTCCTATCATGTTACACCTTTCCTCTTGCTCAACCATCCGTGGGTTGTTTCCGTGTCATAGTCATTAAATGCTCAATTAGTCACATGGAGTACTGTTAAACTCCATTTCTCTGCCACCCCAACCATGTTTGATACACATCAATCTTCGCTAATAAATGTATTCAACTGAATACTAGTACATAAAAAGTGTGATAACAATCTTAGTATAGACGTCACTTGTTGACGTACTGAAATGCAAAAAAGGACAGCATGTTTGTTCAGAGTTTTGAGAAAGACGATAAAAGTACAATTGGAGTGGTATCAATGTATAAAGGGAATAGGTCACGTTTGGTCTAGTTAGACGTAAATAGAATACGGTATACATATTTGAGGCCTGCCTGAATGACCAATTTCGCCGCTGACCGAGAAAGCAAAAATAAATAAGTACAATTATTTCACCGGGATTCTTCACCTATACCGAAAATAAGCATTCTTTGTTGATCTGCATTTAGGCGCGTATCCTAGGTTTATCATATCACATCATATTCTACCATTCGCCGTATGGCTAATTAATTTCAGTATGGTGTTCTTGATGGAAGACACACCAGATGATAGCTGTTACTTATCAATGTTTAAGGTCTTTGTTTTTAATCATGTGAGAAAATAAACTATAAAACAAGCAAAAAAACACGTAAACCTGATCACCGTAGAAAGGTGTTCAAGTCCTCAGCTGCACTTCAATGGCAAGTAAGCGGTTGCCGTCCCTAAAGCCGAGTAGTCTAAGGTACTGAGCAACGCTTACTGGCTTTTCGTCTTTCACTAGGTGTTTGATGGAATTCGATTCAGGGCATGTAAGAATGCTGCTAGTAATTTTGTGGCTAGGTGGCGGGTTTTCCTGCGTATCCAGTAACATATAACTAGACACGGCCTTACCTTCATATGACTGGAAAGGTGACGATAAATGGAAACTTAAAATATATGAAGTATACTTGACATCATTAAAAAATGGTTGTGTAAGATCTAACCTTAGTATGAAAGGAAAAGTGACGATAAATGGAAACTGAAAATAGACGAAATATACTTAGGTGTGCCATTCAACTTATGCATAAGACCTACTTGTAGAGGTTGTCAGGTAGACAGGTCACACTGACACTGTAATATAATCAACGAGAGAAATATTTCCTAGGTTTATACGAATGAATTTGCAGGAAAGACACACGTCAATAGGATTACATTGAACACATATGCTATACTAGGAGTGGATTTTATTGGGTAAGTTCTGTCTGAAACCTAAATCAAATCTGAAGACAGCTAAACTGGTCATTACAAAATGATGCAAAAACTTGAAAAATGACTGAAACCCTGACACATGGGTACTCATCTGAGAGTACTCAGCGGGAGCTATCCAATGAATACCAACATGACAGGGTTTAGAGGATTTTCAAAAATATTTGCGTCCGTGTGCTAACTGGACAAAAATAGCCTAAGCATTTAAAGGGTTAACAAGGAAGTCAACATCTTGAACTGTAAGGGATCCGCCGAGTCTTGAATCCCCATCATTCCGTCCCCACCTGATCCTCATAATTATCCCTTGTTTCCAACTCATCCCCGTCTGGTCTCTATTTAGCCCAAAAATAACAGAAAAGGTCACGATAACTGATAATCCAAGCCCAAATTCCAAAACCGCCTGCACTGAACTAACTTGAGACCCCCAACCAAACAAGGTTGACGGTACGTCACTTGGTCTGAACTACCTGTGTTGGCACGTACACACTGTAACGTGATATCATTTCGTTCACGCGTGTGCGTTACCGGTATTGCGTATATATAAAACACATTATACAGGTGCATCACTCTATACGTACTTTTGATTCAACACGGGTCAACAGTTTCTCAAATAACACCAGTAACTTGAATAACAACTTGTTTGCTGTTTTTAACTATCCAGTTTCAAAAAAGTGTCAGAGTGTGAAGACTTTTTAGAAATGATATAATGTCTTGAGTTACTTACCTGTGAGAAGAGTATTTGATAAGTTGAACTTCAATAACATGTTATTTAAGTTTTTGATGGTTGCGCCAATAGTGCGATAATATTATCATAAATCAAGGTATGTACATTCAATACGGAAATCTTAAAGGTGAATCCAGGGGAGGGGGCACCCCTTTCTCTAAAATTATCATATAGGGCCTGCTCGGTAATTAATCAAAACACTGACAAATTATTATTCGCGAAATTAAACATTTTCTTTTTTTTTCTCTAAATACGGCATAAAGTTATCCTAACACATTTTTGAGAACTCTAAACAGATAGTTTCATCTGGATTTCGAAGCGATGATTCAAATGGTTTGAATCATTAAAACTTGATTAAATTGGTTGTAATACATTTGTCTACCAGAACCCCTCACTCATTATTACTAGTATTACAGGATTACTAGATCTAGTATATAGACACTGGCCTTCGCCCATTTCACGTCTCGTTACCTATGTTATACCGCCAGGTACCAATACGTCAGAGACATGAAGAACGGTGCATTCAGTCTCAGCCGAGGTGCTTAAAAGGCCAATATGGGCACCTGTGTTGTTTGTATTCCTCTCGAATAATGGTAGTGCATAAACAACAACAATGCATCACAATTAAAGATATGCAAAGAATGATGGTCATTCAGACACTCAAAGTGGGCTCCGGATGAACATGATCAGAGGGTGTCGGTAGTACCATAATATAATTTACAGCATGATTAAATCATGCATTATCTCTGGTAAGCACATAACTAAGATATACGACAGTGGTATAACCAGGTGAACATTAAACACTGTATGTCTGGACAAAACCAGTCCTTCATTTATGTCTTCGTTAGAGTGATTTCGTCAAAAAACGAGACCCTCTTATAGAGTTAAAAGTTTTTGTTATTTTTACGCTTTAAAACGTTTAAGTTAGTAGTATTTCTGTTCTTATGTTAAATTTTTGTTTTTTTTGTTTTGATGTATGATTTTCCGTATTTTGTACACCGTAAGGGACAGCTGCCTCCTCGGGTGTTTTGTGTCTGTTTTGTTTTTTGTTCAGTCTGTGTACGTTATATTATAATTTTGTATTTGTATTCTCCGTATTTGGTCAATAAACATACAATACAATACAATACTAAGTATATCAGAGAGAGAGAGAGAGAGAGAGAGAGAGAGAGAGAGAGAGAGAGAGAGAGAGAGAGAGAGACGCACGCACGCACGCACACACACACACACACACACATATATATATATATATATATATATATATATATATATATATATATATATATATATATATATAAAAATATATATATATATATATATATATATATATATATATATATATATATATATATATATATATATATATATATATATATATATATATATATATATATATACTGAGTTTTAGATGTCTCAGCATAAATGCACCATGATTGCAGCAGGCGAAAACATTATCAAGCCAACTATATATCTAGGAATTGTACATAAATGCCTTTTGAATTAGAAAGTAGGCCTATATATTAAAAACAGAATTATTGAGATGTAGACCCATATTTATACTAGCTTATTGGAAATCAGACATATACCAATAATACGATTATTGGAAATCAGGCTTTAGTATCAATAATATAACTATTGGGATGCAGCCTATGCCTCCATAAAATACTTATTAGGAAGCAGTCTATGTATCTAACAGAAATATTGGGAAGCTAGCCTCCCCAAAGTCTTCCAATGGTTTAGAACTGCCACATCCAATACCAAAAGGCTGGCCAAAATATTTGCGCTGGCGATTGTTATTCCTAGGAACACCATTTGGCAAGTACTACCAGATTTATACAAAGGCAGAATAATATAACCATGCTTATGCTGGTTTTGCTACTTATGTGCCTGTTCATGAATGTGCAGCAGCAGCAGCAGCAGCAGCAGCAGCAGTAGTAGTAGTAGTAGTAGTGGCGGTGGTGGTGGTGGTGGCAGTAGCAGAAGTAGTAGTAGTAGTAATAATAATAATAATAATTTGATATTTAGTATAGCGCCCTTTCCACCTATAATGTTCAAAAGCGCTTTAGAGTCATTGGACAGTTGTCATGGTCCATATAGTCAATTAAACTCCTTTCGAAATAGCAATGTTTTCAGCTGTTTCTTGAAGTTTTGCACACTATCAGCTGCCTTGATGTTGTCAGGGAGCTCATTCCAAAGGCGTGGTGCATAGGCACAGAATGCTCTGTCACCAAACCTTTTCAGGTTAGTGAGTGGTATCTGTAATAAGTTCTTGGTGTTTGATCTTAGAGTCCTTGTATTGGCTTGTTTGACTAACAGTTCCCCCAAGTATAGAGGGGCACATCCTTGCATGCATTTGGAAGTCAAAAGCAGAATCTTGAACTCAATCCTTTTCCTGATGGGCAGCCAGTGAAGATCTTTTAGCACTGGTGTAATGTGTAGTAGTAGTAGTAGTAGTAGTAGTAGTAGTAGTAGTAGTAGTAGTAGTAGTAGTAGTAGTAGTAGTAGTAGTAGTAGTAGTAGTAGTATCAATAATATTATTATCAGTAGTTTTAGTAATTTTCTCAGGCCTAGGTAAATTACTACTAATAGTGCCATGGCTGTTTAATATGCATGAGCATATTTGTGGTTTGCCCCAGATTAGACTCAGCTTGAGGACACCCTGAGAGTCAGGGTCAGTGACTCAGTGGTAGTGAGTGGACATGGTAGTGCAGGCCAAGTCAGTGGTATACAGGTCCCACAGCTGGCGCAGCCAGACACTTGTTAAGCCACTGACTGGAGCCAATCTGTGTTCAGGAATTTTAGCCATCCGTTACAATTAGAAGCCACAAACTACTTGACAAGCTGTTGTGCCAGATTGACCAAATCGCTGACTTCAATGTCGCATTATCAGATTTATATACATGACAAAAACTGGGTCAGCATGGCAAATGTTAAGACTTCCTTTATAGGAAAAAGGTAGACAATCTAATGGCAAATATCCAGGTTCCTTTAGGGGCTGCCCTGTTTGCCAAGTGGTCTAAGGTTTTGGACCTGCCCTGATGGCCAAGTGGTCTAAGGTTTTGGATCTGCCCTGATGGCCAAGTGGTCTAAAGGTATTGGTCCTGCCCTGATAGCTAAGTGGTCTAAGGTTTTGGACCTGCCCTGATAGCTAAGTGGTCTAAGGTTTTGGATCTGACCTGATTTCCATGTTGTGTAAGGTTTTGGACTTGCCCTGATAGATAAGTGGTCTAAGGTATTGGAACTGCCCTGATAGTCAAGTGGACTAAGGTTTTGGTCCTACCTTGATAGTCAAGGATGGAAGGAATGGGTTTTTACTTCGCTTTAAACAGCTTAGGTCATACTCAAACGAGATTCCCATTTTTCAGGAATAGTTTAAAGGGGTCTTTCAGTTGCAGAAGCACCATAGACAGTCCCCCCCCCACCTTGATAGCCAAGTGTTCTAAGGTTTAGGACCTGCCTTGATAGCCAAGTGGTCTAAGGTTTAGGACCTGCCTTGATAGCCAAGTGTTCTAAGGTTTAGGACCTGCCTTGATAGCCAAGTGGTCTAAGGTTTAGGACCTGCCTTGATAGCCAAGGAAGGAATGGAGGAATGAAGGAAAGAATATTTTCTTTACATCGCTTTCAACAGCTTAGGTCATATCGCAACCATGTAAAATGCCGGAACCGGGAAGAAATTCCCTTAGTTTTAGGAATAGTTCAAAGAGGTCTTTCATTTGCAGAAGCATCATTGACAGCCCCCCACAATACCCTTTAAAAAAAGTTTTCTTGCATCTCTTGGTAACATGTTACAGTTAGAGTTGACCTTTATAGCCATCAATCAAGTGAGATACGATAGTCGCCATGCCTACCTTGAAAAACCATGGAAACAGACTGTGCCTAATTAAGTTGGACCAGGTGAGCATTGGTCAACATACTAGGAAAAAACATATTTCAACTTCATTGGCGAGTCTCAAAACCACAACTCATTTGTGCTCCTACATGTATTCAGGTTTGGTTAGAAAACCTGTTGCAGCGAATATGGTACACTATTTCAAACAGCAGATCATTACATACGGTAGAAATAAAATATTCATTTTATTGCATACTGCAAATTATTATAAGACAGGTATATCGTAACACTCAATATCATCAGAATAACCAAAGAAGTTCATTTTCAATATCCTTTATTTAAATATAAATACAATCTCTATAAAGTGATAAGATTAAAACTCGCCTTGAACTTGCAGAGTTCAAAAATATGTATATCAAAATCAATATTTGGTAGACTTTTCTAACCAAATTTCTGGAATATTATTCAAAACATTTCACATCATTTACATAAACCCACATCTATATAAACCTATGTATAGTCCAGAGTATTTCAAATGAGACACATACACACACACTTACTTGTTTTGTTCAGTTAAACCTGCTAAAAAGACCACTACTGTTCTGCTTAAATGTACTGTTTATAGAGGTGCTTATCTTATTTGATGTTATCACTTTTTCTTCTTAGGCTTGTGTGAATCGACGTAAAACTGTGGTAAAATCCCATTGCATGCGCATTTCAGTTTATCCACACACTATAGTATTTGAATTAAGAAAAAAATACAGTCGGATTTCATAAACACGATGCTTAATTGATAACCAACCAGTAATACATTGAGATAGTAGCATAAGCCATTATAATGTACAATTACACAAATCATAAGTATATAGTGATGATAGCAAAAAAACAATATGCTGAAATCTTTTAAAGTATGTTTACAAAAATGTACATGCAAGTTTATAAGAATATTACAAACCATCACTTTTTCCAGATGCATAAGCCTAAAACTTTGATACCACACAATCAATTTTAACGTATAATCAGATTATTCACATATACAAATTACAGGTGCAAGGGATAATACTGATGATTATGAACACCTATTAACAAATGTTAACAAAATATATACAATATTTTCTTCCCATTGCTGAAGGCTAAATCCTTGATAGAATCTGATTCTACTTATCCAATTAAGGTTACTGTACATGGAAATTATAGAAGACGGATACAGATATACTACAGGCGAACTTGGATATGACGGGCTCAATGGGACCAGGAAAATTGGTCCGTCATATGCAAAATCTGTCATATACATATTGACACATACTGGATATGCATGGGACTGGGATCAAGCATATCATCCGTCATAGCCAAAAGTCTGTCGTACAGTGATTCGTCATATCCAAGTTTGCCTGTAGTATGCGACACACTCCATATCTTGCTATTAGTTGGTGTAGCAGCAGTCTACAGTGATTCATGTCCCACATTCTTTATGTAAAGTGTACTGAGTTCTGCAGTATATACTGTATCAAGGTCATGACACCCTGGAGTACCCTTCCTCTGAGTTTAGCCTTTTATAAATCAGACAAAGCCAGTCAACCATCAGTCATACCTGGTTAGGCAAATAATGCAGATAAAAATAAATCAGTGTAATCTAATCAGTGCACTGAGTTTTTTTGTGACATTTGTTGCAATATGTCATAGATATGCACTTATGGTCTGTACTAAATACAACTGAGATTTCTAAATAAATACTGGACTTTTGATATGTTATAGTATACCATTCTTTACATGTTTTATTCATTACTCTATTTACACCTGCATCTTACAATGGTATGCTGCTTATGGAAATATCTACAAAACAAAGCAACGATTTGAGAAATGTTAGACTTAAAAGAATCAAATCCTGTTGGCTTTAGCAATACCTCTACAAATGCTTTCCACATATTTCTCTGTTGAAAAGTCATGTTCAATGTCGAAACCCATGTGCGCACTTCAGATGGTAAAGAGTTAAACACACAGTGGGGAGGGTATTATTTAGCAATATAATCAAACAATTACCTATCTCATAGTCAAGCTATCGATAGGGGTAAATATATCTCAAGTGCTCAGCCTGTGCACACTTATTCACAATGTTAAATGCCATTATGACTTCACTTCATTAATAAGCACATTTTGTAGGATACACTTATTAATTTTGCCTTTCAAACACACACTGTAAATTGTCTCAATTTGTATCCATCTTCATTCCATGAGAGGATCAAAATATTGACCTGGAACTATAGCTAAAGCTGCACTAGCCCTTTCCATGTCCTGGGAACTGTGATGTTAACACTACAGTGTCTGGATTGCCAACACGCTCTGACAAGATAACTCATCAAATTATTTGAATACTATTTGAAGAGGGATTGTTTAACCAATCATAAATAACAACTCACATGTTAACCCTTATGCTGCTGGTGGCTAATTTGGTCAATACAAAATGATGCAAAAAACCTGAAAAATGACTGAAACCCTGGCTTATGGGTACTCATATAAGAGTACTCAGCGAGAGCTATCAAATGAGTACCAAGATGACAGGGTTTAGATGGTTTTTGAAACTCTTTGCATCCTTGAGCATAAGTAGCCTCAGCATTGAAAGGGTTAACATATCTCAGGATATTACTTTGGGATCAAGGGATACAAGTCAGACCATGTGCATGCCCCAGTCACTAAAGAGTTAAAGTGGAGTACTTGCTACCCTGTTTTATTGTACAACAGTTCATAAATTAACTCTTTCCTGTCTTGAGTTGGATAGGTGATCTGATATTTCTGTGAATATCTTACAAGCCATACTTCTTTGAAAATAGATGTAGTATTTGAATAAAAGGCATCAAGAACACATACATTCTATTCAAATACTTTTTTCAAACATTCTTTATTCACAAGACTTGTATTCATGGGGCATCAGACTACTTAAATACACTGGTATGTAAAAGTTTATATTATAAACATATGCATGGCTAGAGATGATCACACTTCACTAAACATAGTTATGTTTAAAGGAAGGCTTTGGTTTCGTACAAAAACTTGTTTGAACTACCTTTATACTACACATAATCACTTCCTGATTGCATTTCCATTCTCCCATGCTAATTTTGGCCTAAACAGCAATTTGTGTATTAAGCCCCTTCCTGCTGGTGTATAGCAACAGGTTCCCATAGCAACCCCAGCAGGTGCAGCGTACAGTGAGTGGATACAGTCCCACTTCAGCTGCCTTTTCAGTTTCAATGCAGAAATCCATTGTTTCCTTCTTACAACATCCTTAGGTATCCGATGAAAACTTAATCCTGAGGTTCCACAGTAGCTATAGCAGTCATAGGCTGAGCAGTATTTTACCATTTTTTTTATCTAAAAACAGTGCCCATTCAAGGAAACTACCTGAACATGCACCTTGCCCTGTACTAAAGCAGCCAGTGAGGGTGCCAGTGAGGGGACTGTATCCACTCACTGTACGCTGCACCTCCTGCTGGGGTTGCTATGGGAACCTGTTGCTATACACCAGCAGGAAGGGGCTTAATACACAAATTGCTGTTTAGGCCAAAATTAGCATGGGAGAATGGAAATGCAATCAGGAAGTGATTATGTGTAGTATAAAGGTAGTTCAAACAAGTTTTTGTACGAAACCAAAGCCTTCCTTTAACGTTCCCTGGATCTATGATACTTTTGGAAATAACATTGGAATGAAACAAAGATATTGCTCAAAGATATTGGAAGTAGAGTTGTAGGTTGAGTTCTGACTAACATTTTTAAACCAATACTCTTCAAAATATGATTCTATAAGAGTGATAACAGTAAAATAGTTAAGCATTTTTTAGCTTTACAGGCTGTATGTATTGATACCTTGTGTAATTGATGCACTGATACTACCAAAAAACATATATGATTGAATAAGTGCAAAACCTAACTATGCGTATGACTGAAAGAAGTTCAATTTAGTCGACCTTCAGATTGGGTCCATAAGTATTATATTACGGTAATTCATACGGGGTATTTCAATAGTCTAGATCAATCAACATACCTCTTAACCCACTCATGCCTAGATTATCCATTTAAAGGATGTCTAGAACTATGAAGGAGACATATTGGTAGCTTTTGATTAACATTTCTCCAAAAGCTCTCTCAAAGAAGCTGTTGTCATAAAATATCATGATAATAGCTGAGTTGTTGTCAAGTATGAATGAATTAATGCCATATGTCAGAAAGATACCTGTCAGGGTAGAGAAAAACAGATATGCAAATACTCAACTGCAGAATAAGCATCCTTAGATCTCTAGCTACCTCCATTCTAGGTGAGAAAGGTGCTTCTTTTTGGTATCATATAAACCCATTAGAAAGTTGCCAGGCTATTTTTGTGATATTTTCTGAACAAAAGCATCATTTAGAAAATTTGAAGTAGAAAATATATTCAGAGCCCAAATAACATCAGGAGATAGCTGAAGGAAAAAGGTTGTTCAGAGCCTAACCACCAACTTTCATTCACATATCTAGCCACTTATCTGGCCAATGGTCTTACTATTTTCAAATACCGTATATCTAGAATCCAGATGTCCCTTGTTATGTAAAACTCAAGCAGGCATGAATGTTTTAACCCTTATGCTGCTGGTGGCTAATCTAGCCAGTAACAAAATGATGCAAAAGCCTGAAAAATGACTGAAACCCTGGCACATGGGTACTCATCAGAAAGTACTCGTCGAGAGCTATCCAATGCATACCAACATAACAGGGTTTAGATCAGGTTTTCAAAAATCTTTGCATACTTGTGCTTTAGACAAAAGTAGCCTCAGCATTAGAAGGGTAATTTGATCTAGTAGAGCTTCTATATACAAATCAAGGTGATATGCCTCTTTGTTTTCATCTCTATGTGTGCGCAGTGCAGACCAAAATTGACTGTTAGCATAGGGATAGTCCATCCTTATATATCCCTATCGCAGTGTTGGGGACCTCCTTATATCATAATGGTAGTCCTCAAGACTCAAGACAGCCTGAAAAGATTAAAGGATATATGTAAATAAAAGAAGCAAAAAATGAATTAAATACCTGGGGAATACTAAGTTATTACCTAACTGCTGAAACAGAAAAAAACACATTTCTTTATGAAAAAATGACCTGAAACAAATAAATTTCTTGTAAACATATACGGTGCATGTGTCAAGAACAATCAAACAGGTATGCAATGTAAACACTAAATTCTTAATGACAAGGCAGCGTATTGGTCTACCCTTTAAGCATGGCCCAATTCCCATGGTATTATTTACAGAGAGAGGCCTAACACAAAGAGCCATACAGGTATGTCATGGCCATGGAGAGTGCTCTGCTCTGCACCGACCTGGCTTGTGTACATACCCCAGCACGTACATTACACAGGTAATCTTACATGCATTTTTACCAATACACACTCACTTCTCACTACATATGCAGAGCCACATTCTTAGCAGATAAAAACATTCCTTAACAAATAAAAAATGTTCCTAAATATTACATACCACCTCTCAGCATGTGGCATGTAATATCTGCACCTAGTCAAGTGCAATTATAGTACTTAAGTACAAACCAAGATACTTTATTTCATTTGCATCTGGAGTGCGCATCTGGTCTGATAACCTTGAACATAAATCACCAAATGGAGTAATACCTGAAAAGCATCTATAGAGGGATTGTTTAAGTAAACTGGAAGAACATTTTGGAATGAAATATTTCTAAAAATAGTATTTCATTACCAAGATATGATAATATTTGTCAGACCATTGGTGCACTACCGATGTGAAAGAGTTTAACAGGCAAACTGGTCCTACTAGACAGGATGTACAGTAGCTTGCATAATCAATAACGAGTTATGCATTTCTTCACCAACATATGAATATATTAAACAGGTACATGATATACTTAAATATTACATACTAATACAGACATCATGCCCTGAGTTCTCAATAACAAGTTTATAGTCTAGGAAAGAATGGGGCTAAGTAAGTCATGTTTCGAGGGCAGGGGAGTTCATGCACATGCAAACACCCGTCATTTGCAAGCATCATGTAGTATGAACTTTTAACCCTTTCATGTCTGGAACTACCCTTGGGGCAAGTATTGTCTGGATATGTTGTAGGTAACCCTTTTGATGCTGAGGCTACTCTCGTCAAGAGCACAAGAACGCATAAAATTTTGAAAGTCTTTTAAACCCTGTCATGCTGGTATTCATTGGAAAGCTCTCGCTAAGCATGATTTTATACTGACCAAATTTGCCACATGCAGCAAAAGGGTTATTAAGAATCAACTCAAGAATAAAGCATTGGCTCACAAAATATCTGAAGGAGAGCAGGAGAGTTGGCAATTCTTTTTTCCTTCACATTTTCCCCAGCAAATGCTTCCAAAAGGCAGATATTTACTTCAGTAGTCAAATGGGTGAACCTATTTGCCAGAACAAATTGATCATCATGTCTGTTTATCTAATGAATGATATTAAATGAATAACTGATCTAATTGGAATATAGGACCTATCCAATTATTTGATGATTGAAAATGATCCCTTATAGATTATACTTTAGGAGTTTAACTGAGATTGGTTAAAGCTGAAGCATGGGAATGTCATAAATTATATATAAAACTGTTATTGATATTTGCAAAAATGAAGGCAGAACAGGTGCTGAGGAATTTGATCAATCCTATGTGACCAAAAAAGTATTTTCATTAAAAGGGAGAGTGATCTTAACTACGGTATTGCAATTACAATTAGCATAAATGCTATGTTCAGTGAGATTTTCTGGAAAATATATATCATATCTCAGTCATATTTAATCAAACCTAAGCATTCTCCTTATCATTCTTTATATCTCAACGCACATGCATTTTTACATCTTAACACCTGACACCTTTAACTGCTAATGATGATGTAAATACACTCAAGTACCAATCAAATATAGCATATCGTCTCCTTCAGTTTCGGGCCATGTCTAGATAATAGGTGACCTGCTCGTCATTTACAACACGACATAGACGAGATTACGTTGGCACGCGTACCAGGCTGTAACACTGAAGAATGAGGAACCTTGAGGAATGAGGAACTAGGTGTTTGGATAGGAAAGGTTGAGTTATAAAGTCCACTTGTGACTACAGCATTCACTACATATGCTCTGCACTAGCTGAACTGTGCTATACTTCACACCTTATCACTGTAGAATAGGGGGATATCAGGACAATCAATACAGGAAGATATGTATAATCTGGGGGTGGAATTTTCAGAATTTGAATTTTTGCTATCGTCATCTTTTCACATTGGTTTATGCAGACTAACCAGTTTATGGTAAAGGTATCCATGAAAAACCACCAACTGAGCTCTAGTCACTGGCAACTTTCTCATACACCTCAAGTGAGATTCAAACTCAGGACTCTTTGCAGGGGTGAGAGACAGGTTTAAGAGTTGTAAGTCAAGTTCTGATTATTACTTTCCCCTTCAAATACTTTAGAAAAGAAACTTTTGTTAGAAAATATTCAGGCCTGTTTTGGCAGGTCATACTAGAGGCATGAACGTTTTAATACCACTACTCATCCCTACATTTTCACCCTCCAATATCTCTCTACTGTGAAGCCTTCTTAATATTTACAACTAGAAATTCATTCCACCAAATCTACTACCAAGATCTAAAACTTGGAGGAGAAGACAGGGCTGGCTCTAATTATCGAGACATTGCTGGGACTATAAAAGTTTCCAAATCCACATTATCACCCTCCATAATCACTCTACTGTCAAACCTTAATATTTAAAATAAGAAATTCATTTCAGCAAATCTACTACCAAGATCCAAAACCTGGAAGAGTAGACATGGCTGACTCTCATTATCTAGAGTTTATCAGGACTATGAAAGTTTCCAAATCCACAATATAAAAGTTTCCAAATCCACATTTCACCTCCATTAATTCTCTACTGTGAAACCTTAATATTTGAAATAAAAAAATTCATTTCACCAAATCTACTACCAAGATCCAAAACTTGGAAGGGTAGACATGGCTGACTCTCATTAACTAGACTTTATCAGTACTATAACAGTTTCGAAATCCTAATTGTAGACGCGCAGTCACATCTCTTCCCCTCTCTAAAGCCTGTCTGATCAGATAAGCAGGATGCAGGGTAAGAATGGGGGATCATTGATTCCACGCACAAATCAGATTACACACAATCAATGTGGATTATCGCAGAGAGCTGGAAAGATATACCGGTACTCAGGAAGTCCTCATCCAATAAATATAGGCACCAAGAACCTTGTCAATTATAACAACTGTGTCTCGATCTCATGGAGGATTCATATGATGACAATGGCTGAAAATCACCATACATTACAAACAGATTATGGAATTATAAAGAAGCTACTACTACAGAACACCTTAAGGTCAAGGAAAATGCCACTTCTAGTTCTAGAATGACAGGGAAGTGTATCAACAAGTAGACAAGGCTTGCAAAAAAAAAAAAAAAAAAAAACTAGACAAAAATGAACATTTCCTCCGACACAGACGACTACTATACTATTCTAGTGCAATGCTGTTCTTGTGTTTTTTCCTTTTTTTCTATATTCAACCCAAACACCTCCCAGTCCCTTCTAAAATCCTATTATATTGATACCCCCTCCTCATTTCTTTAAGGATTCACCCAGGAGCTTCACAGATAATGGAAACTGGTATTTTTACAGGCATTCAATTTTCACTTTTTTTGCCCAGCCCATTATAGCGCCAAAATAACATCTTTCAAATAATTAACCTGCTTTGTATCTGAATTAGTAGCACAAATATCCTCCAGCAGGGCTGTAAAGTGAAAATCTTAGAACTCCAAATTCAATATACATACTATTCCTGACACCTCCTGTATGTTCTAGCTGCCCTCACTGTGGCCCAAGGAGTATAGGAATGAGCCCTAGTAGTATTGATTCCTGTAATGTCTGCATGCTAATATTACCAGACTAAGTCCTTTATCTGTCATTCAAGCTCTTCATCAGCCAGGATCAACTCATCTGCTCTGTCACATCTTATCTCAGGTAAGTCTTACCTCACACTTACACACTCTAATTATCCTCAGCTAGAGCTGATCATCCTTAACCCTACTCAATAGGTAGTCTTCTCATATCCATCTCGCACTTTCTTTCAATAACACTAAGTCTCAGTGTGTATTACCCTAAGAAACTTATAGCACTATATATTCATTATCAGACCAACTACAGACCTGCCCTCCATCAGGGTTTGATTTCACTTATAGCACTATATTTATTATCAACTAAAAATACACACAGATCTACCCTCTGCCAGGGGTTGACTGCACTAAGAAACAGAGGTGTCTAAGTTTAAAAGTCCTGGGGTAAATTATATATTAACACTATGAACAACCAAAGGAATGTGAACACTTAATGACACCACTTTTTGGCTCAGCGGTTTCAAATGTAAGTAAGGGAGTGTGATAAAACATACAGCAATAAAACGCTTCAACAACTTTTATTCCACCAAATGAACTAAAAAACGCATTGAAGAGATTAATACTTGGAAGAGTTAAATGGGGTTTGTTGATGCCCAGCTGCCCAACCCTCAGAGTCAGCGGGAGGAAGGGTGATAAGGTACTTGCCATGCCAAGTCAGTGGACAGCAATTGTGTAACTAGCCATGCCATTGAGAGTGTGGGAGTGTTATTGGAATAAACATGGCATGTTTTGATATATAACTGACCATGGAATGTTGGTGTTATTATGAATGAGCCTCCTGCATTCAACTCTACTGACCTCACTCTCATGTGCATGGCATTCAAACCCGATTGATATTCTTGTTACCAAGCCTCATTTGTACTCAAAGCAGTGCTATGCATAATAACAAAATGTTATGTTTTATTGTTTTCTTTTGGGATGTGATTATCTCAGTGAAAGCATGTACTCAATGCTAAACACATAAGGGCAGATTTTCATTCCAAACCCACACTTTAAAGCTTTTAAAGAATATGTTCCAAAACTGATTTCATATATATAAGACAAAATTGTAGTATTACTTTTTTAACAGCTGAGGTTGCATCTTCAAGTGAAAAGTTGTTTTATAAATTAGAGTTTTGCTTTTATCTAATACTCATTGAAAGAATGGTGTGAATATGAAGAATGAGGTCAGAGGGGAGGCTGGGATGGGGGTGGGCTGGGGGGAAGGAGGGATGCCAACCTATTGATCACAGCTAAACAGAGTTTGTCAAATACTTGCACATACTTACTTTATTTGCTGTTGCATAACCTTATAATTGAATTGCAACAATCGTTTCTAAGTTTCCCATTGCAATAGCTCTTAATGACAAATATAAACATGAATAAGAGAAGAAATGACCCTACACATATACAGCGTTAGGAATACACCTGTGTTATATACAGAGCTTGTTTAGTCCATTCACTGCCCCTTTCTTTTCTTGACCCCTTAGCTCCCACAGCTCATTGCACTTCTACAAACCCCTCCCCCTCCTCGAGTAGCAGGTCAATGTTGACCGTTTAGATCAGCAGGTTCCAGACCTCATTCCACCCCTAGGAACCACCACCCCCCACCCCAACAGCTTATAGCAAGTCAATGTTGAATGCTTAGATCAGCAGGTTCCAGAGCTCATTCCACCCCTAGGAACCCCCAATCTTATAGCTGGTCAATGTTGACCCTTGTAAATCAGCAGGTATAAGAGCCCATTCATTCCTGAGCCACTTTCCTATCTGCCCTCCCCATTCCACCCTGCGATCCTCTCCTCACCAGAGCAGGCCAGGCAGGCATATCAGCCTTAGGATTTCAGCAATAGTTTGGCAAAGTACTGTCTATGTTAACCATGTCCATGTGTTGGCAATTGTAGAGCATTCTCTATCTCGCTCCCCATAGATCATTGTCAAGCATTGGGCTGCAGCAGTCTGATGGCCACACTCCTTCTCCTACCACTGTTCTCTTGAGCCAAGTCGGCTGCTGGCTGCTGTGGTGGTGGTGGTGTGTGTTAAATGTGAGATACGACCCCTGGCCCTTGCACTGCACATATTCAGACCTCACTCACACTCACCCACAGTCAGGGCCGCACTTGAGATCAGGCTTAGGCTTACAACTCAATCTGGATGCTGACACTTACTGCTCAGAGGAAATCCTATCATATACAAATTACAATAATGATATTGATATTAAAAATAATATGAATGATAATAATATAATAATAATAATATGGATGCTGACCTGCTGCTCAATATGATAACTTTTGATTATTGTCTCTTTTTCAGGCATATTAAGGCCAGTTGTGAGCTGTGGAGGAAACCTGAGTACTCACCTTACACCTACACTGGGAATCATAACAGATGACCTGTAACTTTTATCATCACAAATAAGATGAAAGCAGCAGGTCTGCCATATTTCTCAACTTTTCCCCACCCTATTCCTATAAGGTATAGTCCAAAACTAAACTGACCCTACACTACAAATTAGAACAACAAGGTAGCAACGTATTGCAGCTAATTTCAACTTTGGTTAGGAAAGGTTAAAAACCTCACCATTTTGATATCATCTTTTTGTTAGGAGCATTTCTTTGGAAAATATTTGAAGGAGAAATATAGATCAAAACATGAATAGGAAGTCTCCATCAAATATCTTGTGATATAACTCATTTAGAAAAGTATCATAGTCCTGATGGCTGTTGCCAAAGACATCCCCTGGCAGTGTCATAGCCAGGGTTTAGAAACTGGGTGCCCAAAATTAGCAACTGAAAAATGTGTGGGTGCCTTTATTTCAAAGGGCACTTCAATAAATTCAGAAATCAATCATAAACATGTATTTACATATTAGGAAAGTGCATAGTAGCCTATCACAATGTCATGCGAATCACATTGATATGATAATATTCAATTATTTGTTTAAAATTGACATCTTTAGAAATGCCTCACAAAATAATTTGGGTGTCCTAATATGTGGTTTTTGAAGGTTTGGGTGTCCAAATGATGCCCTGAAACCCTGCTGGCTAAGACCCTGTAGACCCCAGTCATGAGTATCTTGAGGGTCTGATCCTGGATTTTGTGTACACTTCCACTCAGCCAGAGAATATAAAGGACCGTTTGTAACAGAATTTGAATTGTGTGTTTATTTGTTTTCGTGTGTGTGTATTTTGCCAGGGCCTCAAGGGCTGTTATGGGGCTGCTGGTGAGGAGAGGGTGATGTAATGTTGGCACTCACAGGATCAACAATGATGACCGTTATCATTCTCTCTGGACACTGGTCACTGCACACACAGTCATACCTCAATTCACTGGCATCTTAATGGCTTAAACAGAACACCTATATTGCAACGTGGATTTCACATATATTCATTTTTGAAGCAAAGATGGGAAAGTGAAAAAAAATATTTTAGAGTTATTGTTCTTTAACCCATTATATGCATATATGAGTTTCTATCAGATTTGTCATCTGCATCTGTGATACCTTTGATAATAACTTTGCAATTAAGAATGATTTTGAAAAATGTGTTGTGGTGTGCAGCAGTGCTTATAGGTTTCACAGCAGGATAAGGGTTAATGGGTTAGCTTATATTCTATGAGAACAGTAACTGAATGAGTAACTGCTAATACAAGTGAATTTCTTAAATCTTTACCCATTCATGCCGAGAGGTTATTTTGAAACGTGCAGTCTAGATTTTAGATATTGTTCAAAATATGTTTGAAATTTAAAAAAAAACACCGAAAATACTTGATGAGGAGTCATAGGTATAGTGCTTAACTCATTCACACTCAGAGATCCTCTAGAAAATGTTGTCTGCTACTTCCATACTTTTCGAAATAACTTTGGAATAAAGCAAAAGTTCACAAAATAGTTGAAGGAGAGTTGTTGTTTGACTTCTCTCTAACATTCTACCTTCAATTATTTTCCAAAAAATGCTTTTGTTAGAAAAATATTTCCAAAATTGTCAGGCCTGTTTTGACCGATCTGAGCATTAATGGGTTAATTACAATTTGACTTCAAATAACTTTCTAAAGATGCTTTCCATAAATGATATAAGAATTTTTAAGGACATATTCCATTTTACACTCACAGATACCCTGCCTACACCCACACATGCGAAAAGCAGGAGAAAGAATGGGGGAAAAGAAAGCCATTAATTAAATCTGGTGTCTTTCGAGTATTTGATCATTGATCAACAAAACAGGAAAATCATGCTGATTGATTGTTTTGCACTTACAAATCTGTTTCTAAATATGCATTGGCATGTGGTAACAAAGTTTGGTTGATTGATAACCACTCTGTAATTCATGGATAAAAGCTTAATGAATAAATGATAAATGTAACATATGTTCATGAGAAACAATACAAGAGAGAGAGAGAGAGAGAGAGAGAGAGAGAGAGAGAGAGAGAGAGAGAGAGAGAGAGAGAGAGAGAGAGAGAGAGAGAGAGAGAGAGAGAGAGAGAGAGAGAGAGAGAGATTTAGTGCTATATAGTTGTAAGTGTAGGTAGGTATATGTGGCTGGACAGCAGCAGCTGTCAGGCAGTGGCAAGTGCCATGGCTCCCTCCATCCCTCGGCTGCCACCACCAGCAGCACAGTACTACAGGTCATGGTCACTGTGGCTGTGGCGGCTACCAGGCCATAGCTGTAGACCAGTGTCATCACCTGCCCTGTGCTATCTGGCCGGCCCTTAACTGGCCTCAGCCAAGTACACTGCCATACATACTAAATGCTACATGCCAACTCCTCTCCTCTCAGGACACAGACAGCTTAACCCATTCACATCTAGAGCATACACACGGTCTGACAGATATGCAGATATCAAAGCAGGTTTTTGAGGAATATTTGAATGAAAATCGATGGTTCAATTTAGTGTGGCAATATCTCTACAAATATTTTTCAGAGATGGCTCTATTTGAAAAATTAAGATCTAAGTTACCAGATCATGTGAACATTCAAGCTGCAAGATGGAAATATCACTCTTACAAATGCAATTTTAAAGAAGTTTTTGAAGGAGAAATGTTAACCAGAAACTAACTAGACAGCCTCTTTCAAACATCATACCAATGTATGCTAAATTTGAAGGTTATATTTAAAAGTATCACAGGTCCAGATGACCCTTGTCAGGCGATCTCCTGCATGTGTGGGTTAACATACCAAAACCTCTGCCAAGCCAAGTCCTGACACCACAACCAGGACCCTATGATAGATGGGTTCATACGAAAACATGTAGACACACAACAATTAGAAAATTCCCACAGAATCTTAACCCTTCAAAGCTGGGGCTACTTTCGTTGAAAGTATACGAACGCAAAGCTTTTTGAAAAATACATCTAAACCTTGTCATGTTAGTATTCATTGGATAGCTCATGCTGAGTACTCTCAGATGAATACCCATGTGCCAGGGTTTCAGTCGTTTTTTTGCATCATTTTGTATTGGTTAAACTGGACACCAGTAGCATAAGGGTTAATCCATTCAAGAGTTCCTCCCTAAATTGCTGTCAAGTCCTGTGATACTTTGGACAATGGGTTTGGATTCAAGATGGATTTTACAAAATATTTGAAGGGTATTGCTGGTAGTGTTCTGTTTACCATGACAATTAGGAAAATTGTATCATACCTATTTGAAGAAAATATTACAAAGAAGATTAACAGAACAATTCATGTAAGTATGGCTTTGAAATTGGTATGTTTTTTATTATATAAACCCTGCCATCTTGTAATGAGAAGGTCTATAATGTGGGTATGGTAATTCACATAGCATAAATCCATCATTACAATAATTCTTGTTCCAAGCCAATATTACCTATGCATAGCACAAGTTATGAGCCTTTCATTGAAGCCTAAATATCAGTATCTTTAAAATGATTTATATCTTAAAACAGTATCCAGCAGTTGACAATTATTGAAAAATCCTTTGACTGCATCTCACAAAATAAAATACAAATGAAATATCTGCTACTGCTACTTAATAACTGAATCACTGATTCAAGAGAAAGTAATTGTATCCGTTTGTTGATACTGTGATGCACATGGACTCCAAACCCACAAAAAGGATTGAAAGTAGTGGTGTGAGTGCAATATTGGCAAAATCAAATTTAACAAACATCTTAGGTATTCAACCAACGTAAGAAAAGCCAATGGTAAGTGTATGGATTGAGTTTGAGACAATAAGTTTGATATATGATACATACATGGTAAGGAATAAGGAAATAGTCAGAATAAAAATGATACAATTCTGGGCCACCATAAGTTTGACGTTTTGGTGGACCTCAAACACTCCTAATGTGTTGATAGTCCACTAGCTGGGTCAGTAGGTGTTGGTATAGCACTGGGTCAGTAAGTCACTGAAAACTGCTTGTATCTCAATGTATAGGACTTATGACATTTCGAGTGAATATGTATCACCTTGATCAAATAAAAAATAGAGGGCAATAAATTCCTAATCAATCAAACTATAACCTAATACATAGGAGAATCACAATAGAGCTTAAATCAACACTACGTAGCTGTTGTAGATAGGGGTTAATATTTAGTAGGCTAAAAGTATGACAGCCCAACAACTCGACAGGGCAATCACACTAGAGGTGAGATAGTGGCTGAGATAGTGCTGTATAGAAGACTCTAAGTATGACAACTCAGTGTGTAGAGTATAGTTGATATAAATTATAACAGCAAATGTCATCTGGTTCAGACCATTTGGAGTAAGACCGTGTGTAAATCATTACTTATTGCACTACAAGCTAAAGCGATCTGTTCTCCATTACCGTGCTGCAATGTTATACACAACTCACAGACAAATCTCACTTTTATGTTGTAACACTTGATAAATATGATCGTTTTTCATCAAGGGGTGGGGACGGGGTTCTATTTGGGGGTAGTGGGCATATCGGGTCTGATCTATACCACTCCTCCCATACCGTACCCCCCTGCTAGTGACTCTCCTAGACCGCTGGGAAACAAGCTAGATCAACCATGCATGGAGCGCTGCTCTTGCCTCATATGTCCACAATCATCAAGCTCAGCGAATAATTAGCAAATATTTGTAAGTGCCCCCTCCGGCCACGGCCAGTGGGGTAGGGTTTCATGTGCGGCGGCCCTGCAGGCATGGTGTCTACCCCCAGTCCGCGAGGGAGGCACCCAGCCTGATAAATGCTACTTTGATGCTACACTATATTAATGATTTCCTGGGGTAGGGGGTCATTATTATCCATAACTAGTCTTGTCTCCATGCTACTGTCACCACTTGTTCAACAGTTGTCCTCCTTCTGAGCAATTTGTCTTCTCCCCTTGTCTATCTGTCCGTCTGTTCATCCGTTAGTAGATCCAGCGAGAGTCCATAGGACTGACTACTGTCGCTGTTCCGTCATATCACAAGAATGCTTAGCAAATCACCGACCTGATAACTAAATAGCCTAAGGTCTATTTAATAGTTTATGTCAGTACACTTGTAGCTTGACAGGAGAATTTTCCATAAGGATCCTTGCAAGAGAGTGTCAACTAGATGAGACTATTCTACATTTTTATTTTTGAACCACAGCTGCCACTGGGATGTCTGATGATATTTTGGGAGACATTATCTATTTTTCATTATCAAAATCATCATAACCATGTCCATAACAGCCTAACCAAAATCACATAACTATAAATAAATAAAACAAACACATCTAATTAAAATATCTTTGTCAGAAGAAACATTTTGCCTTTAAATGTCTTCATTTACTTCTTTTTATTTTCTAATTATATATTTTCTAATTATATCAGATGTACTAACAACAGTAAGGGGAAAGAAAGGACTTCAAATGTCTCATGCTGTGACTTTTTAGACCGTGTTCTTGTTAGTCCATTCATACTTAAGAGTTCCTCAAGAGATCATCATCTGGATGTTGGGTATTATTTTACAAAATATTTGAAGGAGAGTGGTGTAAAGAATTCCCATAATGGCTTCCTTTGCACATTTGTCATCAAGTAGAAAGTTTGGCACAACATCCCTAAAATAGGATCTCTAAAACCAAAAATCACAATATCATGAATCTGTATAGGCGAGAACCTGTTTGTTGAGGTTCTTATGATGAGGACAAGTACTGACCATCCTGTACGAGTCATCAATACTTTAGGCAGCCAGTCAAGTAGAAGAGCATCCTTGAGCTATACTAACATGTAACAATAGGATAAACGCATGTCTTTGTTCTGTGAAATTAGCCCCCTCTTCTCTATGTACACAGAGGCAGGTATAGGGGATGCCCAGATGAACCTCTTACCCCGGATATCCTTGAGGAGTATCATCTAGCACTCTGGTACTTAGAAAAATAACTTAAGATTAAATCATACATTGTATTCAGCATTTCTCCTTCAAATTCTTTCAAGAAGCTCTGTTCTCAAAGATATCACCAAAGTAGCTGGGACGTTTTTGGGTGCCACAGGTATAAATAGATTAGCATATGACAGACTTAGAATTAGTCACTTTCCTCTCATTGTGACTGAAAACCACCATCCTGTAACCCCCAAGCATCAGGAATGTAAATTCTATACTGAAATATATACAGACTTAAACCATGCACATCTGAAGCGAACATATGGTCTGACACATATACACATATTTTGATCCAAATGGAAGATTTTGGGAAATATTTGACTGAAAGTTGTTTTACATGTTGGGTTTGACAATCAGTCTTCAAATATTTCTCAAGCATTAATCTATCTAACAAGTGTCCAAAGTTTTCAAAGTTTTACTCAGTTTGTATACATCTGAGACCTCTGGTGGATGAAATGTAAACTACCTGTTAACCATCACATCTAAGGACTGCAGCCAGTGTGGATACATTACAGTTTCTACAGAGAGACCACTCAAAACATTATGGACACCCTGCAGCTTCAATCTTAGTCCCAAGAAATGCCAGTGAGAAAATTGATTGCAAGCCTGGGTTCTCACTGTCAAGTGGGGAGATTTACTTGGTGTCAGGGCATTTAATATGAGACCCCTGCTCCCCTGCCTGCTATGTGGGGAAATGTCAAACACTGTTTGTTTTTTATGCTTCTGTTTGTTTAATGGCCACACTGTGTATTAACTCGTAGCTTTTTCTCTGGCCTGATTTTGAAAGATCAAGATGAGGGGGAGGATTGCAAATAAATTGGAAAAATGTGCAAGAGGTATTTTCAGTTTTTTTGGTAAATTTGACAAATGCGATTCTACATTATCATGTCTGCCATTGTTTTAACCCATTCATGCCCACCGTTCAATAAAAAGACCTGAATTATTTAGGTGATATCTTTCAGAACCTGGCGTCATTTGGGAAAGATAAAAAGGTAAAATGTGCCTATAAAGTAACCTATAAAGTAACTCTCCTTTAAGTAGGTTGTTAATTAAGCTTAATTTTTGAATTATTTTCAAAAGTTATATCAATCCAGACAATAATAATGATCCAGATGATAATAATGATGATGATAATTATAACAATAATAATAATTATAATAATGATAATGATTTATAAGTATAAATATATATATATATATATATACATATACATATATATATATACATATACATATATATATATATATATATATATATATATATATATATATATATATATATATATATATATATATATATGTATGTATATATATATATATATATATATACATACTAGGGAGGGAGGTACATAGGTGGGTGGGTAGGTAGGTAGGAATTAGGTAGGTAGGTAGGAAGGAAGGAAGGTAGGTAGGTAGGTAGGTAGGTAGGTAAGTCAAGAGGTAGGTAGGTAAGTAGTTAAGTCGGTAGGTAGGTAGGCAGGCAAGTAGATAAGTCTGTAGGTAGGTAGCCCTGTGTGTGTTCCTGCTCGCACATGCTGCCTCCAACTCATTAAACCACAGCAGGCCATGTGCAGCGTGCCAGCCACCAACTTAGGATACTTACTGCTAGATATTATCAGCAATGATGGGATGGCGGGAAGAGCAGGCCGCTCAGATAGAGAGAGCTCTGATAAGGGAATGCTTAGGAGATAATTATAATGGGAAGATAAATGATGACCATGGATTATCACAGCAGTTAGATTATGTTTCTATATGAAAGGGAATTATGGAAATATGACTGGATATAATGGGTTCTTCAAAAGAAGGTTTTGTTCTGGAAAGATTATTTAGATTTTAAGAAGATGCTATGGTTTTCATATGTGACACATACTATGGTTCAACATGAAAGGTAGAATCAGGGAGATGTATTACTAATCAACATCTCTGGTAGAATACATTTTCCATTCTCAACACAACTCTGCTGTCTACATGAGTTAATTGTTAAAATTTCTTTTTTCATGCATAATGATACTATCATAAATACAAATTTTATATTTCTCCCCATACACTACTCATAATACCTTTAAAAATTCAATTTCTCAATATGGAAAACATGAAAATATATATTTAGAGAAGGGTTGTCATATCTGTAAATAAGACTATGCAATAAGAAAACACATACTCATTCCTTTGAAGATAAGTATATGATTCAATAACTGGTGATATGTGCTTCTTAAAAGTAATGAAATCCTTACCAGGACGGGCTTCATGCTGCAATGACTCCAGTCAGTGCAATCTCTAGTTCTGGATTGAAACTGTTTGAAAGTATAATACCGGCTGCTCTTTTAAGGCTGTGTCTTAACTGCGCCACTCTGTATGTGCTATTATAACCAATGTGCATCTGAAGTGCACACATGGTCTGAACACTTTTATTTCACCCATCAAATAGAGTATCATTTGAAAAATATTTGAAGAGGGTTTTTTAGTCCAACAGGAGCAACAATACTCAGTCAAATACTCCTCAAATATTGCTTAGTTATTAAGATGTATCAATAAGGTGGGGCCATATGTGTTACAGATGTGAATTTGTCATAAGTGCTTGATATCACATGTAGTTCATGGCAATGTCTTTAACAAACTGCCAGAACTATTGTTTATTATATCAAGTGGATAGCTTGCATGTAAGTGCAGAGTTGATGACAATATAAGCTGTTCAAAAGCAAACTTCATCTGCTAAAATAGGAGTAAAGTGATTTTAGATGCTGATTTGATTTTGAATAGAGGACATATATACTGTATCATTCTAAAATGGCTTTATCATTGCATTATAATGATCCCAAGGATATCATTCAATGGGGAATAAAAGGAGCATGCATAGAAAGGTATTCATGCCTAATAACCGTCTCAGGATGAGGTCCTCATTTGAATAGCTCTCCACTCAATAGCTCCACCAGGCACGCATAATTAGCCAGCACAGTTAAGTAACAATTAGCAAGCAGTTTTGTTTATCAAACTGCCATCATTGGTTTAGAGTTTACAAACTGGCCGTGCTATCTGGACACTGTTGACACTGACTGGCAGCCCGCTGACATGACGACTACCAGACCCCCATTTGGTGAGAAGACATACGTACCCTCTTAGCAGAATGACACCCTTATAACACGCAGACCCTAACTAACTACCCTGTGCTAGCATGTGTATGTAGTCCACCAAGCAGCAGCTAGGTTATTTTGTCAATGGATGGGCAGCACAGACAGAGGACATGCAGACAAGCACAAATATACATAGTATCATCTTAATAAAACGAATCCCTCATTACATAAACCCCTTCTTGTTGTTTACTAAGCATTGGTTTTGTACTTTTGTTCATGGGTGTGTAGGAAGGAGGAAAATGTAAATGTAAATAAGGAAGAACTCTATCTCACAAGAATATATGCATACCTTCTTAACAGAATGATACCCTCATTACACAATTCCCTTACCCCACCAGTATGTATTTTCTCATTTCCACCCTAAAATTTATTTGGGCTTCAGGAACAGAATAAAGGACAGGCAAGCCCTAACTCTCCCTTGCAATATACACACACACATATATATATATATATATATATATATATATATATATATATATATATATATATATATATATATATATATATATATATATATATATATATATATATATATATATATATATATATATATATATATATATACACATATATTATCCTTGTCTACTAAACAATCCACAACAGCAATTTTTCTCAATTTTAGAACAGACAGGTCTTAATCTTGCAGAATGACATCCTTATTGCATTACGATATATCCGTCTAGTATGTTTAGTGGACTGTTAAGAGGTAGTTGTTGTTTTGTTTATGGCTGGGCAGCAGGGGCAGGAGAGGGCAGGCAAGCATGGAACCTATCCCCGGCACTGATGACATCTCCCTCTGCCTGTCACCACAGACTGGAATGCCTGCCACCCTGTGCCACAATGACTCGACTGGAACATGAATGGCAACACATGCATGTTATTAGGGCTGGTTTTTGATGGGAATGGAAAGTGCTCTTACAGGACATCAGGCAGATTAACCCATTAACATCTCAAGTGCAAATCTGCTCTGACAAGTTTAAAGATTGACTTATGAAGGCAAGTTCTATTTAATAATGAAATAAGAAGCACGGTTAAGCATTCTTAGATTTTATTGCTTTGTTATCAACATATTTCTTAATAGAAGTATGAGGTCTTGTAGGTTCACTCCATATGTGAATCATGGTAGAAGTGGTCTATTGGAGAGTTATGTTTTAACAAATGGATAATGTATGCTAGCCTGCCCCTTTCAACATTTGTTCAGAAAAAAGGGAGTGTGCTTATTTGGGGTCTGTGTGTATACAATATTTTTCAAGGGCATGGATAGGGTCTTTTCGTGGCACCAAGGCATGGACATGTAATTGCTGTTTTGGTCCAGTTTAAGTTTACATGGTTTATCATTTAAACAAACACCAACATAAACACAAATTGATCATTCAACGTCCCTTGAGAAAATATTTCAATATCTTATATTTCAAGATAGCAATTGTTTTATCACGTTCATGATTCAAGACCAGGATTTTTTATTTTCCAAAATTAATTGATGGTCACTCTAGAGATCAGAGTAAGGGCAAGTGGAAAGTCTCTGATTCTAGTAAATGATTAGTTACAAAAAGCAAGCTAGTTGCCATATTTGGTGGTGAAGATAGTCTGGTAGCTGGTGGGTAGAGAGAGGGGTAGTATAACAATAGTCTATCAGCTGGCAATCTGCAGTGTCTTGTCTTCAGAGGTTACCTGTTTACAGGTTCCAAGCCACTGTATTGTCATCATAGGAAACTGTTATCATCCATGCTGCACATAACAATACTCATTATGCAACACACAGAAAGACAGCCTGGTTTTCATCTCAACAAACACATGGGGCCTTGCTTTAACCCATTAATGCCTGTAGCAGCCTGACAACAGTCTGAAAAATAGGGGCGGTTCCAGGATTTTAGCGTGAGGAGTTTGTTCTGCATGAGAGGGGGGTTCGCTTTTACAGAGAGGTAGATTTACCGCAATGATTATAGCAAAAACTAAAGAAAATGATAAATTTAGCATAAAATGACATTTTTAATAGTATTAAAAGGTGGTTTCATGGAGCCCTCCGATACTCTCTGTATCTACAGCTGGACAATATTGGTGATATATCTCTAACAAATGAATTTTAAGCAAAAACTAAATACTGTAGAATACATATATGACGAGGGTCCCAAATATAGCGAATTGGGGAGTTTTCGCATCATAGCGTATCTTTATGTTAGCGACGTTAGCCGCCGCTGACAGTGCCAAGGTACATAAAAAAAGTACAGTGTTTTATATATAGCGAAGCGGAACCACACGCTATGTACGCTATATATAAACATACGCGTAAATAGTGTGTTCTACCGTAAAATGACAATTCTTAGTAGAATTGTAAAAGGGGGTTCATGAAACCCTTAAAATAAAAAAAAAATAACTTAGAAATATGAAAAGATATTTGAAAGAGGGTTGTTGGTTGAGAACTGATAAAAGAAAATCTAAATTGGTTTTTATTTTTTTCGAAATCTGCTTGTAAAAGGAAGATATCAAGAAAATGGTGAGGTCATATCAGAGCACTACAGGAATGAATACTAATTGTGCATGTGCAATATATATCAAAAGACATAAATATTGGTCCTAAATTAATTTGTGATAAACATTTATTTACACAACGATAATAAGGCCAAACTGATGTTATTATTTTCCCTCCATTTCAAAGGCAGTATCATTTCAAAATCAACCTGTTTATCATGCCATGTTCTTGATGTTGGCTGATTGCCCCGATGGGATGCTCCTCTCTATATGATAATATCAATACCAAATACCAATCTCAACAGAGCAACTTCTCTCATCTTCCATCCTACATATGGAAACCTACATCTCAATATCATGATTGCAC
The DNA here is from genome assembly GCA_963942565.1 of Maea johnstoni. Lineage (NCBI taxonomy): Eukaryota > Metazoa > Annelida > Polychaeta > Spionida > Magelonidae > Maea > Maea johnstoni. The sequence continues at coordinate 28,855,561 of OZ012684.1, forward strand.
CCTGGAGGCCACTAGTGTTACACATATGGAGAAATACTAGTCTAAAATGTGATTGTCCCCTTGAGGCCTCATAGAACATGATCTGTAAATTTCATCCCTCAGCCCACCCCCATGAGGCCCCCCTCTACATGATATCCAGATAATCTTTCCAGGATTGGAAGCACTGAAGTAAAGGTAATTAGTTTTCCATATTGCTTTCCATATGAACATGATAACCATTATGAATATACAAAAGACTAAAAGATAAATCTAATTGATTATTATCTATTCATGTAAGCAGATCATTTTAACCCATTCATGATCATAGCTCAATTGGAAAAGTATCATATTGCTCTAGGAATAGTTATGAAAATGAAAAAGGAAAAACAATAATTAAATAATTGAAATAGATTTGCAGGTTGAATTCAAACACACAACTCTACTTTTAAATATGTTCAAAGAGATGCTTTTGTTTGGTATCTCAGATATCTCTGAATTTTAAAGCTACAGTCCTGAATTGGTTAAGGTGGGGGCAGTGAGAGACAATCAAGATCCAAGAATCCTGCCTTCAACAGAATGTCACTATGGTGAACCTGATAGCATTGGCATGAAAACAGTAAAGATGACTTTCATAATTGCATAATATGCTGAACTCTAATGCCAGAAATATATATTATGGTGATAACCTTCTTATAAAACCATTTCAATTTAAACCATTTACATCTGGAGTGCACACACAGTCTGGCATATTTGAACATGAAACCAAGTAAAGTGTAATATTTAGAATATTTAGAGGTTTTCATAATACAAAAGCAGATACAACTATCAGCAATTTTTAGTTTCAAAATATTGCTTTTTCATGAAAAATATTTCTAAATATGGTGAATAAGTATGTTCCAGATCTGAATGAAAATATATGAAAAAGAAAAGTATTTCAGATCTCTACTCAGTACTTTTAAGTAAATTTATGACATCAATAATACACTAGAACATTGTCTTAGCTAAAAAATCAATGCTGCTCATTTTTGTTTCATTTCAGATTTATAAGAGTTCATATAAGGAACACAGTACATATCCAGTAGTACACTGCAGAAGACATTAAGTATCTTATAATCTCCACTGCCAATTAACAAGCCTTGAAATAGAACAAAACAGAGAAAAGATGGCATCTGAAGGGCATACCATGTTTTTTCTTCTCATCCTTCTTCTCAATTTTATTATTGTCAGTTCTAGTGAATTAGCTCTCCAAACAAGCTGGGTAGCAGGCTTCCCGGGTCAGGCGCCAGCAATGGTGGCCATATGTTGAGCTGTGTAAGGTTGCAACAACTGTGTAATTAATGCCCCTTTATTTGTTATTGTGGATCTGCTTGAGTTGTGGTGTGGAGACAAACTCATCTGCAGTAGGACTGCTGTCAGACACCATCTGACTGCCTTCACTTGATGCCTTACTGCGTGTAGACTAGCTCCTAGCCAACATATCTAGGCTAGAAAGCCTAGAAAGCCACCACCCTAAATATATATATATATAAAAAAATCTCAACCCTAAATATGTAAAACTAACAGCCAGTAAATCTAAAATGCCACTTTGCCACTTCAGCAAATATATATGTGTTGGGTGTTGACTTGAAAGGAATCCATATCAAAAAGAATGTGTATTATTGAATATTTTTTTTGCTTCATAATTTCTTCAGTGAAACACATACTTCATAACTTGGTTCACATGGACAAATATAATTTGATAAATTTTCCACACTGCTAGTCTACCTTTTGGTGCTTAAAAGCACATTTATATATTGAAAAATATTGTTAGGAATAAAATGATCTGATCTAATATAGATATTCAAAAAAGTAATCTCTCATACTTTGGTACTTCTAGTCATTTAATGCCCCTACATACAATGTAAATGACATTTACTGTGTGTTTCAACTGATTAGCTTTCCACCATGAAAATGCCAGTTGTCGTGTAGTTAATGGAATAGTAATGATCAAGCAGCTATGTTTGTTGCTTTACGGAACCTGTGCGAGTGACACATGACTTTCATCACTAACACAGAAGTGTTGAAAAATGAGTGAGGACTGAATACTTCCAGCATTCTTTTGATGTAACTCTGCAGATAGGTTGCATAACCACCCCTGCCATTATGATAGCTCCCTCCCTGCACTGGGGGCATGGGGGAAGGCAGTGAGCCCTTGATTGTGATAACGCTCGATTCCCTTAATATGATAAAACTACTGCAGCCAGGCGAGATCCATTTTAATTGCTATAAAAGAAGGGGCGGGGATGATGAAGTGGTAATATGGTAGGGCTCGGGGAAGCAGAGGCTATTGATAATGATAACATGTTATCACTTACTAATGGGGAAAGACATGGGGGGCATGGAAAAAGGGGGTGATTCGATGATGAAGTATAGTTAGAAATAAAGGGTGAAACAGGGTTGATTAACCTTTTACATGATATAAAACCACTGAGGAAAAGGAAAAAGGAATTTGGGTAAAGAAGTCCTGATAGATAGACTGCAAGTCCCATTGGTAAGGACACCTTTAACAGGTGAAACTTCTTTGAAGGGAAGTGAAAGAGTAGTGGTGGATTAGAAAAGGACTGTTAGGAAGATAGTAAACACAAAAGGTTAGAACCCTTTACATAGTGATAACCTGATAGATTATAAGACAGCAAGTCCCAATTAGTGAGGACCCCTTTAAAAGATTGAGGTTATTTGAAGGGAAGTGAAAGAGTATTGGTGTGTTAGAGATGGACTATCAGGGAGACAGTATAGACAGTAAGAACATATTAAAAGTGATAACTGACTAGGGGGGGGGGGGGGGGGGGGGGTGATGGGGGCTGAAATATGTTGGGTCTGAGAAGTATTTTAAGCACAAGTGTGGGCTCAAGGGGATGAGGACCCTTCCATATGATTACACCTCTCCCCTGATGCCCTGATGGGCCTATGGTGATCAACAGGGATGGTAATTAAGTGATAAAGAGGTCAGATGGAATTGATGAAGGCAAGTGAGATGGCATGAACGATCCAAGAGAGAACCCTTAGAAAATGATAATTACAATCATATCCATATGCTGAGCATTGGCTAACACTTAGATGAAGGGGAAAGTAGGTGGGCAGAGTTAGAGAAAACCTTAGAACATGATAACACTTCCATTGAGGCAATGACAGCAGTAGTTAGAGAGTTAACATACACTCTTAGACATGGTACAATCACTTTCATCACAGTGAAGATTGTTTTTGAATGTCAATATAAATGTAGAATATGATACAAAAATTTATAATACTCCTAATAACATATTTGGGGCATATAAGTTTAATTTGTGAATTTAGGGGGATTTCGAGATGCTTGCATTTGTGAATTATACCCTTTAATACTCCTCATAATCAGACCAATACAACAACAGACACAGACAAGGCTATCACTGAGAAGAGTAAGAGACCAAATATCTCAGAACCACACATAGGCTTGAACGTTATCATGGAAGTGTTTTTGGCTCTTTATATCTGAATTGTACCGAAATATTATTGCTTCAAACTTATATTTTGAATATCAAATGTTAACAAATGTGCTTGCAATTTGGCATATTTAAATGCTTATAGTATTATGCAGAGATGAATATCCCATTTCCCAATTTTGACTCTGTTTCAAAATTATGCAATATCAAAGTAGAAAAAAGGCACCTTTTCTCATTTTAAACCAAAAATCCAAAGAAAATGGTTATAACTTTGGAACGGAGAAAATAGAATATTGATCAAAATTGAACACTCTGAGAAAATTGTACAACATTTTCTATGGTATTTACTATCTCTCACTCTCATTAAATAACTTGTTGAACTGGGGGTAGAATGATATGCCAAATAACCTACCCCCTAGGCTCACTTAAAATAACAGTACTCAAACCCAAACCATAGATTCTGAAGGAAATGAAGAAACTTAACAATTACTAAAAGCTTCCCCAAGAAGCAGAGCTTATATTATTGTAGTATTATTACTAATAAGGATAAGGATTTTTCTGGAAGTTTGTAATTTGAACTTGCTATCTCAGCACCCCTGGACAGATGCTCCCCTAGAGTATAACCGTCTCATGATTCCAGCCAATTTCAACCAATCATTTACTGGCTTTCAAAGGAAGTCTATAGGAAAACATGAAATATGATGAGGCGCACTGTTATCATATTGTGTCTCTGTTGCTTGACTTACTACGTTACCCAATATGACATGTCTGATAGCTAAGCGATGTTAGTGGAGACAGGGGGGTTGAATGTGATACCCCCCTGTCTGGACTAAGTACCATCTTTCCGGCCATTAGGGTGGATAAGTTAACGGATGTGTAATGATGTTAATACTAACTTATCACAGTACAATGGTATACCCCTCAGAGTAACCAATCAGCTAGCTCAACAGCGAGGTGGTCCATTGCAATCCTTACTTATATCTCAAGAAGAATTCTCCAAAATAAGTAATGTATTTCTCAATTCCTCAAAGTTCACTGAAATATGGATGAATTGACAACACACACCTTTCTACACCAAACTATGGTAGAACATAATTTATTTGTATCATATGAGTAAGCTAATTCTACCCTGAAAGCTGTGTGGTATTGTTAATGCCAGTCTCACACCACTGCCTCTGTTTGAATCAGGCCCGTGCAAGGCCTGCGATACGGTTGCTGATGACTTGGGCTGGTAGTAGTTTTTATTGGATACTGCTTGAGTTTTCTACACCATTAACAACTAGCTAGTTATGATTTGGACAAAATGACAGGAAAAGTGACAACAATCAATATTCAGAATCCTATCATAACATAATTACACATATTTTACTATCATAGAAACCCATTAAACAGCCCAAAAGGCTACATGCGAAACCATGATGGCTTATGGAAAGAGAAAACAAAAGTTAAATATATAACACCACTGTTTAACTAAATGAAAAGTATGTCTAAAATCACTACTAAATAAAGATGGCAGCACAGTCCTCAGCTGTTGACTCTACCTCAGCTTTCCTGCCTTCCCCTGGGGTGTTTAAGCAGTACTAAACCTGGTCTGAAGTCAAAGATGACATCACCTAGCGACACCTACACATACACATTTACTTGATTGTTTATACATAATAAGTTTGACCATGAAAATTAGCACTTCAGAGAGCCGCTGGTTGATGTTGTGGAGAAGCTGCCTAAGTGTAGACAGAGGAGTTGGCTTTGTGAGTGGACATGTGTGTCAAGAGTGTTTGATAAGAGAGACAATTAATATGGTTCTGGCCGCCAGTCGCTAATTGCTTGGCTCCCGGCCTACAGGGATCACGTCACTGGCCAGCTATTTTAATAAAGGGGGAAATTAATGACCTCAACTATCACTCTATGATATGCAAACCTTATTCATCTCTTCCTTTCAACTCAAAAGAGATGCTTCCACGAAAAGCAGAAATTAATAATCCCCGTCATCAAGGCAACATGATTTGAAATACTACACTTATTGTCCACTTTCTATGGCTTAATGTTTCACTTATTACTTCTTTTGACTGAGATCAAATGCAGTCATAGGCTGCCAACCAGAAAGATGACATTCATATCTTTCAAAAGAAAGAGCATTCAGTTCAAGAAGTAGAAGTTGGAGAAAAATAGAAATATCAATCATTTTAAAATGAAATTTGTATTGAACTCTCTTTGATATGTATTTGTAGAAAATCAAAAATGTTAATGACACAGCAAATGTAGCTAGATTAAAATTAATCTGTCAAAGATTAATTTGTTTGCCTGATTGCGTTTGCATGATAAGCGCTATTATAGTATTACTCATTGAGAAATGTATTTGAGCATACGTGCATTCATGCATGTCACTGATGCATGTCAATTACACCACATAAGTAGTTTTAATGAATCATACATCATACACAAACTGAGCAGTGTGTTAACAGATATCTAATAAACAAAATAAATAAATTTTTCACAGACACATCTTTTCTCTTTCTCTCTCTCTCTCTCTCTCTCTCTCTCTCTCTCTCTCTCTCTCTCTCTCTCTCTCTCTCTCTGTTTGTGTCTCAGACCGTCTGTCATCTCTCTCTCTCACCCTCTGTCTCTTTTTTTCTCTCTCTCTTTCTCTCTCTCTCTCTCTCTCTCTCTCTCTCTCTCTCTCTCTCTCTCTCTCTCTCTCTCTCTCTCTCTCTCTCTCTCTCTCTCTCTCTCTCTGCCAGGTGCATTAGACACTAGTGACCACTCAAATTGGCCACATGTGTTTGACCGAGAAATTGTCTTAACTACTGACTTTGGTATGTAATAGGCAGTGTGGCGAGTTGTGACCACATCTTGTACCAGTTACAAAGTCATTATCAAGCCATGAGCTTACTCTGAGATACGGCCACTGGACTAGGACATGCTCACTTCATCACAATATAATCCTGGCATTAATTCACATTCCACTAGTTGAAACTATCCAACAGGGCAGTTTATCAAGCACACAGCATACTATCCTAGTAAACAGGGGTCTAGAGAAAATGATTCCTCACAATCTGGTGTGATTGGGAGGTGTTGGAAGAGGAGGTTGGTAATAGGGTGTTCATAATAAGACAATCACATTGCCTTGTCAACATACTATGATATATATCAGGGTTTAATAGACCAATAACCTCCTCATAATTCAATATTAGTGACTGTCCAAAATCTATCAAAGTGGACACCCTTATCTATACCAGAAAGACCAGAGACCTCATAGTGTGTACATCCTTAGATAACTGTACTGGTAAATGGGTAGCCTAGATTTCTAGGCTGTCATATGTATTTTTCTGTTATGTTTTTTTTCTGTTACCAAGCACCAAATAGTGTAGGTAGCCACAGTGGTCAATTTAGTTTACATTTATCTCACCAGGATTCAGTTTGATTATGACATAAAGATATAGGAGGAGCAGGTGGTGCCATCTATCTACCAAACCTGGTACCACACCACAGTGCTTGGTCAACACATAAGGGAAGGTGAACATTACAGGGACTAGGAGCCTAGTCTAGCAAATGGGGTGCCCTCCTTCCCATTGTCATAGCCTTCCTTTTTTGTATCATCTCTATGGGCTCTTGTCACAAATGCTCTTGTTCTTACTTTTTCCCCATCACAGCCACTCTCGATGTATGTTTTCCCAGACATTGCGTACCCTGCTTTGAAAAGGAAGCTGAGCAACAAGGAAGAGAGCGTGTCTTATTTCCTCAGCACGTTATCTCCTCCGGAAACATACAACAGGTGAGGAATTCCAATTTAAAGGCTTCAATTAGCATCTCAGTTCATTACTTAAAAATCTTCTCACTTGCATGTTTTGGACTCCTTCATGCATTCAGCGCTGTTGTTGTCTCGTAGCTAGCGGGACCCAGTGTTTTGTATGTGTGGTCGGGGAGAAAAGGACGACCACCCATGCTACGGCACTGTTTTCATGCCAGGGAAACATGTTCACGCTTCATGTGTAATTAGCCGCAATACCACAAGGCTTAGACTATGCGCCTGCTGCTATCTCATTTGTGAACCACAGAGATAAAAAAAATATATCACACATAGACCAAGTGCTATTCTTTACGATGAAACAGGGATTTCTTTTGAGAAGATAGTCATTGTTTCTGTTGCATGGAAGTATACAGATAGTGAGGCATCAACCTTTCACCTTCTCATTGAAACTTTACAATAGCGAACTGGACATATCACACACTTCCATTGAAATCCTTGTATGTGTATTTGTCTCCCAGCAGAATAGATACCTATTGTCCAGGCGAAGGATCAAATAACACAGGTGACCAAGTCATAGCAGCTTCTAGTTAGTATCTAAATAGTGCAAAATGAAAGTACATTTTTGTGGGGCTTATAACCAAAACCCTAAACAATGGTACTTTTCAATCAGCTTCACTCATATTTCAATTACACTAATGGCACTCCTAAATACTAACTGATAAAGGACTCGAAATAGTGAAGAAGAGAAACAAGCAAAAAATTACAAAAATGTCAACACCAATGAATCAGAAGGGGGTAAAGGAGTTTCTCAGCAACAATGTAAAAATACACAGACATCAGCAACATTGAAAATAACAAATTTTAAAGCTAGAAAAATGCTTATCTGACACAGGCATACACCATACACTATTAAAATATTTGAACCCATTTCAGACAAATAATGTATGAAGAAAAGTATTAAGCAATGGTCATGAAAAATAGTAGTTAGGGTACTGCTAAGAACCAGTGACTTACAGTGACTGGCAGCTCCAGCCAACAGTCCATTCACTCCCACTGTGAAGCCAAATCTCGTCCAGGAGCCTCTGATAGCCCGAGACTTGGTGAGATTTGGTGAGATTTGAGGGTGGCCATCTTGTCTCTTGTTTTTGGTCTGCAGTTTAAATGGACCTCTTGCACTTTTAAACATGTGAAAAATGATTTTACCTTTCGGAGAGGATCTACAACATGGACATCCTGGGCCTGAAGGTATGAACTTTTGTTTACTCTGCTTTAATTGATATTAGCGTAATTGCAATACATGTAAATGGGAGGTTTAATTGGGGACTCTATTTCACTTGTGATATGACGTAACCTCAGTCATGAGGGTCATTTCAGTAAATTTCCCCCTTTCTACTGGTCTCATTCTGGGAAACCAACAATTTCCAGTTGGTTTATGAGGAGTGAAATAGGTAAATTAAGATGTTAATCTTGCTGGCGGGTCTATTTTCAAAGAAAAAATGTACACCTGAAATTGTAATTTTGTCACATTTTCTAGAGGCTTTTCTAAGGTAACTAGAATAACATGTCCTCCCATTTTGTATATTGAATGGTGGAAAAACTTTGTTTATATAAATTAATTTTTCTCCCCTATAAAGTTTGTAAATAATAATATATCAGTATTTCCTTGTACCATTGTTATGAGCTATGCTGTGCTAGTTTCCAAGATTATAAAGTCTCCCGCAAATTTGAGGTAAACTTCAGATCCATGGTATGAACAGATAAATCAACAAGAAATAGACAGTCACATAAGGGGTCATTTTCTGAAATGGCGCTTATGATACATATCTATGTTAGCATTCTGAAGACAAATCAAAAGTCTTGAACTGAACCTAAATTACTGTATGCTTATTGCAATTAGGCTAACATCAGTTTAACAGAGTCAACAAACAGTACTCACCTGCATTCCTATCATGCCCAGGTCGATAATCCTCCACATAAGGTAAAAGCATTTAGTAATGATTGTACGTTTGTAATAACAAACATTCCATCAAGACAAGAGGTACAGTGTAGATCCGTTAAAATACATTAAACCAATCTTCCAGTAATTAATTACTTTCTAGTGGGGCCACTCTAGTGTGCAGTCATCAGTGGTTAGGTAATCTTAAAACTTTTAAAGGATTTTGAGGAACCAGACTATCTAGAAGTGTGAGGGGTCAAAGAACACTCTCACCTAACAAGCTAAACTGATAATTTTCTGTGCTTAGTCTGAAAATCAAATGCCAAGCAATTCTGTATCTGTCTCTGTTTTGTCTGTTAGCAGCAGATAATTCCCTCAAACAGGATGGCAATTAGAGCAATACCTGCCTGCCACCAATCAGCTTATTTCCTTCCTGAGCCAGGTTGACCCCTGGGAATGAGTGGGGTACAGATAAGAGCTCATTTGCATAACAATAGTGTCTGACTGGTGTAGGAGCTATTGGCTATTGTATCTAATCTCTGTGTTCAATGTCTCTGTAAGAACTAAAGTACACCTAATTCATGGCAGCCTAGAAATTCTCACAAGGAAGAATGCCAAAATACACACACACACATTAACAATACTGAAATTGAAATATACAGCCAGGATAATGCCAATTCAACATACTGATAATAAAAAGTAGCTTTAAACTCTACCTTAATTATGTCTGTCTAAAAATGCTCTGTCTCCACCAGGTATTGCTGAGGGTCCTTCAAGAATTGCCTAAGGAAGGTAAGAATGTCATCCTTGTTGAAAGAGAAGGGTGTTTTAGGGGTGCTAGGTGTGCCCACTGGAGGGTAGAATGCAGCGTGCCTGTGGTCAGACCAGCTGACCATACACAGACGTGGGTAATGCCAAAGGTAGGGTATCACACTTTCATCTGCAAAATATAATACATACAAATAGGTCAATAATATGAAAAAATGTACTGCAAGAAAGCAAAACTTAATTCATACATCACTAAAGATTTTATGTGAAAAGTAAAACATTTATATTTTTGATATCTTTTTCCTTATTTTTCTGCTCGTCAGCTATGACCATCACATTATGTAAAGTACTAACTGAGGTTTAGACCATAAGGTATATCCCAATTACACTGTAGAGTAGTAGTAGTAGTAGAAGTACTAGTAGTAGCTATACTATCAGCCGTGGAAATTTAAAAAAAACAAGCAGAACTTTGATTCACTTAAGGTACACAGAACTGTCTTTGTTATAACATGTGTTAATCACTATATTTATTCGGCTACTTCATATCATCAAGTGTACAAGTGAAATCTATTTTATTTCTTGAAGGTGGACCTACGCCATGTAGTGATCATTGGCATTTCATTTTTATCGTGTCATATTTTCTAGAAGGACCTTGTCCAGCTGAGACCATGCATGGTCAGCTCTGTGAAACTGTACCAACATATCTTTGTGTTGTCATTTTTTCTGCCATATTGCGGCTAAGCCAAGAAATGCCATTTGTAATTGGTAGAGGAAACCAGAGAACCTGGCAAAAAACACTGCCTAACCCGAGTCACTGGCAACTTACTCACATGATTCAAACCCGGGCAGTGGTGAGAGACAGCTAGCAGTTAGAGGCAATGCCTTAGACCACACGGTCGTCAGGGCATAAATGTATGGGGAAGGAGGGATTGATATTATGAAATGTCCGGAAAGAGCAGCCCCTGAATAGGGTAATGAATCAGTGCTTGAGCTATGGTAACTTTTTATTGATTAGTTGACTACGCTGCCGGGTGATATTTACATCACCTGTACAAGGCAGTCTCTCCATACAATCTCCTGTGCAGGTGAGCATGGGTGATTCCGATATTTCAAGCACTTAACTCAGACTGGTTCTAAACCAAATGACATATTCTACAAGAAGACTACCTTTTAAAAAATTTAGGAAATGAAGTTTAATATTTACTTTAATTTTAACATTAAAACAATTTTTGTTTTATTAATTTCACTAAATGAATTTAATTGAGAGAGAGAATGAGAGAGAGAGAGAGAGAGAGAGAGAGAGAGAGAGAGAGAGAGAGAGAGAGAGAGAGAGAGAGAGAGAGAGAGAGAGAGAGAGAGAGAGAGAGAGAGAGAGAGAGAGAGAGAGAGAGAGAGAGAGAGAGAGAGATGCACATGATGAACACAACACCAAATGCTTTGGAGAAAATAATCTTGGTATAAAGCGTCTGATGTCAGTGGTGGAGACAATTACATTGTCTCAGCCAGACATTCAATCAACCTCTTAGTCCATTAGATCTTTTCAATGAGAAGATAACTACAAATATGATGATGCACCTTTCTGTAAACAACTTAGTTCTAGAGGCAGCTAGATATCTTTGATACACATAATTGGGGAGCAGGATGGGCATTCGCCCATTTGATGAGTTGCCTTTCAGTTTCAACCTAAGGGTCCTAATCACAAATGATGTGCTATGTCTTGCATAATGAGCGCTGCAGAGGAAATGTGTTACACAAGATGAGCCACAGGTTCTTAGCAGATCATAAGGCAGGTAACAGTTGTGTAAAGATTGCATAACTTTCATCTGAGCCGCAGGAGTTGAATTATATATTTGAATTCTTCTGATCTATTGGATGACAAGTTGAAAATAAGACCAGCTTGTGACATTCGGCTACCAGATCAACAGCCAAGCTTTCTTATATCCATAGCTGCACTGACGCACATACAGGCACAATGAGAGAAAAGATTACACAGCCCTCTCAAGCTACAAATGCCCATTCATGAGAGACTATTATTGGTTAGATCAATTTGCCTATACATAATCACTAACCATGATTTGGCTCTTAATCGACAGGAGGTCCATTTCTTTCCATAGCAAAACACTCATCATTAAAGTTGATTTTAAGTATAAATTCCTTCGAAACAAAGAAGAAGAAGAAGAAGAAGAAGAAGAAGAAGAAGTAGTAGTAGTAGTAGTAGTAGTAGTAGTAGTAGTAGTAGTAGTAGTAGTAGTAGTAGTAGAAGTAGTAGTAGTAGTAGTAGTAGTAGCAGTAGTAGTAGTAGTAGTAGTAGTAGTAGTAGTAGTAGAAGTAGTAGTAGTAGTAGTAGTAGTAGTAGTAGTAGTAGTAGTAGTAGTAGTAGTAGTAGTAGTAGCGGCAGCAGCAGTAGAATTAGTGGTAGTGGTAGTAGTAGTAGTAGTAGTAGTAGTAGTAGTAGTAGTAGTAGTAGTAGTAGTAGTAGTAGTAGAAGTAGTAGTAGTAGTAGTGGTAGTAGTAGTATAGTAGTAGTAGTAGCAATAGAAGCAGTAGTACGCATATGGATATGCACGCAGAAAGTAATACTTGTATAGATATGTATATAGTAGTAATATTGGCAGCAGCTGTGGAAGTAGCATCAGCAGTAGTATCAACCAAAGGAGTAGTAGTAACACTGATATTGGGTGATCACAAGGTGCCGGAGTGTAGTTTTCCCCAAGACTTGCTAAGCTCTAACTGTTAGCATTTGAATCAACATTTGACTCCACAACAGCTGCTCTGAGGATCCCTTCAAAACACACACAAATGGCCTTTCATCAAATCTCGTACTTAGTCGCCAGGAAAATCAAAATCCTCCACAAATATTACTCATCAACATCTTCTGGTTACAACTTTCACCAACTAAGCAGTTTGTCCTTAAAATTACACAGAGGTTTAGCATGCTATTTGCCTCTGTATTCAGGACTTAAGACTTCCAAACACGCTGATCCTTTGCTGTGCATGAAAAGTGACTATTTCCTGTATTTAATTTAAACACGTCTTTGGGGAGTGACCTTGATCGAGGCAAATTCAAGGGAAATCTAATTGATGCTAGGATCTTAAATGTCAAACTCCTCTATACTTCACTGACTGGAGCAAAAGAAGTTTTATGAATGTCTCCACAAGTGACTAAGTTTGGCAAGGACAAGGTCTTTTAATGTCCAAATCAAGTTGGTCCTGGGAACCAACAAAGGATTGACAATTTGCTTTACCTTCAACGGCCATCTGAGCCAAATAAGTGTTACATTGGTCAAGCATTGGAAAGAAAACAAAGAGAGGAATTTTCATTTTATGTCATGTGTGACATTCAACTGTTAGAAATGACCATATATAGACAGAGCCTATTTTCTTGCAATAAGGGACATCAAATGATGATCAATACCCTGAGTTAGTTCTCCCATTATAACTTCCTAATTTGCAAAGAACGTTATATACTTTTCTTTCTATACTTAGGCTATTAGAGAGTCAGTAGTACAAGTTAATCTAAATAAAAATACTGCATTGGGCATGCCTTCAACATGAAATGTCTAAAAAGCTGCCTTTGAAGAACGCATTCGCTGCACATGCCTCTCAAACTAATCACTCAAGATTTTAAATGTTCATCCGAACACATCTTGAAACTGTCATTCAAAAAATTATAAGTTTATGAGTAAATTTCAAAGTTATCTTCACAAAGTAACTTGTCAAGGATCTCTCAGGGCATGAAATGGTTAAATAAATACTTTAACCCATTGCGCTCAGGGCATCCTGGAGTCCTGACCATGCAGACATACTTTTTAATTACATTGCTTAATAATGATATAGAACAAAATGTAATCAAAATGAAATTGTGTGTTCCCTTAGGCCAGACAAACTTTTTAAACACCTTCGTAAAATAAAGATATATAGTGAAATGTAATTGAAATGATATTTTGTGTTTTGTATCCTATTTTATCTGCCACTTTTTGTCATTTTGCGAAGATTTGTAGATTTTCTGGAGAACTGCACACATGTACGTCAGACCATTTGGCTTCTCTTGGTATGAATGGGTTCAAGCAATTGTGATCATAGAGAAGACTTCATATATTTTACCTTGAAGAATACAAATTTCAATAAACTGAGTTAAAATCAATCATTAAAGCAAGATTTAAATTATTCTATATTTCCACAAAAAATGTTATCTTAGGAAATAAGTAGATTCACACATGTACTATATAGTTTCTCTATTCACTAACAAATTGATCGTACTTGTGTATTGGGGTCAAAAGGCATATGTAGACATTTCATTTTCATCTGCAATCGAACTTGATTGTTACACGGATACTCTACATAACCAGGTTTATAGATGCTCAAACAACAAAGATCTAACAACCAAAACACTCATGGTGCAGCAATGTCTTATTGTCCAAAATAATATTGACTTATCTACAATATCTATTCAAAGCTTTAATACCTAGGTAATGGTGTGTGCTTTTGACAGGTCAAGCAAATAGATTATTCATGGATAGTTTACTTTACAGGCTATTTTTGAGGGGGAGACCATTTGGTAAACTCCTATGGAGCATGTATACACATACCAATTTGCATTATTTGTATCTATATATTTACTTATTGTATAAACTAATTATAGATACATACATACAAATATTTTAATAAAAAAGGGTTGCTCCACCGTATAATTTCCAATCTTGCAAACTAATAGTTTTGAAGATTTTTCTTCACTTTCAAGTTATACCCCAAAAAATCATAACAAAAGAACTACTAAATATAGGTATAGGAATCCTTACGTTATATCCCAAAAAGTCTCAGCTAAATTTGGTAACACAAATTTTCTTGACAAAAACAATTTTGCATACCTAATTATATCTATGTACACTATCAGGATTGGATCAATTATAACTTTACTAAGGACAGAGCAGATTTTTTTTATAATTACATCCTGAACTTGAACTGGACCAATATTACTATAATTGTAGATGCACAGCTGTAGCAGCAGTGTGCTGCTAATAGCAAGAAGCTGTATGAAATATTACATGTCTTAATTGGCTGAAACATATGCTACATTATTATGAAGATCAATTTTGTAATAGGAAATTTTCAAGAGAAACATATAAATCATTTTAACAACAGTAGATTTTACGAGGGTATTAACAAATATCTTAGATGTTTTACTATCAATTTCATAAATAATCTTCCCAACAGCCAACTATACACCCTTTGTTTGATATTCTCATATGCATATTCAAATATAACACCACCTTTTATTCCCTCCTTGATATATAATATATCAAGCAGCCTGACTGCAATCTTTGGTGTAAATTACAGAATTTCATTCATTATGCCAAAATTCCCTGAAAAATGACCCTAAAGTAACATGTGGTGATGTTCAAATGTATGCAATGCATTTGAGCATTTGATAGGATTTCTATAAGTTAAAATGCCAGGGCCAATTAATCATGGTCGCAGTGATAGGTGCAGAAGGAAGGCAGGAGCTACAGGTGGAGGAATCCTATGGCTGAGAAAACAAGTGGGTGCCCTGATGGAGGACCCTGACGCAGCTGGCCGCCGTGCCGAGATGCCCGATAAACCCAAAGAAAAGGGGCGATAAGAGAATGAAAAGAACTGATACCCTACACAGCAGAAACACCCCAACAACATAAAAAAGTGAAGAAGATAAATTTGAAAAGTTACATAATAGTTGCTGTCAATGATGAAAAATTGGGCGAAAAATTAAAATAAAAAAGATCCCACGAGTAGCTATTAATAACGGTAGCTGACATGTATACAGGTAGCCAAAGGGAAACGGCTATAGACAATGGAAATTTGCATGGGGAAAGTGAGAAAGGAAACAATGATGCAAATATTTGTGTAAATTGCAATAAAGCAGTAAGGAGAAGGCAAACACCAGTCCCGCTGGCCTGCATACATCACTGCCTGTCAAGAGAGTTTACACAGAGACTATTATCACTGAGCACTGCACACAGCAAATAATACCCTCTCCTACCCTAGCCAAACCACTCAGTACCCTTCTCAAACAAGAACCAATATTTTCATGTGGGATTATTGGAATAAATAGCCCCTAATTCTATTTATCCTAGAGGGATTATTGGTCCCACATCATTTATCTCCACCTGCTGCTGAGGACGTGTGTAGTATAAAGGGAAACCCCTTGGTGTCACCTCCATATCTTAATCAGACCTTTCTGGTCATGCACCGTAAACAAGACCCAACAAGCCTGCCTCAGCCAAGAGTTTAATATTGAAACCCTAGAGCGTGAAAGCAAATATAATTGTGCAGTATGCATAAGTGTTGTTTGAGCAATGTTGACCTCTTTAACCTATTCATGCCTGGAGATTTCCTTGACAAGTGTCGTCTGAACCTATGTCACTTTTGAAAATAACTTTGGATTTAATAAAAAATTGGGAAACTTATTGACGGAGAGTTGTTAATTATTTTCTAATCAACATTTCCCCTTCAAATATTTTCTGAAAATTGATTTTGTTAGGGAGATATCACCAAAATAGTCAGACAGTTTTGAGCGCTACAGGCATGAATGAGTTAAGGTGCTAAATTTGGAACTATAAAAGCAGCGAGCGAGCAGGTTCTGGTTTCAGTTGGCAAAACAGACACCGTACTGTGTAAATGGCATATGTTGAAACGCTCTTTCTAACCGCAGACCAGAGCAGCTATTCAACAGGCGCATACCGCCCTAAAAAATATCCGGTTTCTGCTCAGATTACTGGAGATTTGTGAGAAAGGAGGGAGATTTTTATCTCAAGCCCAAGCAGGGAACTACACCTAACTCTTGTTCAACTAAAGGGCGACTAAAGTACATCTTAAACTTATTGAATGAGAAATCTTGTCAGATAATAGAAAAATTGTATGTCCCCCAAAATGTTGCTCTTTTTATCTACCTCAATAATCACATACCTATTGATTTTCACATGTTGGCAATTAACAGGTGAAAGCTACAGTCATATCTACCTGTTCAGGTGTGCGGAGGTATACCACATGTTTACTTTTACTTTTACTTTCACATTAAGGATATTTACAGATAGAAAGTTGATTTTATCATTGTTGTGGGGCACAGTAGAAGGTTCTTCTCTTGGGCTGAATTCTCCAGATCATTACAACATTTTGAGACATCAAATGCTCTGTTGAGAGTCATATTCATATTCTGCTTAAAAATTATAAAAAGTTTTTGAAACATAAGTTATATAATCTTCAACATATTTAAAGTATTAACACTTTCACTATTCAGAGTACCAGTAACATCATAGGTACTCTGTAATTGATTGTAATGCCATGAAAATATAATTCATGTTGGTTTTTCTAAGAAATTCATAAACTATCAGCAGAAGAGATATCCCTCCTCTCTTATACTGAAATGAATAAGGACAAGTTGTTTTTATGAAAATCATTTAAAAATAATACCTGCCTGGATGACTAAACCAATTATCTTGCTTCCATATAGTGAACCTACACAAAGGTAGAGTACTATGTTTAATAATGTAAGGAAGTTGGAATAACCAGTTCAGCAAAGAGAAAGAGGAAACCTTTTTCATGGCCATATGTGGTTCTATTTAGATGGCCTTGAGTGATATCAATTTATCTCAGATACTGTTTGAATACCAATGTGTAAATGGAGGTACACCAAGACTGATAATAGCCTAGATTTCTAGAGGCCAGAGTGACCAAATTAGTTCACATTTATCTCACCAGGTGAACAGAGGACTCAGTTTGAGTATAAATCCACTAGAGATAGGACCAGGTGGTGCCATCTATCTGCCATTGCAGGTACTCAAAAGGGAATGTAAACTTTTCAAGGACTAGGAGCATAGTCTAGATGAATATGTAAGGTAAATTACTCAAATAGGTTTACTGTATGTGGAAGTATGTGAATTAGCGGGATACCACAAGTATTTATACCTGGGGAGTAACTTAATTCAACCTGACAATTCCATCTCACCTGCAATCACCCCAGCTAACATAATGTCCAGACAGATACATGGCAGCCTTCATAAACAGTCAACATCTCCATAGGTATCTCTCCTGAGAAAGAGGTCTATACGTTGCTATGCAGTCATGGACACAAATGAGCTTCAAGGGGTTTACAATTCCTAATGTTGATTTCTAAGAATTCTAACGTTTTTCAATTTTCTTTAATACCTGAAGAAGACATCTAATTCTCTGTTAAAACAACCCCCCTTACCCCCAAAAGCAAAGGAATGAGAGAGTGAATTGTCACATTCTTAAATCTTCTTTAATACCTGAAGAAGGCAGATCTAATTCTTTGTTAAAACAACCCCACTTACCCCCAAAGCAAAGGAACGAGTGAGCTAGTGAATGAGTGGAGGGAGGAATGGATAGAAAAGCAAAGAAAAGAGTGAGTGAGTGAGTGGAGGGAGGAATGGATAGAAAAGCAAAGAAAAGAGTGAGTGAATGAGTGGAGGGAGGAATGGATAGAAAAGCAAAGAAAAGAGTGAGTGAATGAGTGGAGGGAGGAATGGATCGAGAAGCAAAGGAACGAGTGAGTGAATCATTGGAAGGAGGAATGAATAGAAAAGCAAAGGAATGAGTGAGTGAATGAGTCGTGGGAGGAATAGATAGAAAAACAAAGGAATGAGTGAGTGAATCATTGGAAGGAGGAATGAATAGAAAAGCAAAGGAATGAGTGAGTGAATGAGTCGTGGGAGGAATAGATAGAAAAACAAAGTGAATCATTGGAAGGAGGAATGAATAGAAAAGCAAAGGAATGAGTGAGTGAATGAGTCGTGGGAGGAATGAATAGAAAAGCATAGGAATGAGTGAGTGAATGAGTGGAGGGAGGAATGGATAGAAAAGCGAAGAAATGAGTGAGTGAATAAGTAGAGGGAGGATTAGATGAGCAAGTAGAGAATATAGTTAGTATATGTGGAGAGGAAAGATGAAAAAGTAGAGGAATGATTGAGTAAATGAATAAATAGAGAAATAAGGAAGTGAATAAATGGAAGGAAGAAAGATTAGAGAAATAATCAGATGGACAAATATGGGAACAAGTAGAGGAAAGCGAGTAAATGAGCTGAAAGAATGCTATGTGCACAATCAGGGTATAATAAATTGGTTACAACATATTCTAATTTGAAGAAGTGAGATCAAAAAACAAAATTTGGCAAGCTCCTCTTGAAGTAATCATGAAAGGGAGGAAATGTGAGGGGGGGGGGGGTGAGTGCGAAAAAAATTGAGGAAGAAACTAAAGAATTGATTGATTGATTACAATAGTAAAAGTATGTGCTCCATGGTAGTTGAACTTAATAGGAGAGCGGTAAATTGGTGATCAGGTTCCATTATTGATGAATATAAATATAAGTAACACTTTGCCCTGTGCTTGCCTTGTGCTTGTGGTTAAGAGTACAAAGGAGGAACAATGGCTGCTTCTGAATTAACCACAAATCCACAATACACAATGTGGGGCCTAAACTGATTCCAGGTTAAAAAAAACATTAGGGAACGTGTGAACTTGCTCAATGTATTTGATATAAGAATAATGCTTGTAAAAATAAAAGAGTTGATTGCAATCTTGAAAGATGAAACTTACCAACATTGACAGGTATATTCGATTATTCTAGACTTGAAGGTAAAGATAGTCATCTTCATGTGAGACCAAATTAAATTGATGCCATTGTCAGAAGCAAGGATTTCCCACCGACATGTGGCTGTCTTCTTGAATAAAGTTATAAACTATATTGTTATATCTTAAACAAAACATCAGTGCCTGGGTGTATGACACCTCTTCTTTCGCAACTCAAGAAAAACACCTCGCCCCATCACAACCAACCTCCTGCTAATTTGCATAATAGGACCTAACTCCATCTGTTTTTTAAGCTGAACTTTTTTTCACCTTGATCTGCCAGGCTAATCAGGAATTATCATTTTCACACAGGTAGATGAGATAAAGACGTGATGATTCCATAGCTAATTAAACCTGTTAATTGTTTATTTCCATCAATACCACTGTTACCTGAAAAGCTGGAAACTGTGAGTTGCATCTAATTGCTTCATTTGGTCCCAGATTTCCATATTGCCGAGAGAGGAGAAGGTGCCAAGAATGGCCTTTATCGAGAGGAGGCGAGACAGACAATAGAATCTGGTGGGAAATACGTCAAGATGAGCGCTATCTTTCTTAGAGGGCAGAGAAAAAAGAGCTGGCCCCTGTAGAGGAGAGCGATGCTGAGCTCAGCATCTTCTTCGTCTCCAGCATTCAGAGCGACTAAGACAACTCTCCACGCTTCTTCTCACACAGGCTCGCATAGTTCACAAGTAAAGGAAGGCACTGCCGGGGGTCTTGTGAGAAATTTCAAAAGAACCAGCTAGTGAAAGCCTCAACACACCTTTCTTATAGCTGAGTTTTTTTCATATTCTCTCCAGGTATAAAATAAACACTAAAATCTGATGAAATGTTCTACTTCTTATTTTCTGCACAGTGGTAAGGGATGAAACAAATAGTGATAATATTAATAATA
Source organism: Maea johnstoni (assembly GCA_963942565.1). Lineage (NCBI taxonomy): Eukaryota > Metazoa > Annelida > Polychaeta > Spionida > Magelonidae > Maea > Maea johnstoni. Next base: position 28,875,964 of record OZ012684.1, read on the forward strand.
ATAATAAAAATAATGATATTAATAATAATAATAATGATATTAATGATAATAATTATGATAATAATAACAATAATAATAATAATAATAATAATAATAATAATAATAATAATAATAATAACAATACTACTACTACTACTACTACTACTAATAATAATAATAATAATAATAATAATCATTTATGAAAATAATAATAATAATAAAAATAATAATAATAATAATAATGATAATTATAATGATAATAATGATAATAATAACAATAATGATAATAATGATGATAATAATATAATAATAATAATAATAATAATAATAATAATAATAATAATAATAATAATGATAATAATAATAATAATTATAATAATAATAATAATAATAATAATAATAATAATAATAATAATAATAATAATAATAATAATAATAATAATAATAAAAATAAAAATGATAATAATAATAATATTAATAATAATGATAATATTAATAATAATAATAAAATCTCTGGAACATTTAAACATATAAGTTCATAAGATATTTGAAGGAAAGTTGTGGGTCCCGGTCTGATCAACATTACTCTTTCATATAGTCTATCAAAAATAGATATCAACAGTAAGGGGGTGTCTTTGAGTATTTAAGGTAGGAATGGATTAAAATATTACACTTTTCATTTTCAGAAAAAGTTAAAGATTAAGAAAACAATGATCTTGGTTAACATGATATGCTTCTTTTTATGTAAAGGAGCTCCAAGTAGGAAATGATAGTAAAAGATTGTATCATTCTCTACCTAAAATCTTTCATAAACAATAAAGATCACCACAACAATTCCAAATTAAACAATAAAGTTCACCACAACAATTCCAAATTAACATATTTCAAAAACAATATTTGCCAGTGTATAATTGGCTAACATAATATATGCTATATATAAACTAGCTTGTAAACAGGTGCACTCGGCAGATACAGATAGAAAGCTGTCATGTTTGTCAAGTGGCAGTCTGTATAAGAGCACCACAGGACGTCTTTCTCATTTCAATAAGAGATATTTGGCTAGGGTAGGCCAACATTAACATTCTTCACACAGCTAGTGGCAACGATGACATATTTTGATACAGGCACTCTTCTAACACCTATTGTGCCCCTAGAAAAGCCTGAGGTGAAGTTATCAATGAGGTCTCGCAAAATACCTTTTAACTGCGTCTTATTGCATACATTCATAAAGATGGAGATGGAGATACATTTTTTTGAGATGGGGGAAAAAGGTTACCTGATACATGAATAGAAATATTAGAGATTTATCTGTTACCTTTATCTACACATGAACATTCATGTCAATGCAAAACTTTACTTCTGTCCTTTGATGTATCATTTGAATGCTACCCTAAAACATGTGCATAATAAATTGTGAAATACATGTACATTTTATACTACGTTTTAATAAGAATTTATGAAGACTAGTGAAAATAATACTGTAAAAATATCTTTGAATCGGGACCATATTCCCCATCTGATACTATATATGTACTTTAAAAACAAAGATCCCCACTCACACTCATAATCAAAAATAATTTAAACTAACATATATAACAGAAACAAAAAATGATTTGGCATTAGTATTACATCTATCTTAACCCTTCCAATTCTATGCCAGGGTTTCAGTCATTTTTCAGTGTTTTTACACCACTTTTGTATTGACAATATTAGCCACCAGCAACATTAGGGTTAAACATTATGTATGCACGGGGAGCTCTGCTCGGGATACTACTGGTCTTACTGCTGAGAAAAGGCAGGTAATAACTTCTAATATCACAACAATTAAAGTGATAAGAAGAAGTTTTAGAATATATAATTCTTGTGCCTACAGATGTTCTGAGGATGTGTACAAATGGCACCATTGAAATGACACTGACTGATTTTTCCAGCGATCACATATTTTGACTGGAGTAATTGCCAAATAGAATAGGGTTAAAAACCATGTCTATTGCAGAAAAAAAAATTGTTTAAAATCTTAAAGAAGATTTCAAAACTAATGTACAATATCTAGCCGAAGAAATTCAGTTCTAGAGCACACATGCCATGGCACTAGAATTAGTACTAGAAGGACTGATCTAGCTTGTTAAAACATTTTTTGACTAGAGTATACCAAATAGAAAAGGGATAAAAACATTTCCATTACAAAACACCAGTAAGCTAAGATTCTCAAAGCTTTCCAAGCTAATAAACAGAAAACACCTTCTAAACAACTCAGGCCCAGTCTTAAACCACAACAAATAGTAAACAATATCACTGATTTCAAAAACTAATAAACAAAAGTTAAGACCA
>OZ012684.1:28883273-28989513 GCA_963942565.1 Maea johnstoni
GTGGTTTATTCTGCCAAACTTTTCCCAGTGGGGTCAGTTCGGTATAATGAAAGTCGTATGTATCATTCCTGTCATTAGAATATTAACAGTCAATATAGGCCTTTCGGAATAAAAAATCGCGGAAAAATCCAAAATCACAAATTTGGTTAGTTTGCACCTCGGATTGATTTCCTACTCTAGGCCACTCCAATTTAATTACTTGTCTTGCGAGCTTTTTTTGGAAAAAAAAATCCTGTCAGACTCCAAAAAAAAAGAAAAAAGTCAACTTTGGTGTCTTACGGACAAAAGTGGTTTGGAAATTTTCTGTCAGACTCCAAAAAAAAAAAAAAAAAGTGCTAGTTTTAAGAATATTCATTGTTAGGGTGATTCAATCAACTTCAGGGACTTATAAATGCTGTAGTACAGCCTCATATTTGAGGATGTATATCTCCCACCCTTAAGGTTACAGGGATTAATTGATTTTGATTGATTTTTATTAAGTTAAGAATAGGCTGTTAGAAACATCTCGCTACCAGTCCTAGTCGGCAGACTCTAAAAAAAAAAAAAAATTTTAAAAACCCACATTTTTCAACTTTTTTTTTATTCCAAAATGGCTCATTTCCTGCCTCTTGAGCTCGTAAGACAAGTAATTACATTGGAGTGGCCCTATAGTACTTTAAAAGACACACTCAAAAATATCCTTGGTCTAGATGAGACTGATTAAGATTTCCAAGCATAAATGGGTTAAATAAGTGTCAAGACAGGCAGCATACCCCTCCTGCATGTTAACTTAGACTTGACAAGACCCGCCGTGTCCCCTTGAGCAGGTTCACTTAGACATGATAGGCCATTGGTACTCAGGTGACTCAGACTGGAAATAACCAGAAGTTTTAGGCAAAATTGCCAGAGGTAGGGGTCTCCTTAAACCAGGTCTATGCAGTCTATCAAGTCTCTTGTAAAGGTTCTTATGCAAATACAAAATACCTAAAAACATCCATATCATTGTGTTAAAAATGCACAACAAACATGCACATATGAATGGGTTTTTTCCATATAGAGTCAAACTTGTTCAAAAGACCACTTCTCTTAAACAACCACTTGCTGTAAACGACCACTTCAGATCCCCCCAAGGCTATTACCTGTATATTTTACCTTGATTAAACAACCACTTGCTTGACGTGGCCAACAACCATGAAATCTTATCCCTGACAGTAAATGGCCCTTCATTCAACGGCCACTTGAATGCCTAGACGCCATCTCTCTTGGAAAGGGCACAATGAAATGATGAAATAATAAGTAAAATTGAAAGAAAATATAATTTCTGAGTACACTCAATTAATGTTGGAGTTCAACTTAAATTTTTCTGAATTGTTTGTTCTTAAAATATTAATGAGGAAATTTTCACAAATGCAGCTGAACATAACAACCCCAATAATACCTGGCCACTGTTAGAAATTCTTTGTTTTTTCATAACCTCTCTCAGACTCCCAACCCCTTCTTAAGAGGCCACCTCTTTAAGAGACCACTTTTTACATTTCCCTTGAGCTGTCGCTTAATAGAAGTTTGACTGTACGTGCATCCATGCATGTATGCGCTTATTCAAACACCCATATATGCTTAAATATACACATGTGGATTGGGATTGATGTATGCTTCTGTGTATGTATATTTGTTTTTATAAATGCATAAACCTTAATGTGTACATATATGTATTCTTTCATATTTGTTTGTACCAACAAGATTTGATAGCATATGTTTCTTTGCTTACAAACAACTCCGTCTCGATAAGATCAATAGATAAAACTCTCCAAAAGGAAATGTGTGTAAACAGTGCATACATGACTGATATTTTTATGAGGCATTCACTACCTATATGTGCATGCCTGGTATTTCCTTGCACACAAGTGATCTAGGTTCTTCCCTGCACCTAGTATGTGTTGCATGCAGAAGGCCCAGTGGTAGCTGGCACTGGACCAAGCTCTCAGCCCTGCAATGCTGGAGACTTCTCCAACGACAAGCAGGCTTGGAGGGTTTAAGGGGAGGACATTTTGCAGGGGGACTGCGACACATTCCCAGGACATCTTCTTGGGGCCCCCTAATTTATTGCTGTGTGCATTCTCACATGTTTATCTTCTGTCATTTTTATGTAAGTGAGACATTGCATGACTAGCCAAGTCCATGCCAGGCTCCACAGGGACTCTTACCCTGGACCCTCTGGCCATGAAATACCCCTACATACCACAGTCACAGTCCAATACCCCAGCTGTGATACCCTTTAACCTAAGATGACTGGATGAGATTTAGAACACTCACTGGTTGAGTCTTGCTGATACACAACAGTTAAGATAAACTGACATAATTGATATCAAAATGTGCGATATACATGTTCTGCTGTGTTGATAAATGTGTGTGGCCCTGTCCAGTGGATATGATTTTGCTTTTAGCCCAGCAGCCAGATGTTATCAGTTGTATGAGTAGCTAATCCTGCAGTAGAAGGGTATATTTATGTGGAGTAAAGGGTTATTGTATTATGACAAGTTCACAAACAGTACAAGGCCATGCGGGTGCCAAAATCCCATGGTCCTTTTAGGTGAAAACCTGTCATGACCCTTTCAACATAATTGTGTCAATCAAATTACAGACCCTTATTTAAGTCACCACGAACAAACCAGGCCCGGGACAAATTGTGAATGCCGTCTTTTCTCAGCAGCTCACACAACACTGGTAACTAAGCGGCTAAAATTTCGCATAGTATTTTGCAGTAAAAGAAAAGGAAGTATTCAGGCCAGAACTGCTGAACCATGCAATACCAAGCTGAGAGTAGAGGGATGATAATTATGTCTTTATCATCAGTCCTGGTTCAATCCAGTCCATATTAAGGTCATATGAGTCTCAATCCTGGTACAACGAATAAGGAAGTCACTCTTTAAAATATTCTGTTTTTGATAAGAACACACGCACAGCATGAAATATGTACATTGATTTAAATATTCATTTTCATCTTCCACAGGGCAGCAGGAACAAAGAGACAGGTATGCAGAGAATGACTAGCATGAAGTTCATCCAATTACAGGTTCATCTGAGTATTTCACTGAGTGAAAACAATGAGACAAGAATAGAATTTCAATTATTCATGAAACCTGTGAATATCTCAGAATATATATACCATATTGATTGCTCATCAAATGGATCAGATTTCTTGGGAACAAATAATTTCGACCTACAACTGAAGAATGCAATATAAGGCAAAATGATGGTGTTTGTTTACATTTTGTTGTTAATTTACTCTGAAAACTTGTCATTATAAATTCTCTTTGACAAAAGGTATCTCATCATGAGAAAAAAAGCTACATATTTGGAATATACCACGCATTTACAAGTTGTTGAATGTTACCAATTCATGGATGGAGCAATTTAAAGAAAATACTATGAGGCGAAATGCTACGCAGAACTACAAATACCATTCAAAGACATTTTAAGTATGCTTTATTATCAAGATAATTTTTTAAGTAACATAGATCCAGGTGAGACATTTTCTTTGAAATTGTAAGCATGGAAGGGTTAAAGAAAGAAAAGAATTAGATGACTTAAAAGAAATCCAAATCTCTGTAAAACTAAAACCAAATTATATCATATTGAATGTACAAGGCGAGCCCTAAAATAACAATAAACTGATTGTTTATGCCAGAGATACACATAACCTAGGATATGTGTATCTCTGCTTATACTATACACTAAACAGTTTACCACACACTTATCTCTTAAGAAACCCTTTTAATCTGAGAAATAGGCATTATTTTTGACATAGCAATCGTTTTCAACTCAACTTTATAGAAAATGGTAAAAACCTAGATAGAAAGTGGAATGATTCTTGAGGTAGATATTTTATTATTCTGAAAGTAGGGATCCATTGAGTAGAAGATATCAAGACAGCATTTCACTATCAAAGAGAAATTATCCAATTGATTATTGCTAATTGTGTGTGTCTGGCCCACACAACTTTTTTTCAAAAATAGCAAGTTCAAACATCTTTTTTACAAAAAAATATTCCCTAGAGACTGGGGCTGTGGCATTGCAGGCTATTCTGTATTTCTGTTTGTTATACAAGCATTATGATAATGTTAACCATAACCAACTCATGAGATGTTAGTTCTGCATTTACTTGATAGATGGCCATACTGTCCAGTAATGCATTTCACTGGCCATATTGTCCTATTAGAACCACACAATCATATCAAGTGATGCAATCACTTTTGCAAAACTTCATGAAGAGATCTGCTCACATACAAGACAGCAGGTAACAGGCAACAACAATTGACATCCATCTGAAGACAAAACCAACAACAACTTAGTGCTCCCTGTTGGTCCTTGAGAGGGAAATTAGGGCACTGTTCATGATAATATAGGAGAGTTTAATTAAACCACTTTCATAATTTTCCTACTGCAGTCATAAGTTTGAAATATTTTTTGCTCAACTGTAAGTATGAAACAGTGTAAATGGGGGCGTGCATTAATACCCTAAATTCCAGATACGAGGAATGATTGCATGATGATGATGCAATACAAGCTTTTTTAATATGCCTCTTCCCAGAGCAAAGGACAATTAAGGGTGTTAATATACACTAGTTTTCATGGATTGAAGGGGAGGTGTTTGTAAATATTTCTTTTCCAGATATCTTTCTAATATTTGTCCAAAAGATTTCATCATGAAAAAGCCACGCTCTTTTGGATAGCTGCAGGCCGGAATGGATTAAATCAACACTTTATAATGAAGTTATGGCATATATGTCATGCAGTTTGAACATATCTATAACAATAAATGGGTTATCAGAAACCAGAGCAGATCCAAATTTCTTTGTCAGAGGTTCATTCTGTATGAGAGAGAGAGAGAGAGATCTTTTTGAGGCAAGACTAAAGAAACGTGACAGTTCTTAGCAAGAAGGGAAAACCCTTTGACAGTATCGGCAATTGCAAAACTGTACTTACTTAGAACAGCCATCTTGTAGTTTAGGGGTACGAACTGTCCAGCCCAGGCTGGGTACTGCTCTACGTCTACAGTCATAACCATTACATCACTGTATAAATCATAGGCCGCAGAAGTCAGCACCTAAAGCAGCAAGAACAATAGAATATAATTGTGTGATTTTTCATGTAAAAAGTTTCAAGTTAACGGAAAAACAACAGAAAGTAACTAGTTATGACAGAAAGTAACTGTCCAACCTTTTTTAAAAGATCACTTAAAGTTTATAAGAAGAATGATAACAAGAACAACAGAAACTTATTCTTGGATTTTATATAAAACAGTTATTGTAAATAAGAACAATAGAAAATAAAAAGGTCAAAAGAGAGTAATTTTCTTATCTAAAAAAATCCCTTTGAGTAAGGGGCAACATATGAAGAGCAACAGAAGGTAGCTAGAAAATGGTAAGTATTTATATGGTACAAGAAAACATTTGAATTTAAAAAGAAAGTGTTCTTAATATACATAAGAAACACAATTATGTAAATTAATACTGCCCCATGTCTGGATATGAAGTTATTCAGCTACACTAAATGTGCTGCTACAAAAATAGTTGCGAAAGCTTCACATAGATGGCAGCACTTAAAATAAAGCAAACTTCAAAAATTATTATAGATGGCAGCACATGCAAGTATCACCTCAGAGACCACATGACAAAATGTGGTGAAATTTCCAATTAAGTTTAAATCAATTTGAAATATCTTTTCATCAATATGTCATCCCTGTAGAGACTAAACCATGACTGTCCAGTTTTATATGATCAAGCAGAAGCCTTAGTTCCATACCTACCTTCATGAAGTTAGCTTTCTGTGTGATGTTTTCTTGGTGAGCTAGTGCAAGTAATACTGGTAGCTCATTACTCAATAGCAAACTGGAAGAATAGAGGAAAGAAATGTGATATAAGTACAGGATATCAGAAACAATTTCTTCGCCCATTCAAATGATAAGGCAATATTTAGAGAAATGGAGTAAGACTAAATGAAACTTTCATTATGTCTTTAAGAATAATGAAAGTTATTTCTGTTACTATTGGATATCCCATTTTAATTCTAATTCTAATCTAGTGGTGCTGGAAGTAATCAGACCATGTGAGCACCCTATATAAAAATGGATTAAAATTATAACTCTTATTACAGAAAAACTACTATAAAGATCACACACACACACACACACACACATATATATATATATATATATATATATATATATATATATATATATATATATATATATATATATATATATATATATACATATATATATATATACATATATATACATATATATATATATATATATATATATATATATATATATATATATAAATATATATATATATATATATATATATATATATATATATATATATATATATATATATATATATATATATATATATATATATATATATATATATATGCAACCTAAGATGTAAACACATCCTTTTATTGACACTTTAACTGTCCCAAAGTGTCCACATCTCTGATGAAACTTACTTGCTCTTAGTGTGGAAAGCCTGTGAAGTGAGGTGAGTGACAGGTATACGGCCATGGTCACGCACAAAGGCTACCATCAGATCTGTGCAGAAACTATGATCATCCTCGCATTTCATGGCAGGATGGAGATTATACCTCAAAAAATAAAAACGAAAACAAGTCAATACATTTCAGCAGATCTGTGAAGAAACTGTGGTCATCCTCCCACTTTGTGGCAGGATGGAAGTTATACCTGGTGGACAAATAAAGTACTCAATCGTTTTTCTGCAGATCTCGGCGGAATTTTTTCAGAAGGTTACAGAATTTTACCTGGTGTAAAAATCATGTTAAAAAGTTACATTGATTGATGTGTGTAGGAACTATGGTCATCCTCAAAAATTGTCATAGGATGGATATTCAAATTGGTGAAGAAATAAATCATAAAACTATATCAATAAAGTTTTTCTCAATATGCCAATGGAATACTTGGGAATTGCTTACTGATGTGACAACATGTCCATTGCAAATTTAATCAAAGTGAAGACAGAGAACATAAACATATCTGACTGAAATCTAAGCAAAAACATAGATATTCTCAGTAAAGGATTCTCGGTAACCTCAAGTCTATGTACTAAATGACCTGCTCGGTTGATAACAGCCCATCTGGTGTTCCAAACATTTGACTTGGTAACTAATTCCCTAAAAGTTTCCTTCTGTGATTAGATGAACCAGACTGTACTATGTATGGCACTATATAGCCCCTCTTTCTCTGGTGGTTTCACTAAAACAGATTCCTCTATCCACCTAGTGAGATGAGTGCAAACTAACTGGACCTTCCTGGGCACCTTGACCATGTGGTGCCTGGCAGCCGAAAAAAATTGAAACAGACAATATATATATATATATATATATATATATATATATATATATATATATATATATATATATATATATATATATATATATATATATATATATATATATTTATATATACATATACATATGTGGTGCCTGGCAGCCGAAAAAAATTGAAACAGACAATATATATATATATATATATATATATATATATATATATATATATATATATATATATATATATATATATATATATATATATATATATGACAGCCTAAAATCTAGGGTATACCTGCCTATTTGATAGCATGAGGATCAACTCAGTACCAACTCTGGTACTCAGAACCAATGCTCACCTATGTGGTTTGTGGAATTGATGAAGTTGTCTATTCTCCTCTTCTTCCAAAGTGGTCATAAGCTGTTGGCCTAGTTTCATAATACTAGCTTCCACACCATCTTTTCTAACCATTTGTAGCTAAAAGTTTAAAATAAAGTATTGATTGTAATATTTGGAATTACTTTTTATGACATATTATATAGGCACTTTATTTGTATGTTTGCAAATGGTGCAATCCGGCAAATTAAAAACTGAATAATTAAGATGTCAGACATGCCTTGCTACCTACTAGTGAGAACTGCTTCAAAATCAAGATAACACAATACAGTGCAAGTGCAATATAGTGCACATCCAGTTAACGTGTCCATATCTGTTAGCTATCACCACAATGTCTTTATACCGACTGTGAAATTTTAAGATTGGATGTATCAATATTCAGTTTTGAAATATTTCCAAAAATGCTGATAAAAAATACCATTAGGAAGTCAGGATATTTTTCGAGCATTTTACCATGATTTGGGTTGATAGGGTTTCTTCAGTCAATTGGGTGACGAGTATGCAATGCTATAGTCATACCTCTGTGACGACCATGTCCTTATCGTGTCCTGAGAACTCTGATGCAGGAATGTCCTTACTGTACTGAGCGTAGCATGGGACTGACCCATACAGGCGCTCACACACAAGACGGAAACAGGCATACGGGTAGAAATGGACAGACTTCCTCTTAGGAACAAATGGGAGGAACCTAGAATCCCTGGGAACCAATGAGCCGATGAGTCTCACATCTTCCACCTGAAATGCATTGCATATTTGTAATGCATAAACATTAAACAAATACACAAAACAGTAAACTACCAGATAATACCTCAAAGCGTAGACTTAGTGCATTTAATCCTTTTAGTAGTTCATGGCAAGAAATAGAGTTCACTTTCGCCTAAGTGGGTGGTTGCCCAACCTGGTTTTTAAAGTCAATTTCTTATAACCAAATAGAGGCTTGTTAGAATATAGTCCAAGTCTTTTAAAATGAACATATGATAAATAAGGAAACTGTGGTGTTATTTAAAAGAAATGATTTTTGATTTTTGATTTTATAGGTTTTGAGACAATATCAAACTTGTTTCTAAATGTACCTCCAATGATAACATATAGCCACCTACCATGAGATCATTTACCACATCTTGATGTTGAACATGAACAATAGCCTGGCCAGCTGCCTTTGAAAACCAATCCATAATTGGTTGAACCTAAACATATAAAGTTAGATTTATATATATATATATATATATATATATATATATATATATATATATATATATATATATATATATATATATATATATAAATATATATATATATATATATATATATATATATATATATATATATATATATATATATATATATATATATATATATATATATATATATATATATATATATATTTATATATAAACACATTCTATAGCATGTTTTAAGGAATCAAATTGGAATATAAAAGGCAAAAAGGAGTTGATAATGAAAATTCAAAATTCCAATAAACTATTTCTAGTTAGATTTGGTACAGCAAACCTTGTTCTGATACTCACCAAGAGAACCCCATGATAATCTATTCTTGTGTATGCAGGGCTAAGAGCATCTCTTTGGGCCTTAACACACTGCTCACTGCCCAGCCAACCAAAACCCCGGAACACACTCAAGGTAGGAAATCCAGTCACATTATTCTCACGACAGACAGCAGGGTCTGATGTGCAGTTCACAAAATAGGTGGCACCACCAGCTGTAAATGATACAAACATGACTGAAGTGTGTGCTTCTGAATGTTTTATCAGTGACTTTGATTGATGTCTCTGGTTTTATAGACTATAAGAATAAATCCTTTCCTACCCAACAACTTCTTGGGCAAGATCTTCTTAAAGATGAATTAATGGATTTTTGCTTATCAGGGCATACAAATGATATATTCAAGAGAAAACCTACACAAGAACGTCTTGATTATAGGACTGGTAGTAGTTTCTCATATTATCAAACACACTGTCAATAAGTAAATGTATACTTATTGAAAGTCATGTCCAATGTTCTTTGTGAACCCCATTTTGATATTATTTACCCAATACCATATTTTTATATATATTCATTACAAACTAACTCTCCACAACCATCTAATCAAGTAGTAAAAGTATTATGTCAATGGTTTAGTATTCATGCTACAAGGAGCACAAATAGCATTTCCTATTCTTTTTAGTCTTGAAAATCAGGCACTCTAATCTATGTACATGTAGTATATCTTACCTACAAATGCAGTGGCCTTGGATAAACCCTCAAAAATATGCATATTACTTTGACAGCTTCCACATCCCTGCATGATAAAAATCACCTAAAATAGATGAAGAATACATAGAACACATTAACGAAACAAGTCATTTATGATAAAAAAAAAATTCTAATTCTAATTGCACAATTTTTATAACACTTTTAGGTATACCATTTCATTCCAGTACTTGGCATGATTATATTTTATCACATATATTTGTTTCTTCCTTATCTCACATGAGACCACTCCTTTTACATTTTACATTAATGATTACCTGTCATTTACGTGATATACAAAGCAAACAAAACAAAATCATGTCTGCTAGAGGCAACTTTGAACTCTACAATTGAATGTGTTAATCGCTTCATGGCCATAGCACCACAAGTTAAAATTAAAAATAAAACAGTTTGAGAAATATGAATAAGATTCAAATAAACAACTTTCCTTCAAATGCATTATGAAACTTGCAAGAGACGTTTTCGGATTTTTGGGCAAACTCAACAAGTGCATTGATCATGCAATAATAAGGCTCTTCTCGTTACACACACTTATGCTTGTAAAATCATTAAAAAGCCAAAGTCATTTGTTGATTTCTTCCTGAACAACAGTTTTTTTTAAAGTATTAGATTAAATATTAATCCAAGCATATCAAACAATTCTCCCTCAAAAAATATGTGAATTCATGCTTTATCATAGATGCAGACGACATTCATCAAGAAGAGCTCCAGCCATGAATGTATTCACCTATTCCCATCCCGAGTAAATACATGGTCTGACAACTTTGGATGTTACTCACCAAAAAGAGTAAAAATTGAAAAATATTCAAAGAGATATTGTTAAATTTATCAGGAACATATATATTCATATATATTCATATATTTCCCAAAATATTGCTTTATTATCAAGATATTTTCATATATGTCAGACCATGATTTCACTTAAGATGTGAATGGATTATAGATGGCGCCACCCGCTTACCAGGGCCACTTTTGTGACTTCTCCTCTCCACCTTCCTCCAGGATTGAAGGGGTGAGCAGGAGCATGTGACTTCTCTATAACCTCAGACCATGTTGAAGATGTTATGATTGGGATGCTGCCGAGCTTCTTGAGTCTCCTCTCAAGACGATCAGCAGGGGACTGAAATGCAAAAACAAAGTTAAATCTGTACATAGGCAATCATTGAACAATATTAATATGATACAACTGACAAATACATGATTTTTTTTATCCCATTCACACATAAAGCCTACAAATCATATACCACAAATGAATATTTCTTGAAAGCAGACCAATATTTTGAGAACTATTTGACAGTAAGTTATTGTTTTTATTGGGCTTAACAATCCCTCTTCATATGGTTTTCACTATATTTGATGGGCTATTTTCATACTTGTGCTATCATGTGTGCACTGCAAACCAAATAAAGATGGGATAAAATGATATAAAAGTAAACAGAAAGGTTTTAGGAACCTACCTTCATATGCCATTTGCCAATTTTGTCCTGAGATTTCTTATCGTCTTTTATTTTCTTGGACACACGTTTGAGTGTCAGACTGGGATAGTTGTCCGTAGCGTTGTGTGAGAAAAGATAGCAAGAATGTCCTTGTGGACCTTCTGTTAACTGGGAAACCTAAATATAGAAATAAAATCATACTTTGAAACTCGCCACAAAATAAGTGTCATGATTATCACTCCTATTTTGAATGAAAGCAAAAGCTGTCTCACTTAGAAATGAATGTGTGATAGTATCATATTACTCACTGAATTAACTGTATACATCTAATGGTAAAGCTCATTTTTCCATCACAGGGAGCTGTATGATAAAAGGCGATACTTTTTAAGCATTCATTTTGATACATTTAGATAAATGTATTTATACTTTGTTGTTATTGTATGATACATTTTATATAGTGCAACCTTATACATTGTTATAATAGTAATATACATTGTTATAATACATTGTTATAATCAAACACAATAAAGAAATATTGTATCATCTTTTCCTTTTTTCCATTAATCACTTAGTCTTCATTCAATCATATTGCACATACATAGGAGATCAGGGGGAGTAACTAGTCCATTATATTATGTTTCTCTATCACACCAAATCAATTAGATACTCTACTTTAATCAAAGAGCTTTCAACTCTCAGTTCTGGGTAATGCTGTCATAAACATGAACTTCGGTATTGTGCAGTGTAGTGCATTTTACCGGGCTGAAGTTGGCTCCTTTTTCAACGTTCAACATTCAACATTCGAATGTTGAATAAGTAAATTTCCTTTTCAAACCATCTCCTTATTCGCAGGTCCCATGTGATTAATGATTTTAATAAAACATCATTTTGATTGTTTCACAGCTTTTAGCAGGGGTTTTAGCTAATTCTACACCATTCATGTTATCTAATATTTCAATGCTCTATTTAAGTGAGGAGGGGGGTTGGGCAGAGAGGCAGGGGGGGGGGGTGCTCTAAAGGCTCTAAGTATAAAAATCTAAATGGTTTCTGACACTTTTCACAATGTGGGAGTAATGATAGACCCTAAGAGAAGAAAATCCAGTTGTTGTTTTCCTGGCGCAGACGCTCGGGGGTGGGGTAGGGGCGGGAAATTTTAGCCATTTCCTAGCATTTTCATGATTTCCTACCAAATATCAAGTAGTGCAGTGAAGTATTTTTAGAAATAAACTCTTCTAATAGGTATACCTGATTGATTGAGATCATATTTGGGGTGGCGCAGATATTGACTTGGTAGTGAGGGGGGGGTAGGGGCATGAGCCACACCCATTTTCGACTTTGTATAACATCTTAAAGGCTCTAAGTATAAAAATCTAAATGGTTTCTGACACTTTTCACAATGTATGAGTAATGATAGACCCTAAGAGAAGAAAATCCAGTTGTTGTTTTCCTGGCGCAGACGCTCGGGGGTGGGGCAGAGGGGGGGTAGGGGCGGTGAAGTATGTTTAGTAATAATCTCTTTCAATAGGTTTATCGGATTTATTCGAGTCATATTTGGGGTGGCGCAGAGCTTCGCGGGTGGGGCAGAGGGTGGTAGGAGCGGGAAATATCCAAATTTAAGCCATTTCCTAGCATTTCCATGATTTCCTACCAAATATCAAGTAGTGCAGTGAAGTATTTTTAGAAATAAACTCTTCTAATAGGTAAACCTGATTGATTGAGATCATATTTGGGGTGGCGCAGACATTGACTTGGTAGTGAGGGGGGGTAGGGGCATGAGCCACACCCGTTTTCGACTTTGTATAACATCTTAAAGGCTCTAAGTATAAAAATCTAAATGGTTTCTGACACTTTTCACAATGTGTGAGTAATGATAGACCCTAAAAGAAGAAAATCCAGTTGTTGTTTTCCGGGCGCAGATGCTCGGGGGTGGGGCAGAGGGGGGGGTAGGGCGGGAAATGTACAATTTTAGCCCAATTCCTTGCATTTTCATGATTTTCTAGCAAAAATAAAGCGGTGCAGTGAAGTATGTTTAGTAATAATCTCTTTCAATAGGTTTATCGGATTTATTCGAGTCATATTTGGGGTGGCGCAGAGCTTCGCGGGTGGGGCAGAGGGGGGTAGGAGCGGGAAAATATCCAAATTTAAGCCATTTCCTAGCATTTTCATGATTTCCTACCAATATCAAATAGTGCAGTGAAGTATTTTTAGAAATAAACTCTTCTAATAGGTATACCTGATTGATTGAGATCATATTTGGGGTGGCGCAGACATTGACTTGGTGGTGAGGGGGGGGTAGGGGCATGAGCCACACCCGTTTTCGACTTTGTATAACATCTTAAAGGCTCTAAGTATAAAAATCTAAATGGTTTCTGACACTTTTCACAATGTGTGAGTAATGATAGACCCTAAGAGAAGAAAATCCAGTTGTTGTTTTCCTGGCGCAGACGCTCTGGGGTGGGGCAGAGGGGGGGGGGGTAGGGGTGGGAAATGTACAAATTTTAGCCCACTTCCTTGCATTTTCATGATTTTCTAGCAAAAATAAAGCAGTGCAGTGAAGTATGTTTAGTAATAATCTCTTTCAATAGGTTTATCGGATTTATTCGAGTCATATTTGGGGTGGCGCAGAGCTTCGCGGGTGGGGCAGAGGGGGGTAGGGGCGGGAAATATCCAAATTTAAGCCATTCCTAGCATTTTCATGATTTCCTACCAAATATCAAATAGTGCAGTGAAGTATTTTTAGAAATAAACTCTTCTAATAGGTATACCTGATTGATTGAGATCATATTTGGGGTGGCGCAGACATTGACTTGGTAGTGAGGGGGGGTAGGGGCATGAGCCACACCCGTTTTCGACTTTGTATAACATCTTTAAGGCTCTAAGTATAAAAATCTAAATGGTTTCTGACACTTTTCACAATGTGTGAGTAATGATAGACCCTAAAAGAAGAAAATCCAGTTGTTGTTTTCCTGGCGCAGACGCTCGGGGGTGGGGCAGAGGGGGGGTAGGGGCGGTAGGGGCGGGAAATGTACAATTTTAGCCCAATTCCTTGCATTTTCATGATTTTCTAGCAAAAATAAAGCGGTGCAGTGAAGTATGTTTAGTAATAATCTCTTTCAATAGGTTTATCGGATTTATTCGAGTCATATTTGGAGTGGCGCAGAGCTTCGCGGGTGGGGCAGAGGGGGGTAGGAGCGGGAAATATCCAAATTTAAGCCATTTCCTAGCATTTTCATGATTTCCTACCAAATATCAAAGTAGTGCAGTGAAGTATTTTTAGAAATAAACTCTTCTAATAGGTATACCTGATTGATTGAGATCATATTTGGGGTGGCGCAGACATTGACTTGGTAGTGAGGGGGGGTAGGGGCATGAGCCACACCCGTTTTCGACTTTGTATAACATCTTAAAGGCTCTAAGTATAAAAATCTAAATGGTTTCTGACACTTTTCACAATGTGTGAGTAATGATAGACCCTAAGAGAAGAAAATCCAGTTGTTGTTTTCCTGGCGCAGACGCTCGGGGGTGGGGCAGAGGGGGGGCAGGGGCGGGAAATGTACAATTTTAGCCCAATTCCTTGCATTTTCATGATTTTCTAGCAAAAATAAAGCGGTGCAGTGAAGTATGTTTAGTAATAATCTCTTTCAATAGGTTTATCGGATTTATTCGAGTCATATTTGGGGTGGCGCAGAGCTTCGCGGGTGGGGCAGAGGGGGGTAGTGGCAGGAAATATCCAAATTTAAGCCATTTCCTAGCATTTTCATGATTTCCTACCAAATATCAAGTAGTGCAGTGAAGTATTTTTAGAAATAAACTCTTCTAATAGGTATACCTGATTGATTGAGATCATATTTGGGGTGGCGCAGACATTGACTTGGTAGTGAGGGGGGTAGGGGCATGAGCCACACCCGTTTTCGACTTTGTATAACATCTTAAAGGCTCTAAGTATAAAAATCTAAATGGTTTCTGACACTTTTCACAATGTGTTGAGTAATGATAGACCCTAAAAGAAGAAAATCCAGTTGTTGTTTTCCTGGCGCAGACGCTCGGGGGTGGGGCAGAGGGGGGGGGGTGGCGGGGGGGGGGGGGTAGGGGTGGGAAATGTACAATTTTAGCCCACTTCCTTGCATTTTCATGATTTTCTAGCAAAAATAAAGCAGTGCAGTGAAGTATGTTTAGTAATAATCTCTTTCAATAGGTTTATCGGATTTATTCGAGTCATATTTGGGGTGGCGCAGAGCTTCGCGGGTGGGGCAGAGGGGGGTAGGAGCGGGAAATATCCAAATTTAAGCCATTTCCTAGCATTTTCATGATTTCCTACCAAATATCAAATAGTGCAGTGAAGTATTTTTAGAAATAAACTCTTCTAATAGGTATACCTGATTGATTGAGATCATATTTGGGGTGGCGCAGACATTGACTTGGTAGTGAGGGGGGGTAGGGGCATGAGCCACACCCGTTTTCGACTTTGTATAACATCTTAAAGGCTCTAAGTATAAAAATCTAAATGGTTTCTGACACTTTTCACAATGTGTGAGTAATGATAGACCCTAAGAGAAGAAAATCCAGTTGTTGTTTTCCTGGCGCAGACGTTGGGGGGTGGGGCAGAGGGGGGGCAGGGGCGGGAAATGTACAATTTTAGCCCAATTCCTTGCATTTCATGATTTTCTAGCAAAAATAAAGCGGTGCAGTGAAGTATGTTTAGTAATAATCTCTTTCAATAGGTTTATCGGATTTATTCGAGTCATATTTGGGGTGGCGCAGAGCTTCGCGGGTGGGGCAGAGGGGGGTAGGAGCGGGAAATATCCAAATTTAAGCCATTTCCTAGCATTTTCATGATTTCCTACCAAATATCAAATAGTGCAGTGAAGTATTTTTAGAAATAAACTCTTCTAATAGGTATACCTGATTGATTGAGATCATATTTGGGGTGGCGCAGACATTGACTTGGTAGTGAGGGGGGGTAGGGGCATGAGCCACACCCGTTTTCGACTTTGTATAACATCTTTAAGGCTCTAAGTATAAAAATCTAAATGGTTTCTGACACTTTTCACAATGTGTGAGTAATGATAGACCCTAAAAGAAGAAAATCCAGTTGTTGTTTACCTGGCGCAGACGCTCGGGGGTGGGGCAGAGGGGAGGGGGGGGGGGTAGGGGCGGGAAATGTACAATTTTAGCCCAATTCCTTGCATTTTCATGATTTTCTAGCAAAAATAAAGCAGTGCAGTGAAGTATGTTTAGTAATAATCTCTTTCAATAGGTTTATCGGATTTATTCGAGTCATATTTGGGGTGGCGCAGAGCTTCGCGGGTGGGGCAGATGGGGGTAGGAGCGGGAAATAACCAAATTTAAGCCATTTCCTAGCATTTTCTAAGTAGATCTAGAAAATCATGAAAATGCAAGGAAGTGGCCTAAAATTGTACATTTCCCGCCCCTACCCCCCCTCTGCCCCACCCCCGAGCGTCTGCGCCAGGAAAACAACAACTGGATTTTCTTCTCTTAGGGTCTTATCATTACTCACACATTGTGAAAAGTGTCAGAAACCATTTAGATTTTTATACTTAGAGCCTTTAAGATGTTATACAAAGTCGAAAACGGGTGTGGCTCATGCCCCTACCCCCCCTTACTACCAAGTCAATGTCTGCGCCACCCCAAATATGATCTCAATCAATCAGGTATACCTATTAGAAGAGTTTATTTCTAAAAATACTTCACTGCACTATTTGATATTTGGTAGGAAATCATGAAAATGCTAGGAAATGGCTTAAATTTGGATATTTCCCGCCCCTACCCCCCTCTGCCCCACCCGCGAAGCTCTGCGCCACCCCAAATATGACTTGAATAAATCCGATAAACCTATTGAAAGAGATTATTACTAAACATACTTCACTGCACCGCTTTCTTTTTGCTAGAAAATCATGAAAATGCAAGGAATTGGGCTAAAATTGTACATTTCCCGCCCCTACCCCCCCTCTGCCCCACCCCCGAGCGTCTGCGCCAGGAAAACAACAACTGGATTTTCTTCTTTTAGGGTCTATCATTACTCACACATTGTGAAAAGTGTCAGAAACCATTTAGATTTTTATACTTAGAGCCTTTAAGATGTTATACAAAGTTGAAAACGGGTGTGGCTCATGCCCCTACCCCCCCTCACTACCAAGTCAATGTCTGCGCCACCCCAAATATGATCTCAATCAATCAGGTATACCTATTAGAAGAGTTTTATTTCTAAAAATACTTCACTGCACTACTTGATATTTGGTAGGAAATCATGAAAATGCTAGGAAATGGCTTAAATTTGGATATTTCCCGCTCCTACCCCCCCTCTGCCCCACCCGCGAAGCTCTGCGCCACCCCAAATATGACTTGAATAAATCCGATAAACCTATTGAAATAGATTATTACTAAACATACTTCACTGCACTGCTTTATTTTTGCTAGAAAATCATGAAAATGCAAGGAAGTGGGCTAAAATTGTACATTTCCCACCCCTACCCCCCCCCCCCCTCTGCCCCACCCCCGAGCGTCTGCGCCAGGTAAACAACAACTGGATTTTCTTCTCTTAGGGTCTATCATTACTCACACATTGTGAAAAGTGTCAGAAACCATTTAGATTTTTATACTTAGAGCCTTTAAGATGTTATACAAAGTCGAAAACGGGTGTGGCTCATGCCCCTACCCCCCCTCACTACCAAGTCAATGTCTGCGCCACCCCCAAATATGATCTCAATCAATCAGGTATACCTATTAGAAGAGTTTATTTCTAAAAATAATTCACTGCACTATTTGATATTTGGTAGGAAATCATGAAAATGCTAGGAAATGGCTTAAATTTGGATATTTCCCGCTCCTACCACCCTCTGCCCAACCCGCGAAGCTCTGCGCCACCCCAAATATGACTTGAATAAATCCGATAAACCTATTGAAAGAGATTATTACTAAACATACTTCACTGCACCGCTTTATTTTTGCTAGAAAATCATGAAAATGCAAGGAATTGGGCTAAAATTGTACATTTCCCGCCCCTACCCCCCCTCTGCCCCACCCCCGAGCGTCTGCGCCAGGAAAACAACAACTGGATTTTCTTCTTTTAGGGTCTATCATTACTCACACATTGTGAAAAGTGTCAGAAACCATTTAGATTTTTATACTTAGAGCCTTTAAGATGTTATACAAAGTCGAAAACGGGTGTGGCTCATGCCCCTACCCCCCCTCACTACCAAGTCAATGTCTGCGCCACCCCAAATATGATCTCAATCAATCAGGTATACCTATTAGAAGAGTTTATTTCTAAAAATACTTCACTGCACTACTTGATATTTGGTAGGAAATCATGAAAATGCTAGGAAATGGCTTAAATTTGGATATTTCCTGCCCCTACCCCCCTCTGCCCCACCCGCGAAGCTCTGCGCCACCCCAAATATGACTTGAATAAATCCGATAAACCTATTGAAAGAGATTATTACTAAACATACTTCACTGCACCGCTTTATTTTTGCTAGAAAATCATGAAAATGCATGGAAGTGGGCTAAAATTGTACATTTCCCGCCCCTACCCCCCCTCTGCCCCATCCCCGAGCGTCTGCGCCAGGAAAACAACAACTGGATTTTCTTCTCTTAGGGTCTATCATTACTCATACATTGTGAAAAGTGTCAGAAACCATTTAGATTTTTATACTTAGAGCCTTTAAGATGTTATACAAAGTCGAAAACGGGTGTGGCTCATGCCCCTACCCCCCCTCACTACCAAGTAAATGTCTGCGCCACCCCAAATATGATCTCAATCAATCAGGTATACCTATTAGAAGAGTTTATTTCTAAAAATACTTCACTGCACTACTTGATATTTGGTAGGAAATCATGAAAATGCTAGGAAATGGCTTAAATTTGGATATTTCCCGCCCCTACCCCCCTCTGCCCCACCCGCGAAGCTCTGCGCCACCCCAAATATGACTTGAATAAATCCGATAAACCTATTGAAAGAGATTATTACTAAACATACTTCACTGCACCGCTTTATTTTTGCTAGAAAATCATGAAAATGCAAGGAAGTGGGCTAAAATTGTACATTTCCCGCCCCTACCCCCCCTCTGCCCCACCCCCGAGCGTCTGCGCCAGGAAAACAACAACTGGATTTTCTTCTCTTAGGGTCTATCATTACTCATACATTGTGAAAAGTGTCAGAAACCATTTAGATTTTTATACTTAGAGCCTTTAAGATGTTATACAAAGTCGAAAATGGGTGTGGCTCATGCCCCTACCCCCCCCTCACTACCAAGTCAATATCTGTGCCACCCCAAATATGATCTCAATCAATCAGGTATACCTATTAGAAGAGTTTATTTCTAAAAATACTTCACTGCACTACTTGATATTTGGTAGGAAATCATGAAAATGCTAGGAAATGGCTAAAATTGTACATTTCCCGCCCCTACCCCACCCCCGAGCGTCTGCGCCAGGAAAACAACAACTGGATTTTCTTCTCTTAGGGTCTATCATTACTCCCACATTGTGAAAAGTGTCAGAAACCATTTAGATTTTTATACTTTAGAGCACCCCCCCCCCCCCCCCCCCTGCCTCTCTGCCCAACCCCCCTCCTCACTTAAATAGAGCATTGAAATATTAGATAACATGAATGGTGTAGAATTAGCTAAAACCCCTGCTAAAAGCTGTGAAACAATCAAAATGATGTTTTATTAAAATCATTAATCACATGGGACCTGCGAATAAGGAGATGGTTTGAATAAGGAAATTTACTTATTCAACATTCGAATGTTGAATGTTGAACGTTGAAAAAGGAGCCAACTTCAGCCCGGTGTGCATTTTTATTGAAATGAAACAAAAGAGATGAAACATATAAAAAAAGAGCCATATGGAATAAGAAATTGATTTACCTGCTTGCCATTAAATGTACCCCATGGAGGGTAAGGAACAAGAGCGCCACCCTGGGAGAGTAAAGGTAACCCAAGATCTTGCATTAAGGAGAACACAGCAGATGGTGTTGGTCTGGACTCAAGCTCATGCAACTCAATCCTCTCAACTAGAACAGAAATAGATAATTAGCACCTTTGTTGTACCAAACAAGGCTTCATATATAACCTGTATAGAACATTCTTTGGAAGTCATTGCATGTTGACTTAATATATATCCTTTTAAGTCTATGTTTCAGGGGACATTGCAATTATAAGTATGTCATTTCAGTAAATATGTGTTGTCGATGCACAAAATAATCTTATATTTAACTTTGGTAACTATTAAAATATTATAGCCTAAGCTAAGTTTCTCCTGGTTATTGATCAGAGTATTATCCAGAATTTAGAAAATGCCTGTCTTAAACAGTAACCACAAGATTTCAGCCCATTTTTTTAGCTCCTCAGCTAGCTATTTCAAATACTTAAATACTGACTACATTCACTTCCAATTTGTGTCAAAATGAGCAATTTTCATTCCAGCCATGTCTTAGAAGATGGTTTGAATGGAAAAGATTTGGTCATTACTTCTGAAACGTCAAAATTGAAAATTCTTCATAAAATGTTTGCTTGTTTGAAACAGAGTTTATCAGGAAACTTACAGTCCAAAAGACAGGGTAGAAGGGTCCTGGTATGGACTTTGCATATATAGTGTATCTACATCAGGAACAGGTTTCATGTTCTTGATCTACACAGAGTTAACAGCTGCCGTCTATCAATTTTCAGGTTATTAAAGTGCTGCCACCTTTTGCATTTAAGTGAAACTAAACTTAGCCATCTCTTACCTTTGTTATTCTGTATACGGGGGTAGTAGAGAACAGTGAAGGGAATCTTTGTCACTTGGATTGTGTCCACATATCTCGTAAGTACTGCAAAATATAACAGGTGCCTACTTTTAGACTTTCCTTAATCCTTGCTAAAATAATGTAATAAATATTGTAATATTGAAATGAAAATTTAAGGTCAGTTTCTTTGTTAGTGAAAATGCGCCTTAGGAATATTATTGTTGTGGTTTGCTAGTCATTGATTTAATTTATTCTAAATATATTTTGTTTATTTTAAAAGAGACTAAAACTATGTGATTGCTTATTAATCTAAAAGATGTATAAAAACTAACATTTCCAAAATCTTTAATCAAAGTAATTGTAAATATTTGTTGAGTCTCCAGTAACTTAATCAAGGATCTGTTGGTACTTACTCTTTTTCTGGTTGACAACATCAACAAGCCCAAATCTGAGGGTTGTGTTAAGGTTCTGGAATTCTTCAGCACTGGTGTGGAATGCAGTGATATGAGCATGTACATTTCTACCCCAGTGAGCAGAGAAACATACAAGGATAGGTTCATAGTTATCTGTAGTTTCCAAAACCTTGGACTCATAATTCTCCTGTGGGGAATCAAACATAAAATAAACATTCAGTATAAAATGAGGGGTTTTCTCAAGGTAAGGGAGTTATCTGCTACATTGCTATTAAAACATGTAATAATTGCTATCACAATGACTTTGTGTTGCCATTTACTAGTATATATCATGTTCTTATTACACTATTACCATTAAAATAGATTATTCCCAAAGATACAATACACAATAATGATCTGCAATGAAAGGGTGAGTCCATTTTTATTAGATGCATTTTTAAACAAGTGTGGCATGAACATGCGTGTTAAGTACGGAATAAGTATATTTTGATATAAACGGCAATGTGCGATGTGTCTCAATTGCTCTACTACAATCATATTCTTTGAAGTCTGGTTGATGAAAACATATTTATCCATACTTAAAACCTACTTATATTTGTTTAGATGTGTATTTAAAACCTACCTGTGTGAGAACGATGGCCGGTACCCTTCTTGAAATAATAGTGAGACCAATCCTTTTAAAACTAACTTCATGGCCCTTCAAAGTTTCAACAACTGATGATTCTTGATATGGCTTGCCTATAATGAAATGCAAAGACAACTTATTTCAATGATTTTCCTCAACATTTTCTTCAGAGGAGCCGTGTTACCCACACACACAGAAGTGGGGATTTCACCAAAGAATTTGCTTTAAACTGTCATTGGCTTTGAACCTTTTTAAGGTAAATACTTTGTGTCTAGAAAATGATGCACCTGATTTCGCTTCTATTGTTAAAGGTAAAGATGGGACAAGGGTATTGGGTTCACAATAGGAGATATTCACATCACTTGAGGCTTCACTGTATTTTCCATACAAGTGCATGAGTTGTTACACTTACCATTGCTTTGTAAAACTAGCACTGTTGGCAACACTTGAATACTGTGCTGAGATGATAACTCTCTGAAATTAAAAAAAAATGAAATTGGCAACCGCTTTTCTGTGATTAACATGAGTTTCGAGTTTTGCATTTTAGATAATTTATGCAAGATGACCTCAGTAGTTTTGAGTATTTGGCAAACCTACTGTACACATTTAAGAAAATCATAATATATCTTTCTCTTATCAACCAGGAGTAACCTGATACCAAATTGTGTACAAAAGTGCTGTGTTGAAATTGAAACATACTTTTAATCTCTAATTTCACCCCCTGATAAAGTAAAGACCTTTGGATTTCACACCTGTGTAAAACAGAACATTTCATCAATGCCTCCTGCATAACAAGTTCTCAATGATCTGTACAGGAGAACCAACATTTGTGTTGTAAGTGAAGATAATAAATCATTAGATAATTAAGTAATTACAATGACTCACCTAATCATGGGAGAATGTGGGTGGACAATTAGCACCTGGACATATTTGGACCATCTATCATGGATCTGGTGAAAAACAAAAGTTGAGGATTATCAAGAATTTGCATACATGTTGAAGATAACATATTCTATAATTGTAATACAATGATTGTAAATTCAGATCAAATCACAAGCATATCAGCATGGCAGGGTGTGTGTATCAATTAACAGTTAACAATTAAAAATGGAGTTTTTACATTAAAATATTTTCAATCTAAAAAGGAAGCAGTTCAGCTTCAATTAAGCTTCAAAATAAAGTAAGCTGTCAAGTGCATAGACAAAAGAAATACTTTGTGCAAAATCATGTTAATACTTTATAGGAGCTCCATCTAGTTCCTATAGCAGTCATAAAACTTGGACATAAGTCGGGGTATCTTGTAAGAGCATGCGCCATGAAATACACCTTGGATTCTAGATTTGCACAAGATCCTCTGGCATTCCACAAGTTATGGACATTACCTGTAATAGTACTTCCTCTACTTCATGTTGAGACTCTTCACTGGTAAGGCCAACTATGGTCAGCTGTTTCTCGACACATGACTCCCTAATGGCATCCCATGTGGCTTCTTTTAAGAGACCTTGTTGTTTAAGTGCCTAAAGAAAGGTAAATTACATTGTAAATTTGCATAGAAAGTTTTTTATTTTCACCTTTTTGCCACATTGAGGCTAAATGAAATTATGACTAACCAGTTCTTAATTAATGGTGGAGGAAACAGGAGTATTCAATAGGAAACACTGCCTAAACCAACTAACAACTTTCTCAAATGCTTTGAATCATATTCAGACCCAAGTAGTGATGAGAGAAAAGTCAGCAGCAATGCCTTAGACCACTCAGCTATTAGGGCCATCCTTGAACACTGTTAACCAATATGCATCTGTATAGTTTGAAAGCTTAAAACATAACTCCTCAATCTCAAACTATCTGAAGAAGGTTTTTAAAACCAAACGGTAACAACATTATGCTGTAAAATATTTCTCAAAATATTACTTTGTTATGAAGATACTACCATATGTATCAGACTATATAATGCTTCATATATGAATGGTTTAACCAACAGGGGAGTTATTGGCATGGACCATGGTCAATCAAGACTGGTTCTGTCACCACTCAGCAACCAAATGGATTGACTTAGGAAACCCCTCAGGGTAGACCATGGTCTACATTGATTATAACAAGTGTTGTCTGGATTAATGAAAATTGTGGATTGTGATCATTTCTTCTTTCAATATTTTCAATAAAGTGTGTTCAATGATGTCACCTATTTCACGGCCATTTGTCAGAATTCTTTAAGCAGGCTCCAGACATGGATGCGTTAATCAATTGCCTTGAGAATCAACAGATGGACCATGAGTTACCAATGTTGTTTTATATTTGCTGATGATTAATCAAACTGGCTACTGGTTGGCTAAATACAGCTATGATGGGTTCGCCAAACCATCAAGCCATCAAGTGCTGACTCATAGAAAAAGGTGCAGTCATGTTATGATACATGACTACAAAGATAATTACATATTTTTAAAGAAAACTGAATAAATGGAGCAAGTTTTTAAGATATTAACTTCTTGTAAAAAAAGGACCCACCACTTTTTTGAACCACTTTCTCAGAGCAGTCTTGGTGTATTTTCCAGTGTACTCCACAGGAGTTGCCAATCCAACAAAGCATCTAAGACATGGCAACTTAGCAGGAATAGTTATATGAAGTGCTGCATTCTGAAACAATAACAAAATAGTTCCTCAGATAGTCTACCTTGCAGCATACAGCATGTAAATCGGTGTAATATGTAAACCAGTAGAATCTTCAACATAATATTTAACACATTCTTCAATGAACAATAGGGGATCTCCAGAATAACAGTATAGGGGATAAATCAAATCTATAATGAGTTCATGAGGAAATTCCTTACCCCAAAATACCTTTAACGTTGGGTCTTTCTGCAACCAAGCCAATGTCCTTTTCAATAACTACATATCATAACTATCACTTTAAATTCATTAAAATGTTTTCATCTTTATTACCACTAATCGCTTTATATCAAACTCTCACCTTATCATCGGCATAACTGCCTATCTCCCAACTGGAGTAATTCTGTGTCCGGTCCCTCTTCACCCAAAAGTCATGAAGTTTTGTTTCCAGTCTTGATCCTGTACCTATTCAGAAAAAAATATCTAGCATCTACTGTCATAATATAAGGGTAACCAATATGAGTTTAGGCAGATTCAGTATACATTTTGACAATTGCTTCTCAGCCAGGATTTCCTGGTACCCATATGTAAAATCGTATTACAACAATTTAAAGAATTAGACCTTCCCTCAAGAATAAAGGACAGGTTCACCCCATTTAGGGGATGTAATATTTGCTATATATGGCAGAGCATTGTATGTACCCCAATCCTCTCACTAATGAGATTATCAGAAATGAATGCACAACTAATTGTCCTATAGTTGTTCCACGTTGTACTTGTCTTATACAGGCAGAATAGATCATTAGAAAAAACAAATGTAATATATATAAAAGAGAGCTTTATAAAAAGTTGATATAATTGATGAGATTGTCTTATTCAGCAAGTGCAATTATCTAAGAAAGATCTTTCTATCTATAAAAGCTAATTCATGTCATTAGATTTCCAGGAGCGGTGTGAGTTCCTATTAGGTCAAAAGTAATTTATCTGGGTCCTTTATATAAATAGAAACCACCCTCCACCTGACTGGTTTCTACGAAGTCCAACCAGAGAGCAGCAATAGGATGAGAGATATAGTTCCGAAATCTCATCATGAAGCAAGGTGCACAATTTTTTACGTTACAGCATGCCCTCTTAAAATAAGGCTAACAGGCGCACTTGACTCTGACTCACTTTGAGTGTTCCTGAAAGAAGAACCAGTGTCAGCTTGTGGTGCATTACATACATGTACTGTACATGCTCTGGTGTATGCCTCTTGACTCACTTCTAGTGTTCTTGAAAGAAGAACCAGTGTCAGCATGTGGTGCATTACACACATCTACTGTGCAGGCGGCTCTGGTGTCATCCACAGTGAGCAATGCTGTCAAACAGTCTCACAGGTGAACATGTCACATGTGGGCCCGACACTAATTAACTAAAGTGACCGATCTCCCACTAGTACTACTCCAAGGCTCAGAGC
Source organism: Maea johnstoni (assembly GCA_963942565.1). Taxonomy (NCBI): domain Eukaryota; kingdom Metazoa; phylum Annelida; class Polychaeta; order Spionida; family Magelonidae; genus Maea; species Maea johnstoni. Next base: position 28,909,559 of record OZ012684.1, read on the forward strand.
TTGTATATTGAATGAAAATTTCTGAAATACCTTCTCTTCTATAGAGTATACAAATTGGAAGATGCCTTGAGATCCCTATGTGCTTTTGTAATACATCTGCTGGCAGGTCTTTGAATGTAGGCTGGTGTTCACCTGAAAATGAATGTTTTAAGTGTAAAGATAAAGAATTATCATATTATGATGCTTATTAGTTATGGCCTGGTTAGAATATTGGTCAAATTGGAAGAAATTCCTCGAGTCGATTTACTGACTAGATGTGGCTTGAAAACCAAGGGCTTAGGATGAATTACCCCATACATAACTTTTTTTTACTGGCCAGTATTTATACAGGATTACATGCCAATATAAATTTTACAGTAAACAGAGAATATATACCACAGTTCAAAGATACCCAACCCTGGGAGTATGATGAGAGGGAGTGGTAGTTCAATATAACCTAGGAACATGGCAACTGGTTGACAATTAGTCCCTATGACAGTTGGACATGCCCAGTCATTATTTTGGTCACCTATAAGTAGCCTAGGTTGCTTAAAGGGCAAATGCACCATCAGAAAGATTTAGGTTTAAAATTATCCTATACATGTCACCTTTCAAATAAGACCTCCCCCGAACCTGTCCTCTTCAGCACTACTCAGTTATAGCTTACAGAAGTTCAGCAAGTAACAATCATGAGGCAGCTATAGAGGGCCTCCATGCATCCCAAGATGCACTCTGTTTTTGACCTCTTTTAAGCACCAGCCTGTGTCACCAGTGCTTAAGAGATAGCAGTAGCAGGGAAACCTGGCCTTCCCTTTCTTGCTAATTTTTATTCCTGGCTCATCCCTGATCACAATTTGTGGAAGCAAATAAAACTTCAAGAAGTAAAACTTACATAGAATGGCAGAATTGAGTGATTCAGGAATTTGTAGGAATGGAAATATCTGACTCACCTAGGGAACTTCTCCCTTAGACCCACATGATCCTTTACTCAAAGATAGCATCTTGACAACAGGAAGTGAAGGAATACACATACTAATAAGTCCTACACTATTCCCATGAGTAACTGCTAACTGACACAAGTGTTGGAATATCCTGTAGGTACTTAGCACAAACTGATTTCATAGCAATTAGGAAGTAATGGTTTCTACCCAACAATAAGCTACAAATCAAAGAAAAGCCACATAGTATAACTTCCAAGGATTGTTGGAATATACAATAGGAAATTGAAGAAGTTCAATCTTTGGGAATTGTGACAACTTATTGAAAGCCAGTAATGAAAATCTAAGCAGGAAAGGGGAGCCCAGCCCCCTATTACTGCTATCTCTTAAGCACTAGTGACACAGGCAGGTGCTTAGAAGGTGTCAAAAACAGAGTGCATCTTGGGATGCATGGAGGCCCTGTATAGCTGCCTCAGGACTGTTGCTTGCTGAACTTCTGTAAGCTATAACTGAGAAGTGCTCAAGAGGACAGATTCGGGGGAGGTCTTATTGGAAAGGTGACATGTATACGCTCATTTTGAACCTAAATCATTCTGATGGTGCATTTGCCCTTTAATAGTAATGAAGTCAATTTCTGATAACAAAAACATTACAATGACCAGGAGGAATTTATTATAAGAATAAGTAGAAACCAAGTAAGAATTGTGTTTGTTTTCAAAATATCTGAAGTGATAGAATTCACTACATTTTTATTTTGGGCTATAACCCTAAGAGAAAAATAAATAGAAGAAATCAAAGGTATTGGCCAATAAACCTATTAACAATAAACATACAATCACATTAGGCCCAGTGTGCAGTAGAAGTGTTCACTGACACAAGATATGCCTCTCAGGGAATTCTGGAAATTAGTGGCGTCATCTACCTGCAAACTGGTGAACTAGATGCATCACACGCAACTACGTAACAAATGCTCACATGCATTAAATCCTCCTAAAACGTCATGATTATAGTAGCCGGAAAATCTGCCACAATGATGGCATTTATAAATATTCACAGTAAAACTAAATTACTGGCCCCTTCGTGGCCTGGGTCAATTTTAATGCATTTTGGATTGTTAGAACCGCCACAAATAAGTCTACCACCCTGTTCATTCTCTCTCGAACTGGTTGCAAAATGAAGATTCTGCGACAAGTTGAAATTGTAATAATTTGTATGCCATATGCTATCTTTTGGTCAGAACGAAGAAAAAAAATCTGAAGCTTCGCGCTTGCTTCCTGGGTAATGTCAGCATCACATTATAACCCTCTTCATCTCCCCTGTACCTAGCTCTCTGCTAAAGCTCTAGGCAAGCCCTTAAGGGTTTCTTGCCAGGCTTGGCCTCCACTCTCTGGCTTAATCTCTGGGTTTATTTTCTTTTGCACACAACGGGACGGACCAACTTTGTCAGTATAAACTTGCGCATTATGTAAACGTACCCGACAATGGTTTAAAGGTGAAATACATTAGCACACACACAAAAAGCCGATATGCATTTTTAACCATGTTGTCAATCAAATGTGTCCTGAGCAGACACCTGCGTCCTGGGTCGAGAAGTATCTTGTAGTCGCTGGACGTCACATGTGACGTCCAAGTGGACAGTAGAGGACCACACTGTGACACTTCGCTTGGTGTCACTGTGACATCACAATTCTATGCCAGTATAACTTAAATGTCCAACTGGTGTGGCGTCCAAGTGGACACTTTTGCGCTACACTGTGACACTGCGCTAAATGTCACTGTGACGTCGCGTTTCTGTGCCGGCGATGGACAGTTAGGGGTCTTGTAGTCTGTCACACAAATGTAGTTCCGCTGGTGTCCGCCAGGTGCTCAATATTCTCCTTAATTAACTGATTATACACACTCGGCGTGTGTATCAATTGAATAACAAAAGGAAATCACTCAATTTGAACATTTACTTAGTACATCTTCCACTTTAGACGTTGAAGAGTACTTATAGTGCCGTTTATACACTCCTGGTGTGTGCCTCCAAAGTCGGCCTCGCTAGTTGTGGACAGTTAGGGGTCTTGTAGTCTGTCACACAAATGTAGTTCCGCTGGTGTCCGCCAGGTGCTCAATATTCTCCTTAATTAACTGATTATACACACTCGGCGTGTGTATCAATTGAATAACAAAAGGAAATCACTCAATTTGAACATTTACTTAGTACATCTTCCACTTTAGACGTTGAAGAGTACATATAGTGCCGTTTATACACTCCTGGTGTGTGCCTCCAAAGTCGGCCTCGCTAGTTGTGGACAGTTAGGGGTCTTGTAGTCTGTCACACAAATGTAGTTCCGCTGGTGTCCGCCAGGTGCTCAATATTCTCCTTAATTAACTGATTATACACACTCGGCGTGTGTATCAATTGAATAACAAAAGGAAATCACTCAATTTGAACATTTACTTAGTACATCTTCCACTTTAGACGTTGAAGAGTACTTATAGTGCCGTTTATACACTCCTGGTGTGTGCCTCCAAAGTCGGCCTCGCTAGTTGTGGACAGTTAGGGGTCTTGTAGTCTGTCACACAAATGTAGTTCCGCTGGTGTCCGCCAGGTGCTCAATATTCTCCTTAATTAACTGATTATACACACTCGGCGTGTGTATCAATTGAATAACAAAAGGAAATCACTCAATTTGAACATTTACTTAGTACATCTTCCACTTTAGACGTTGAAGAGTACATATAGTGCCGTTTATACACTCCTGGTGTGTGCCTCCAAAGTCGGCCTCGCTAGTTGTGGACAGTTAGGGGTCTTGTAGTCTGTCACACAAATGTAGTTCCGCTGGTGTCCGCCAGGTGCTCAATATTCTCCTTAATTAACTGATTATACACACTCGGCGTGTGTATCAATTGAATAACAAAAGGAAATCACTCAATTTGAACATTTACTTAGTACATCTTCCACTTTAGACGTTGAAGAGTACATATAGTGCCGTTTATACACTCCTGGTGTGTGCCTCCAAAGTCGGCCTCGCTAGTTGTGGACAGTTAGGGGTCTTGTAGTCTGTCACACAAATGTAGTTCCGCTGGTGTCCGCCAGGTGCTCAATATTCTCCTTAATTAACTGATTATACACACTCGGCGTGTGTATCAATTGAATAACAAAAGGAAATCACTCAATTTGAACATTTACTTAGTACATCTTCCACTTTAGACGTTGAAGAGTACTTATAGTGCCGTTTATACACTCCTGGTGTGTGCCTCCAAAGTCGGCCTCGCTAGTTGTGGATAGTTAGGGGTCTTGTAGTCTGTCACACAAATGTAGTTCCGCTGGTGTCCGCCAGGTGCTCAATATTCTCCTTAATTAACTGATTATACACACTCGGCGTGTGTATCAATTGAATAACAAAAGGAAATCACTCAATTTGAACATTTACTTAGTACAGGTACAGAGGGGGGCCGCACCCGCGTTACGTATTTCGCGGCAGAAGGGGTCTTTTTTTTAAGACCTCCGCAGGTCCGAGATTTTGTAAAAAATGGGTACTTTTTTGTACCCAGGTACGAAGTATATAGGGGTCAAAATCCCCTTACAATCCACGAAATATACGCGGCTCTGACACCGAGTGACTCCTGAAGTGACTGTGCTTCCGAGATTGCTGCCGCCACTTGCTACCGCTAAACACGCAGAGAATGATAAATCTAAAGTTAAAATACGTGTTGTGTTCATCCAATGTCAGTGTTTTCATAAAAGAAGGGGTGTTTATTTAGTGGAAAAAGGCAGCGTTTTTATTAGAATAAGAGTGTTTTTTTTGGCCAGAAATCGGTGCTTTAGGGTTATTTTTAAATTTTGTTAACGAGCGTATGCGCCCCCTAAATACCCAAGTGCCCCCCCCCCCCTCCCCGGGCTTTTCAAGTAATTTAGCGATGTTCAAAATCTAGTACACTGTTGCAGAAGAAACAGCTTGGGCTGAAACATTTCTTTCCACAGTAAGATACATATTTCGTCAAACTCAATTCTGAATAGATGGTGCTGTAAATCAACGATGTTTCCAAAGACATACACTCCACTCAAAATTCTTTCGCCATTAAATTCGAGTCTTACGGGGGAAGGAGCGTAACTAACGTATCCTGCCGACTGTCTAAACCGGCCATGTGGGAAGATAATGCAGGGGTCAAATCCTCATCAAATGGCACATGCTACTTTAAAAAGGTAGCCAACGGTCCCGCAAAATCCGTATTAATATACTAGAAAGTTGAAATATGGCAGAAAAGTGACGAAATAATAAAAGTTATAGCTACTATTACTACTACTACTAATACTACTACTACTACTACTACTACTACTACTACTACTACTACTGCTACGAACGATTAATACTTTTAGTATCACTAGATACAACTGGTTAATCATGACTTAGCCGCAATGTGGCAGAAGAAAAAAATCCAAATTCAAACTACTACTACCACTACTACTACTACTACTTCTACTACTATGAATACTACTACTACCACCATATACAACTGGCTATTACGATAAGCTGCAATATGGCAGAAAAGGTGATGAACAATCCAAATTCAAACTACTACTTGTACTACTACTACTACTACTACTACTACTACTACTACTACTACTACTACTACTACTACTACTATGAATAGTAGTAGTAGTAGTAGTAGTAGTAGTAGTAGTAGTAGTAGTAGTAGTACAAGTAGTAGTTTGAATTTGGATTGTTCATCACCTTTTCTGCCATATTGCAGCTTATCGTAATAGCCAGTTGTATATGGTGGTAGTAGTAGTATTCATAGTAGTAGAAGTAGTAGTAGTAGTAGTGGTAGTAGTAGTTTGAATTTGGATTTTTTTCTTCTGCCACATTGCGGCTAAGTCATGATTAACCAGTTGTATCTAGTGATACTAAAAGTATTAATCGTTCGTAGCAGTTATGCGCGTTCGAGTTCTTAATAAACGCGCGTAAAAGAAGTTTTTGCGCGCGTTTTTTCCAAGGTTTAACGCGCGTTATTTAACGCGCAGCGCATGGCATTGATCGCTTGCCATAGTATGGAGGCAGCGAATAAAACAAAACACAATTAAATTCGAGTCTTACGGGAGAAGGAACGTAACTAACGTATCCTGCCGACTGTCTAAACCGGCCATGTGGGAAGATAATGCAGGGGTCAAATCCTCATCAAATGGCACATGCTACTTTAAAAAGGTAGCCAACGGTCCCGCAAAATCCGTATTAATATACTAGAAAGTTGAAATATGGCAGAAAAGTGACGAAATAATAAAAGTTATAGCTACTATTACTACTACTACTAATACTACTACTACTACTACTACTACTACTACTACTACTACTACTACTACTACTGCTACGAACGATTAATACTTTTAGTATCACTAGATACAACTGGTTAATCATGACTTAGCCGCAATGTGGCAGAAGAAAAAAAATCCAAATTCAAACTACTACTACCACTACTACTACTACTACTTCTACTACTATGAATACTACTACTACCACCATATACAACTGGCTATTACGATAAGCTGCAATATGGCAGAAAAGGTGATGAACAATCCAAATTCAAACTACTACTTGTACTACTACTACTACTACTACTACTACTACTACTACTACAACTACTACTACTACTACTACTACTACTACTATGAATACTAATACGTCGGTGCACTATCCCCGCCCCATTTTTTCTTTAAGTAGAAGTTCGATTTGATCACGGATGTACATGATAGAAAATGGTCACATAGAACTTTTGAAGTCAATCGTCAGAAGCAAGCCGGTGGATTATATACTTCCTTACCTAAATTCAAACATTATCTTACTGTGGAAAGAAATGTTTCAGCCCAAGCTGTTTCTTCTGCAACAGTGTACTAGATTTTGAACATCGCTAAATTACTTGAAAAGCCCGGGGAGGGGGGGGGGGGCACTTGGGTATTTAGGGGGCGCATACGCTCGTTAACAAAATTTAAAAATAACCCTAAAGCACCGATTTCTGGCCAAAAAAAACACTCTTATTCTAATAAAAACGCTGCCTTTTTCCACTAAATAAACACCCCTTCTTTTATGAAAACACTGACATTGGATGAACACAACACGTTTTTTAACTTTAGATTTATCATTCTCTGCGTGTTTAGCGGTAGCAAGTGGCGGCAGCAATCTCGGAAGCACAGTCACTTCAGGAGTCACTCGGTGTCAGAGCCGCGTATATTTCGTGGATTGTAAGGGGATTTTGACCCCTATATACTTCGTACCTGGGTACAAAAAAGTACCCATTTTTTACAAAATCTCGGACCTGCGGAGGTCTTAAAAAAAAGACCCCTTCTGCCGCGAAATACGTAACGCGGGTGCGGCCCCCCTCTGTACCTGTACTAAGTAAATGTTCAAATTGAGTGATTTCCTTTTGTTATTCAATTGATACACACGCCGAGTGTGTATAATCAGTTAATTAAGGAGAATAGTGAGCACCTGGCGGACACCAGCGGAACTACATTTGTGTGACAGACTACAAGACCCCTAACTGTCCACAACTAGCGAGGCCGACTTTGGAGGCACACACCAGGAGTGTATAAACGGCACTATATGTACTCTTCAACGTCTAAAGTGGAAGATGTACTAAGTAAATGTTCAAATTGAGTGATTTCCTTTTGTTATTCAATTGATACACACGCCGAGTGTGTATAATCAGTTAATTAAGGAGAATATTGAGCACCTGGCGGACACCAGCGGAACTACATTTGTGTGACAGACTACAAGACCCCTAACTGTCCACAACTAGCGAGGCCGACTTTGGAGGCACACACCAGGAGTGTATAAACGGCACTATAAGTACTCTTCAACGTCTAAAGTGGAAGATGTACTAAGTAAATGTTCAAATTGAGTGATTTCCTTTTGTTATTCAATTGATACACACGCCGAGTGTGTATAATCAGTTAATTAAGGAGAATATTGAGCACCTGGCGGACACCAGCGGAACTACATTTGTGTGACAGACTACAAGACCCCTAACTGTCCACAACTAGCGAGGCCGACTTTGGAGGCACACACCAGGAGTGTATAAACGGCACTATATGTACTCTTCAACGTCTAAAGTGGAAGATGTACTAAGTAAATGTTCAAATTGAGTGATTTCCTTTTGTTATTCAATTGATACACACGCCGAGTGTGTATAATCAGTTAATTAAGGAGAATATTGAGCACCTGGCGGACACCAGCGGAACTACATTTGTGTGACAGACTACAAGACCCCTAACTGTCCACAACTAGCGAGGCCGACTTTGGAGGCACACACCAGGAGTGTATAAACGGCACTATATGTACTCTTCAACGTCTAAAGTGGAAGATGTACTAAGTAAATGTTCAAATTGAGTGATTTCCTTTTGTTATTCAATTGATACACACGCCGAGTGTGTATAATCAGTTAATTAAGGAGAATATTGAGCACCTGGCGGACACCAGCGGAACTACATTTGTGTGACAGACTACAAGACCCCTAACTGTCCATCGCCGGCACAGAAACGCGACGTCACAGTGACATTTAGCGCAGTGTCACAGTGTAGCGCAAAAGTGTCCACTTGGACGCCACACCAGTTGGACATTTAAGTTATACTGGCATAGAATTGTGATGTCACAGTGACACCAAGCGAAGTGTCACAGTGTGGTCCAGTACTGTCCAGTTGGACGTCACATGTGACGTCCAACGGCTACTAGACCTTGTAGCCTGGGTCTGGGAACGGTGCTTCTTGTTTACTATCGCGACATACCGGATGTAGAGACAAAGCTCCGACCCTGAGCTCCGACACTCTCCAAGCAGAGTTGCGCAAGGAATAAAAAAACAAAAACAGAAAAACACAAATAAGTGGCAAATATGTGATTGAGACGATATTTTCCACTCTTTTTTGGACTTAGGTTTTTAGCGTTTATGTATTGATATAGTACTTTCATAGTGTGATATGTGGTTTTTATATTGACCAATCACAAAGCAGAATTTTCAACAGCACGTAGTGTCTAACACTTTGGAAAAATACCCGTATGCTGTATATGATTCTCGACAAGGAAGAGATGATTGAAATTTATGCTGACTGAATGATGTAGCCGAGAGGACCGCCTATTTGCATCACGACTGGCTTTGGAAAACATGTATGGATCGTTTGTATTGCATGGGATATGTGTAATTTGATTAGAAGTTAAAAGAACAATAGATAATTTCCCTAAGCTTTCCAGGTGTTGTGGGTGTGTTTAAACTTCCTCTTCTCTCACTGTGCATAACTCATTTGGCTTTACTTGTACCCTAACCCTGTTTGTATTGGTTAGTATATGGCCCATGTATTCAAATAGGAATGCTATTTAAATCAATTACCAACCTATTTAGTATTATCTGAACTTACCTTATACACAGAACCAATGATTATGAACAATAATCTTTTCCCAGTTGTGAAACCGTTCTCTTGAAATCTTACTTGCATATTGCCATATGTGGGTCTCAGGCCCACATTTACTGATTTAGCCAATTAGAACTTCTCCCCCATCAGGGTGATTTACCATAAGTCCTACTCCACAAGTTTTTCCAGATAATTACAGGAATGTCCAATGGTCACATTGTTGCACCAGCGAACGACAGAGGCTCCAAAATGTTTGACAGACCGAAATTCGGAATTGTTTGCTCATTGTAGACTCTTAATCAAGCTGTTTGATTATATTTTAACATTGTACTGACCAAAATTTCAGATTTGAAATCACACTCAGTGATAGCCAAGTATGATTTAACCCAAGCTAAGCAATCCCCAGAAGAGTGCCTATCTGATATTCAGTATTGCCATCATGAGGAAACCTTTCAGCAAATGGGTTGACTACTCTTGGGGGATGAGCTGCTGAGTTGTTGGTTAGCGAAACATTTAAGCTCGGCTACAATCCATCTCTAGTTCATGACTTATGTACGAAGTATGCAGGCAATTAATGAGGCCAGATTTGGTGTTCAATGTACACAGGTGTTGGGTGAAATTATATGGGCCATGAGAGTAAAAGAAAACAACACATTTTATTTTTCTTTCAATTTGTTTCTGTCTCTTTGAAAGTGAGTTTAAAATATTTATCCTGCTGCACTGAAGATTATCATTTCCCTTCGTGGTTTCTAGCTAGAGCTCCCAATGCCAATATCTCATTTCAAGTGCCAGGAAAAGGCAGAAAATGCATTTCAGAGAGTCTAGACCCCTAGAGCTTCTGGGGGCCTTAAGCGGCCCCCAGACCCCAGCCGTCGTTGGCTTCGCGCTACGCGCTCGCAACCCAGGACGCCCAAACATTTTCAGCTAGTCAAAAAAAAGCACCCACTTTCAAATTCCTGGCTAAGTCCCTGGACCGAATCAATCAAACACTCTTACACTTTTCTACCATTTCAGTTTATGCAGATTTTGTTAAACATGTTAACTTCATCATTTTAATAGAGTTATTTATTGATCAATTGAGGTCTTCTGTATTGATATTGGGCCATAGTCTTAGCCTGCAGAGCGTCTGGGTGTCTGGACACCCATACCCTCAAAAATCACCCCTAAGGACATCCAAACTTTTCTGTGAGGAATTTCTTAAAATGTCAATCTCAAGCATATAATTGACATTTTTCATCTCCATGCTATTCCCATGACATTGTATAAGGATATCATGCATTATTTTGATAAATTCATACATGTTTATGGTTGAAATCTGAGTTTATTGTGGTCCCCCTTGAAAATTTGGACGCCCCAAAATTTTACAATTGCCAATTTTAGGCACCCAGTTTCTAAATCCTGGCTAAGTCCCTGTATTGGGCTAATGTAATAGTGCCAACTGACCAAAGTTTTCATAACTACATCGCACTTATGAAGCTGTGCTCCAGGAGTGATCTATGCTCAAGTAAGTCATATTTGGACACCCCAGTACAGTGTTAGGCTGTTAGCTATAGGGCCAAAAAATGTTGCATCCACACTACCATAATATCAAGGTCCAGAAAATCCTGCGTCCTGATCGTGGGCCACAAATGAGTGTTGACTATCTATGCCAACAAATGTGGTCACTGGTCACTTAGAGCAGTGCTGAAAACAGTTTGCTAAGCCTTGGTGGTCAAACGGTCCATCAAAATGACTAGTATAGTGGTCCAACAGAAAAATTAGTGGTCCATATCACTTTGATAACCAAAATGGTAGCCAACAGCCATTTCATAACTGAACATTCATGGTTAATTGTGATTGATTTATGAATTGTGACAGTTATAATCTATTGTGGAAGAAATGCGAAACTGGATGTGTGCTTACTAAATGAAAGTGGTCAGACTATTTAGCAGACTTTCTGGGCAAGTAAAGATATACTTTTACTAGCCCATTCAAATTTTTGGTAGAAACGGACCGGTGGGCTACTGTCTATTTTCGCCACTGTTAGAGAGGGGGTGGGGGTAAGGGGTTAAATGGGTGGATTTCTTTATCCAGCTTGTGAAGTTGAGTTGGCGGTGCTACTGCTTACAGCTCAAAGAACTGTTGTGAACAGGAAATGTATGGGTTCTTAATGGGAATTGTATGCGTCCTCCCTGGACGCAGACACTTCACACCTCTGCGCCCGTGGACCCCACTTGACTATGCATCAATTTATGTGGACGGTGTCCTCCCCATCCCTGCTGTAATAATGTACATTCCCTAAATTTGCTAGGCTAGAATAGGGACTTTTGGAAATCAAAACAAATTATGTTTGAATTTGCTACATAGTCTTTTATGAAAGTAAGAAATTAGGAAGATAGCTCATTTCCAGTAAAATGTACAGTCATGGTCTTAGCCAGCAGGGCATCTGGGTGCCTTTTTGGACACCCAAACCCTTAAAAAGAACCCCTCAGGACCAGGGTCTTAGCCAGGATTTCAAAAATGCCTGTCCAAAACAGCAATTTCAAAATTTCTGCCCGTCCAGATTTAGCTACTAATCTACTTCATATCCTTATATCAGCTACAATTAATAGCCAAGTGTGTCAAAAAGGGCAATTTACACCTCATCTCTGTCCTAGAAGTTGGTTTGTTAGGAAAATATTTGGTTATTACAACCTAAAAGTCAAAATTAAAAAATCTTCATAGAAATTTTTGCCTGTCCAAACAGGAGTTTTTAGGAAACTACCTAGGTCTAAAAGACAGGTAGGACGGGTCCTGGCTAAGTCCCTGCTCACAGTGCTCAGGACACACAAATTCTTTTGTGTGGAATTTCTAAAAATGTCAATCTCAAGCTTATAATTGAATTTTTTCATCTCCATGACATTGTTTAATGATATCATGCCTTATTTTGATGAATTTATACATGGTTATGGTTGATATATGAGTATATTGTGATTCCCCTTAAAATTTTGGACGCCCAAATATTTTACAAAGTTCTGCCAATTTTAGGCACCCAGTTTCTAAATCCTGGCTAAGACACTGTAGTACAGTAATTGAACTTTGTTCAAATTATTTTATGGATTAATTATACCTGGAAATTATATTTGAGACTTGTAATATGGTTTATCAATTTTGGTAACAATCTATCTTGGTAAGATGCCAGTTTTAAAAGTAACAGCCTATCATTATGCTGGTAAATACACTTAGGTGCATCTTTAGTGTTCCCAGTATATAAACTGTATCAAGCGCTGCATGTACTTGGATTTTTAGACTCAATAAGATTAACTGCTTTCAAACCAATGCCCTGGCATGTGAGGAAGTTAACAGTAACTTGGGTTGGGTGCTGTTTGTTATCAGGGTTTTAGTCAGGATTTAGAAAATGAGTGCCAAAAATTGGCAATTTTTGAACATCCTATTTTTCAAGGGAGACCATATACAGGTGAACTTGGATATGACGGACCACTGTATGATGGATTTTTGCATATGACGGACGATATGCGTGGTCCCAGTTTGATGCATATCAAGTATTCGTCATATGTATACGACGGATTTTGCATATGACGGACCAGTTTTCCTGGTCCCATTGAGTCCGTCATATCCAAGTTCACCTGTAGTATACTCGATAGACATGTATTCACTTTTTGAAATATGGTAAAGTAACCTTATATTATGTCATGGGAATTATATTTAGGTGGAAAAAATTGATTGTATATATTTTGAAATTGAAATTCACATTTCAAGAAATTACTCAAATAATTTTGGATGTCCTTAGGGGTGATTTGTTAGGGTTTGGGTGTCCAAATGATGCCCATAATGCCCTGCTGGGAGTGCTGGCTAAGACTATGTTTGTCAGATACTGTGGTTTCCTCCATCATCAACATAAAGATTTAGTCTCTGTGTGGTACAAAATACAGATTAACCAACATTCCAAATCCAAACTCCCAATAGTTTATTATGCTATCTTGCATGGTTGTACAAGGAGGCAGAGTCTTAGTCAGGTTGGTGTCTGGATGTAATGTGGAAACCCAAACCGTCATAAATCACTCTTCAGGACACCTGAATATTTTGGGGAGTGGTTTTGTGAAATGTCATTTTCAAACATTTAACTGAATTTATTTCACCCCAATATAAATGCCATGACAATGTACAAGGATATTATGCCTTATTTCAATAGGTTAATACATGGTTATGGTCATACTTGGCCAGAAGGGCCTCTGGGTGTTATTTGGACACCTAAACCCTCAAAAAGCTCTCCTCAGGACACAATGTTTTGTGAGTAATTTCTCAAACTGTCATTATCAAACATATAATTGAATTTTTCTCATCGCAATATCAATCCCATGACATTGTATAAGAATAGTATGCCTTATTTCAATTAAGTAAGTACATGTTTGTGGTTGTAATAAGAGTATATTGTGGCCTTCATTACAAATAGGATGCCCAATATTTTTGCAATAGGCAATTTGGGGCACCCAGTTTCTAAATCCTGGCATGGCACATGGATTGTAATCAGTACATTCTAGCGGAGGGTGGTAATTACAATTCATATATGACGAGGGAGAGATCGATGGGCATCGTCTTGGCCGCATGATGTATAAACACCCGAGATCTCTAGCTTTGTGTATAAGGCGCACCCCCGATTTTAGTGTAAAAAAGTGCGTCTTATACACACAAAATAACAGTATATTGAGGTCTCCCTTGAAAAATGGGATACCCCCAAAGTTTTAAGATTGCATATTTTGGACACCCAGACCCAGTTTCTAAATTCTGGCTAAGACCCTGCAAAGAGGATTAAGTTATTTATAAAAGCAAGGTTTTTTTTTGCGTCATTATGAATCGCTAGGGCAACAGTGGTTTAAGGTTAGCCTAGTTCTTAAGGATTAGCTAATATTAAAGCCTCTTTGCTTATTTGGCATTTGACCTCTAGCTGACATAGGCTATTGACCAGAATGTGTGCTGTTTAGACTTGTCGAAAGCATTCTGGAAGAAAAAGGAGGTTTTTATGAGAATTTTATTATCGTCTATGTTTCCCATTCACTTGCAAAAGCAAGTCTTTTTAAGGAGTAATCATACTGCTTGGATGAAAGTTGTCTGAGTTAGCCGAGAAGATTTGTCTCAGAAAAGTTTTTTGTTGCAATTTGTATATTTGGAAGGCCATCATGGCATCAACTACAGTTGATTATCATTACTAGCAAACATCTACCATGGAATTATAATCCTAATTAATAAACATAGACCTGAGCTATGACAATCTATTAGGTGCTTTTTGGAATTACAAGGTTATCAGGTTAGATGTCTATGATAAAGAATATTTTTTTTTGTCACCCAGTAAAATTAACTCGAACACCTGGATCCCCCAAATCAATATTTAAAAAAATATAAAAGTGACATTACAATCTCAGTTGTTATGCAGCCAATACAGGTACAAAGCTTTTCCTTGCCATTAAGGCAGTAATGATATATTTTCATTTACATCTCATATCATATTTGATATAAAAAAAACTCACATGTTGTCCTTTGCACTTTTAAACAGAGAGTAGACAGAATAAGAACTATTGGTCAGACGCTGAGTATTCTTAGCCAGAAATTAAAGAACTGGGTGCCCAAAACTGGCAATTGTAATTTCTCAAATTTCTGGGCATCCAAGGGAGACCACTATATATATATATATATATATATATATATATATATATATATATATATATATATATATATATATATATATATATATATATATATATGCATATATATATATATATATATATATATATATATATATATATATATATATATATATATATATATATATATATATATATATATATATATATATATATATATGTATATATATATATATATATATATACATATATATATACATATATATATATATATATATATATATATATATATATATATATATATATATATATATATATATATATATATATATATATATACTCAGATTACAACCATAAAGGTAACATGGTTTTACTTATTGAATTAAGGTGTGGTATCCTACAATGTGTTGGGAATTATATCTGGGTGAGAGAATGTTAATAATATGCTTGAAATTGACATTTTGATAAATAACACACAATAAATGAGGGTATCCTGAGCGTTTTTTGTGTCCAAAATGGTGCCCAGACACCCTGTTGGCAATTACTATGACACACAATCATTTTCCCCAGGGTCAACAATGAGATAATTACTTGCTGTGCATGATCCTGCATTTTGTTGTAGGGGCTTGCTTGACCTGACAGTCGATAAGTGATCATTGTTGAGATTGAAGAGCATAGCAATTCACATTATTTGCATTCTCTATTTTATAATGTTGTTATCTAGATTAGCTATTTGTGACTCTTGCACACCTATCCTATATTTGGAAATTGAAATCCAAATATAAGTATTGATTATTGGCCACCCTGTACTCTAATATGAAATTCCAAACAAGTTTTTCTAGGCTCTCAAATCTTCAAGAGCTGAGTCGTAGAAAAAAATTCAAATTACATTTACATCTTTATTGTATGAGAACTAGTTCACAGCAACTGCTAATATACATTGTATGTTTTCTTATTTTCAGCATCATAATAAAATCTTTTTGAATAATCGTAACTTTCACCCACTTTAAATTCCTTTCATCTTACACAACCTATTCTTTTTCAGATTGTCTGTATTTATAATGGAAGAAGATCCAGGAAAAGTCAGTGACCATTCTGAGTCAGACGTTACTCCTATGGACTCAGATTCCAGCTTGGCATCTAGTCCTCTACTAAGTCAAGATGAGTCTGAGATGCTGGATGCAAATGAAGCTGATGAAGATAACCAAGAAGAAGCCCAGGAATTTATCGAAACATTTTTACGTGGAGTTCTGAAATTCAAGTGTGATGCAGATGAGCTTTTCGACAAGTGTGACTTTATCAGTGCAAAGACACATTATGAGTTTGTGTACTCGAGATGTGAACATGTCAATCTTCACCCGCATAAGACAATTGCAGAGTGTTCACAGGTATGCCCCTTCAATGTGGACAGGGTGCAAACAGAACTTGCTGCAGTTTTGCTTGACTGCGGTTTAAAGTGCAACATGTTAATGGGACATAAATCGGCAGTACACTGTTTTAGTCAAGCGGTGTACCTTTTACAACAGCCAAAATTTCATGCTTTCACTGAGAGACAGAGTTTCCTTTTTTGTAAGGCATTCAGCTGTCTGATCAGAACTTATCTCTTATTTGGTGAGTTAGGGAAAGGGGTGTATGACTATTGGAAGTATGTTGAAGGAATTGAAGAGTGCGAGGCTGTGGAGGATATCCTTATTTTAAAAGCAATGACGGCAATGGAAATAGGATTTGCTGGCATCAGTAAGACTTTATTCAATTTGGCTAGAAAATTCTTTGAGAGTGCCTTGGATATACTGACCAAGTTTGCTCCATTTAAACATGAAAGCATAGGTGTCAGTTCAAGTGCTCTCGGCAAATGCTATTTAGAAATGAAAGCTTCCTTCCAACCAGACGAAAATGGCAGTGTATTAGAGAAGGCTTCCCATTTCTTGGAAAATGGGGTGAAACTCTTAAAAGAGGTGCATTATCATAAAGAGGACATGAAGTTTGTGGTTGATGCTACCAGTAATGCGATAGAGTCCCAGTTTGAAAGGAAGATATTTGACCAGGACAAGAACTACTTCAACGATTTACTCTGGCTCCACCAGGACATGAATCGTACGCGACACGATCTTAGCGTGGCTGGCGAGCTGGAGCTGCTAGGGATTGTAGCCTTCAACAATGAGAACCAGATGAAAGCCTGCACTTACTTTGAGAAAGCCCTCAGTCTGTACCAGAATGCACAGTCTACTAACGATACTCTCTGTCAAATAGCCAAGCTTCTGCGCTACATACCAATAGCGTGCTACAACAATAGGGACTTTCCACGAGCTGCCAAAGGGTACAAAGATGCCTTGGATTTCATTGAAACAAATGATTATAAAGATGCTGCCAAGAAGGCCCACAGAGCTGACTGCCTTGCTGCCCTGGCCTTCACCCATTCACGACTCAGAGATTTTGAGATGACACTGCACTACTATGAACGGGCGTATGAAGTTAAGGATATCTTGATGCGAGAGGACAGAGAACTCATTGAGGTGAACATTGGAAATTTGTACCATGTAAAAGCAGTCAAATGTGATACCACTGCCGACACAGAAAATGCAGACAAATACTTCAATCTGGCTGAATCATGCTTTAATAGAGCATTGAGTTACATATGGAAGTCTTTCCCTTATGTGAACTATGGCTACTATCTTCTTTGCCGTGGTCGCTATGGAGAGGCTGTTGGTATGTTTCACCAAGGCTACTTGACCGGTCTGACCGACCTCAATACTGTTGAATTTGATCACACGGAAGAAGTGATACTGATTGCTGACTTGAAGAACGAGCTTGATAACCAGGAATCATTACGGGTGCCCTCAACTGTGATTTCCCTCTATTTAAAGACCTTGGCGCAGGTGAAGGCCTGCAACCTTATGGATGCCAAAAGCACCGTCAGCATGCTGACAGCGGAGGTCCAGGATTGTAAATACCAGTCGTACCATGTGGAACACTACGGAGTAGAGAACATGCAGGCTCTGGCCAATGCCCTGCTTGGCTACTCCTGCTTTGCTGTCAAGGACTACAGGCAGGCCCTGGAGTCCTTTGAGAAGGCCTTGGAGGCCAGAGCTCCCAAGACCTACTTAACGGCAGAGAGAAACATAGCCCAGTGTATAGAGTGTTTAAAGAGAGAAGAGCGAGAGACTGAGGATATGGTTTCGGAGGTGTCATCCCTGTCAGATGAGGAACCCACCAATTACAGCACACAAGCTGAATAACTTGTTATAATGAAACACTGCTGTGATGTCATCTTTTGTCTTGTAAAGCAATGATCATCCATTTGTCCAACTCCAATAATCATGTTTTTCTGGACTTGATCATGCACTAAGCCAGGTGCACTAATCCACATATGCATTCATAATTACCAGTACACCTGTTTAAAGCAATAAAATAACTACAAGCTTTTTCTCATGCACAACTTTTCTGAAATCTTTGATTTTCTTCAACTCCTTTATATTCTGGTTAATAAGAAAGTATTTCAAAAGCAGTTGCAAGCATTGTGAAGAAATAAAGTGTCCTTCTAAATATATTCTGTTTCACAACAAAATTATTGGAATGAATGAATTATCTGCTGCCCGATGGCACATCGGTACACAAAGTCCACAAATGCTCACAAATCAATGAACAATTTCAGAATATATTCAATATAAGTAGTTCATTCATGGTTTGAAACTATATTCTCAAAAAGTTGCACTGTTGATAAAACAGACCACTAAGTTACATGTTTTTGGTATACTAGGAGGGCATAATAGCCTAAAACAACAACCAAAATATCACAACTGAATTTGACACATTTTTGTTGTTTAGATTTCATTTGTTGAAAGGACATGTACTGGTTCATAATCAATTTGTCAACTAGTTTATGTTTGTTGAGATGGTATGTTCGAATTCATTTAAAGTTTGCTGGTTAACATTTAATTATGATCCTCAGTACCATTGTGGATTAGATGCATTCTGAAAGCTATCATGTGATTGTTAGGGTTTTTATAAGAAGACAATCAGAAGACAATCAGTTGATAATGTATTTTGTATTCACCCTTTACAATTATCATCATGAGGGGTGTCTATGTTAGTACTTTGGTTGTAATTGTGGTGTTGATGTTTTCGAAAGATTTCTAGACAAATCAGTTAGTTGTGGTTGTGACGGTAAGATTACTCTTTTTGAGACATTTTTCAACGTCTAAATGTGCCATTTTCAACCTTTTGATGTTACATGTAAAATATTGTTCTACTTCTCTTTGCGCTGCTTTTTCTGTGTATTGTAAATCCTCCTTTATATATAGAACTTAAGAAAACCATCCAGGGGTATGTGCTGGTACTTAATCTATTTGATTGAAGAATTCAGGCCCTTGAATGTAAAGAAAGATATCAATGAATGATTTGGCTTCATATTGGCAACAGGTACTTGAAGGCAGTTCCATGACTAAGATGTTTAGACGTATTACGTAAGATTAAAGAATGAATTGAAGAGGTATTGTTGAACCTATCACAAAGAACTTTTAAACACAAATTTCTCTATGTGTGTCAGAACATGTGTATGCTGCAGATATAAAAAGGTTAACACAAGATGTTCAGTCAATTGCTTTATTCTTCGGGTAAGGTAGCTGCTCATATCTATCTACAGAGAGCTTTTATTGACATTGCTTGACTAACTTTGAAAATATTAAAGGCAGGGCTCGACGCTAACAGTGGTCCGGCCCCAGGCCAGTAAAATATCCCCAAAACAGCTTTGGGCCAGTAAAAAAAGACTTCCAACTGGTCCTACAGGGCCAGTAAACATTGTTAACAAGTTTCCCCTCAAGAATATCCAAAATGTTTTTGAAATAAATGAAGATGAAATAAATAAAAATAAACGTTGCCTGTGAAATTCATGCAATGATTTTTTCTTTTTATGTTAGAGAAAAATTTGTAGGACCAGTAAAAAATTTGCAGGACCAATAGATTCTCAGTGTTACTGGTCCTACGGGGCCAGTACCATTTTGAGTTAGCGTTGAGGCCTGAAAGGTGAATGCCTACTTGAGATATTCGCCATTCACCTGAAAAACTGTGAATATGTGCCAAAAGAAATAATAAAGATGAAATACCATTATCACAGTGTTGATATCTGGTTCACTAAGAATGCTTTGTTATTTAAACGGGTTAGTCTAGTAAGCTTCTCTTTGGTCTAACCAGTGGTTATTGTTGGAATTACAAGATAACCTTGTTAGTTGACTTTGATAAATATAAATGTGTTTTTGTCACCCAGTTAAACCACGAATGATGATTGACCGGATATGCAACCAGCAAGTCTCCCTGAACAACCTGGCTGCAGCAAATAGCCCAAAATTTGCGTTTTGCATGTTGGTGCGCAATTTTCTCTGTAATATAAAGGATACAAGAGCCCTCAATAGTCTTTGGCTCCTAGTGACGTCACACTGAGGTGAGATGCGAGACCCCTAGGATAGCCAGGTCTTCACTATAGCGCATATGGTAATTGGTCTCTCACTACCTATCCATTATTTTATTCATCTAAGGTTCATCTAACACTATCACCTGCATCCCTCAAGTCACCAATTTTCGTTGTGGTGTGCCTACTCTTTGGTGACCTGACTGACATGTGATTGGTTGTTCTAAGTGAATGATAGTAACAATGCTTATTACAATATCAATTGTTATACAACTAAAAGGCTTTTCCTTGCCATTAA
Source organism: Maea johnstoni (assembly GCA_963942565.1). Lineage (NCBI taxonomy): Eukaryota > Metazoa > Annelida > Polychaeta > Spionida > Magelonidae > Maea > Maea johnstoni. Next base: position 28,930,179 of record OZ012684.1, read on the forward strand.
GGTAGTAATGTAATCTATTCATTTATATACCTGATATCTGTACTATGTTTCAATAGAAACTCATATGTTGACCTTTACACTGAAGGAGAGAAGACTGACTAAGAACACAGCTTTTGGTGGTCAAATCAGAGAGTATTTTGTATACTGGTACTTGGGCCTCGCCCACCCATCCAATTGAGAAGTTGCATTGTCAGGTTACATAGGGTATTGAGGTGCCTCCCCTAGTAACTGGCATTTATATAGATGGTTCTTTAATTCATGTTTGATGGTGGTGATATCTTGCATCTTTCTAGATTTTAGAATCGTTGTGCGCTTGATAGGTATATAGACGTTTTACTACCTTACAATCTACTCTCTAATATAGTGAATAACTTTTCAGTTGTGCCAGTATTTTATACAGGACTGTTACTCTTTAAAGCAAGAAATGATCAAAAATAAGTCTTTGTTTTTATTGATGTACTCAATAGTTCTGCTCTGAAATATTGTACTTGGTTTGAGTTGTTGCATGTTGTTTCATATAACAATCTCTCGTAAAACATTTCAATTATGCTCGTTATCAAGCTGTTGATGGGTATAAATATGAACTATGTTACAAATATTATATGCTGAGAATGCCTAGGAGCAGGTATGACTACTAGGTGTGTTATCTTGAAAATGTTGCATTATTTGAAAACTATATGAAGAAGATTATGTAATGACTATTGTGAATGATCTACACAACCCTCATCCACATATCTCTAATGATTCATTTCTGTATGTTTTTCACAATATTTGCATTATATCAGACCACCTGAGTTTTGAGCAAGTAAGTCAAGTAACCCTAACACTATCATAATCTTCAGCATTATGTTTAGCTGAAATAATTTCCCATATTGTATTCATGCAAAAAGTTTTAACCTATTCATTCCCAAGAGTGTCACCTAAATGTCAAATTTTCTTGGGAACAATAGGCATAATTTAACAAATTTTGGTGATGAAATTTACATTAAAAACGTGAGGAATTCCTATAGTTATCTGTTGACCTTTTGCTTATTCCCCTTATCACTTCTTAGAGAATGTGGATATTACAGAGTTTTCTTTTATGAATTAAATACTGGTGCTATTATTGTATAAAAATGTCATAGGAATCTTGTGATGAAATGTAACAGGCTGATCCAACTTACCAGACCTTTTCATGCTTGTGTCAACGGCAAAAGGCTTTAATGTTTTGGAACAACCTTTCAATAAAGTCAAAAAATTAAAAAGTATGTGTTTTTGATAAAAAATATCTTAATCACGAATACTCTACAAGTTTCCATTCAACTGTGCTTTATTCCTAGGATATGCTCAAAATGATCATGGGTCCAAGTGGTACCGAGCAAGGGGAGCTCTAGACATGAAAATGTTAAATGAATATTTAAAGCAAGAATCTAGGGATGTGATATGATGTCTTTTGGATTAGAGATCCTAAGATTTGATTGGCCTTTCAGATGAAATTGATTTTGAAATTATTTATGAATTATAAATGATTTGAGTTTGCAGTTTGTAATACTTTTTGGTTCTAGAAACTAATGCGTGTGTGTGTGTGATTACTACTGGATACACTTTCAAGGGAATATCAATGAATTTTCTATCACCAGAAACATTTGTTTATGAATATTTGAACTTTTCTTTAATGCCACCTTACCGTATTCTTTGAAAAATGTTATGTGCAACTACTGTAGAACACGAAATTTCCGCGTGTGTTTATATATAGCGTACTTAGCGTGTGGTTCCGCTTCGCTATATATAAAAACGCTGTACTTTTTTATTACTGTACTGGCGCTGTCAGCGGCGGCTATCGTCGCTAACATAAAGATACGTTATGATGCAAAACTCCCCAATTCGCTATACTTGGGACACGCGTGAATTTCGTGTTTTACAGTAACTGAAAACATGTAAAATAGTTAATTCATTCCAGCATTGTTATTTGTCGCTGGTAAAACTTGAGGTTAATAGACACTGGTCTGAATCCTAATATAAGGTAATTACAGACCCGCCTGATGTTAATTCCTGAAGTTTTGAATATATTCATTGTCACAAGAGATTACCAACCCTATTGTCCTGTCTGCTAAAGATGCATACAAGGAACCTCCAATCAAATATTGCTGTTGCACTTATTGTATGCTAATTTCTTTATCACTTGTTAGGGTTAAAGGTCATGAAATGTATGACATGGAATTGAAATAACAAGCAATTCTGAACTCAATGATATCTAATCTTTTCTGTAGAGAGAGGCAGTCGTTTTGGATCACTTCATGACTTGTTAGAAGAGATAAGAAGTTGAAAAGTTGTCATTAGTTATAAAGCAATCAAGGGTTTGAAATTCTAGGTAAAAGTTTACATTTGACAACTCGACCGAAGCCTCAGAATTGATGTAGGGAAGCAATAATGTTACAGCAGTTCTATAGGTGTAAATGTTAAATTTTGAAAGGCTTAATAAAAACTTTTCATCCTACATATATTGTTTTTTGATTTTCTTCAAACTTCAATCAATAATATCATGAATGGCACATACTGAATTTCTGCAACCTGGCCATGGTGTTTTGGTTTGTGTGTGATGAAGGTCATTAAGGATGCCCGCACCAGTTTTATTTTCAATTGTTGGAACGTCCCATTGTTGCGTGTATTACGGGGGTCAGGCATGATTGACATGGACGTCAGGAATGTATTGGAAATCTATCCCGCTGTAGCGCACTGTTGAGTGATAAAGCAATTACATTTCTGATAAGCAACGAAATTTTAATGATAAAACGTGGACCTACCATCATATGTGTGCGTGAAACGGGTAGATAAATTACGTAAATTTTATGCAGTGTTGTTGACTATTCAAATCAATTTTGCTTAACTTTGCATGAGTAAAGAACAACGCACAGTGATCTTCAAAACAACTCTTACTCATGAGGTCATTGACTTTGTTTTTTTCGCAGATTAAAAAAATTATAATAAAATTCATGTTATGAAAGTCTCATTCTCTCTAACTAGTATTCTTCTTTGCTACATGTATCCCTTTAGGGCAGGGTCTTAGCCAGGATTTCGAAACTGGGTGCCTAAAATTGGCAGTTGTAAAATTCTTGGGTGTCCACATTTTTAAGGGGGACCATAATATACTCAGATTTCAACCACAAACGTATAAATTCATCAAAATAAGACATGATATCCTTATACAGTGTAATTGGAATTATATGGAGATGCAAAAATTCATTTATAGGCTTGAGATTGACATTTTAAGAAATTCCTCTCAAGAAAATCTGGGTGTCCTGAGGAGTGGTTTTTAAGGGTTTGGGTGTCCAAAAAGACACCCAGACGCCCTGCTTGCTAAGACCATGCTTTAGGGAAACTGTAAATGCCTGAAATATTGTTTTGTCATGTTGGAATTATTATTGTTTGGTGTTATATAGGAATTATGGTGGAAAATCAATAATTTATTCAAGAAACAATTTTTACATACGAAATTGGTATAAGTCAGAATTGCCAAGTTTGATTTACACCAATATTTGTCTAAACTATCTATAAACAGTGCTCTTTACAAGAAGACATAAAGAAAATAACGCGTCATCGGGTTGGTTTTCGCACCACAGTTTGTGAAATAGGACTTTTTTGGCAGATTTTCATAAAAATGGTACAAAAGACTTACCTTATTGGTAACGCATTTGTTCATTCTTACATACAATATTGTTGAAAAAGAAAGCCCACATTATACTTAGCTGATTTATCTTACATATTTTCTAAAAATGTGTCAATTCATCAAATACAATGAATATGAAAATCACTGTAGCCAAAACATTCAGTGTTAAAACATGTTTCTTGGGATACCGTTTAGAATAGCCATGTATATAGTCATAATGTAATCCATTTGACACAATTTGTTTTTGTACCAATTTCTTTTCAAAAATGGCGGTCGCGTTAGGTAAGATACAATAAATAATTAAGATTGTCCAATAATCGCAAGACCTTAACAGCTTAAACTTTTAACAGTTTAAAGGATCGAAAAATCGAGGAAGTATTATTATTTTTTTGGAGGGGTCGTATCTGACAACACATATTTTGAATAATTTTAGCAGGTAGCCCCCGCCCCCTCCAAATTTTGAATTTCTTCTCTTCAATTGTCTAAACTTCTGAGCAGAATGCCCCCTCCGATCTTATAATTCACTGCAGATGAATAATCAAATACCATTATCTGACGTTTCTTATTGTTGTTTTTTTGCAGCCACGACCCCTAAATTACGATTTAAAAGGTCGAGGAATTTCTATCTTTTCTCACCCCCTCCCGAATTCAGAATTATAGCTTGAGGGAGGGGGGGGGGGGGGGGGGAAATGTCGAATTTCTTATTTCCATTCCTGAACTATTCCATATTATGAACTAAATTAGCATGCAACTATACGCAGATGTAAGATATCATGCGGAATTGGAGAAATTCTTTGAGAAAATAAGTTATTAAGTGCTCACAACTAAAAAGGGTGCGGACATCTTGTGGCCAAAACAATAACTAAAATAAAAGCTATTTCTCACAATTCTGTGACTCGTCCACTCTCAAACCCAGGTGACTTAAAACCCTAAGAAATTAGCACAAGCAGACTTGCATATTTAGATTTTCATCTACCTCGGACAAAAGCTTTTATCCTGAATCAACATACCTAAGGCTGATGGCCTGGTCCTATCCTTAACATTTAACTTGTAAATTGGATCTTTAAATTTGGATAGTGTATGCCTATACTATGAGTGAGGAGAAACTATGGAAGCCCACTTTGACAAGCCACATATAAATTGTCTTCCATGTTTATATTGTGAGTTTAATATGAGTACTTTTCACACCCCTGTAGGCGGAATTCATTAATCTTAAAGCTATCATTTGGACATCTAACACCTATGTGGCATCGTACAACACACTGACATGATAGCTTTTCATTCAACACCGGTACACAAATATTTAACTGCCTGCTGAGAGCTTTACTTTTTAAGCGCAATGTTGACACAGTATACAGTATTCTATTCCCTAAGAGCTATCAGATATTTTCATAACAGGGTCAAATTCTGAGGTACATTAAGAGCTAGGCTTGGTGAGGTTTTACAGGTCTTCTTAAGCCTGAATCAGGCAAGCCTGCATGTACTTGCCTACCTGAGATTCACCTTCCTTCGACAAAAAGACTTGTTTCAGCTTCACTCTGCTATTTAAACCAAATCTGGATTATTTGTCAGTCATTAGGTCTTGGCCAGGGCAGCTTCAAGTGGGGAATGGGTCTAACCACTTACAACAAATAATGACAAAAGACAAATATCACCTTCAGCATTAAAATATAAAATGACTTTATTCCATTCATATATAATTTCAATTGTATAATTTCATTTAGCTATCATAAATATTAAAAGAAAGGTCCATGTGCAAATACATGGAACACTCTCTCGGAAAAAAGAACTCTACACATTTATATATAGTATGTTATGAGTAGGCTACTGTTAGTACAACCAGAAGCACCAATATAGGGGTCACCATAATTCTCCCCATTATGTAACCTTAATACAGGTTTAACACCCTCATAGTATCATTGTCTACTTAAAGAAGGGCAGTACAATCCACAATAGCAAGAGTAGAATGGACATCAGTTGTATTAACTAAGGTAGTTACCTCAATTACTGACAAATATTGATATACCAAAGAAAATCAAAATTCTTTGAAAGTGAGTTTGATTTTTGATATGTTCAAGACCACTTAAGTCTTTCTTCCTATAAGTAAGTGTCATTTAAAAGTGATTCAGAGATGTTTTATTTTTGAGAATTACAGCTGGAAACAGTATCATGCTCAAAGAACACTGAGAAGCTGATTTCTACATCCAAAGAATAAGCAAAAGCACCCTACTGACTTCTGTAACAATACAAATTATCAAACCATGATAGTTTAACTTTAAGCTCTGACAAGTAGTTCTTTCCTGCTCCACTCGAAATTTTGTCTGTATGTCTGTAAAGGCTTTAAAACACCTGGAAAGCAATATCACCCTTATACCACAGAGTTAGGTGTTTTTTCACAAAAATAGGAAAGAGTCTTTATATGAAAAGATATGGTAACTATTGAGGTTATGAGGATTTACCTAAAATCTTCACTCATACTCACTTCTTCCTGAATAGTTTGTCCTTCAGAAATCTATAGATAATAGTATCTATTCAACACAATAGCTATACAAATTATTTCACAAAACCTCTAAATCATATAGATAAAATATTCTAATCTCTTCCACTAATCCACAATCTAGCATTCACAATTAGGAAATACCCAAAGCAAGTATTATGCAATATTATTTACATTATTTTAAGACAAACATAATCAATAATGAATAAGAAGCAAGTCATTAAATTAAAAGACACTTTCTCAAAATGTCAATCAAAATGAAAATCAATGAAAGACAATGAATTAAATTGAATGAAATAACTTCAATTAACCAAGATCATAGCCTTATTTACCTACCTAAGGACATTTGTGGATAGACAAATTATGCAAATATTCAAAACGAATTGTTTTGTGAAATTTGAAAAGTTGTTCCCATTGTTTTTTATGACCAGATCTATAAATTCATCTTACCTTTAATAATGTTGATTATATAAAAGTGAACAAATATTTACAAAATGCCAGACCCACAGACATCTAGGATAGGAAAATAGTAGGTTAAAGCTAGCTATATAAACAAACAGCCGCTTGCATCATATTACTGCTAACAAATAAATAAGATCAGTCCTGCAACATAAAAGTCACATTATGCCAAATGCTAATCTTCCCAATCTTCTCATGATTGTCCACAGAAGATGATAATGTAAATAATAAACAGATGGAGTTTTGTCAAAATTAGATGAAATAATCAATACTCTTCAGTTTCATCAAAAATATGGGAAGGAAAACTGACATGATTTCTGCATGATTTAGTGTTTTCCTCTACCATATTTTTTATCTAGAATTCAGCCTAAGTATATATTGCCTGGAAAGACTTTTGACGAGGAATACATTAAGCATTCCAAATGTACCGTCCAAGGAGAGTGTAAGACAGTTGGTTTAGAAATCCAGAGAAAAACACCTTCATAACGTTTTCAAACCAAGCTCTTATCCAAAGTTATAGATTAGGGACTCCCCTTTTCCCATTATTTCTTCAAACAAGCTTAAGTAACATACAAAATGACTTCATGGTTAAAAAGAATGATATCTTAGAGATAAACTGTTTTAGTTTCAATCAAATCTGATCATCCATGTCAAAGTTGTGAGGCACAGTTTGCCACCTATATCATTTGACTGTATCGCAATGTAAAACCTATGGTGAAGACTGGTTTTGAGTGTTATTTAGCCAGCACCCAGAGCCACTTGCTAAAAATAGCAGTCTCACCTGCTTGGTCAGTATGCAGGCCTGCATTGGAAATTTACATTGTGTTGTAGTGAAATGATAGAGGGGTTAAACTTTGCCTCACAGCTTTGTCATGGATGATCGGATTTGCTTAAAATTGCAACAGGTTATCTTTAAAATATCATTCTCTTCAACCATGAAATCATTTTTGATGTTACTTAAGCTATTTTGAAGAAATAATGGGTAAAGGGGGGGATTGCATTTTTGGGGGGACGCCCTGTATTGTTCCTGATTGTAGGAAAGGCATTACCTCTTAGGCCATTTTAGGGGTAAACACTTCTAAGCCTGTTTTGAAGCAGGCTTGTCTAATGGTATCCTCAATCAAACCATTGTGTTATAAAATTACAACAAACTGTGTGTAGAACCAGAGTAGACCTGAGGCCCAACTCCTTTTCACAATAAATCTAGAAATATAAAACCTAAGATATAAGTTTTGATATAGGTTGTAAAATACTGCAGCAAATTGGACCTCTACTCCTTTACATAGTCTAAGTGCCACTATAAAACAGTATCTCCTTAAAAACAGTGAGTTAGTATAACATACACTGCAATATAGGTCCCTAAACACATATAAGAAACTCCATTGTAAAACACAATAACAGGGGGTAAAAAAACCTCCTCTGAACTCATCATGACATTAATAAATATAACTGTTCTTAATAAACTAGCTACAAATGCTTATAAAATAAGTATCAAAGTACACTAATAAAGTAGAATCACAACTACACCTCCATATTAAAGACATCAATAATGGTAAGATACCTGGAAGAGTATCAAAATATGTAACAGGGAAATTTACATTATTAATTTAATGTAGGATTTCCTGCTACACTTAGGCCAGTTGCAACCCCTTATGATGTTTGTTTTTTCTCAAAAGATTACAACACAATCTTTTACATAGATAGGATTAATCCAAGGATATATGTGTTTGTCAGGTTCCATTGTACCTGACTATGAGTCAAATTGAAAACATAATGGACTTACAATTGGTAGTGCCATACAATAGGTATTTGGTGATTAAATGCGCAGGATCAGCAAAATTGCCCCCATGAAAATGTACATGTAATGATTCTCAAAACGGTTGTACTAAGAATGCATTTATTTGCTTGCTCCACGCAAGCAGATGCATAATTGAAGTAAACAACTTACATAGGATGGGAAGAAAAGGAGGGCAACTTAATTTATTTCCAACCCAATCATTAGCAGGGCATCCTGAATTCCTAATAGTCAACAGATTAAACTTCTAATTTATTTGTAGCTTTTACAATAAGTTTACTTTAAAAACAAATTTGAACCTTCAAAAAAAGATTCTCTTAATATACAGCATCAAATTTGGTATTGACTCCACATTTATGATCATAACACTATCAACATTTTGTCAAAGATCCTTGGACTACTGGTCAAGAATTCAATGTACCAAATTCTATATCTGATATGGTGAATTTTCAAAACATGTCGGGTGATTTAAGTGATGAATGGTTATTACAGTCTGGGCAGTACACCACTAGAAATGAACTTATGAGAATGATACTTTTCATTAAGAGCAGGAGACATTGAGTTTCATTCATATTAGACTAACTCCTATTTTTTTACTATTAAAATAATCCACCTGTAAAGGATATCAGTCTCACAGATATAAACGCCTTCTTCTTTAAAAGTTTATCGGAAATCATGAACAATATCCATTTTAGAAGATACAATTTGAGGAATAAATGGCTTCATTGTTAAAATTTAGGGAAAATACAATTTCATGGAGAAAATCATCAAAGCAATTTTGGAAGCATCAAGTAGTGGTGAATGTATGGATGGAATATTTTCATGTTATGATAAACATATTATCTCAGCATGCATTTCCCCCGGAGCACATAAGTACTAGAGTATTGCACTTGTCTCTTTCCCACAAAGCATGCACAAGATCTGACCAATGCACAAACAAATTTCAACAAGTACATCAAACAACAAGTCAAAATTGATTGCATTTAGTTTTTTGTAGGTTTTTATGAAAGGGTTTAATTCAGTTAATTATCACACCCTTTGACTACTCCATGCAAAAAGTAATTAACATATTGATTAGTTCTCAATAAGAAAATACCTTATCATAAGCATTGTGGTACTCTTACATATTGGTCCATCTGTTTCTGTAAGTGTTCATTTCTTCATGAACTAAGTTGCAAATCCCTGCAGTTGCTCTGTTGTTACACACTCTCTAGGATAGAGCATCAAAGTCAGCTTCTAAGACTGTCAGCACCAAAATGATACCAGTGTACATACAGATTTGGTCCACCAACCACTGGTTGGAATAAGGCTCATATTGATAGAGTACAATTCAAAGTTTGAGCAATTTTGACCCATTTTCATCTAGAGTCCACACTTAGTCTGATAACTTACTCATTACTCATAACTTACGCATTACTCACCAGAGAGTTACCATAAATTCTAGGAAATTTAGACCACTAGGAATTTGGGCCACTATAATTATTTTGCAAAATAATTATTGGGAAATGTGGGCCACCCTCAATCTATCGCTGGTCGCCATTTCACAAAAAGTAGGCCACCCTCAAAACATAAAAATCCTAATTGATAAAAAGTGTCCCAAATTACCAATAATTAATGGTATATATATTTGAGGTGTTTATTACCCAATAGGATGAACATAGTTTTGTTATGAAGAAATCTCCATGCCTGCAAGACCATGTGGAAACCCTAGATATGAATGGATTAATGTGGTGTGGTGATTTCTAGGGAAGTACCCCTATGTTTTTGCATGACAGATAGGAGCAAGACCTTGCTCAGTTCATATTTCCCATTGGCAAGATCTACAGTATTGTACAGTCACAGTAGAAGCGTTTGTCTGGATCTAGGGGCATGAATTCAGGGTCTGGTTCCATGTAATCTCCATCTATGTACATTCGAATAATCTTGAGCAGTTCTGTGGATTTCTTCCTCGTCTGTGACTGGTCCATGTGTGGGTGTAACACTGTATCTTCCTCATCCTGGTTCTGATTTATTGTGACAGTTTCTACACACAAAACTTTCACTCCTGGAAAATAGAAATACAGGCACATAAAGAACAGCATTGATATTAACCCTTCCAATGCTGATGTTACTTTTGTCCAAAGCACAAGGACATAACGATTTTTTTGAAAACCACCCTAACCTAACCCTGCTCTCAGATTACCATGTGCCAGGGTTGCCATAATTTTTTTCCAGATTTTTTGCATCATGCTATATGGGTGAACCTTAAATTCTTTTTAATCCAAATAAAGACTGTAAAAATGGGTAAAAGCAATAAAGCGGTTTAATTAATTAGAGAACATCATTTTCCATTATGAAATTGTTGTTGGATTACAACAAACTTGTGAACAAAGGATTAATTCATCATTTATACATTTTCTGAAGTGTATCAAAATAAGGGCCCTCCAAACATCTCCAGTTCAGAATGAAGAAAAGAAAAAAAAATTAAGAACCACATACCTGCAAGTTTAATCCATGCTTCAATTCTCTCCATGGTATTATTAACTGTTTCATATCTAGGTCTTGAGCAACTCAAAGCTGTTGAGATAACACATGGCACAAATGTTCTGTATGCTAAAGTCACTGGTTGAAACATGTCATCATAAGCTGCCTTGGGTTTAGTGTAGCAAACCCGCAGCACTCTCAGGAAGGCCTGGTGGCTCGACTTAAAGGCCTTCCGCTCCCGCACAAAAAATGCCTCCAAAGTGTCCACATATCCTGCAGAATCTAGAAGGAAAAATACATAGGTTTACTCTGGTACTCAAAACAATACTGCAAAGTACAAATGTTTCCAGGTCAATCCAGAAGGATGTAACTGACCATTTTTATAGCCTAGCTGTGTTTCAAACATGGGATATGGGGTAAACTGATATCAATTAAAGGTTAACTTAGCAGCATATTCCTCCAGTTGGTGGAAACTAGGTCACCTAATTCATTTGATTTTCCTTCAACTGTTATTACTTAGTTGATTTGACAAGACACATGACTTTTCATAAACAGTGGCATTACATACCTTAATATGAGCTTAATTCATACAAAATGATTAATTTCCAACAATACTTACAGCATGAGCCAAAACAAGACAAATGATGTAACTTATTAGTTTAGAAAAACATTTTTGTAAATGTCTGGCCTATATATTGGTGCTAGCATTTACATTCATGGACGGATTTTCAATTATCTGTTCATAAATTTCTGACCAAGATAGATTTTTGTTCTGATCTATGTTTTCAATGGTTAGGTTGTCTAAATGATGTCAAAAAGACCCTGTTGATGCAGCATTAATATATTAAATGAGATTAGAAATATTTGGCCAAGACCAGAACTTCCACAATGAAGACGTCCAACCAGGGTCTTAGCCAGAATTTAGAAACTGGATGCCAAAAATTGGCAATTGTAAAATTGTTAGGCATCCTAGGCGTTTTTCAAAGGAAACTATAATATACAACCATAGACATGTATTTACTCAGTGAAATAAAGCATAATGTCCATATAGAATGCTATGGAAATTATATTGAGGTGGAAAATATTTGATTACATGCTTGAAATTGACATTTTTTAGAAATTTCTCACAACAAATTTCTGGTGTCCTGAAGGGTAATTTTTGAATGTCCAAACAATACCCAGACGCCCTGCTGTCTAAGACTATGGTGTTCATAATAGATAAGACTAACCGTTTTTGATGCTTTTGATCTCACAATTGACGTTCTGTACATTGGTGACATGGATGCCGGTCTGGCTCTGTAGGAAATGCTTGGCCCTATCCACGGTCTCCTCCCAGCTGGCATAGTGGGGCAGCTTGGACGAGCTCCCGCCATCAATCAACTCAGGCTTGAAATCAGCAAAACCTAAAACACAAAATGCAGTACACTACTGAAAAACTCTTCATTTTACACAAGAATTTCTCTGTCTGAAAGGATTTAGCATTGGCAATTTTGCTACTCAAATTATTTCATTTGACAAATGATAAGGACTTTCAAGGTCATATGAATCTCAATGCTATACCTGGGCCTGAGATGGTGCTTTGTCTCAATTCAAGGCCGAAACTGAAATGAATGGAGAAAATACTGCATGGAACTACAGACTTCCCCTATACACGTGTTTCAATAAAGTGGGGAACCAATTCTCAATCTTAAAGTTAAATGGCGATGATAGAAGTCCACCTTTTGCCATGAAACATAGAAATAACCTAAATCAAAAAGTTTGCACAATGCAAACATTTTGCTTGATTCCAACGACAAAACATTATTTGTTTGAACGGAAAAAATGGAAAAAACATCCAACTTATCTAATTTACACACGTTTGGCAAATGCAAGAACAAAAACATGGTTTGACAAAAAAGACTGAGGACAGTCAATTGTAAGGAGCAATTGGTTTATTGTTACCTATCTCTTGGTAAGCTGGAGGTCCATGGCAGTAGAAGACTCTGATGATGTTCAGGTATTTCCCATGTGAGAGTTCATGCCAAGCACAGTCGTCAGCATCAGCAATGTACTCCTCCTCCTCTGTCACATGCAACTTTACAGGTAAACTCTCTATTGTTATCACCTCACCTGAAATACATACATAAATATATATATACACACACAAAAAAAATGATCATTGCTACACATAATGGTTTCAGGAAATCAAATCATTAGCAAAAACACAGCCAGTAAATTCTAAATGAGTCAACTGCAAAAACGATAATTCAAAAGTTTCATATTAAGTACCAGATTAGTTCTTGCTACCTAGATCCCCCAATATTGAATCAATCATCATTTTTCTATTCTAAGTATAAATCAATATTGAAAATTTCACAAGGGAATTATTCTTTTCCCAAACTGTACACTCCCTTTTATATATAATCAAGATAATATTTATGAGGAGTATTTTAAAAAACATAATAGGCCCTTAGTCCCTTACTTCACTCAGGGTCTACAGAAAACTTCCAATGGTGTTCCCTATCCATTAACCCTTCCAATGCTGAGGCTACTTTCGTCCAAAGCACAAGGACGCACAAATCTTTGAAAACCTTCTTAACCCTGTCATCTTGGTATGCATTGGTAGCTCTTGATGAATGCTCTCAGATGAGTACCCATATGCCAGAGTTTCAGTCATTTTCCAGGTTTTTACAACATTTTGTATTGGCCAAATTACCCAGCAGCAGCATAAGGGTTAAGGTTTACGCACTATTCCCAATTAAAGCCCCTGTTCATTCAGGTCAACTCAATATTCCCCATGAGGTCTCCATGCAGTATGGTCTACCAGTTTAGTACAGAAGAGTCCCCGAAAGGCCCTACTCCTCATATGTACCTAATATTCCCATGAAAACCTTCTTTCTGGTCTGTTGGTACTCAATAGTCCCCATGAGACCCTCAAAGTCATTCAGATCCACCACTAAACACTCCCTAAGAGGCCCTCATTTCTATTCTATACCACTCAATACTCCCCATGGGACCACAGACTGCCTCAAGGTCTAAACAATAATTCCCTATTGGACTCTCGCTTAATGAGGCATATCCAGTTGCTTAAAAAAGGAGCCTGTTATCCTAATGTGGGAATTGTTTTTTTACAATGCCCACAACCTACCCATATTCCCCTTACATTTCAAGCTGATGAATAACCATACCCTAGAAATAGATGTTATACTACCTTTGGAGGTAAGAAAGTCTGAATTTCCCTGAAATGTGACAATCTTGGATGGCTTGGGGTTTGATCAAAAAGACTGCTTATACCCAATTCTCTATAGACAGTCTGTCTGAGCCAATGTGATGCAGGCAACCAACCAAACAGATCTCATAACATCTGAGCAACCGAGACATTGATGAATTGTATCTGGATACCCGTGTCAACTGTTACCCTACAGAGTTCATATAAAGCATGGGCAGCCCTGAATAATGCCATTGCATTTAGCGTCAGCCGTCAACATATTCACTTCCAGCTGACATTATCTCTTATAAACCAAATCAGCACCTGATGATTTCCCTTCATTAGGACTTTGACAGCACTTAAGCCTTCAAAATGCTGAGGCTACTTTCGTCAAAAGCACAAGGATGCAAAGATTTCTGAGAGAACTCAGTGAGAGCTATCTACTGAATACCAACATGACAGGGTTTAGATGGTTTTAAAAAATCTTTGCATTTGTGTGCTTTGGACAAAAGTAGCCTTAAAGCATTGCAAGGGTTAATACCTCCTCTTGTGCTAATGGTGGTTTTGAGTCTTCTACAAGATTTTTTCAAGCCCGTTCAGATCCAATTAATCAATATCAACAAGGCACTTCAAGCATCCTATAAACTTATCATTTTGAAAATTAATCAATACATACACTCCACCTTCTGGCACTATTAGGCCTTTCTTCTTTTGTTATCTTCTACATTAAGCATAAATTGTTATTTCTTGCATCCTTTAGTTCACTTTATTTAATTTTAACTAAAAGCATACTTTCCTCTGCATGAGCACTTTGAAATTTTCTATACATATAACAACACTCATAAAATACAATTCCACCAAATTGGTTCTTTGAATTATCTCCAATTTCTTTTTTGGAATTTTGTGATTACAATAGTGTAGGTATATATGTCAAAATTGATAATACATTTTCCTAATTGAAATGTAACATTTACACTAATATATAGTCTATAGCAGCATCTGGCTATCACATAGTACCTGTTTGATACCGTTATAACACATAGCTCTGAGCAATAACCAGGCTGAGCCCCTCTGCCTCACATCATTAACATACATGTTGTTTATAGGTTTTTGTTAGTTGTGGTAAATTAGCAATGACCTAGCATTCTCAGGGCTTCCCAGGTCAGAGCTGGTCAAAGGCAGGCTTGTTGATGTAGGGGAAGACTTATTGAGCTGGCAATTATTCCACCACAGCCCCGGGCCATACGAGATTTATTGTTTGGGGAATGAGAGCAGCGTATTGCCCAGCTGAACAGCATAGGGAAATAGGCCAGTCAGCATCACTTTTATGGCATGCCACTCATGTGGAATACCAGATAAGACAGCATGCGATCATACAAGCTTTTTTTTCAAAAAGAAAAACACAACACCCAAGTAGAGTTTATTTTGCAAAATGCATTTGAGGGTTATCAATTCTAAATTATCTTCGAGGATATCGCTTTCATCAAAGACATTCTCCCGGAAGTTGTTTCACATAAGCGCTGAATTAGTCATGGCATGATCATGATGATGCATACTTTCCCCTAATTGTAACGAGCCTATAAGTTATAGATTTCTATGCATGAATGCCTTAATATCAGAGGCCTCATAGACATTTAATGAAACCAATTTTTAATGAAGTATCAGATGACAAGCATTTATTGAAAACAAATTACCCTAAATATTTCAATCAAGGAAAATAGGACTTCAATGTACATAGTAACTGCATTATAAGACTCAGATCTATTATTATTATTATTATTATTATTATTATTATTATTATTATTATTATTATCATTATCATAATCATTATTATCAGTATTACTATTATCAATTTATTATTATTATTCTTATTATTATTATCATAATTATCATAATTATTATAATTATCATTATAATCGTTATTATCATCATCATTATTATTATTATTATTATTTTCATTTTTATCATCATCATTTTAAACGATATCATGACAGGAAAGTTCATAGCACATTGCACTCTCTAAGTTGATGAGAACTACTTGTATTTCTTGAAAACAATGTTTGCACATAAAATAATATTATGGAATATGTATTGTAAAAATATCAAATATAATATTAAACTCAATAACTTGCAAATAACATTATCTTTTAAAATATTGTATCTAAATTCTAGACACGTTTCAAATGACAAATACCTAGTTTTAAACCGCTAACTCCAGTTTTAAGACATGAATAGCAGAGAAGCAACACCTGGTGGGCTGTTAATAATAGATGTAATATGGTATTGTCCCCAGACAAAGGCAGGTGCATCACCGCAATAAATCAAGCCCCCATTCAGATTATGACACTGCTCCTATAAAAACACTGAAACAGTCTAGACCGGTACAAAGCACAATGCCCCATCATTGGTGGAAACACAGGTGGAGAATCTAGATTTTATCTGCAAATTTGCATTGGAAAATATTGGTTGAGGGGTTGACTTTACATATTGAATATGGAACCAGCCAGGCCCATACTTCAGGAAGTAATGGACCAAAAAGCAAACAATCTTATTCAACTTAAAATATTACTGAAAACATGGTCATACTTCATTGTGCTATTTATAACTATTTAATTCCATTCTTGATAAAAGAAATCTATATCTTCAAGCCAACCAGTCTGAAATTCTTAATAACAAATAAATAATGCCAGGAAATATAAACATTAGATGATATCCATGATTCCATGTCCTTGGGTATGTGCTTATAAGTGATTACAAAGGAAGAAATCACATATTATTGTATCAGTGTATCAAGTAATGACATAAGTAACCTAATTGGCTTCTAAGAGTTTTTGTGACCTCGGTTGAACAAGAATCGTGTATTTTCTTATGCTGTGTACAGGCATAACTTGCGTATGCTGATTTCAGATATTGAAAGGCATTTTCGGCTATGTACAATTGTAAGAACATCTCCCACTAATTGAGCTCGATAGAAATACTGTAAGGTCTTTGACCATCTCATTCTAAATACAGGTCATGAAAAATATGTATGGTCATCCCAGGCAAGTATTGAACCATCTGATTTCTACACTCTATCATGTTGATATTTCCTCTGCAAAAGAATATACCAGGGACTTAGCCAGGACCTGTCCCGCCTCTTATATGAACTATTAGCTTTATGAAAACTCCTTCTCAGACAGGCAAAATCCAAACTTCTATAAAGAATATTCATTCATAATTTTCATAGGGTTATTGGGTGGGAAATGACCAAATCTTTTTCTAACCATCGCCTACGACATTTTTGATGTGTTGATAGCCCTTTTTGATACAATACGCTATTAGATATAGTTCATAGTTCGAAAAAGGATTTAAAGAAGCTGTGTGGCTAAATGTGGTTTAATAGGCAGATATTTTGTAATTGCTGTCTAAGGCAGGCATTTCTAGAATCCTTGCTAAGACCTTGGTCTGCATATATGGCAAAAAAAACAATGCTAAGGCTAAGGCAAAATATGAAATGAACTCAATAACTCACCAGGCCAGGGGTCAAGGTGAAGAAGGTCATTCTGCCTCTGGAACACAGCATCCAACTTCTCATAGTGAGGTTGTTTTGTGCTTGGGTCGGTTCCCACCTGATTAGGTAAGAGGTTAAAATGTCCAATCTGAACAGCTTCTAGGGGGTCCCCTTGCTCCTTGGGGATCACCCACAATCTGAAACGAACATAATATGAGGTATTTATAGAATAAATGTATCAGCTATGCCAGCCAGGGTCAAAACATGAAAATGATACTAAACATTACTATTAGTGCTACTTAAAAAATGTAATTGCACTAAAATTCTGAGTGGAATAGAATGACTGCATATATTTCTTTAACCAATTCATTCTCTTGACTTTCCTATCTGTACCTATGACATTTGGTTTTAAAATAACTTCATAACAAACCATGAATTCACAAAATATTTCAAGGGAAAATGTATTTAGAGATCTAATAAACCTTTAACTTACGAATATTTTTTTAAGACACTTAAATCAGTTTGGTATTAATAAAATGATCTGGCCTTCTTTATTTGGGAAGTGCAGTCAAGTATGGGTTGAAGGTGTATCTAGATGAACAAGAATCACTAGTTCTCCATAATAATAACACTAAGGCCACTCCACTTTAATTACTTGTCTTACGAGCTCTTTTTGGAAAAAAAATCCTGTCAGACTCCAATAAAAAAGAAAAAAAAAGTCACCTTTGGTGTCTTACGGACGAAAGTGGTTTTGATATTTTCTGTCAGACTCCAAAAAGAAAAAATTGCAAGTTTTAAGAATATTCTTTGTAAGGGTTATTCAATCAAATACAGGAAGCTATCATTGCTGTAGTAGAGCCTCAGACTTGAGGAGGTATACCTCCCACCCTTCAGGTTACAGGGATTAATAGATTGATTGATTTTATTTAGTTGAGAATAGGCTGGTAGATACATATCGCTACCAGTCCTAGTCTGCAGACTCTAAAAAAAATAAAATATATAAAAAAATGCACATTTTTCAACTTTTTTTTTTATTC
This sequence comes from Maea johnstoni, assembly GCA_963942565.1. NCBI lineage: Eukaryota > Metazoa > Annelida > Polychaeta > Spionida > Magelonidae > Maea > Maea johnstoni. The sequence goes on from OZ012684.1 coordinate 28,948,753, forward strand.
CAAAATGGCTCATTTCCTACCTCCTGCGCTCGTAAGACAAGTAAATAAATTGGAGTGGCCTAAAGAGTAAAGAAATGGAAAATATCTTAATTAGAAAGGAGAGCTATTGAGATGACAAGTATTTTATATCCATTCTAACACAAATACATTTTACAAATTTGTTGCTGCTCATCAAAAATGTATGAGGAGAATTTTAGGACACATTCTGAAACAGAGATTATGCAAATATCTTTTCTATTGGGTACTCACCTCAAAGCCCTGATATGGGGACAGTCTCCAATGCCATACTCAAATAAAATTGAGGTTTCAGTGTCTATACATCCACGATCTGACTCACAAGTGATGCTCTCGCATGTTTTAACTTTGACATGGTTATAGAGTCTAAGCCATACATTAGCTCTCTTTATAAGAAGGCTGAAGAAAGAGAAAATATAGGACATCAAAATATGATCTTGCCAATATTGAGTACATGCAAAAAATAACCTGTTTGTTATCAGTTGCACTACTGAATTTCTAACTTTCCCAGCAATCCTCTCAGGAGAAATAAGCATCAACAGAATGAAATAAGTTCATATTTTGTTCCCATACTTCACAAGCACTACAAGAATCATGAAAGCTATTTAAGAAAATTTGAAATTCACGTCCCTCTAAATCGATGTTTTGGTATTTAAAACAAACCAGGACAATTACGCAGGGTAGCAGTTATAAGATCCTGATTATTCATCCTGCCAACATCTTATAAATTCAGTTTGCTCATTGATGAACAATTTTAAACATTTATAAACAGTTGACCTTTATTTCAAATAGGATTTTACATCCCAAAAACTTAGCCCTCTGACTTTCAGAAGATAAAACTATTTACACTATCAAACATGCCTTTTAGGCTTTTTTACTTTTTTATAAAAATATAAAATCCAGTTTTGATCCTGGAAGTCCTAAAAGAACCATAACAAATTCATCTTGAAAAGCAATGAGACCCTATGGAATTCACATAGTCACTCACAGTAGAACATTTTGAAAAAAACTATTATATTACAATTATTTACATTGCAAATACATCAAGGTACTTACTCAAATCTTTCGTAATCCTTCTCTGCCTCTATATAGTGTGGTGCGAAGGTGACGGTATCCAGATGCCAGTTCTCCCGGCGATCGGGAGGGGCCTTCTCCAGCACCCAGTCTTCATCAGCCATGCTGCTACATCACTGCAATGCACACAACGACATCCTGCTCACAAAATAACCTCATTAACACAACACATACATCACCAATAACACAGCGCATGAAGTATTACTCATATGTGTGCAATCATTATACCCACATGTATATGGTATTACTAATATCTTCTACTCGGTGGCCCTGTGGAGGCAGAAATAATGTCACTTGTATATAACATACATCATGAGCTTTGCAAATGACACTTACCACATGTTCATTGCATAACAGCACTGCAGTATCAAGGACACACAAAAACAACAAAAAATGAGTGCTGCTGTCTGATTTTGATTTGTGAGCAGATGCCTGTCCATGCCAAGAGGGGTTGAATCAATAATTGAACTAGCATATCAACGACGAAGTAATGAAAATGAATATAAACGCCCTATTTCACCTTATAGTGTCTACTGATTGAACTCCAAACACAAATTCCTATGAATCCTGTGAGCACAACAGGATGAATGGTTGAATGCTTTCAAGGTAAACAGGCTAACCACCTCTTAAGAGGAAGTTTGAAAGTTTACTTTTTTAGGTATGTGGACTTGCTTATAGATGTAAACAAAACCACATGCCATAATGGATGAATAAAGCTGAACGAGGCCGATGGTATATCAAGTGCAATAAACACCTTTTACAAAACTGTCAGTTTATAAAGTGTAAATTAAAGACAGGATTACCTTCCTTGCCATGGCAAATTTCAATTACCAGCACCAACAATGCTCGTAGTACCTCCTCTTTAGAAATTCTATTGTTTGCATGGTTTTCTGACAAATAACCATATCACTCAACCTCACTCAACCGTAGCGATGGACAAGCCTCCCATTATCAGGTAACATAATACTGATTTCATCATCAATCTCATCTTGACAGGTAGAATAAAGAACTCTAGTGTTTAAAGTTTTAGATGGTGCACTTACTACATAGACCTGTATGTATCAATGTGAAATTAAATATGTACACTGAATAACCAGGGACTGAACAAAGACCAGCCCAGCCTGCCTGATGGACTGGCAGTTTCCAGAAAAACACCTCTCCAGACAGGCAAACAATTCTATAAAGGAAACAAATGTTATACATATATTGTGTCCCAATTTGAAAAAATAAATAAAATAAGGCATATCTATAGATCATCACAAATATATTAGTTAAATTGAAATTGTGGCTAACACTTTTTACCTCCGGTATATTACCACTATCTGTCAAGGAACTCTTGAAAATATTCATTGAGTTTGGCGAAGAAAAATGCCTTTGTGTAAAAATGAATCCAGGCTCATTAAAAACTCTTGCAGATTACTCTGTCTTAACAGTTATTGTGCAGTCTGCTAATTTGCAATAAGCTATATTCATGAATCATTAAAAGACTTAGTGTTTTAGGCATTCCTTATTATTCCATAGGAAATGGCACAGACAGCTATCAAGCTATCAAATTGCCTGCCTATTGATGCCATACTCCTGACAATTAACTCAAATGCCAAACATGCAAATGCATATAACTCAATTACCCTGAACATATTTACATTCAAATGAGTTTGGATAATTGCAATATAATCTTTTTATAGTAGAAATTGAATTTGGACCGGAAGCAGCCATTTTGCTGTGCGAGGGAGAATTCTGATTGGGGACTGGCAGAGGGAGGGGTGCAGAATCAGTGCTAGCCAGGAGGCTAATGGCGGTCAGGGTAATTAATCTTGTCAGACAATAATGAGATTAGCCAACATGTACAGTCCTGAGGCATGGGCTCATGTGGAGTTATGGCTTTGCACTAATGTCACATAATTTATTAATCTTGCAGAGGTCAAAATGCTGAATCATTTACGCTTCAAGAAACCATGGTCACCTAATTTCTCGCTGACCTTTTCTTTGTCTCATTTCTTAAAGATTTCCTTGTTTATAATTTAGAACTGTTCATCTATGTTTTTACAAGTCTTAATTTTAAAAAGATAGAGAATAAGAGAAATCAGCAACTTTTAATCTCTTATATTCAATATGTTATGTTTAATCAAACAAAAATAAACAAAAGGATAAATCAGAAAATTTCAATGACTTATATTCAATGTGTTATGTTTAATCAAAGGAAGATCCTCCAAGGCTGTGGCTTGAAAAGTATATCCAACCGCTACCCCATATCCATAGCCTAAACCCATTTCTGAGGTAGCTTGCCTTAAAGTATTAATCACATGTATGTTACTCAATGAGTACAGGAATCATTTCCAGGCTTGAATGAACTGACATAGCATGGTCGGATGAAAGGTCCACCTGACATAAATGATGCATTATAATGGTAAGTGAAGCAATTGACTCCCTTTTATTCGAAGAAATGGCTAGGTGCCAGTGAGTTTTACCTCCCTAAGGCTAAAGGGGGAAGGGGGACATTCTTAATATCTTACAATAGGAACTAAATGTAGAGTTGAACTCAGAAAATGTATAGAATTGTCACTTCCTAGGTCAGAATGTTCTTAATCAATTCCATTAGGGTCAGTTGGTACTGCACCTAATTGGGTCAATAATTCAATACTGGCCTCACACCTTTAATCAGAAGTGAGCATGATAAGAACCCATAAGCCTGAGGCAATTTAGCTGACCTTGTAGGACATGGCTGAGCAATGAATCTCCTGGGATGTTAACATGGGGAGAGGGGCCAGTTTTAACCCAAATGTAAGAGCCTGTCCCGATAGCAAATGGAATTCTTGCCGTAAATTGGCAAAATTCAATTCATGGCACAAACAATTTCATTATTTTTAAAATATATATCTTATTCTGATAATTATCAACATACACATATATGTATGTTGATAATTGATCAATTATATCCATCACAATGGGCTAGTAATAATGAAGCCTCGATGTGGCAGAAATAGTCATGAAAAAAGAAATAACTGAATTTCAGTGAACACAAGAACTCAAAATGTTGAATCTGGCTAGTGAATTGATATGATGATCCTCTTCTAGTCACGTCGACCTTTTCCACTGATTGAAAAAGAGAGGATTTGCCAATAAGGATTTCTGCTACTGCACCTAATATGGTCAATAAATCAATACCAGTATCACACCTTTAATCAGAAGAAATGATGATCGAATTAAATAAGGCTAATAGAAATATGGTCTGAAGGCTCTGCTATCCTTTTTCTGAGATTAGATACAATGTATAGAGATAAATGCTACTTTCAAACAATCATGTATCAAATTGATGCAACTTTATATCTTTTTAATTTGAATAGTGTTGAAATAGAACTTGTATGTGGTCTGTTACTACTACTAATAGGACATTTTTGCTTTGAATTTAGATGAGGCCCAGGCACTTCATTATATATAAAGAATTCAAATTTAACTAGTTTACCTTTCTGTAACTTCTTTAACACATTTTCCAAAATTACTATTTTCAAGAATATCTCCAGTGAAAGCAATAAATACATTGGAATGAGAAATACCAATTTGAACATATGTTTGCAAGATATTTTCTCCAGTTTTGTGAACAAATGGTGCTTTTCAATGGTTTGGTAAGATCAAGATGACCATTTTCGAGGGAAAATCAACCAGAATGGATTAACAGCAGTTAGTTCAAGGGCTTTCTGGATGGACAGATGAAAGTGTTGACAACCTGTCTCATTGGGACAGGATGTCATTTCACACTAAGATTACTATAAATTAGCTAATTTGTAACACCCCCATAGAATATGCAATTTTAACTGATACTGCAAAAAAGCTTTCCACAGATTTATGTTGAAAAATTTGAGATAAATATAGCGATACTAAAGAATACACACTGTGTTTAATGGTATAAGGTTCATTTTACAGAATGCGAAAATACCTTACATGGCCATTTTTACAATTCAAAGCATTAAAACGTTTTTCATTAAGTATCATTTCTTTTACCAAAATTATGTTGAACCTTATAAATATGCGATAAGTATCTTTTTTTTCATGTTATGTGAAACAAATCCAATACAATGTCTTGGCTAAAAGCTTTCTAATTGTGCAATTGAAAAAATATCAGACACCGCCAGATCAAATTAGCGAAAGCATGCATAATATCACATTACCAAAATATTAATGGAGCAACATCTTAACTCAATTTGACTTTCTTTGCTCTGTCTTCCACATGCCGTAGTAATGTGCATTGCCTAGCCAGATGCATGAGAGGTTATTAGACTATCGCTGCATCTCGACTGCTTTGATGGAGTCCTAATGTGAACAATGCCGTGTTTCTGCAAGATAAAGATGGGCCGGGGAGCTGGCAGACAGGCAGCTGCTGTGCTGAATAGACCTGTCTCGCCAGCCAGCTCCCAACCGTCCTCAGGCGACTTCACGCCTCCCTGACTTAATGTGATTTCTGCAGAGCATGGATGACCACAACAAATCCGACACTACCCTGAGTTTCTATGCAAACCAATGAGCACTATATAAGTGTTGCTCTTGATGTATACGCATTTATTGAATATTTTGTAAGAATATGCAGAATCTGCATAAATCAAGAGCAAATTAATGATTTCTGACAGCCTGTTTGCCAAGGTGATTATTGAGGCATGAAGAGCAGTGCATTTTAGTACCCCACCAAATGCAGGCCACTACATATATGACTGGGATCTATAGAAACTAAAATAGGCATACACACTGAATACAAGCCCCATGTTGACACACATCAATAGGTTTAATGATGTGAGACCCAGGCTTGTGCAATAAGTGGTGGTTTAAAGTGCAATTGAGCACTACACTAAATAAACAGAGCCGCCCGTTCCCAAGGGTAGTGACTTAGTTTAACTGGCAGTGATTCTGCCCTGCGAATGGAAAGGGTATTGAAGATACCTATACCAATGATGTGATCAGATACCTATAACAACATCACTTAATGCCTAGAAGGTGAACAATACCGTGAACCAGTCAGATGTAAGGTTTCATTCTATTTTAGGATAAGCATATGGTACATACACCTACATGTAGGAGTACATGTAATAGCTAAATGGGTGGTCTCGATCCTAGATGTGCTATCCTTGAGAAAAGTGAGTCCTCTGGTTAGTATCATGGATGCTAGAAAACATATGCTGCTATGAAGTATGTGACAGCGTGCTTTTCTAGCAATGAATCTCATTCTAAGGCACTTGACCTGCATTACGGCAAGATAAAAATGACTGTTTTATCATCATCTGGCAATTATGTACAACACAACTCAATACAGGCGATTAAATCAGAAAAAATATTCAAGGAGCTACGATAGACTTAAAGTGACACACACACACAAATCATGTATACCATTACCATGTATATAACTGACTAAAAAACAAGTATTCATACAATGAGTCAACTTCTTCTGTATTTCCAATGTAAGGGTAAAGCAGAAATATCCCATTCAAAATTTCCAACAAAAGTTAAATAGGCTCAAAGTGGTTGTGTGACCCATCAAATCACCCACCTTGGGAATATAATGGATAGATTTATAGGAATCATCTCAGAGCCTTAGCTAGCACAGTGTCATTTGGGCATCCAAAGGAATTTGAAGCAAACATCTAAATATGTTCACCTCAATATAATTCCCATGACACTGAATATGGATATGCTGCATTTTCTCCAAAGGTAAATGATTTTTTTTTGTGGTTGTATAGATTACATATTGGTCTGTCTTGAAAAATAGGATACCCCCAAAATTGTACAAGTTCTGCCCATTTTGGGCATTCAGTTTATAAATCCTGGCTAAGTATCTGCTTCTTTTAACTCTTGTCTTAATTTGTGCACAAAACATCCTTTTCTCAAATTTATGCCGAAAACAACCCCCACACTTTAAAAACCTGTAAGTTAACCTTTTTAACCCTTTCATACCTGGAGATCTACTTGACTAGTAACAGTTTTGGCTAATACGTGTATGAATGGGTTAATAATGCCAGAGTTCTTCTAGAAATTGTCAGCTGGATCTCTAATACTTTTGACAATTATTTCAGAATAAAAATAAACACGATTTTAATGAATAATTGAAGGAAAGTTGTAAATACTGTTCTAATTACCACTTTTCCTTCAAATATTTTCCCAACTTTGCTTTCCGCTTAAAGATTTCACAAAAATTGTTGTGCTGTCTTCGGTCAGTGTGAGCATTAATGGGTTAAGCCTTTGAAATGCAATTGCCACATTCATCCCTCTAATTATGTAATAAAATGTTGAATGAAGCAAATTGTACTCCAAGATTGTTTAAGTAATATTTTGAGTTGAATTATACTGTACCCAAATAGCAAGCAAATCAAGACTATAATCATTAATCGGTTTCCCATGCATTGTGTTCATGAACTTATATTATAAACCTAGAAAAAAATATGCAGTTTTACCCTACTTTCTGGCCTATTTTTAATGATTGAATGTTGAAAGCTGTGACTCACGCTTGCAAGCTGATTTCATATTGGCTCAATCACTGAGACTTGTGACATGCAAGCTAGCGCCATAACCCAAGACTTAGGCAACCTAATCCCATCCAAGTCACGGATGACTAGCTAGGCTTTATCTCCTACTCTAACAGCTAGCGTTAGGATTCTGTGTGGAAAGGAGATTGCTAATGCCAATAAAGTGACTCTATGGTGCGAAATGACTAAAACAGTCAATATGCCTTAAGTATATTGCAGTAGGCACTAGAGCCTGTGTAAATTTAATCCTTAAAGCTTTAAAGCACAGCCAATGCAATTAACCTAATGAACTATTATGGGTTACTCACTGGTCATTTTGCCTTAAGTGCTATACATGTTAAAAAAACAAATACAGCCATGTTCTTAGACAGAATCCTACTGTGTCAAGGTTTACGAGGTTAGAAGTCTGTTGAAACAGCAAACATGTCTGGCGTGTTTGAGATGTGCAGTAAGCTGCTTAGCTGAAGATCTGCACACAGATGATAACACCATGCATCTGCCCTCAAGGCTAAATATAAAACCTGGAACTGGAAGGCTAAGGGACAATGCACAAGCAAAAGTCAGCAAAATGCGCCTATACATACAAATGAAAAATAGATGGAAGATGAGTATATATGAAGTATACGTACGGTGTCCCAGAAAACAATGCAAATAGGTAAGCGCATCTCCATGCATGACTCATGACATATGTCTTGATGCGCTTCCATTGGTTGCATGCAGCCAGTGATGCTGGGCGGCCCGCCACACTGTCGCCAGTCTGTCGGGGGCCCTGAATTAAATCTGCCAACGCACTTATTCTTTAAAATTCACCCAATTACTCCATCTTAGTTGGTAAAAAAGGTCTCTATGAAGCCTTTGCATCATTAACCATACTACGATCGCGCTCGAATGCTGCAATTCCAAAATAAAACAGGGATAAAACCTACCCGCACGCTGCACTGTTTTGATCCATTCATTCCTTTCCATTGAGCAGGTGCACTTCCGGTGCGCTATTTCCCACAATGCTTTGCGCACATATTTCCCAAGCTCCAACCCCTAGGTGCCCGTCTAAGTAAATTATGGTGTAAACTATCATTTTCTGTTTTGATAGGCATCGATAAGACGCACAGAATCCATCATGTAAGTATACTCTATACTCTGGCTTGATTGTTATCTTTAGAAACTCGCCCATTTTAAAAAATTCGCGACGAATTGCACGTTGCTATGGTATTTTTTGCCAATTATCGTCCACCAACAGAGATTCCCAAGTTGTTATTTGTGATTTGACATGTCATTTGAAATTTTAAAATGATGAATGATAAAACTAACATTCCCGAACATTGCCTTATTTTGATGTTTGGTTGAATAGATCAGAAATGTCATGACCATTATCCTCTACAATACATTTCTGTTGTTATTTTTGGCTTTGCTGAGGTTTTTCTGCATCATTCCATCAGAGAAGAGCTTACAAACTAAGATACTTCTAAGATGAATAAAAACAAGTGGATATGAAACCAGGATGTCAGCCTGAACAAGCTGGATGCAGTGTATATTCCAAAAGTTGTGTTCTGCGCTTGTTTGTGCGCAAGTTTCTCTGTAATGGAAATGATACGAGAACCCTCATTGATCTTTGTCTTATAGTGATGTCACACTTAGGCCAGATTTGAGACCCATGGCATAGCCAGATCTTCACTATAGCGCATATAAAATTTTGTCTCTTGCTACATATCTATTCTTTTATTCATCTAAGCTTAGATATAACCAAAGAAATCACCCAAATTAAACCTTCAATGGCCATTTTTGGTAATGATGTACAGATTGGAAATTAAGCATACAATCATGAATGAAAATACTCAGAGGAGATTTGTTAGTTATAGGGATGAATGGGTTTAAAGAGACCTTCATTGACAAACATTTTAGAAGCAGGGTCTTAGCCAGGAGTTTAAAAAATGTCTGTGTGAACTCTGAAACAGCAATTACAATTTTTTGTCTGTCCAATTTTACCTACTTGGCTACTTAAATTCTTATACCACTTTAATTTAATAGCTTATTGAGTCAAAAAAGACTATTTCAAATCCAGAAATGCCTAATTGGTTTTAAATTTCTTACACGCAAAAGGTTAATTAGAAGAAAAATGAAAAAAAAGCCATCCAAAACTGAAGATAGGCTGGATGGGTCCAGGCCAGACCCCTGGTTAGAAGGTAGGTTACCATTAGCCATCTAACAAGTTCATTATGATATATAAAACATAATGTTCATGGAAAATAGTATCTATTTAAGTATTTATTTATTTTCATTTAATTATTTTTCATTTTTTGCAGGAGTTTCCGTCCAGGATCCAGCAGTGGAAGACCAAGAACTGGGGCAAAACCTATGGGAGCAGGTAATGAAATATTCATCTCTTTCAACTTCAGCTTCCTACTTTGTACAAACTGCCAAAAATCCCAGTTATTTTGGGCACTTTTTGATAGATATAACTTTCATGGGTTCAGGGTTTCACATTATCACTGAAAATACCCAAGTGATAGTGACCCAAATTTTCTCCAAATCTCAATTGATGTGACTATTAGAGATTGTGGAATCACAATTGTGCCTCACTATGTCATGAACAGTTTGAAACAAACAATTAAGAAATGCAATAGGGGGGGGGGGGGGGGTGCCATGTTGATTAAGCAGAATATGAAGGAGTTGTTTAAAACTTAAATTTACTGTTCATACTGTAAACCTAAATAGTTAAATAAGGCCATGCAGTTCAAACCTGTAAATTGTATTGTAATAATGTCAAGGACACTCAAGGTATATAATCATGACATTTCACAAGCATCACAAACTGGAATTGGATAGCAAACAGTTATAAACTGTACGAAGGTGTTCATGATATATATCAGCCATAGTTGTCCCATCTCTTTAGTTAAAACCATAACTGAAACTGGGTTTTTATTTGTACTTGGTCGAAGATGATCCCAATCAATGTCCTTTAAAAATATGGAAAGTATGTCATCAAACCGTGACTCTCTTTGTATTAGTTAGCCTAAAACAGTTGTTTATTTCCTGTAACCTGACCTTAACAAGCTTTTACTCAAAAAAGTCTCTACCCTTCAATTTTTTCCGCCCTTAAAACTTCCAATTAGCATAAGACATGCACAAAACACACATTTTTTACCCCCCCCCCCCTTCAAAAAAAAAGAGAGAAGAATTTACCTATCAACCATATTTCTTTTGAACCATCACAAGAAACAAACAATTTTTCTAGGCCCTAGAGAGCTGGTACATGAGCCATGACAGACCTCCTTACAATTTGACTAGTGCGTAGACCCATTCATCGGCGCCTGAGGTTGTCTAACATGTAAAATGCATGTATCAATGTAAAGAAATGTGAAATGAAAGTTGTGGATCCATAGCTGAAAAATGTTTATCCTTCAAAAGGTATGCCTTTCATGTATTGAATATCCTGATGATTATATAGCTTCCTAATAATGAGTTAATCCTCTTTTTCACTATCTCTCATTTTCTAAATCTTAGCAGTTGGCCGTCCACCGGGAACAGCCACAAGACTCACAACTGGAATGGTAAGCATGTTTTTGAAAATTAATTAAAACCTATTATTTTGCACAAAAACAGTACCAGTGATAAACTTATATGTGATTAATTTATTTGTAGGATTAATATTCAAAATCTGAATGTCCTTAGTCCTCTTCTGAAAGCTATTCTGAAGTATTTCAACACATAAAAAATGGCCGTTTTAGATAAAATCATGTATTTGATTTGTTTACTATTTTATACTGAGTCCTTATTAAGAAAGGTAGAAATAAGGCGGCAGTCATTTCAAAATAAATGAAATCCATCAAAATTTCAAAATCAAATCACACCCTCTGTTGAATTGTTAGTATGTTATTACCACTACTGGATTATTCAGGGTCTCATTTCTTGATAGTTCAAAACATTTGGTTTTAAGGTAGCTTGTGGGGTTCATTTCTTTAACTCAGTTTTTTCTGCTTTTGTTTTGCATTTCATATTGCCCAAAAGGTCTTCTGATCAGGAATATGTCAAACAAAGCTACCCCTACAGCAGAGTGTAAAGTTTTTGGGGTTTTGGGGTAAAAAATGACAAAACATGCATAGTATTTTCAAACACAGCTCTTAACCACTATTTTGAACTGCGCACCTTTTAATATCACAAATTTAGAGGAAAGATCAATATGGAGGGAAGGTTTTCACAGTTTTTCAAATTTTCACTCTGTCCAAATCTTATGAACACTTCTTTTGGAATTTTTGTTGAAAATGAGAAAAAAGTGCATTTTTCAACTTTCAGATTTCATAACTTTTGAACAAAGTCAAAATTAGAATAACCTTCCCTCCGAAATACTAATACCTGTAATTATGCCATATTTCAAGCAAATATGTTTAGTTTTGATGCCCATAATGCCTGTTTAAAGGGACCATGATTTTGGCGAAATTCGATATATTGAGGAAAGGGCAAAAATATACTTCCTGCTTGTGTGCAACCCTATGGGAGCTTCTGTAGTACAGTCTCTCAATCTGCTTGGTGATGGCCTAGACATTCAAAATTGATCTGATAATGATGAAAGGGGTGTAGACATTAATACTTGTAAAATCTCAAATTAACCCCATAAGCCACCTTTAAACATGTAATAACTTCTTTCAAGGATGAAATGAAATGTTTCCTCTATTTCTTCTATCTGGGTATTGATTTCTGGGTCTGGCTGTTTATTTTAGAATATGTTGTCTTAAAGGCAGTTAAAGGAAAATATTGATTGTACAAATAAATGAAACGCTTATACAAATATGGCTGGACTAAGAAATAGGTTTTGCCATACTTATATTTGATTAAAAGAAAACATTTGACAGTTATGATCACACAAAAAATGAAAAAGAAATAAGGCTAGGTAATAGCTTTTTCAGCAGTTCTGTGGCACATGCCATTATCTGTTCTGATAGTAAATAAACATCTTAATTGACTTAAAGGTTGTCTAAGCCTTATTTAATACCTTGAAGTTCTAGATTATGCAGTGATGTCATGGTGAAAAATTTCCGGTAATCTTGTTTGAAATTATACCTTGATAGATGGATCAGCATAATATATGTGTAGAAAATTTTGTTATTTGTATTGATAGACTATCCATCTGGTTTCTATTGTAGCCAGGCTAAAATCCCAGAGACACCTTTGACAATACATTTTCATTTTGATTTATGTTACACTCTCTCTTGTGGAGAGATCAGAATAGGAATATATGCATGCTCTCATAAGCCACCTTTATTGATTACTGGTTCTGCCTTTCTGGTGCAGGTACCATGTCCATCAGATATTGATCCCATATGTTTTGATTGGGGATTATTTACATAGTAAATATCCGTGGAGATTAGTTGCTTGGAGACGGTGGCCATCTGTTACATTATTGAATTAGTATTTATAGATTATGTCACTTGTTTTATGTTGTGGAATGATTGCAATCTCTTACATGCAGCTCATATTTGAATAATCACCTCCATGGGCAGTTTGTACATTACGGTGTAGAGTGATTATGTTCCATATTGACATATTGAGCATGTTAGAATCAATGCCATACCTTTCCTTAGGTACAGGTGATACAGAATACATTACCATTATGTAACCACCATAGAGCCTGCAATAGGGAGTGTTGGCCTGTGCTTTTGATAAGAGAATTGAATATTTGTTCTTTAAATGATAAGGGAAATGGGTAAGATCCCAGTATATGGGTGTATGGAAATCCTCTAATTGCTTTAAATTGGACACACAGCTATCTGTCAAGATTACTTAAAAAGTGTAAACTAAGGTGAAATGGTTTTAACTGGCCCAAGGCCAGTAAAAATTTCCCCAAAATGGCTTTGGGGCAATAAAAAACGAAGTCAATTCGTCCTACAGGGCCAGTAAACATTTGGGGACATTTTTGTTAACTAGTTTCCGTTAAAAATGTCCACAAATGTTTTTCAAATAAATGAAGATAAATTAGATAGAAATAAACATTGTCAATGAATTTTATGCAATGTTTTTTCTTGTAATGTTAAAGAAAAATTTGTAGGACCAGTAGAAAATTTGCAGGACCAGTAGATCCTGTGTTACTGGTCCTACAGGGCCTGTAATATTTTGAGTTGGCGTTGAGGCCTTCAACATTCCAAAATATTGCAGTAGCCAATGTAGGACCACAAATTCCCAAAACTTATTGGTCCCACCACCTGTTTCCATTAGAATAAAGAGCACACTGAAGGATGTAACATGTTTTGTTTTTTTACTAAGGATTCCCTTAAAATTCAGTAGGCCAAATGGGGCTGCTACTCCCCAGGTTTTAGGAAGCCTGATACATATCTTTCAAAGATTCCATAACAGATGGCTTCAGGCCCGCCTTGTATATTTTTGCGCCCAGTATGAGACTAACTTATGCCTATTTGTTTCTGTAGCCACCAGGAACTTCTCGACCAGGAACCAGGGGAGGTGGTGTAGGTGGAGGAGTAGGTAAGTACACTGTCACTAACTGGGGTCAGACAACTACCCAAGAAAGGGTAGTAGGGTCGTAGCCCCCTGTGTATCGGATGATAGCCCCCGGTGTATAGGGTGGTAGCGCCTGTGTATATTTCCCTAGGAAAATGGCCACACACTTCCTTCTAAGCAAGGTATTTTTTCTGTGTATTTTGCCTCCCTTCATTTCCTATTTGCCACTTTATTTAGCTTTATTTGTCAAAATATGAGGGCCTAGCCTAAGGGCCATATGAATTTTAAAGTGATATATGTGTCTGACAATCATATGTACCTGGGTAACTCCAGTTCTCAATGTGAAGTGATATTTGATACACAAGATACACTGCTCAGTGTAAATATCTCTAGTTCAAACTTTATTTAAAGAAAGGTAGTGTCAGTGCTTCTATAAAAATCTTACCCTGATGAAAATATTCTAAGGGTGAAGGGGAGTTTTCCTATCAAATATTCCCCCCTGGGGGAGTGGGGGGGGGATCAACTGTCACACCAGAATTTGCTAGTCGAGATCTACTTAAATGCACAATAGCCCTTTATCTTAATTACGGAATTCCAAAATAGCCATATATTTGCATACTTGATGAAATACAGAAGTTTTTGATAAAGTTACTTCATTTCATTAAAGTCATGTTGTTTTGTGATTAGAACTCTAGAACGCTATTTCAATTTCATTAGTCTTGTAGATGTAGGAACATTTTACTTGGCCAGCAGGCCATTTCAAAACAATAGTATCAATTTGATGAATCAGGCTTCCATTATATGTCAGACCCTTTAACATGTTTTCGTGAAGTAAGTATGAACATATGTTGGACAATCTAGTTGGACAATCTTTAGGTATGTTGCTGGACCTGTTCATCTGAACCTAAAGTCTGTTCTTTGTGTTTTAATTAACAGTAATTTATTGCAAGTTTATTAATTAGGGACCAACTGGGCTGCTTACTTACAGAAACTAACCTGAAATATTGGTGGGAGGGGGGGGGGGGGGGGGGCAGAAATTTTCCCTTATCAACTTATTGAAGTAATTCTAAGTAGTAGTAGTAGTAGTAGTAGTAGTAGTAGTAGTAGTAGTAGTAGTAGTAGTAGTAGTAGTAGTAGTAGTAGTGGTATGTTTATTTGCTGTTAATTTTTCTTTGCAAGAACAAACAATGCACATTTCATTATTTCATTGCACAATATGTATCCCACAGATAAACTGGAATAGGTTTGATAAAGTTCAAGTAAGCAGCCTAGTCCCTAATATCATCAGATAAAGAAGGAATACATATATGGCTGTAAAATACCTTTGTACCTAATTATCCTGATTTCCAAATTAATGCACAGTATCATGTCAGAATGACTTACACATTCCTATACATATAAGAAGAAATGAAGGAACATTTGTTGGTTTACATTTTGATTCTCTTTTCTCATCACTGCTTATGTGAGAATCTAGCTTGGCACAAGTAAGAAAGTTGCCACTGACCTGACTTTAAACAGTGGGTTTCCCTGTGTACTCTGGTTAAACCTTTATATAACTTAAAAAGTGATTAACCCATTCATGTCCGTAGTGCCAGAAATTGCCTGACTATTTTTGTGTGTTGCTTCTGTGACAAATGCTGGTAGCTTGGAAATATTTCAAGGAGGAATGTTTATCAGAAGTCTATACTCTCCTGTGAATATTTTGTGGATCCATTTGAAAGTTATGTTCAGAACTCTTACTTCTGATTCAGAAGTATTACAGATCTAGACAATACCTTTCAAAAGGAACCCTATGCATACATGGAATGAAAACAAAACTCCCAATTTTAATCCTTTCTGTTTTCTCTCCTCCAGCCCTGAGTTCCCAGGTGCAGGTAGCTGACCGGCCGATGACCCAACAGGGCCTGGGTGGCATGAAGACAGCAGGAAAGGGACCTCAAAGGATGGTGCAGGACAAAACATACCATCTCGGTCAACTCAGGTAGGAATCAAGTTTAACCTTTAAGCTCAGAGCTTGAAGCACTTATGAATTCTTTGAGATGTACTTTAGAATTAAAAAAATCTGAATGATTTATTTTGTCTGAATTTGCAGAATTCGGTAATAGATGGGTAAAATTAAAAATCAGACAGAGGTTGGGATGAAATTGAACCAATTTTGATATTCATTTCAAATCTTCCAATGATTCATTGATATGATATGGTCACTTTGATATTCAGAATCAGGGACTTAGCCAGGAATTTGAAAGTGGGTGCTTTTTTTGGACTAGCTGAAAATTTGAAGCCAACAATGGCCGGGGGTCTGGGGGCCGCTCAAGGCCCCCAGAAGCTCTAGGGGTCTAGACTCCCTGAGATGCATTTTCTGCCTTTTCCTGGCACTTGAAATGAGATATTGGCAATGGGAGCTCTAGCTAGAAACCACAAAGGGAAATGATTATCTTCAGTGCAGCAGGAATAAATATTTTAAACTCACGTTCAAAGTGACAGAAACAAATTGAAAGAAAAATAATGTGTTGTTTTCTTTTACTCTCATGGCCCATATAATTTCACCCAACACCTGTGTACATTGAACACCAAATCTGGCCTCATTAATTGCCTGAATACATTGTACTTAAGTCATGAACTAGAGATGGATTGTAGCCGAGATTAAATGTTTAGCTAACCAACAACTCAGCAGCTCATCCCTCAAGAGTAGTCAACCCATTTGCTGAGTCTACAATGAGCAAACAATTCCAAGGAAGAAGTTAGAACAAATGGCACAAAAAGGTAGGGAATGAAAGTAAGTCAGCTTTCCAAGAAATATCCTCTTGAAACAATCTTGAGTATATTGAAATCATGAAATTAATGAGCACCTTTAAAAGAAAGTTCAGTGAGGAAAAGCATAGAAAATTCAATTAAAAAAACAATCAATGAGGATCTAAAATTCATTTGGGTGTTTTTGTAAACATAAGTAGAAATCATCTTTAAACAATTCAGTACATTTTAAATAGAAATAGAGCAGCTCACTGACAAAAAGTATATACATTTATTATTATCATATGTAGTTTTAAAAGAATTGTTACAGAATTGACAGTCAAGTGACTAAATACACCAATACCAAAGGCAGAACCTCTTCCTTGGGAAATGGTGGACGTTTGCAAATCGTAATCTGGGCAACCAAAACGTCAGTAATAAACTGAAAGTGAGTGTGACCAGGTATGACTTGGATAGACAAATACAATACTTTAACTATAACCTGGTTGCATAACTTTTTATGTGAAACCTTAGATATTATCCAGTGCCATGATAAGAATATACTATAATTGGCTTTTTAGTTATGCTTTGTAAAATTGTGAATTGAAAATAAATAGATGATCAGGTTATTTTTTATTCACATGTGCAACCCCAAACCTGAGAGAAGGGGATGTATTTCTCTGCCCAAACTCTCTCAAATAACACATTTTCATTCACATTTTCTTGATTAACTATCCATGTGTCATGGTTATGATAGTCCACCAAGGTTAGGCATAAAGAAAATGCATGGTTTTATAGTTGAAAATGAATGTACAACTCCGTTCTGCTTCCTTGATTGAGTGCCGGAGCTCCGGCAGTGTTATTGTGTTCACCACGTGCTGAGACGTCACCAACCCGTTACATGCTCATAAACCCATTCAGCCAGACTCATTAAACCAATTTTTGATGGTCAGCGATCAGTCCCGATCCCCTGTTGTGTGTGTGTGTCGGGGTATGTTGACCGGATGTTTTATGTGCTGGCCGTGAATGGAAGCCGAAGCCGAGTGGACCTGGGATCTCCAGCTGCTGGAGATAAGAGCCGAGACAATGGCACCAGATGTGGTCGTCATTTCCTGCTCTTCTCCCAGCGGAGTTTGGGCGTCATTTCCTCCTGTCTTCACACAAAACAAGACGTCTTACAGAGAATGTGGCCGGGCCGTTCTGGACCACTCTGGGGAGCTTCCCCAGAGAAATGGGCGTCCTACAGACGCCCGGGCGCCTCTCTAGCTAACACAGTGTTCAGAATTATAACCTCTTTTTAGGTTAGCATATTGCAAAGAAGTATTTCCCGCTTCATTTTTTAATCTAACAGAAAACATTTTTGCTGTTTGTTGTCCATGTCTGTTGAAGAAAATTTTAATCAAAATAGACATGAATTCTGAAGAAATGCTCTTTTTGCCACATTTATTTCTAACAGAATTATAGTCCATCTTTTGTTGGTTTTGATTTATAGGGCAAAGACCAATGAATTGATCTCTGAGGTGGGAAGACTGAATAAAGGAATTGACGCTGCTCGAGAGGAAAATGCCAGCTTCCTATCTTAT
Organism: Maea johnstoni; assembly: GCA_963942565.1. Lineage (NCBI taxonomy): Eukaryota > Metazoa > Annelida > Polychaeta > Spionida > Magelonidae > Maea > Maea johnstoni. The sequence goes on from OZ012684.1 coordinate 28,967,108, forward strand.
GAAAAAACGTAAGTTTTTTAATCAATATTGAATGATTAATTACTAGGATTAATCTTGTATTGTAGTATCAACATTACCTTGTGGTAAATTTTGTCCTAGTCAAATTGGTTAATGAAGTCCATCAATAAGTTCAGTTTTCTTTGTTTAATAGCAATGCATAAGGGGATGGTGCTTATTCACAGGTATAACCAGGAACAATCCATATCTCATAGACTGTTCCAGATTATAACTTATTCAATGATGGAGCAAGTAGAATGAAAAGCAAATGAATAATTTATGATAACAAACAAGCATTTCCAACTTGTTTGATTTGTGTCTCTGGATGATCCTGGAGATTTTGGTACAGTGATTATCTTGGTACTTATTGCTGGTTTGCATAACTACATTTATAGGAATCATTTATTCTGTATGCTAGTGTTAAGGAAACCATTCAACTAGAATGACAGAAATCAACATTTGCCCTGAAATTCCATTGTATTTTTGTTGCAGGGCTGAAAAACGGGCTCTTGAAATCAAAGATCTTCAAGGTGAACTTGGCGATTATAATACAGTGAGTTAACTTGTTTGTTTATTTTGGTTAATGATACTTCCTTACCATTCTAGTAAGGATACAAAACATGCATATCTATGTGTATATTTAATACATCATTCTGTTGCTGTTGAATTTGGAAGTAAGGTAACAAAATATAACTTACAGTTTGAGCCATGATTTACTGTTACAGGCCTTAATATTGAATCGTTGCTATTGAGAATGATTGAGTTACTATCAAAATGATTGGTTATTTCAGGAAGCCATTCAAAAATTTAGAAACGTTAAACTGGTATATCATTTATACTTAGCATGAATGTATGAAAATGCTGATATCTACCCAAACTATCAATAGCAGTTTTAGTGTGCATTTTGCTCAATTTTTTTAATACATGTATTCTGTAATGAAGAATTTCTACAGTGTTTGTTACATTTCACTTTTTCAGTTGGTGGACAAGTTGAATACGGATGAAGACATTTCCGATGTCCAATTGGATTATGAAGAGGTGAGACAATCGTGGATTATCCAATAATCAAATAACTATAATACTTCAACTACCAGTGAGCCATTTACTGGCCAAATCTCAATAGCTGTTTTAGGCCTAACTCTCATGGTTGGCTCTGAAACACTTGTTGCCAAATACTCTTTGGGGGATCTACCTTAGTATTGCTGTGAAAATCAGTATGAAAGAAGTCAATAAATGAAGGAATTCTTTTTGGCTAATAGAAGTGAAAGTTGGACTAGTTGGATACATATTTAAGCTCCCGGGGACACTTGGGTACATAATCAGAGCCTAAATATGAGTTTCCTGTACTAAAAGAGCTCTAATGTAGAAGAATAGACTTCTGATACTGCCACAGTGGCAGTTGTTGCCTCAGTCAAGTAACTGACACTAGGCTTAATAATTGCTCTTCACCATTATAAAAAAGTGAAAAAGACTGGCACAACACATTTTTTACTTCTATAGAATAATTCATGCCAATGCCATATTCATAGTTGAAATTCATCTTACCATTTTTTGGATTTCATGAAGTTAGCAATCAAACTATCTGAGCAATTTAAGGAACATGTAATCAAACACATTCCTTCAAAGTGTGTGACTGTTCCTCAATGTTTCCTTATGTCTTTCAGCTCAAAGTTCAGAATGAGAAAGAAGCTAAGAACATTGATGCCCTGTTCACTGACAAACAGAAGTAAGTAGAAAGGGAAAATAAGCATTAAGTGAATACTTCAACCTGTTCATGCCTGAAGATCAAACATGCTCTCACATTTCCAAACCAACTTTGATTTAAAATATATTGCACAGAAACTGGTAAAACAAGTGAGAAAGAATTGAAGACAGTAATTGAACAGTGAATATGCAGTACAGACACCTATATAGCAGTTTTATTACTTGTACATGATTTAATTGTTTGGAATATATGTGCTGTGTACTTTTTTTTTAGCATAGATTTGTAACAGTATTTCATTAATATATTTGACCTTCTACATTCCTTTTTCGCCTGACACATTAAGATCTGTTTTGACTTTGATGTTTCTAGGATGGAGAGCCAGATTCAGCAGCTGGAAGTAGAACTAGAACAGGAAAAGAGGATGGCAGATAACCTGGTGGCGGATATGGTAAGTAATATCAGTGTATAGGACATGTCTACTAATAACATGAAACTCATTCTTGTGTCCATGTAGTAAGAAAAGTACAACTTAAATCACAACACTAGATACTGTAGAACACACATATAATGCATGTCCCAAATATAGCGAATTGGGGAGTTTTTGCATCATAGCATATCTTTATGTTAGCGACGGTGGCCACCGCTGACAGCACCAGTACAGTAAGAAAAAAGTACAGCGTTTCTATATATAGGGAAGCGGAACCACACGCTATGTACGCTATAGGTAAACAAACGTGTACATTGCGTGTTCTACAGTAATCAATGTTATGGTAAAGCAAGAAGGGGTGCAGCTTTATGACACTTTACACATTCACATTAGTGGGCTACTGTGAAAACCACATAACCTGAGACATACAAAAATAATAAGTCTGAAATAGGTAATAGGAGGTCAAAGTAAAATCTCTTGAAAAACGCTATTTTTACATAATAACTAAAGCTCTTTCTGATGAGCTTTCCTTTTCTCCTGTTCCTCAGAAACACAGTTCTCTAAGGTCTAGACATCATTTTACCAATTTACCATTCATGTATTATTTTTTTAATCAAGTGCTTTATTATATTGCTGAGGCATTTACTTCTGCTAATACAAATGATCAGATATCAACCTTTTTTCATGTGCTCGCATACAAGTAACTTAATCACTACCCTAGTTGTATTCCTGAATGGGCAAGGCCCTTACTTCATTTGAGGGTAGAGGTTGGATGTCAAATTAACGAGAACCGCTATGCAGTTTAAGCATTTATCAGGCTTTAACCATGATGCTGAAGTTAATTGCATATGATATTTCTATGTGTTGTTTGTAGAACCCAGCTATGAGAGAAAAGTACATGAAGTTGAAGGATCTGAATGAACACTTGCTCAAGCAGTTGGAGACAGGACAGCAAGAACTTGATGCCCTCAATCTCAAGAAAGCTGAGCTTGAAGATGTAAGTGTATCCAAGGGGATGTAGATATTACCAGAGTATTAGATTCCATTCATCTATGATGCCATTGAAATCTTTTCTGTTGACAAGATATCTTAGGGTCAGTGAAAATACTTTCAAACCACAGATCATTTTAATATGCTGAATTATCATGATCATAGTTCATTTGTTCCTTTTTATTGACCCGGTAGAGATTAAAACTTTGCATTGTTCCTCAAATTAACACTGAATTTAAGGATGCCTATTGCCTGCCCATTTCATTAGTGTTCAGTGTTATCCACATTGATTATATTCAAACATTATTTAGTAACAATGCATTCAAACAATTAAAAGGTACATTGACATTACAAAGGCTTTTTCTCATCATTGATTGAATTATTGTTAGGGAATCTATAGATTGAGATTATTTGCTCCATTTTTATTATTTACTTAGCATAGAATTAGTCTGGCCAGGGACATTGCTATACTACAGAATATTTGACCACTATTCTAAGTGTCCACAATCAATTCACAAACAATTCCTTCCCAGTTCCGAGTTTCTATCTCGTCGCGATATGACCTAAGTTGTTGAAAGTGACATTAAAACCAATTCCTTCCTTCCTTCCTTATAATATCCTCACCAAGTTTTTACACTTTCGTAGGAGCTTTCATTGTCCCAGGTGAAGCAGGAAGCTGTTCGCCTGTATGAGCAGTTCCATGAACTGGAAGTCAAGAGGGATAGCCTTCTGGAAGAGGCTCAGAGCCGCGGCACTCCCGCAGAGGAGAGGGAAAAGTTACTCAAACAGGTCAAGGAGGACAACCAGGAGATTGCCAGCATGGAGAGACAGTAAGTTGGACAAATTAGAAAATTAACCTGTATGCTGCTGGTGGCTAATTTAGGCCATTACAAAATGATGCAAACAACCTGAAATATTTCTGAAACCCTAGCATATGGGTACTCATCTGAGAGTACTCAGTGAGGGCTATCCAATCAATACCAACATGACAGGGTTTGGATGGTTTTCAAAAATCTTTGCATCCCTGTGATTTGGACACAAGTAGCCTCAGCATTGGAAGGGTTAAAATAATATGAACCATGGAACTGATTTAGAAATTTCCGAAACAAGTCAAAGAAGGTTACCAACACATTGTCAGAATTGAGAGACAGGAGGTTGGAAAACTATAACGAATTACAATAATGTTAACCGCTGAATTGATATTAGAAGTTACTGAAATGGATTTGAGTTTAGCAAACTGAGGATAGAAATGTTTCTTTTTGCTTTTAGAGCAAATGAGATTCGTGAGAAGGTGAGCACTGTTCGAGAGGAATTACAACAGCTGGATATGGATATAGAGGAGAACCAAGGTAAGCAGCCATCTATAACAATTATAAACCCAGTCCTTGCCTCGCAATCTTTTCCCTTATTATATCATATCTAGTTTAAAATGTATACTAACTTACTTGCTCACCAGGCATCAACAGTGAAAATCTTTTCAAGACTTCAAACTTATGGGGTAAATGACCAATCCTAGTGCCATCTATTTTGACCCTAAGAAACTGACACACCTAGGCTTGAAGTTAAAGTAGACTTCAGAACGGAGAAAATCTGTTTGAAAATAAAAGATAAAAAGACATAAGGAAAATAATACTCAAACTAGTTTGTTTTTAGATTGGTTATCTATAATGTCAATCCGTTTAACTATGTGCACAATAGCAATTTAAGTGGAACTTTTATTTTATGATGTGAGCTATGTCCTATTAGTTTTGAAAGGTGATATACAGCTTGGCAGCCCTCTTTGTACATAAACATCTCATCTGTTATTTTCTAGGGGAGAGAAATCAGAAGTACAAGGAACTCAAAAAACGTGAAGAAACTATGGATGGTAAGTATTGGCAAGCATAACCATAGACACTTTTTATCATTCTAGTTAGCACTTTTGTGTGTAAGAATGTATTTTGTCTGTAAATATTATACAAGTGCAATTAAATGACCTATTATCCCATACCAAACTGTAGAATAGGAAATTGATCCGAGTGGTTTATTCTGTCAAAACTTTTCCGAGTGGGGTCAGTTTGGTATAATGAAAGTCAGATGTATTGTGTGTCTGTCATCAATATTTGCTTTTCTGAATAAACAATCTCGGAAAAATCCAAAATCACAAATTTGGTTAATTTGCACCACAGATTAATTTCCTATTCTACAGTATATAAAACTATGATGTACAACCAGGTATTATGAAATATTATTCTGCATTCCAATTGTACAGCATTTTTTTCCTTTACTTTACAAAAATTATCTTTATCTTTTTCAGATTTCTTGAACCACTTTGAGGATAATAAGACACAGGAGAATGAGAGGATTAAATCTAGCCAGGCAAATACAGTTGCCTTGCTGGAACATATGAGCAGGGTAAGTACCTGCACCCAAGCACAGCCTTGGATTATGTATAAAACTACATAGACGTCTAATATATAGCTCTTTCCTTTCTTAAACCTAGCTTTTAATTCTAAGGTGTTCAAGTTGAATGGTAACTTTTCTTTCTCTTAGCATCGTATATGAGTAAAAGATTGTAACCAAGTGTATTTTTAACTGTCTTAAAATTTGTATTATTATTTTTTTCTAGCCCTTCATTTATTTGATTTAAGATGATTTTAAGAAATTTGAATTAGTAACCTTTTACTGTAAGATTTATTGAAAAAGCTATATCATGCTAGAGTATATGTTGTAGTGAATGATTAGGGCTCTCTTGATTGAGAATATTCTGTATGTTTCTAATGTGTATATTCTAGTGGTTATTTAGGATTATATTTATTGAAATATGCTACGTTTGTTTCAAGGGTATATATTCTTGTGTATGTTTTGAATTCTGCTTATTGGATGTATGCTATACGTTTCTAGAGTATGTCGCGAGCACATCACCTTCCCACCCCTAAGGAGTTGGCCGTCATGAAAGAAGATCTGGCTTTCAAAGAGAACGAGATGAAGAAATCAGAAGCCACTGCATCAGGATTGGCTGGTGGTGAGTGCTTTACACACATTTACCTACAGAAGTTGCTTTTTGTATCAGGGTCTGAGGGTCTGATAGCACAGGTTGTCTGACTAGTCCCAACTAGTAAGGGTCTGTCAGGCTAGTAAAATATTATTACTTGTAGCTCTTTCCTGGGTAGTTGAAATAAAGAAAATGCAGTATAAGTAACCCCATAATAAAATATCCAGCTAATTCCAAAATGAATTCAAATCTCATTTACAACAATTTTTGCTTGATAATTTATTTTCTTATTTTATATGCAAATAATTTTTTGAATTTTGAGAACAGGATATTAGAGATGTAGGTTAAATACATACAAGAGTTTATCAGCTCTACCAGGTCATTATACATCAAAGTTTAATGTTAGATGTGTAAAAGTTAAATGTCTGGCTGATCACATGATTATTGCAGACCCTATTGAATATAATTCAATAGTTAGCTTTCATAATGATATCAGCCTGCAATGAAAAATAAATCCCACTTTTATTATTTCCACATTTTTTCAGAGAGCGACAAATTACAGATTGACCTCCAAAAGGTTCATCAACTTGAGTCTAAGATCACATCCGAGCTAGATGTTCTGAACAACAGAATCACAACAATGGAAAATGAACTTGTGGTCTATTCTAATCTAGATGGATTAAAATCAGATGGAGAAGCCAAGAAAAAGGTATAGAACTTTACCACAAACCCCAAAGAGTTCATGACATTTGTAAAATAATGGTTTATAAACATAGAGCTTTGACTTTAGTTTTGAATGTTAGTATCAGTTATTGCTGTAGAAGAAGATTGTGTGGTGGAATAACTTAGTAATGAAAAAATGCAAATTAAATGCAGTATTTATTTATCAAATCCTTTATCTTTCTTTTGCACTTCTGTGTATCACAAAATATACAATCATTGTGGCTAAATACCATAGACAAAGTTTTTATACTTATCAAGAACAATGACCTTCAGGTTTTTATCCAGTTTTATCCATATGACTGAAACCCTGGCAAATGGGTACTCACCTGAGAATACTCAGCGAGAGCTTTCTAATGAATACCAACATGACAGGGTTTAGATGGTTTTCAAAATCATTTGCATCCTTGTCCTATAGACAAAAGTAGCCTCAGTATTGGAATCTTTAATAAGGGGCCACTCTGGCTACTAATTTTGTAAGTCACAGTTGACCCTGACGTTGTGTTGTTATTTTTGCAGAAACTGGCTGAGGATAAGGTGATGCTGCAGAAGAGAAGAGATATCTTTAAGCAGCGCATGCAAGAGCTGACTACTCAGTATGAGGCTCTTAAGGCGCAGCTCAATGATAACGAGACCTACGCTCAGGTAAGAATACTGTACACAGCTTCAATTTGGAGTGCTAAAAGTTTTGCTTTACAGCCCTGCTGGAGGGTATTTGTGCTACTTTAAATTTTCGCATTCAAGCACTCAAACTAAACCAAATACAAAGCAGGATATTTATTTGAAGGATGTTATTTTGGCGCTATCATGGGGAGCGCAAAATTAAATGCCTACAAAAAATACCAGTTATACAGTACTGCAGCCAAGTAAACCAAAGGGCATTAATACTTATGTTCTTTATCTTTGCTATGATATCAAACCTCTGTTTAAAAATGATATTTTGTAAGAGCAATTCACATTTCATGTAGCAACAAATTGAGTCAAGTGGTGTCATGCTGGTCACAAGGATTCCTTGAAATGCACTCCATCAAATGATACTACAAATCATGAGACTGCATATCTTAAAGTTATATCTTTTTGGGAAATGCTTTACCCCTCTGATACCAGCCAACCTTTTAGACCTTAAAATAAATGTATGATGATGTAAATGATTTGCATGTGTAGAAGTATTCACGTCACTCATGGATTTAAAAAATAAAGTATGAATTAAGTTGAAGACTCTGTCAATTATTTGCCTTTCTTAAGGTCCTTTATTCCTTTGGGTCTTTTATTTGATTTTCTTTTCTTTTTCAGCTTGGTAACCTAGAAAGGAAATGGCAGCACCATGAGCAGAACAACTTTGTCATGAAAGAATGTATCCTTGAAAGAAATATGAATCAAAACCTCCTCTATCCTTTGTCCATCTGTCTGTCACACAAAAATGTCAATTGTTGCATGCATTTGAGGAATGTCATTTATATAGTACACTTCAATTTCAATTAATATGAAATTCGAACGATTTGTAGTTTAAGTATGGCATTTTCTTAAGGAAAATTATCTTAAAATAATAGAGGGATTAAGCTTAGGCAATTGAAATAAGGATGTTGTGAACAGTTTGAGGATATACAATATGCTTTCTTTCATACTATGACTTAAAGCTTCTTTGCTTGTTTGTAATCTGAAACCATGAAGACATTCCCCTTTCTGAAATTTGCATAACCTTTTACATAATGTTTGCGCATCCGGAATCATGTCAGACCTAAGTAAATACTAAGGTGTATTCTATACTGGTCTTGCCCATATATAATGGATAATAAGTGGAGTTAAAGTTATAATGGTACAAATTTAGTTTGTCCATTACTCAATAGGTGTCACCGTTTGAAAGTATCATAAGAGCTTACACAAATCTGGATATATTTTATACCAAAGGTAGTATATTTCTCTTTTATGATTTGCATTGGATCTTTTCTGTATGTTATCACCTTAACAGCTGTTTTCCAGTCATTGCCACCAAGACTATGGAGTGTGATTACCGACCGATAGTCAACAAGGTGAACAGCATGATCAATGAATACAACAGGATTCTCCAGGATGCCATGGCTGGAAAACCCACCATGTGAAGCTATTCAGACACACTCTAACCAGCAGTTCCTTATCCCATAGCATCTTGACGAATCATGACTATTTTCGCATGAAGCAGTTTTTTAACTTCTCCAGAAATGTCATATTAGAGTATGACTGTTAAAGAAAAACACCTTTTCAAGAAATGCATTGTTTTTGTGAAGGAAACAACTGACATACTTCCGTTCATTCTTTATCTTCATATTGTTTTAGGATCTTTTTTACTTGTTTGTTCACATATTTGCCACTTAGACACTTTGAAAAATATTGGAGAATTAATATCTGAATTTGTAACTGCTAAGATCAAACACATTTTAACTCATCTACAAATGTTGTTTAAGAACTGTAACTTGTAAGTGTAATTCTTGTGGTGAATACTACAGTAGAAGTTGTCAGCTTACAACCTCCTATGAACATTTAATGTTTTTTTCTATGTAATCACTGTACCCAAAGGAAGCTGTGCTGAACATGTGTGTGGTACACCTGAGGCATTGCAAGGCGAAGCTGATCTACAATGCTAAGTACCACGTACATGTACTCACTAGCTTCTGAGGGGTCTGACCTGTGACTGGAGGAAGGTAGCCATCTGTAGAAAAAGTCAGCAATCTTCCATCAGTTGCAGGTCAAGACAGGCTAGCCTGAACACTCTCACTAAAAACCAAATACTGATATGTTTTGGGCAGCTTGGAGAACAAAGTCTCAAATAGTATATTGGCTTCCAGGTATTTATCTGGCCTATAGGTGTTAAGCATGTAGAGGTTGCACTTCACTTTATATCATTACATTTTGAACATACAGGTTGGAAGAAAAGAAAAAGATGCTGAACAAAGTTGATAGTAAAATTCAAATGTTTATTTCTACTAATGTTCCCTTCATTTTAGTGTCAAAGTTCATCATATATAATACATGTACCTAAACCTAACTCAGCAAACACAAACAATACTCTATCGGTTATCCGTCCATATAAAATACCTTCAATATGGTTATTTACATTCCAAATGTACAGTATATGAGCTGTTTGTCAGAGAATAGACTTCTTTATATAAATATATCTTCACTATGCTTAGCCAAATACAATGCTATCTTCAAGGTAGAGATTTGTCTGTATTTTTGTCGTAAATGTGTATATATGAATTAATAAATTCTTCAAAAACATTACGTGTTGTTTCATCAAATGCAAGACAGAATTACAACTTGTATTGCCATAATCAAACTATACTACTACTTAATTATTAAGAACTGTCTGCTTGCTCCTTAGTTATAATAGAGCTGCGTCGTAGTGTTAGGTAGTGGTATGAACACTGAGAACTGGAATTTTGAATATATGAATTGGTGCATGTGGTTAATTTTTTAAATCATTGCCATTGACTGAATCTCAATGAACACACATGGTCAACTTCTACAACAAAGAGATCGGTTCAAATCCAATAGTTCAATTTTACCTCAAAACTAGAATGAGTTACAAAAGGAAAAGGAAGTGCTCTGTTTGATACAGTAGCAAAGTTATGTTACTACACAATAACAATCATCGAGATTCCTTGTAAATGAATACAAAAAGCACTTTAAATTGACATAATGAGTGAAAACACACCCTTTTCCACTTTAATTAGCAGGCGCTAACTTTTCAATGTGAGAAGTGTATTTTATTACTTATATTCTAAACAATTCGGCCTATATATCGTGTTTTAGGATATTTTTTCTGCAGTTGAGGCCATTGCACCAGCATTTGGTCCACAAAATGATAGAGTATTTTTCCAGATAATGAGAGACTTTCCACTCGGCAAACACTTTCAACGTACACTACGGTGACTTTCTTCCATGCTATAATCTGGAAATAAGAAAAATGAAATGTATGAATACAATATCAACAACCTGAAGGGTCATGTGCTTGAAAAATAATTCAGTGAATAGTATTGTCAAGGGCAGTAAAATCAAAGAAACAATGATTTTATTAAATTGCAATAGTACTTTTTAATTTGGCATGCATATAGTATATTGTATTCCAATTCTGCACATTTGATAGAAGCATTATAAGGGATGATTTTTAGGTCCAGTAACCACTATGAGCGCATCCTGGTAAGATAAAATACAAAATCCTGTCATTCATAATCTATCCCTTTAGCCCATCAACCCAGATGCAAAGCAATCTGTGTATAGACCACTAGGGTAATTGGTATAGCACTTAAAAATTAGTGCTCTTTATCCTAAGATTTTGAACAAATCCTTACTATAAGCTAAAGGTATATCTTCACTTTGCAATATTATACAAATTACAAATTTTAGAATCTTTGGAGTGGCCATTGTCTCAATTATACCTGTGAATGGCTCAAGGTGATTATACTGAAGTTAAAGTAAACGTGAATAATTGGGTAACAGATTTACCAAGGCCAATCGACCAAGGTAAACCACCAATATCAAATACCAATAATTTACACATAAATTTTCTTTGTTTTTTATGTAATTTTATTGTATCTTTATTGACCGAACCATGATGGCGTGAAAATACAAAAACAGGTATAAATATCAGGCTGAAAGTAACAAAATATTCATTCCTTGATGAATGGATTGTTCATCAAAATCACTTACTGTTGATAGAAAGGCAGCAGCACAAAGAGGTACACATGTTCCAGGACCATTGCATATTATCTGAAAAAATATGTATCTACATATATATGCGCCATGTTCCTTTTATGTACAGGTAATAAAATTGTATACCAGTTTAAGTATTGGAAGACTTACAGATATAACCAAAGTTCTAAATGCATTAAAAAAATAAGGATGATATTAATTTTACACAGTAAATAACCTTTCATCATTAGTTCAAGGCAGTGGAAACGAATACATGTACTAACTTATGGCAAGCAGATTTAATTGGGATCAGACTTATAATTGGCATTAGTGGAAGTTTCCTAAGCTTATTTATAAGTTTTTACCGAGTACTTGTGTTTTGAGGTATATGTCACTATATAGGACTTTTACTACTTAGTACCTTGGATGAAGAAAAGAATGGATATGTAGCGAGAGATCAATTACTATATGCACTATAGTGAGGTGCCAGGAGTCCCTGACTGGCAGCAGCGCGAGGTCATGTGGGAACAAGGACCAATCAGGGCTCTCGTATCGATTACATTACAGAGAAACCTGATCTCCACCATCAGCTTGGCACCAATTTAGGGCTATTAGGGGGCTATTAATTGGCGCTGGTTGAGGCTAGCATGTTCATGTTGGCCGGCTGGTTTCGAATCGACTTGTGTTTGGTCACCTAAGTTAGTACTTACCACATCTGGTTTGCTTTTGAATACAATAGGAAAGGAGTAGAGGCTGGCATACAATGTAGTTGCGATTGATGTTATGTAGGACTGCCTTACTTCCCTGCTTCTTGGGATCTTGGTTATTGAATACTGGAAAAGAACAATAGCATAAGTGGAAACATTGAATGTTTAACTTTTCTGATGTAAATGGTAGGACTGGAATTAAAACATTTTATTTCCTATAGTGAATGAATTACAAGTAGTATGAAGTAAATGCTAGTGTTTCAATTCACTTATGCTGCCTAGGAAGAAGTGCAGTGGATATTTTAATTTATATCAGAGTTCATGAGCTTTGAGCAACAAATTCAATTACTGAGCTTCAAATATCAAGGTGGGATACGTTTTTATTCTGATTTTTTTTTAATTTATCAAATTTAAATCTAGTTTCATAGTTGGAAAATAAATCAAACCACTCTAAAGGGTTTGTCACAGAACTCTTGCTGTCTCTCACCACTTCCATCATTCAAGTACAACTTGAGGCATCTGAGAAAATTGCTGGTAACTTATGGTATTAGTGGTGGTTTTCTTCAGGTACTACGGTTTTCTCAACCAGTATTAAAGTAATAAAGTCACAATTTAGCCTAGATATGGCAGAAAATGTGATTTATAAATAAATTAGGCACAAGTACATGTACCTGAGATAATATATTGCCTTATCTTTTGAATTCAAGGTAAGTTAAATATCCTGACAAATGCTAGTATTTATTGTTAATATCACTTAAATCACTATTTTGCCCTGGCCTTGAGGTTAATCAATCTACAAATTCCAGAATGTTTAAATTTGATATTATATCACAGAGTTAAATTGTATAACTAACTTTGCTTTCGATTCCTTTCTCCTTAAAAGCTTTTTCTGCTGTAAGTACTCTGACTTCACTTGTTTTATCTGTAGCAGCTAAGATATACTCCTTTGGTGAGTACATATTGTTGAGCCCCCGCAATAGACGTAACATTTCTGATGTGTGTCCACCTGAAAGGGTAACAAGACATGATTAAAACAACAGAATTTATGTAAATTACTTTTCATACTGCTTCAAACTATGTTTGCCTTGGCTATGCTAAATTGGTAGAAAAGAAACAATTATAAAATATAGTTCGAATAAATTAACTGAAGGATATGCATCAGGTCTGGTTTCCATAGGCCTTTTTAATTGCATAACAAGCCTATACTATTTTCGGAATTTACCATTATAATAAAAGCATCTTTAGAAAAATATTTGACAAGGAAACAAATCACTGACTCTCCAAACCTTTTGTTATTTAATTGTACATTTTAAAATTATTTTCTTGGTATCACACATGAATTTACTCTTCAGTGTAAAGCCACTGTATTGACAAATCAATGTAAATTCTTGACTAGAACTTTTGTGTGTTCTGATGTGTTGTTTTTTTCCTCAAAAATTTTGGTGTCCAAGGGAAGCTTCAACAACCTGGAGGCTAAAACCCAGTTGCTATGACTCCCAGTCTGAGGTAGACAACTCATGAGAGCTGTTCTTTGTTCTCAGGCAAGTAATTTCACTGTTTCTGTGGTCCTATTTATTTTATTTGATTTGTTCATTAAAGTATTTTGCAAAAACACTAATAATAATAATAATAATAATAATAATAATAATAATAATCTTTATTTAAAGAGGGTTACTCAGTCCAATGGTAAGGATCTTCCCTGAGGCCCTCTGGCATGTTTACATTAGTAGCCCGAGGGCCCCAGGGTTACAAAGTAGTATGGTACCGGTACAATGCTTTTAGGTATCTAGACTTGAAGGAAGGTAGTGATGGTGCACATCTTATTGCTTCAGTTAAGCCATTCCAAACTTTGGGTCCTGAGTATGAAATGCATTTTTGGCCAATTGATTTATTACATTTTGGAAGAGTTAGTAGTGAGGAGGTTCCATTTCGAGTACCATAGCTGTGATTTTCTTGTGTATATGAGAAAAGTTTGTTCATATAATGGGGGTTTAACTCATTAAGGCTTTTGTACACAGTTACTAATACAATGTTCAGCCAAGCTCAGAATTGCAGCATTTTTGCATTCAGATATAAAGAGTGATCCTTAATCATTTTCTAAAAGCTATGAGCAAAGTTATACTTAAAACAATGATAATGGCCATACAACTAATTTTATGGGCAAAGTCAAGTTGTTACGGAGTCACAGATTTGCTGTTCACTGCTAAATAACAGTTTTATTAAAAAGGCATTGATATAAAGTTATATATGGTTAGAAAGGGCTTGTGAAGTACTTTATTATGGTATAAAATTCATTTTCATAAAAACAAAATTTGATGGTTAAAAAGTGAAAAAACATGCCCGTTACGGAGTCACGGAAAATTACCACCTGTTTTTCAAGGTTTTAATCAAATATCTTTTTCTTGCTGTTGCAATTAGATACTCTAAAAGAAAACTCAATATGTAGATAGATAAACTTGTTTTTAACAACATAAGACAAAAATTTAGTTATAATTGTTACCAAAACTGGTTTTATTGAAAAAAACATTACTGAAGGTTGCGTTACGGAGTCACACTCACCAAACGTTACGGAGTCACATATTCATAATAATGCACAAAACTCTATCAAATGTTGTTTAATTTGGTCCAATTACCATGAATTACTCTAAAAGAAAACTCAATCTGTAGATAGATAAACTTGTTTTAAACAACATAATACAATAGTTTAGTTATTATTGTTACCAAAACTGGTTTTACTAAGAAAAACATCACAGAAAGTCCTGTTAAGTTGTTACGGAGTCACAGTCACCAAATGTTACAGAGTCACATATTCACATTAATGCACAATACTCTATCAAATGTAGTTTTATTTGGCAAATGAATATAAGAAATGAATGTAAAAGTGAATATTTCTTGCAAGAAGACCTAACAAAGTGTATTAAAATCAGACAAAATTTTATTTTGCACCTGCTTTTCACCATAGTGAGGTGCTGTTGGACTGCTTTGTAAAGGTATTTAAGTATAGACAGGAAAGGTTTGTCTCTTAACAAGCTAACAGGATAGGGATGTATGGGATGTTAGGTGTCTGGGACGCTTCCTTTTTCTGACATTACACATAGCATTACTTATTGCATAAATGGTAAGATTTCCCATGTAGCAATAAACATATGAGTTGATCTGTCCTGTGGGACTGGATTACCTACAGCTGTTACTACAACTGATCCAATTGTTTACAGTTAGCCACCCGGCCCACCCCTCTGCCCTTCCTTATTTAGTGGCTTCCTATTGTCTGGATTAGTGCATACCTTTGCATTGTGAATATTGATGAGGTTAATCTTAAAAAGGCACTCAAGGTCACATTCATTCAGAATTTCAAAGGCAAACATGTCATTGTCCATCACTGAGAAAAGCAGAAAAACAGGGAAAAGATCAGAGCTAACCCTGGGCTCCATGAGAGAATGGCAGTGAAGGATCGGATAAGAAAACAGATCAAAAAGCAGAATGCACCAGAACTGACAAAGGAACAAATAGTAGGAAAGATAGAAAGAGAGGTAAAAAGAAAGCACAGAGAGAAGAAAAGAAGCTGTTGGAAAAGAAAAATTGTGTACTACAGAATAAACTAAAACTTCCTCTTACTCCACATGCTCACTGGGAAAGGTGATATATTTAGTCTGGCCTACTATGCCTAAGAAGCAGCTTTGCTAGACAGCATGATCAAACAACTAACTCCTACTAAAAGGAAAGTTGCTGTACATCACATTCAGGACCTTAACTAAACACCTCAGCCTTAGCAAATCCACCTACCTCACCATTATGTTATAAATACAGGTGGATAGGATGAGGCAGAATTGGATGGATCACATAATTCTCTTCAGAACAAACTCTTTATTTTGTGAGATTATGGGTTTGCGTAGACTCAGAATAACATGGTTATGAAAATAATTATGCCATGTATTTTCTTAAGGTCATAAAATAGTACTAAATTGTGTTCTTAAGAAATGAGTTTTACCCACCTTAAATGCCCCTTGACATACATGTGACTCCGTAACGTTACGGAGTCACACATTTCACTGCCAATAAAAACCTCTAAAAAAATAATTTTCCAAGAAACAACTTGTATTGGATTTAAAAGGGTCCCTTAAAGCTTTCTTTCACCAAGTTTGGTATTTTTATGTTAAGGTTAACACTTAGAAAATTTTAAAATACCTGTTTTTTGCGTTACGGAGTCACATGTTACGGAGTCACATATCACCTAATTTCAAATTTATGAAAAAACACCTTTTTATTTCATAAAAGTGTGTGAATGTTTAAAGGATGATTATAAGTCTTATTAATAACCCATAAATTGCATAGGTAGCCTTTAAATCAAATTAAATGACCAGCAGTACTAGATTGTGTTAAGTAGGGTTAGTGTTAGTTATAAACATTTTGTGTGATTACCAAAACGTCCTTGAATAAATCCTTAATTTCTCTTTTATTTCAAAAAAAATTTAAAATCTAAATACATATCCAGAAACTAGAGATTATAAGCTTTCCAACCATATAAAACACCAAACAGTTTGATGAAGTTCATTTTTTGCCCTAGATGATAACTCTTGCTTGACTTTGCCCAAATATGACTACAAAGCAAAGCTATAAATGCTTGTGCAGCTCAATAATAATTCTTCATTCCCCTTTAACAGCAGTCACAAAGTTACGACTTTGTAATCCTAACAGGATGCCGTCTCATCATGATGTCATTCTTTGCCATATTCTTCCGATAGAGGTTGTGGAAGCAAACTGTGCACAAGGCAAATTTCGTGCGAATTTCCTGTCAGTTTTAGTCCTATGACTGAAATTAACCGGCAATACATTTTTAAGGTATCAGTGTGTATGCTCATATGCTGCTAGACCCGGTTTGTGTCTCTATCAGGCCATCCTTTTTGTTTATTGATGTTTCTGCTATTGGCCTTTCCGAGACACGGTACCACACAATAGTAAAAATCTGCCGTCAGTCTGGTGAATTCACCGGAGTGAATTTCTCGCGTTTATAGGTGAGTGTAACGGCCAAAAATGTTATATGCGAACAGACGCTCCTAATGTCTTGGCAGGTGCTCGATTAATCAGGCCTAAGCGTACATCGGAATTTTAAAATGGCGGAAATTGCCGCTTCAGAACTTCTTTCTAAGATTATAAACATTCCAACCATTGTCACCTGCCGACTTAGGGCAAATACTCTAGTCAAAGATGTATTTAATTCATTGGTATAAGTCTGGCCATTACACTCGCCTATAAACGCGAGAAATTCACTCCGGTGAATTCACCGGACTGACGGCAGATTTTTACTATTGTGTGGTACCGTGTCTCGGAAAGGCCAATAGCAGAAACATCAATAAAAAAAGGATGGCCTGATAGAGACACAAACCGGGTCTAATATGCTGCTAGTCTTTAACGCCGCTTACTGTGGGGCTTCGCCCCACCCACGTTGAAAATTTTAAATGGCGAAAGTTCCCACATCAAAACTTCTTTCTAGAATAATAAAATAATTAACTATTGTCACCTGCCGGCTTGGGAGAATTAACAAGTCAAACATGTACATTACTGAATGATATGTCTGGCTGTGTTACTCGCCCAAACAGAGGGAGAAATCCGCTGCGGTGAATTTACTGCACTAGTGCAGCTGAGGCCAATTTTCAACACAGCTTGTATCTCTTTACATGTCTCTGCTGACACCAAGAGAGTCTCAGTCTGCTTTTTTTTGTTGTTGTTTTTCTTACCAGATCCAATAATGACCATGGTTCTGAAGGGTCCTTTCCTTTGTTCTACCCAAATGTCATCAGAAACTCTGTTTTTAGAAATCCTGAATAGGAGGTAGCAAGCTCTGATCACCATGAGATGAATCAAAACCGCCACAAAGAAACAAATCCACATTGAAACTCCAAACATGAATCCCATGATGGTGTGCTTCCTGCCCTCTCCCTTCCTAAGCTGCAGGCCAGTTTACGATTGTCGTAAACCGACACTGTCTACTAGACTTGTGCCAGTCCTCTGAGCTACTGCGTGACGCGATTATAGACTGGCGCTAATCTAAATGTTTACAAAGAACACTCGATTATAATGTTTGTTTTATATATCAATTTTGACCAATCGTGTGTGTGCGTGGGGGTATGATTATATATTTTTCAAAATTTCTGATACATTTTTTTTTAAATTTTCAGATGCGAGGGAAAATATTAATAACAAGTTTTTGGTGATAGTAATTTCTTCTGATGTACTACATGTACCTTCTGGGTACATTTATCAGAAGTTGGTATTCTTTAGTTGCTA
Source organism: Maea johnstoni (assembly GCA_963942565.1). Taxonomy (NCBI): domain Eukaryota; kingdom Metazoa; phylum Annelida; class Polychaeta; order Spionida; family Magelonidae; genus Maea; species Maea johnstoni. The sequence continues at coordinate 28,985,581 of OZ012684.1, forward strand.
TTCTTTATTTATGTTTTGTTTGTCTGTTCCGAGTATTCTAGTGATATTTGCCTTTTTGATATGTTTGTATTATCTTTATAATTACAATTCTCATCTCGATGTGGATGGTATTTTAGAAATATTTTTGAACATGTAGCTTAGCAGAGGTATTTTAGGATTGATCTCATTTTTACAAAATTTCCAACGGTTAATGCCTTATGCGGTAACCACATAAGCCATAACATTTCAATGATTTGAGAATGTAAGGTCATTCTCAGATTGTTATATTTTGTTGGAGCCTACACTCCTTTTCCCGTAATCACCAATGTCGATTAATCTAAGTCATAATGAGATCTAGGCCATCAGTAAACTGGATCTGAGACCGAATAACAAAATAATCCTACACAAGCTTGCTCAAAAGCAGGAGAGGTTAATGGCTCATTTCCCTATATTGAATTTCACTTAGAACACTTCAAAAACGCACTATGAATATCAAATATTGAAAGGTTTGCACAGAGATATTTGGCCACTATAAGTACTGCGATTGCAAAAACGTAATTTCATCAGGTTTTGCACTGATTCCGATAATACCACTGCTTTTACTGAAATGTACTTAAAGGAACGAATTTCATCGATTATTTTACTGATCTTATTTTCAATACTTTTTAACTGGACAAAAATCACCGTACAAATATTTCTTCGCACATTTTTTACTGAATGAAAATTTACTGAGACGATTTTAACCGAGCGAAAGATTCCACTGGACAAAATACTTTAGTGAATGATTTTAGTGAACTAAAAAAAACTGAATTGAAAAAATACCAAACGAGAATCATGTGTTTTTACTGAACGATATATCTACCACTGTGAGACAAAAATCACATTCAAGCAAAAATATTTATCCTCAATATTAATGGTCATTCACAATTGGCATGGAGATTGTCTTTGGTTGCGGCAGACTTTGGGTAATATGGTAATGTATGGATCACCCTACGATTTAATTAGCAAGAGGCAGAGCGTAAGACGAACGTTGGTTGCGAAATTTTCTTTATCATTAAATCTATTAGACCTTATCTGATGAGGTAGAAATGTGTTCCCTACAGATACGAAATTTCAAATACTAGTATGTGGTGTATCGTTTTCAGCAAGTAGAAAATCTGCGGCTTCTTCCTACTTGCCGAAAATGATAAACTTCGTGTTGGAAATGTCGGTTCCTACAGCTCCCGACAGCTATGTACGGGGGAGATGCAGGAGTGGTTTTTGTTTGTTTTTTACGTCGCAACGATGTAGAAAACCAGAACCGGGAATACATTTCCTTATCTTTACGAATACATGTAGTTCCAAGGGGTCTTTCAGTTGCAGAAACGCCATGGACAGCCTTCCATTGCCGCACATATATAGCGACCAAGCCAACCCATTAATGTGGCGGGATTCAGTGGAGACTCGAACCAACGAGTATAGATATAGATAATCGGTGACTGAACGAAAAAAATATATATTGGACAAAATATCTCACTGAATGATTTTTTTACTAAAATATATATGATATATAGATAATCGAAGTTTTTTGATGAAGGAAACATTTAGTATCTATAATATACATGAAACCATTTACTGTACAAAGAAAACAAAACTGAACGAGTATTATTCAACTATTTCACCTTTTTAGCTGAACTAAAAACAAATATATGATACCGAATAAAATTTTCTAATCACTGTACTTTTACCGAACGAAACATTTTTTGGAATGATAATTTTTCTGAAATGAAAAATGTTTAAAATTTAGTGTATATTTTCATCAATAGAGGGCGTGTGACACTGAAGAACTTCAATCGACCTTCACCTTTCACCCAAACAAAGTTCATTCTATAGAGCCTGCAAACGTACACAGTGATTGGACATTTGGCAACTGATAACGTGGCGAAACAAGACATTTTTTAGAGAATTGACCCTATTTTACTGTACAAATTCATTTAATTATTTGGTAAGTACCCGTAATTTTCATTTTTCTGTGACCTTTCTCATGCAAATGCGTTAAAACTGGCGAATAATTAAATGATCGTTTGAGTTTCAGTTTTACAATAACAATCTGACAATGCCTTGCAGGCAGCCCCACAAATGTCAACCATTCACGACAACAAACAAAGCCATGAGCTTCAATATTATTTCTTTATTCGACACTTGTGTGATGGCAGTTCGCACACACTCAAGAAAAATATACCGAACTATTTATATTTATACTTAATGCTCAGAGAAAAGGATGCTTTAGTTGCATCATTGGCAGTATCATCAAGTTAATATTAAAGCTGAGTTCCAACTTCCAGCTTAGATGAATAAAAACAAGCGGATATGAAACGAGCCGGTCAGCCTGAACAGGCTGGCTGCGGCGATTTACCCAAAAGTTATGTCCTGTGCATGTTAGTGCGCAAGGTTCTCTATAATGTAAACTTTATTTGGAAACCCCTCATTGGTCTTTGTCTCCTAGTGATGTCATACGTAGGCCAGACTTGAGACACCTGGCATTTTTTTGTTTGTTTGTTTGAGATCCGCAACCGCATTTTTCCCACAGGGTCAACTCCTGTGGGAGGACCTACGGAGATCACCCCTACCAGGCTACCACCCAGGGCACTCGTCACCCCCGGGCCTTGTCTCACTTTCTGTTCCCTCTCCCCCCGTACTTTTGTCATGCATCCTGCATCAGGTCCGTACCCTCCCCTGTCCTCTTGTCCTGTACATATAACCTAATGAGTCTCTGGTCTGTCCCTTCCTTGTTTTCCTGTCCTACACATATATTCAAACCCCACAGAAAGAAACCCCTCAACACATCAAACCCCACATACAAACTGTGTTTATTCATTATTTCAATAAACAAACAATTAAAACAGCAGTGTACCACTACCTCGTCACCCCTCCTGTATCCTCGTGCCTACCTGTTCCAGCGCCCCTCACTTACACCAGTGACTCCCTCCCCCTTAGCTGCTTAATCTGAACCAACATCAACTGTGTTAGATAAAGGTAAAAAAACATATATGTACACAAGCACACTCCTATCACCTTTCCACCTTTTCCCCCTTCTTCATCCTCCTCCGTTGCTTCTCTCTTTCTTTCTCTCCTCCCTCCCCTTTGCTCCTTATCATTCTCCCCCTTCTCTACTTCTACTCTCCCCTTTTTCCCTGAAAATTCTTCAGCTATATCTGCTTCCTGTACGTCTTTCACCCTCTTTTGCCCCCCTTTTCTACTCTCTTCCAACCTTTGTACTCTTTTTTCCCACTCTCCCATTTTTCTCTCCATCTCTCTTCTCCATTCTCATATCTCCTGTTCTCTCTCCCCTTCTTTCCCCCCCTTCTTGCTTATTTGCCCCATCCATTGCCTTTTTTCTTCCCCTCCCTAGCTTAGCCAGGCCCTCACTATAGCGCATAGAGTATTTTGTCTCTCACTACATATCCATTCTTTTATTCATCTAAGCATCCAGGCATGAAAGTAAAAACACCTTTTTGGCTAATATTTATTTTATCAGTCATTTTCATGCTAGAGGGATTTTATATAATAGATATAGCCAGGAACTCACTCACTCTCTCTCTCTCTCTCTCTCCTCTCTCCTCTCTCTCTCTCTCCTCTCTCTCTCTCTCTCTCTCTCTCTCTTCTCTATCTCTCTCCTCTATCTCTCTCACTCTCTCTCTCTCTCTCTTCTCACTCTCTCTCTCTCTCTCTCTCTCTCTCTCTCTCTCTTCTCTCTCTCTCTCTCTCTCTCTCTCTCTCTCTCTCTCTCTTCTCTCTCTCTCTCTCTCTCTCTCTCTTTGTTCTTTGTTGTGTTTGAAGCTTGACTGCTCTTAGGCCTGAAAAACCTAGAAACTGTAATATGTCTTAGGCCTGAAAAACCTAGAAACTATAAAGACATAATGTACATGTATTGGTTACTAATAGTGCTCGGACTTGGCCAATTTTTTTTATCAA
>OZ012684.1:28989713-29100967 GCA_963942565.1 Maea johnstoni
ATGAAAATGAATAAATTTCCCCAAACTTGACTCAAGCTGCTCGGATTTCTTACCAATCTGAGCGATAGATAGAGCTTTCGATTAATCCTCCTAGCCCTAGCACGTATTGCAATATTCAAATAAAAAACAACAAAATAAAAAACAAGTCATGATAACAATTTGATGTTAAAACACTTGTTTCTTGTGTTTCAGTTCTGATGTGTTGCCATACTAGGAGAAGCTGAAGATGGAGAAGATCATTGATAAGTTGTCACAGAAGTACAACTATTATGACACCACATACTTCCCTGTTGCAGCAGTCAGCTGCGCCACATTTTTATCATTCTACAAGTTTGTCAGCCCAAAAGTTATGCCCATATTTGTGCCATCATACAGCTTACTACCAATAGGAAAACAAATCGAATGGAATAGCAGGTAAGAGTGCATTTTGTTATATCAGTCCATTGTTCCATAAGTGTTTGCTTTATTGGCATCCCAAAATCCATTATTTAAATACCACATGTAATTGTCCTGAAACCCATTTTCACAACATGATGGGGTCCTTTTGGTATTGGTAACAACAGGTAGAAATGGATGGGAAACCTGATTCCATCTTTTGACTATAGGAAGGTACCCTCTTTCCCAATTGCCTCTAGAGGAAACACTGATTAAATAGTGATGATATTACGGTTATTACCACTGATGAGTTGTATAATTCATTTGAGATCATGCAACTAGAAATGTGAGTATGGCTAGTAGATCTCTAGTCCTACTTGGGCAGTTTAACTTTTTCATAAATTTTTCCCAAAAGAATCAATGACCCAACTGATGCCTTGTTTGATTTTTGCCTATGAACTACTGTTTAGGTTGCCTATTATTAGCTTTGTGTAGGCAGCCCGTACAGAGATACATGCTGATCTATAATTTATCTATGCTGCTGTGGGTATCAGGCCATCAGCTGGCCACCACATGTTATCAGCCCAGCCAGTCAGCCATGGTGGCTTACCTGGCAGGCAGGTGACACAGTTAGGCAGTGCTCCACCGCCTGCTGCACTCAGTTATATAGGCATTAGGCAATCGGGCAGATCAGGTGTTCAAAGCAGGTGTTGCTGAAATCCTTGTCACCTGGACAAGTTCATGAAACTCCCTTTGTCCTAAACAGTCAAACATGTTCTTGTTAAACTTACAGTACTCCAAATTGAGATATATTTTAATTTAGGCTGTCAAATGGGAGAGTTGGAGATGAAATAATAGTGAAGATGATGATGATAATGATACTACTACTATTACTACTACTATGATGACGACTACTGCTGCTACTACTACTACTGCTACTACTACTACTACTACTACTACTACTACTACTACTACTACTACTACTACTACTACTACTACTACTTAACTACTACTACTACTACTACTACTACTACTACTACTACTACTACTACTACTACTCAGGGTCTTAGCCGATATTTGGAAACAGGGTGTCCAAATAGAGGTTTCATAGACTTTTGCGTGTCCAAAGTGTGGTACAAAATAATAAGATAGACCCTATACCTTTACAGATTTTGCTTTTTTAGGCCAGATACTGCTTTGTGTGTTTTATAAAAGTGACACTACAGCTTCTACATCTTCTATCTTCTAAGAAAAGTCATCTTCAGCAAATTCTGCCCTAAAATTTTGGGTGTCCAAACTGTCAAAAAACAGTGTTCTGCGTGTCCAAATGACGCGCTGGACGCATTGCGGCTAAGCCCCTGCTACTACTACTACTACTACTACTACTACTACTACTACTACTACTACTACTACTACTACTACTACTACTACTACTACTACTGATAAATACCATAATGATAATAAATTAATAATGATGATTTTGTTGTCTGTTGATGATGATGATGACGATGATAATGATAATAACTAGCCAGCCTCCTGTCCATGCACAGCACAGGTTTGGATTTTCACCCATGACATATGATGCGTCAGCCATTTTAGAGTGACAGAAAAAATCAGAACTCCCTACCTTCTTTTCGGACAGACAAAATTTTCTATGAAGAATTTTCAATTTTGACTTTTTTGGGATAACAACTTAGTATTTTACTAACTAACCATCTTCTAGGACAAAGCTATCCCATTTGCATTTTAGAGATGGGTACAAATGTCCTGATACCCAATTAAATCAGTTTGACACGATTAGTGTCACTCTTGTTAAATCAACTCACAATCTCATGGTACAAGGTCACTGATAGCTGCAACGATCTACGTGTATGTATAAACATACTTTTTGTCTCAAATCCGCAAAATGTTGATTTTGCTCATAAGGTCCCATAGTAAAATTTGTCCATTGCCGATAATACGATCTCGCGTGCTTGTCTGTTGCGAACAGTACAAACATGCAAAATCGAATTGTTGGCAATGGGAACATTTACAATGGGACCTAATGAGCAAAATCAACATTTTCCTGAGACAAAAAGTATGTTTATACATACACGTAGTAGTGCTCCTAAGATGTTTGCAAAGTTTGGTTGGCAAACTCGAAAGTTTTGTCACAAAAAAAAATGGAAAAGGCAGTTGCATTCTATACGGATTCAATGTTGTGCGATAAAATGAAATTACCTGAAAATCATATTTGCTTTAGAATTATGTCAACATCAAAGAATAATCCAGGATTTTAATGCAAAAAAGTATTACCTATTAATTAACAATTAACCCTATGATAAGGTTAGTTTTGATAGTAGAGTTTACTCAAGAGCTAAATTGCAGGTATCATTTTACCTGTTGACGTGGTGGTTGTCAGGTGTGTACTATCCCAATAATACCTTACAGCATAAGGATTTGTGCAATAACAGGAAATAGCCAGAAATAGCGGCCATTGTAGAATTATTTCAAAAGAAAGTATAACCCAGGATTCAATAGGGCAAAAGTTATCCGGAAAGTTGTGTACTTATTAACTAGTGGTGGGTCGATTAATCGCAAACTCGATTGCTCGGCTCGCTTTGGGCCGAGTTCCGATCAATCGAGTTTGCCTTCCATCGCTCGATCTTTGCCGAGCGATAATAAAGATAAACACAACCAGATGGCCGCCATCTTGAAACGTACGTGCGATCGGCAGGATACACTGTTTCTCACTTCTGGAGTGAATTACAGTGTATAATCTAACAGAACGAGCGGAATCGGTAAGTTACAAAGTTTATACGATTCTGTTTCATTGTATGCATTACATAGATACTTTATTTCAGGTTCAAATTGATGCGTAGATAGTCTTCCAATCCGTGGTATTCACTTTCAGTTTCGTATGTTCCATAATTCACATACATTTCGCGATCTTGCACATTGATTTCTATCCTTGTTTCAGCTTTAATTTTCATTGTTTTTAATGATTATTACCACGGATTGCAAGTTCAGAATGTTTTATGTTTTATAAATGCGCAGTATTGCCGTGATGAGTAGCTTGCCGTGATAAGTTGGCTATCCGTTGTCATGGCTACTTTTCGAATTTTCCGCGTCCTCGCACATACCTTTCTATTCTTGTTAGGGCTTGTTTATTCGTTATAATTCTTAATTAGTATCACAGATTGTTAGTCCGAATTGTCTTGTCATTAGCAACATTGATTTGGGGCGGTAAAATTGTATTTTTCTTCAAGTTTTGAGGGGCTATAAAACTAGTGGAAATTTAGCGTAGTAAACTACTAAATAATCGATTATAATCGATCAATCGCTCGTCGAAATTGACGATTAATCGAGCCCGAAATTTTTAACGATTCCCAACACTATTATTAACCCTGTGCATGCTGAAGCTTTGTAGAGGATATACACTTGCATCCGCTAATTAGCTACAGTAGACCTCTCAAACAAAAGTAGGCCTCCATTCAACATTTTAAATCCTTACTGAAAGGGTTACTCAGATTATTCTAGAATTTGACATGAACTTTCCACCAACTACTTTCAGAATGATGAAGCCAGAGACAATATTCTATGTTCTTTTATAATACATTATGATACATTTAGATATAAAATACGTTTAGGCACAGATGATAGACAATAAACAGTTGCAAACATCTACTGGGAAAAGTCACCATTATTTAGTTTTAATATCTATATAATACCTTTTTGACATGTTTGATATGTATCAACCTTTACCTCAACATATACACATAATATTACTGCCTTGTTAGTATTCACAAATGTATATAAACATGTCAGTGACCAGTTGAAATTGTAGTACATATCTTAACGACACTTCACTGAAATCACATTGTAGAGGGCGCCATTTTACTGACATTTAGTGGCCCTGCATTCATGCAAAATATGATACTGTTAGTAGTGAATGTGACGCTCCTATAGTTGTCCTTGACATCTTTATTGGTTGAGGTGTTAATTTTGTGTTCTCAGTTTAGAATCAGACAACATTCACCCTGCTGAGAGGCTAGAATAAACATACCGGCAACACTGTATATCATATATTTCTGCTAAAACAAATTATCCCAGGGGAATGGAAACACATAAAGGTACATATGTAAACCGGTGACTATCTGTGTAAACCACCCTCACATATTTACGCTCCTATGGTTGTCGCCTTTCTGTCACCACATAACTGCTATCGCCAAATTTAGAGAATCTGTCGCCAAATCCTGCGACAAGGCGACAGCTTGGACAGCCCTGTTTGTTGGAAGCATGTACATGTGTGGCGCTCCCATTGTTGAGGGAGGAGTTTATTTACAATAATAAGCTCCTCCCTCAACAATGGGAGCGTATCACATGCACACGCTCCCAACAATAGTAAATCATATGGTTCTGATTGTTGCACAATCCAAAATGTTGCAACAATGTGCTCATATTAAGTTTAGTTTAGATCTTCACTCAAAACAAAAAACCTTCACAAAAACATCTTTGTAAATTATTCCTACTCCCAACCTAGCTATCGCAAAACGTCGACCCCCCCCCCCCCCACTAATCGGCATCAAAGGTTTATCATAGTAAAGGTGTCCGACTGGACTAGGTTTTTCCTACACTGTGTTGCCGGGAGATTTATAAATAGAACCAATAGGATCGCCCTGCGTAGCTGTTTAACAGATGGTTTTCTCATTAAGTGAACGGGACTACATGACACCCCATACACGATACTGATAAGACAAGTGGCTAATGTCGTTAAAAGACAATAAAAGTCCTGGGCATTCCTGCCGGGCTGTTCTATATTTATCCCTTTAAAGCATTTGCTTATGGATATGGGAATGATAGCCTTTTCGCCAGAGTCGGACACCTTTACTATGATAAACCTTTGTCGGCATGTAAAGCCACAGCATCAGACGTTTCAGAGGAGTTACGGTCACAAAATTTGGAACCTGCTATTAATATAGAGATGATTATAATAACAACAACCGTGGTAGAGCCGGCATTTAAGGTTATAAAAATAGCATTGCTGAGAAAGACATCTACAGACCTTTCAGCAAGCCCTTCAGACATGAATAATTGATGTTAAGTGCACTACATACTAGTCCCAATTTTCTCCAGCATTATTAGATATGAGCATTAAGGGAATTTTATTAAGCCATTTGAGTTCAAGTAGTAATTCTGTGAAAAGCTAATTTATCATGGCAGTATACTGTATATGGATGGCCTTATATATCCAGCAAGGCTCAGCTGTGATTGTACAGCTGGCAAGATGCTGCTCGGTTATTTTTCCATTACTATTGTTCATTTTGTGACTTGATATTTACTATTTCAGCATTTGCACGTATCGAATATTGAAAATATTCTGAAGTAAAATGTCAATCTGAGTTACGCAGCACCACATGCCATGAAAAGCAATTTCTCCTGATCCTTCTGGGATATTTTGGGAATAAGGAAAACAGTCATATATGACACAGAGGAACTTAACTAGAATTTAAACTATTCAAAACCAATTCTCCCCGGGTTTTAATAGCCCCATCACCTAATTTTCAACAATTTGGTTGTGGTAGGCTAAATAGGACTACTGTGCATGAAAACCATGTGTGAAAAGCAATCTATCGCACAGAAATCTTGTCATTCATTCAGGTACAGATAATAGAACTATCCAGTCTAATATCAAGCTCAAACATATGTTTTCGATAAATCAATCGATATCATTTATTCAAATGTAAATTCAAGTAGAAAACCCTAATATGAGAAATTAGAAACCTAGAAGAGCAAAAGTTGAACGCTATGGTGTGGCTCACTTTCAAACCCATCAATGATTTTGTTTATATTTTGGCTTAGTATGGGTCACATGATGATATGCTGAATCTGCTAATGATATAATATACATGTAATGTATATTGTATGAGGGAAACTCATTAAGTTTGGAGTAACATGTTGGACTCATTGGACTTATGTGGGATTAATTTACCACAATTGTAGCAAAATATTTTACTGTTATGACACTTGGATGTTGCACTTTGTTGGCTAACTACCAGTACACTGAGTGCTCATATGTGGCTTAACTCCCTGTGTAATGTCATGAATATTGAATAGGATCTATAATGACCTCAGCCTGTGTGACTTAGAGAAATAGAGGGTTCAGTTAAGGAAACCGAATAAATAGGCCATCTTGTACAAACACACTTGAAATTAGTTGTAATACATCAAAGCTGATGTTTATTTGAAAAGACATATCCATGGATTATATAAAAAAAAATGATAATTTATTTAATTTGGAAATGTATTAGAAAATGGTATTATATTATGCCCAAAATAAGTTACCTATGCTAGAAAGGCATGTATTGTTCATCATGGATTTAATGATTTGAACACCATTTTCTTCTCAGTTGTGTTGCATTGTTTGCATATTTCTGGGTACTTGGGCCATTTACTTTAAACATGTGCTAAGTGTTCAGAAAATCAGCTTGCCCATTCTGGCAAGTGAATACTAAAATGTACTTGCCCAAAAGCCCTATCAAAAATTCACTTGCAGGGGCAAGCGGGCAAGTACTTATGTTGGTGCCTGAAGCTGTCGTTCGGCATATGCAATGTAATTTGTGCTGCACTGGAGTCATCAAGGATCAAGCTCAAGGGAAAAGAGCAGGCCTATTGGCTTTAAGCTAGGTGTATTAGGTGACTCCTACCTTGACCTGTAACAATGGATATTCATCTCTGATAGTAAGGCTATTTGGGGTGCTACAAGCATGAACGAGCAACTGTAAGCCTCAGCAGGCTACCAGATAAGATTGCAACATGCATTTCTAAGGAGCTAATTCCATTTTGGGGATCAATTGACCTGAAATAAAGAAGTTGTACTTATCAAACTGGAGAAAGTTGGGACTAGTTTGTAGTGAACTAAACATATTATTAATTTATTATCATTAGTATTATCATTAGTAGTAGTAGTAGTAGTAGTAGTAAGATAAGATAAGATAAGAAAATTTTATTAAGGTCTCACCCATAGATAAATAATACATACAAGACATGATAAAACAAAGGACGGTTAACTTTGACCTACGAGAGACCAAGTAGTAGTAGTAGTAGTTAGTGGTGGGCCGAGTTCCTTTCCATCGCTCGATCTTTGCCGAGCGATAATGAAAATAAACACGACGAGACGGCCGCCATCTTGAAAGTTACATCCGATCGGCAGGATACACTGTAACTCACTTCTGGAGTGGATTACAGTGTATAATCTCACAGAACCAGCGGAATTGGTAAGTAACATTGTTTATATGATTCAGTTTTATTGTATGCACTACATTGATACTTTATTTCAGGATGAAATTGATGCGTAGAGCAATCTATGGTATTGCACTTTCAGTTTCAGTTCCATTATTCTTTTACATTTCGCGATCTCGCAATGTTTTAGTTTTTTATGAATGCATAGTTTTGCCGTTTTTGCGTGTCAGGTAAACTACCAAATAATCGATTATAATCGATCAATAGCTCGGCGAATGTGACGATTAATCGAGCCCGAAATTTTTAACGATTCCCAACACTAGTAGTAGTAGTAGTAGTAGTAGTAGTAGTAGTAGTAGTAGTAGTAGTAGTAGTAGTAGTAGTAGTAGTAGTAGTAGTAGAAGTGGTAGTAGTAGTAGTAGTAGTAGTAGTAGTAGTAGTAGTAGTAGTAGTAGTGGTGTCATCATCATCATAGTACGTGGATAGGAGGGGTTGGTATGCAGGGAATATTATGAGTAGGAATGAAACATGTTCTTAATGACATTATGACAGTAAAACTTGGAAAACATAAATGGCCATGGCTGAATATAAATTGATTATGATTTGTCCTGGAGGTATTGGCAAGAAAGCCTTAAGAGTGACAGGTTTAGAATTCCAGAGTGATGTGTTTTCTTTTGAGTGTATCTGTAGTTGTATGTAGGTGACATAGTCCCCAGCCCTGGTTTGGTTGGGTAGGTAAAATGATGCAGCTTTTTACAGTGCTTCAGGTGTTTTTGGGTTGTAATTAGTCATGGGGCGTAGTTCTCTATTAGAGCTATTGTGTCATAGGAAACACTATTGTTCTCTCCAATAATTACTTCCTTGGAATTACTGCCCTCCAATTTCCTTTAGGGAAATAAACCACTTAAGTTCCGTAAAGAGATAGAGGCATAGAATTGAAGAGGTTGGCCTTAAGTTACATGATTTGAAATTTTTTGATGCAGCCCTGAAGATTGGTGGGTTACCGGAAACAAACGCTTCTTTAGGCCTTATAAAGCCAGGGGTTGAATTTGTTTTTTCCAGGGAGCTCTATTGCATCTTCAAAAGCTACTTAAAGGTGTTCTGTATAGAAACCAGTACATCTCTGGGCTCCCTGCAGAAATTTGAGGGAGCCGCAGGATAATTCATGGGAGCCCTGCGTTCCTGACACCCCCTAATTTCGAGCCCTGAAAGCCCTCCGATGAATTTATATGTTTCATGTTTAATTGATCTGAAAACTGATTTCAAAGGGAAGAGCATGTTTCATCTTGAAGCGACAGAATGAAGACTGGGCATGCCCAGTCATCTAGGTATCCATTTGTCGGCCAATGGGCCATCTCAGGCTATTGCTGACTTAGTTACTGCTCCCCTTTATCATACTCTCAGGTTGATGGTACTCTCAGGTTCTTATGTATGAGATTCTGGCCTCATAGGATATGATAGTTTCCTTGTTCCTGATGTACCAGTGGCCAAACACAAGTCTACATATATATGGACGTATTATTGAAATGATATTCGAAGGTTGCTTATTCAGTGAATCTTACGTGAGCAGTCTGGTGAATCTCTCACAAATCAGCATTTTTGCACGTACCCACAACAAGCCATAAACAGTCTTGTTTAGCTGCTTGACATAAGTCAGAGAGTGTGCCAGCTGTGTTCCCAATATCACTGCATGCATTATTTAGCCAACTAGGTGCTTAGGTGTGGTACTCCTGTAGCAGATGATGGGGCTGACGTGATTGCCCAGTGGTCTGAGGCTGTGTGGCATCATCCACTCACCTCTCACTGCCTCTCGCCTCTGCCAAAGCTTAGATGAAGAGAATATGGATTGGTCGCCACAGACCAATTACCATACGGCCCATTGTAAAGCCCTAGACACACCTAATCTTGTCTCAGTGTGACCTCACTAGGAGGCAGGCGAATGAGGGCTCTTGTATTTGTTTACATTATAGAGGAGGTTGCTCATGCGCAGTGCGCACTTCTTGAACGGTTCTTGTCAACAGGGGCTTAGCCGCCTATGCGTCCAGCGTGTCATTTGGACACCCAAAACACTGTTTTTTGACAGTTTGGACACCCAAAAGTTTGTCAGAATTTGCTGATGATGACTTTTCTTAAAAGATAGAAGATGTAGAAGCTATAGTGTCACTTTTATGAGACACACAAAGCAGTTACTGACCTAAAAAATGCAAAATCTGTAAATATATAGGGTTTATTCTATTAGTAGTATGTACTTTGTACCACACTTTGGACACGCAAAAGTCTATGAAACCTCTATTTGGACACCCTGTTTCCAAATATTGGCTAAGACCATGCTTGTCAACACCTACGTTAGGAGTTGAGTCGAGGCTGTGGAGCGTGATCTGCTGGTTGCGTATCCAATGAACAACCCTCATGGCCAAAGGCACTAGGCATGAATCTGGCCTGAAGCAGTCACTTGCGCTCAGTTGAAGTGTTTTCCATGGATACTATGTTTTCCTCTAGTATTTACGATTGCCTTGTCACACCTCAGCCTTAATAAGGCAGAAAATGTAACAAAAAAATTCCAAGTCTGAAAACCTCTTGTTGATAATGATTCTTTCTAATGATTCCGTCTACTTCCCAAACATGACTCATACAATAGTATTTATTACTATTAATATTATGCATTGCAATTATGTACTGCTATACCCCGTATCCTGCCACGAATTATTGAATGGTCCCATTGTATTATTTTCACCTACTGTTTTCAACAGTAGGTGAAAACCTAAAAAAAGAATGAGCTGTTGGGCAGGTTAATTTTTAGATAACCTACTCAATAGGGTAGGTTGATTATTCTTTACTAATTTATCGAAAATAAAGCTTTATCCCATGCCCTACATTTACCAGTCAACCTGAATTTCAGGGAACTGTAATGACAACAAAACTGAACAAATCATTGCACAGCACATTTACATAAATGCAGTAGTTAAGTGTATTGGCTACCTATGTAAATGGGCAGTTATCCTGAAAGGATGTGGATTTTCAGGCCTGATCAATAAATAACAAAATGGTGTCTCTGTTATTTATATGTATATGTATTTGTTGTCTTTGAACTTTCTAGGACCACCTCAACACTGCATGCTGTTCTTGTGAGCTGTGTGTGTACCTACATTCTGCTGTATGATGAGGAGGTCAATGAAGATCCAGTATGGTCAGTGAACATTTCTAAAATACTACTACTAATCAATTATAGACTACTTACTAACTAGTGTCAATGAAATAATTGGACATCCTTTTTCCTCTCAGAATAGTGAAGTTACCCTGCACTATTTGGAACCTTTGTTTTTATTCTTTATAGTTCATAAGTTATGAATTAATCCTGAAATCTGCATGTCTGTTGTAGGAACTTCTAAGTTATAAAAAAAGCAGTTTGCAATTGACCAAAAATAAGTAGTCGGCTTGATGGTTGCGTACTGACGGTTTTTCAAAAGATGAATATTATTTGCTTAACTCTTTGTCTGCTGTTAACACCACATTGTACTAAGGTATTTAGACTATTTACCTAATCCTATGTCTAACTTAACGTGTCGATGTCTATCAAATGTTGAAGGCCAGGTTCCTAGCTGTTGCTGAACCTCGCACATTAAGCTGAATATTGCTTTATGGCAGGGTAATAGAATACCTTTCTCCTCTCCACTTTCAGGGGAGACTCACCTCTTGCTAAAGCTACCTGTGCAATGGTTATTGGATACATGACAGCAGGTGAGTAAATCAATGGCTTTAACTCATACCAAAGAAACCTTTAGCTCCATGTAGTAAAAGGAGATACTGTAATGCCGAAACCTAGGTCTAGAATTCCATCCTCATCTCCTTGATTGATGGACATAGCAGAACCAGGGTTTAATATATATGGATCTGGGGCTCAGAGCACCCATCCCTTCTCCTATGGCTCGCCCATATTTCTTCAAGACGCCCAATGGTGTACTGGTTTTCTCATATTACCTTCAGCATTTTCAAAACCAAATTTGCACAATGGATGGCGCGGGAACAGGTTGTTTTTTCACCTGCAGGCATTGTTCCATTATTGTGTGGTCCTCATGCAGTTACCATGTGCTATAAGCATATTATTCTCTGACATTACTCTTATTTGTATAGCAACAATACTTCCTATTGTTATCAATAGAAATTTCTTCATAGTCATATTTATAGTTGAAAGATAAACATCCCCTTTGAGATATACACCTGCTGGAATATTTGTGGGTATGCCGAGATGGGTTCCAGGTTGCCCTTTAGACAAGCTGAAAAAATCTTAGGTAGGACACTAAAGCTGATCTCAACGCCAATTCAAAATGTTATTGGCCCATTAGGACCAGAAACACCTAGGATCTACTTGTTCTGCAATTTTTTTTACAGATCCTACAATTTTTTCTTTAACATAACAAGAAAAAACATTGCAGAAAAATTCACTGACATTTATTTTTGTTTATTTTATCTTCATTTATTTCAAAAATATTTGGGAACATTCTGGAGGGGAAACGTGGTACAAGAATGTCCCCAAATGTTTACTGGTCCTGTAGGACCAGTTGAGGTCTTTTTTACTCGCCCAAAGCCGTTTTGGGGAATCTTTACTGGTCTGGGGCCAGCGGTTCACTGTTAGCATCGAGCCCTGTAATGATACTTATACATCAATCAATGTTATGGATATTTTCATGACTAGTTATGGGGGGTGGGGGAAGCATATGATGGTCAATGCCTATAAACTAACCATTAGTCCTTCTCTCTGGTTGTTAATTATGGCTTTTTGAATTGACAGTTTTGTTAGATCTGTACATAGCTTATCATTGTGTTTCACCAGTGCTGGTATTGTTACCATTCAATTTCATCCTTGAAGTGGGCTTATTTGCAAAAAAAATATAAACTTCTTTCATCATTTTGAAGCATCTTCGGTGCAACAGGGCTATTATAGTTACTTTCTATAGATATTTTGTGCTGTAGTATTTTGATATTGATGTACATACTATATCCTTATTGATTTACTCACAATAGCCAGCAGGAGGGAAAGATAAGTAGGAACCCTCATTGAGCCATTAATGTTTTGGGGCAAATTTATTGATTAATGCATACTGATGGAAACAACATTAATCTAACCCTGTTTTGACCTAATTTCTTGTGTGAATATATATATATATATATATATATATATATATATATATATATATATATATATATATATATATATATATATATATATATATATATATATATATATATATGTGCAATTAGTGTTACACTGTGACAATTGCACATTATTGGATTGATATTGTTTACAAATGGGTGTGATCCCATGTGGTGCATCATGTTACTGATAGGAAACCCCAGACGCATGTAATTTGATAGTGATGATCAGATTGAGTGCTTTACAGTTTACAGGTTCCTGGAATATGCTGATCACTTAGTAAACAACTCAATTTATTTTATCGCTTTGGTAGAATAAATTTATGCTTTTTTATATCCAATCAAAAAAAACTTGTATGAAGTTGTGATCCAAAATATTTCAATAAACTGAAATAGGCGGGTGGCCAAATCCCTAAAAGAGCTCTAGAAATATTTTTGATGGCGTTTTTCGTTACAAGTCGTCATCCATGCTTATTCATCTCTACATAACTTATTTTCCCTATATGCCCATTCTTAGTTAATATTCTGTAACAACAATATCAGTCTAGAAACTTGGAATAAGATATAATAAACCTTTGTTCAAATAAATGAGAAATTACAAAAATTCTACTATTTTAAAGGTTTTTACCCCAAAAACACTCACAGCAGGGGTCAGATACGTTTCATACTAACACAAAACATTTAATTAACATAGACATCCTTATAAAATGATTTGTGGCAATTTTTGAGTTCCTACTATGAAAATTGCACCTTCCAGAAGCAAATCCCTAAAATCACCTGTTTTATGCCATTTTTTCTGTATATTGCCCCAAAACGTAGCATGTCATGAAATATGCAAATATGACACACCCTGTCTATCAAAACCTTTTTGGTTAGTTTTCTAAACCAGTTCTATTTAGTTGAGAGTTTGGAATAGTCCACAGGGTGACATTCAACTCGTGGGAAATTACAAAAATCCTACTATTTTATAGGTTTTTACCCCAAAATCACTCACAGCAGTGGTCAGATAATTTCATACTAACACAAACCATTTGATAATCATAGACATCCTTATGAAATCATTTGTGGTAAGTTTCAAGTTCCTACTATGAAAATTGCACCTTCCAGAAGCAAATCCCTAAAATCACTAGTTTTAATGCCAATTTTTCTATAAAGTGCCCCAAAACGTAGCATATCATGAAAATATTCAAACATAACTCACTTTCTGTATCTACACCTTGTTGGGTAGTTTTCTAAACCAAAACTATTTAGTTGTGAGTTTGGAATAGTCCACAGGGTGACATTCAAGTTGTGGGAAATTACAAAAATCACTCATTTTTGATGATTTTTACCCCAAAATCACTCACAGCAGGGGGTTCGTTGAATTCACACTAACGCAACATGTTCTATGATCAAAAGCATCCTCTTGAACACATTTGTAGCAAGTTTTGAGTTTCTATCTCGAAAAATGAATTTTCTAGAAGGAAATCCCCAAAAACATACTTTTTTGGTGATTTTTTGCATAAAATGCCCCAAAATTCCCTTATGAAGCAAAAGCAGACATGTCATCCACCCGTACGCTAAAGCCCACCCTATGTAGAGATGAATAAGCATGGATGACGACTTGTAACGAAAAAACGCCATCAAAAGTATAATTCTGACATTTGGCCACCCGCCTAAAAGGGCCATAGTAATATCCCTTCCTGTGGGATTTTCCGAAGAAGGGTCAGTTCCTGTCCAATAAGCCTTCTATGATATCTTCATCTTTCAGACATGATAATCATCATACGTAACTACCAACAGCTTGGAGAGGTTTGCTACTTTTTTCATCATGGTGCTTCCATGTATGCATACTACTTTGTTATGGTGAGTAAATGACATTACTTGAGCACTTTATATATTAGTATATTAGTGTTTCATATTGGTGTTTTGATAAAGTAGGAAGAATCATTCAACATGTTGAAGAAAGCTTGTTATGTCTTGTCTTGTTTGTTATGGTAGTGGATGTTTGAATGAATTGGTCATTAAACATTTGTTAAGGTCTAAGTTGCCAAAAATAGCCTTATCTTTGACTGTATCATAAATCATAACCTCTTGAGCCCATATTTTCATTTAAGGTAACTTGTGGGGTTAATTTCTTTGACTCACTTTTTCCTCTACCCTGCTTTCATTTGACAATTTAGCTTATACAAGGTAAATATTGCCTGAAAGGTCTTCTGATGAGGAATACATTAAACATCTCAGAAGTACCCTCACAGCAGGATGTAAGATTTCTGGGGTAAAAAACATGCATAGTATTTTCAAACAGAACTCCTATCAACAATTATGGACTGGTTACCTTTAAATTTCAAAAAATTATGTGGAGGAAAGATCAATACAGAGGGAAGGGTATCACATTTCTAATTTTTGCTTCGTTTAAATTTTTATTTGTTGAAAATGAGAAAAAAGTGCATTTTTCAACTTTCAGATTCCATAACTTTTGAATAAAGTCAATATTGGCAAAACCGTGATAAGCTTCCCTCAAAATTACCCTTAGCTATAACTATGCCAAATTTCATGCAAATCCATTAACATTTGATACCCAAAATGCATGTTTCAGGCAACCATGTTTTGTTAAAATTTGATATGGAGAAAAGGGGCAAAAACATTTCCTGCTTGTGTGCAAGCCTAATGGAGCTTCTGTAATAGATAGTCTCTCAATCTGCTTGATGATTGCCTAGACATTCACAATTGATCTGACTATAAGGGAAAAGATGTAGGCTTTAACATATGTAAAAATCTCCAAATGACCCTATATTTACAAAACAGCCCCACAAGCCACCTTAACCCTTCCAATCCTAAGGCTACATTCTTCGAAAGCACACGATGCAAAGATTTTTGAAAACATTCTAAACCTTGTCATGTTGGTATTCATTAGATAGCTTTCACTGAGTACTCTCAGATGAGTACCCATATGCCAGGGTTCCAGTCATTTTTCAGCTTTTTTGCATCATTTTGCATTTTAATACCAAATTAGTTACCAGCAGCATAAGGGTTAATTATGCCATCAGTTGGCTGAGAGCCAGACATATTGAACTTCAGAACTTTTTTTTCTCTTTCTTCCGATGTTGTGGTGGTTGAAGAAACACTTGAACTTTGATACATATACTCATATATCACCTGTAGTTGAAGTGTGCGAGATATGCTTGTTTTATACCATGTGTCATATGTTCATGTTACTTGGCAATCTGTTTTTATTCTACTTAAAGACAATGTTGTATGCCTCTTTTTTAGACTTATGGTGCACTACAGTATTTTGCAACCTTTCGCTTGGTAGCAGAGTTCTCCACTCCTTTTGTTAACCAGCGGTAAGTATACTGACTCTAAACTATACACAAGATGCTTATACAGCTTTCAATATTTCCTTACCTGACAATATATGTTCACACCTTTCTAGGTGTATTAGTATTACAAATACTACTTCCTAATATATTTAAATCTCTGCTAGGTGCATAGAATACATGTACTAATTACAAGAAACTATGACCTAGAAATCATAATTTATAAAACCGCCCTTCTCCCTCATATTGATTTATTTCTGATTTATTATGCCATGAACTTTAAATCAAATCAATTGGTTTCATAGATGAGTGCACATAGTGTAACTGATAGCAAGCCTCCTTAATCTATACTTGCACTGAGAAACCAGCTGATGTGACATTTTCTCTCTGAATGTCAAATGCAAACTTATATGTCAGTTGATTATCATACATGAGAATAGTTCATTGCACCCAATGAGAAACCTAAAACCTTCTGAGAGGATTGTTTGGGAGAAATTCATAATCAATGAGCGGCTTTTATCAAATTTATGAGTTGAATATATTTAATGTAAAATTAAATTCAATTTAATTAACGTTTAATTTCCTCTGTGGTTGAAGATGATGGACCATTCCTGGGATTTGTTTTCTGTATGCTGCAGCACTTTTGAAATTGATAATTTGAAAATTGAGCTTAAATTGGGGAAAGTATTTGAAGGAGTGTTAGTTGGTTAAAGATTAACATTTCTCTGAAATAATGCTTTTCATAGTGAGACATCCCCAAATTAGGCCATTTTACAGGAGATTCAGGCATTAATGGTTAACAAGGAGAGCTATATACCTGCTTGTATGTTTAATGATGAATGGTTGGTTGAATTTCAGATGGCACCTGGTCGCAGTAGGCTGTGAAAAGAGCTCATCATTATTTATAGGGAACGCGGTGGCTATGACAGTAATATTTTTTGCTTGCCGCATCCTTGCTATACCACCATACTGGTACAAGGTGTATACCATATATGGAACAGAGGCGTACCTACGTTTGGGCCGGATACAGTATGTCCTTATAGGCAGCTGTCTGGTGCTCGACACCCTCAATCTCTACTGGTTCTGCAAAATATTCCTCGGCGCCAAGAAATTCCTCGATAAAGCAAAAATGGATAAAAACAAGAACTTTGAAGTGAAGGCTCAGTAGAAAGCTGTGTTTGTGTTGCAGGATTCTGACAGTTCTAGTCAAGAGAAGGTATTTCATAGTCACCCTATGCAACTGCCACTCTTGAGAGCTAAATATTTGGCAGAAATGGAGCTTTTTTATTTGGGTGCATCAAAATCTTGTTATCACATGCATGTTTGTTGTAATCAATTTCTATCTTCAAAACAATACTTTGCTCACTACAGCACACTACTATATGTATATTTGATGTTTGAGATTATCACCACTAAATAGGCTACTTTTAGATGTAAAATGAAGACTTGAATTGGCTAACAATTTTTCATCAAATTTTGTGGATTGACATGGCTCCCCATCTTGCAATGTCTAAGCCACAGTGTGTTGTCTCGGGCTCTTAGGGTAGTACAAAATAAGGTTGTGACAATGGGCCAGACAAGGTATAATCCACCACTACAGGTGAGAGATGTGATAAAACACATTAAAGGTGATGATAATGAAATTCATATCTACCTTTTGAATGCACTTTTCATATTACCATACACCAAATTCCAATGTCAACTCTAATTTTATTTTGCTTTTCTTAGATTTGCTTCCTGCATATACTCTACCTTAAATTTTGTGATTCGAATGAAGATGTGTTTGTTAGATGGATAATTCATTGTTTGTCATATTCTATGTTTTACTTAACATGGAATTTTTTTTTCATGTTCTACTTAATGCCAAATTGATTTGGTATTGTTAAGTTTCTTAAGTAATGATAAAGTTGAATTCAGAGGTATGTAGACATGTCTCTGGTAAATGGAATTTTTTCATGTTCTACTTAATGCCAAATTGATTTGGTATTGTTAAGTTTCTTAAGTAATGATAAAGTTGAATTCAGAGGTATGTAGACATGTCTCTGGTAAATGTAAGGTACATCTTTAAATATATTCATTTAAGTGACAAACTCAAATCCTCTCTATAGTTGTAGATTTTATTGGCAAATATTCCAAACTTCAAAGGCATTCACTTGTCACTTTGTCATGTCTAGTAATTCACATACATGTGAATTCTTTTGTCAACCCCAGTTTTCCTTATATATTTTCATTAGTAGAATGTCTTTTCTTCAATTTTTGAAAGATGTATTTTCAAGGCCAATCATGCTTGGTAGGCCTAGGTGGTCAGACAACTGTGTGTATTTGTGTGTGTGTGTGTATATGTATATATATATATATATATATATATATATATTTATGATATATATATATATATATATATATATATATATATATAGATATAGATATAGATATAGATATATATATATATATATATATATATATATATATATATATATACACATATATATATATATATATATATATATATATATATATATATATATATATATATATATATATATATATATATATAGATATATATTCGATTGGTTGAGTACAAAATCTAATCTGTGTCAGACCACCACAGCAGGCATGGATTGGCTAATTGCTATCTGGTCATGGCAAGAGATAATAACTGATAGTTTTCAAAATCAACATTTTAATAATTTACATTATACAACAAAGGCAAGGCAACAACTGAGGAAAATGGTGTATTATGTTGTGAAAACCTGATATGTTTGGTGGTCATTTTAGGGCATCTCTTATAAGAGTTTGACTGGTACGACTGGGGAGTATGCTGGTGATAATCATAGCATGATATGATGTGCCATGAACAAAATCTGACTGCAGGTCATTTTAGGCAGGGCATTTTGTAAAGGAGTTTCGCCGGTAAGAAATCAAATAAAAAAGCTGCTAGTTTGTGTTATTAATAAAATCTGTTTGGAGGTCTTTTAAAACTCATTTATTAATGGATTTAGACTTACGAATGTGCAGATGAATATGATGAATTGCTTTTTGTGCCATGAATACAAACTGATTTGGGGTCAGAACTGTCTTAAGCAATAAAAGGGATTTTTTGCCAGTGCTTGTGTTATGCGTATAAATTAAAATCAATCAAAAATCTCTCTTTATTTAAAATGAGAGCAGGTTGAACGTATTACAAGATGTTCTTGTTTATTAACTATACTCAATTTATAGTAACTGAAATTGTCTTACATTTTACCTTAGATTTCTTTTATAGATGTTTGCTTGAATCCTCAGCTGTTTGATATCCTTTTTGGTAGATCTATTAAGTGTTGTTTTGGAAGCTATTCTTTTAAAGAAGGCATTCCCTATGCATATCTAGTTATTTTTGGGAAAGACAAAGCCACATTTCTGAAATTTGACACAATGCATGTAAACCAGATATAAACAGACAATGACAGCAAACATGTGAATAACCATTGCTTATATTAGTACACTCATTTAAAAGCAATTTGTAATCACTCTATAACACTTAAACATCAGTTTTTAACAATCAGAGTAATACTAGTACTCTGAAGGATGGAAGGTGGTGCTAACAAAACAGAGCTCGATAAATTCACATCTATTAACTCAATTTGGTAAGAACCCCCCCCCCCCTTTCCTTATCGATGTTTTAGAATGTGTACCTGTTTGTAGCCATCAGTATAGCTCACATCACTCCCAATCCACATCTAAACATATTTTGAATATATATTTCTATGGTTTGTTTATAGATCCTTATTTGTGTAACAATTGGTGTAATGGGTGAGATTTGTCACCATTTCATATTGAGCATGCCTGTCCCATTGTTATGGTTTCTGTACCTACACCATTATTCTGATTTCTACTTAACCTATCATGTGATGTCATTCAATTAGTCTACCTAGTGGCAATACCATACATATCAAGGTGATTGTAAAGTCATGTTTTGTTTTGGGTGTAGTTGATTGAGAATTAAGGGTTTGGAATAAAGAGAGGGTGAATGCACAATAACTCGGTGAGAAGAATCAAGTTTGGCAGTTCCAAGCAGTTTTTGATGTGGGTGATTCCGTATTAGGGCTGAGCCCAGACACTATAGCTGTATGCATGGTTCATCTGATGTATACACCTGTAAAGTGTGAATACAACCTTTCTTGCAAATGCAGTAGGAGCAATATTTTACTAGTGTAAGGTTGCTTCAAACAAATACATGTATAAATAAAAGTCACAAAGGAGAGATATAACTCATGAAAAAGAAAGGCTTGAAATGAAAGTTTAAGTGTTTCTTCATGTCTGCAATAAAGGTTGTCCACATTTGTGGCTTTAAAATGTATCTGTCATAGCACCAAAATATAAGCTGGGAATATATCCAACATGGGTGTCACTCAAATAATTTTTAATGTCAAAGAAAGCACAAGGACAAAAATGGCTTAACTTGAGTCTGAGTAGATTATCTGAGGGGGGGTTTTGATTTTGAATATTTTGTCAAATAGGGGATTTATTATGAACAAATCATATGTCATGTATCAAGATCTAACTAAGAAGAATGTTGGTTCACCCATTTATAAAAAAGGTTGTTTTGTTCTCTTTATCTTTATAAAGTAATATCTTTTAGATTATTGGAATGAAAGTGCTTGGGCACATTAAATTAAGCAGCTGCTTTTCAAATATTATTCAAGTATTATTCTGATGGGCATGTGAGCACTTTAGATGTATATGGGTGAAGGGGAATGACGTCATTTAACAAATGGATACAATGAAGTTCAAGAAACCCTTTTATCACAGTCTTGAAAGGTAATCAATGTTACTATATTAGATATCGTAATTCTTCTTCTAATGATTGTCCATGGTATTACTTCTGAATGCCCTATTGCACCGGCTCCATATGTCTAATGAATGCACGATGATAATGTTCACAATCATGTAGGGTGTCCCCATGACTTCTCATTTATAAGTGATTTAAAATGTATTTGTGTTGTGAAGCCTTTTGTATTTTACTTAGTGTTGAAGTAAATAATTGTGGCTCTGCCTGTCTTTGACATTTCAATTTCAACAGTTAATTCCCATGTTTACCAGTCAAAGCATTTTAAAGTGAAAAATGGCTTAAAGGAATGATGATTTATGTGTTTTTTAATGAGTCAATTTATGTTTCATATTTATTGGTGTATTGATCATGATCATGGGGTCATTCTATTTATGATGAGATTGGCTCCTTGAAACAAGTGCCAACCAGATAGTATCTGTATATCAGCAAGCGTGTCAGATTGTGTATGAAATAATATTTTGTAAGATACAAGTGTTATGCTATAATGAGTGGATTTTTGTGGGACCAAAAGACTATTTGGAAAAAATGACCATTCTTCTACATGAAAGAATTAACTTAGGACACACAATGGAACAGAAATGATAAGTAGTAGATTTGAATTTGAAAACTCATGATGGTCATTTGGATTCTTTTATGTGTGTGTGATGATAAAGGCTAGTGGCTGGTTGTGATATTGAATGCAAGGGCATTGTTTTGAAACTTTTAGATACAGCTGATTTAGATTTTTTGTTGAGATTTATTCTTAGTCGTCTTTTGTTTGAATTGGGAGATATCCAAGAAAACCTTTCAACTCCGCCACCGTTCACTTTGCAACAAATAAAAATATGAAACCTGAAATGAAGTTTATGTATTTCCACCATTGCTGTTTATACATGTGGCCATTGCCAATTTTTTTGAATATCACTCATAGGAAGAATTTTCCTGGTCGAAAATATAAAACTAGGTCCTATGGACGGAGGATGAAAAACTTAGTCAGGAGCCAAACAAAGATGGGTGGAAATTATCATTAGTTCTGTAGTTATTTGACATAAAACATGAGATGCCAAAATCGCTTATCCTGATTAATTTCCCATCAAAATACCTCTGATGTGGTCCATAATTTCATAGTTAAATATATACCTCAAAGTTGGTACATAAATATTGCAAGTTTATAATTCCACAATAATATAAGTTATCTTTCTTCATCTCACAAGAATAGATTATTACAAGATTTGATATCAATCACAGTAAAGAAGCTGCTAGCAAGACAGGTTACTGAGGTTAGCCAGTTCAAGGTATTCTCAAAGTTTATTTCAATCCATCCATTTCTAAGAATCATCTTATTTTTGAAGATAGATTTGGAATAAAGTTTAAAATCAAATGAAAAAGAAGTTAAGTAAAGTATGAAGAAGGGGGTTGTGGGTTGGGTACTGATCCACAATTGGCCACACTCATTGGCTGTCTGAAACATACTGAGTAGCTGGCCTGGATCATTGGCTACTAAATTGAAAGCTCAGCGGAGTGCTGCGGCAAGAGGCGTTTGTGGCTAGGCCAGGAGGGGAATAAAGATGATGATGGGGGAATATGGGTACACAGAACTAAAGAATAACAATAAAAATCTCTTCATTTAGTATTTATTGAAAAATATAAGTTTACATAGAGATACTGTATAGCATTTACTACTACGCTTGACAGCACCTAACATTTCAATTCATTCAACAGCCAATTAAGTCATTGTGAGAAAAGATCTTTCTTCTACCACTAACACAAGGTGTCTAGCTGAGAAGCTGAGACATCTATGGGAGGCTGTGGAAAGGATGCTTTTCAGCCCTTTGTTGTCATAAATTGCTTAATACGAGCTGTCATCAACTTATGCTATCATGTCATTTCAAACTGTACAACACTCCCTTGAAAAAAAGTGACACAAGTATGTTTACGATTGCCCATTTTTGGACAACCAGTTCAGCTATGCTAGCTAGGGCCCTGGCCCCAGCTTATAACAACAATGTAGGTCCAAGACACATAAACACATTTAAACCATATTAACAAGCATTCAATACTTCAGCCTTTAAGACATGGAAACAATATACCTGATATCTAATTAACAGGTCAGCTCAAAAAGTACTCCTCTCCACATGCAGTTAGTAATGAAAGAGTTTGAAACACACAAAGTACAAATTAGTTCTCGAAACAGTGTGTGTATGTATGCAATTTCATTAAGGTTTGCTTATGTTAGTATGAATCAGGCTCCAAGAAAACTAGAGAACAAGAAAATAATACTCCACACTAAGAACCTTTTTCTGCACTTGGGAAATTGCTTATTTCCATCAAGCCTTAAACTTTCACATTGAAACATTCAGAATTTAAAAATGCAGTTCCTTATTCCAAGGAAACGAATATTTATATAGAATAAAGACTTTTGTAAAGACTTCATATTAATATTGGTTTTAGACAGAGATTATGATTATCAATATAGATAAATTGGTCATTTAATGAAGTCAGGGTATGTATTTGATATGATATTGAGAATGTGAAATATATATATGCGAGTGAAGACGGCCCATTCTGCACATCCATGCAACAGTTCCCACTCCTAAAAATCATAACACCAAGATACTAATACTGGAGAGATCCACAATAAGTACTGAGAGGCAAGGACGAGAATCTTCCATGTAAATGTAGAAATGGTACAAAAGCAATAGCAGATTGCTCTTTTTTAACCTTTCAATAAATGCTTAATATTTGCATGCCAAACATAGGTGACGTTTGCAACTGTGCAGTAGTCTTAAGGATATCTTGGTCTCTGTGTATGGTATACCCTGTGCAGTTTGAACAAGTTAAACAGCCAAGAACTTCAACATCATTATCTATGGTAGACGGTTGTGTGCTTAAAATTCTTATGAGATTTGTATCAAGTTCTATAACACATTTTGTCTGTATGGTCGTCTCTATGACTTCTTGGAGCTTGGTTTCAATTCATCAAAACATGATCGCAGGAAAATGTGTGGTTTCATCTTTTGTGCATCGAAACCTTCATGGCCCTTAAAAAAGAATAAGAAAAGATATTTTAAGTGATATTCAAGGAAGTGAAAAGATACAATCACCTTCAGGAAAATGATATAACAATTGTTTATCTAGTAGATCAGAATGAAACCAACATTATAAGTGGTCATTCACACATAGTTTATCAATGGGCCAGTCTTCAATAGGCCAAATCAGCCCTTATGCCGTCAATTCACAGCGCCATCCAAGATATATGGATTAACACCCCTCTGTGATGTTTATTGCCTTTCCCATACTTAAAAGTTCAATTTTTCCATTTTTTTCTTCAATTACCAAATATCTTATACAATAACAAAAATAATTGTCACTGCTGCCACTAAACATTAAGGGATATTAAAATTATTGTACATATTGAAGGAAAAATTCAAGTAGAATAAACCTCACACTTTAATAGGAGTAAAATCTTACTCACCTTTGACCAATCATAGCTAGAGGCGTAAGCAAATATCTGACCCTGAGCATCAAAGCAGCAGGTGCTAATTGGCTGATCCATTTGTTCAGAGGTTTTCAGCTTGGTCCTGGCATCTTTATCCCAGAAGCTGAATCTACCATCGGAGCCTGTGGTGGCCAGAGTGCCATGGGCAGGATGGAAGGCAATGCCATTCACCTGAAAAATAATACATAAAGGAAAAGATAACTAGTTTACCACAAGCATATTTCTTTAACTTGTTTATAACGTTCAGTGGGAAGAACTAGACCTAAAACTTTATATGAAAATGGATATGATATTCTAACCAAATATTTTTGTGCATCACAAAATAAGTCACTAATATTACCTGATTTGTTTCGCACCAAATATTTTTTTATTGTCTATTACATCAGTGCACTGTTGCATACATAATCAGGTAAAAACCAAATATACCTGACCAATCTTTAACGTCTAGATGTTTATAAAGCCAGCAGCATGACTTTGGCAAATTACAATAGTAATCTACTCCTTAGAAAAGGTTTCAAATATATTCAGAAGCATCAATATATCTATAATAATTGCCCTGTGTATTGAGCTGTTATGTTAGCAGATTGTTACACATTGCTATTGCTTCCCATCTAAAACTACTATCACAACTCAAAACAGCGTGTCTGTACATTTCCATTACAAATATGTACAGGTAAAGGCATCCAACTAGGATTCCATATGGTTCGGTGCATCCACTTCAAAGATAAAAAGGTACGTACCACCAATTAAATTATACTAATATATGTAAAATTGCTTATGTAAAATCAGTTCAGTAAGAGAGTATAAAATAAACTTACTGCGTAGATATCCTGTACTGAACTTGATGCTCCATTTGCTCGGTGACATTTGAAAGTAAAGTTATCTTTAGGATTTGTTGGGTTGACATAGTGTATGGCCACTCTGCCTTCAATGCTACCCAGAGCAAAGCCTACTGGTGCATTTGTCTTTTTATCATTGAAGATCCTCACAGTGCGATGCTGGAAAAAAGGACAAGAAAGGGGGATTTATTCAAAAGCACAAAAATGTTCCTATACTTCACAAGCTTACTTGAGTTGCACTTGAATCAGTATATATATATATATATATATATATATATATATATATATATATATATATATATATATATATATATATATATATATATATATATATATATATATATATATCTTGATAAAGTGGGTACAACTAAGAAACACCTAATTCCATCGGAAATGTATCTATACACAATGTCTTAGAATATAAGACATAAATTGTGGCACTTAGACAAGATTTCAAAAATGATGCCCAAATCATACAAAACAGATGAATTGGAAGAAAATAATGAAATTTGCATGGTTGGTCATAAACTATAGATGTATTTTTCAGACCTCTTCCTCTATGAAAAGTTACATGGCATCTCTCTATATACAAAGGTATATTAAACTTACCATAGCATTGGTTCCAAAGATTAAGTTGTTGAAAAAGACAGGGCAATCAGATCCTGTCTAATTCACTTGTTGGTATAACAACAATCAGAGATACAGTGTTTATTTCAATGTTGGTAAATATTAAAAGAGATGACTAAACCTTCTCTAAGACCAGCATGGAAATGATGAGGTTCATGCAATCAAGACCGACTTACCTGGTATTTTAATGGAGACTCAATTCTTTTAAATTCTTGGGGTTGATTCTCAAGTTGGTATATTATCAAACCTCTGTTAGCTGTTCCTACCACTGCCATGGGGTAAAGCTGAAAAATATGCACAAAATATACACAACAACTATCTCAGTGATGATATCAGCATATGTTGGCTGAAAGAAAGGGGTTCAGGGGCTTAGCCACCTATGCATCCAGCATGTCATTTGGACACCCAGAACACTATGTTTTGACAGTTTGGACACCCAAAAGTTTAGGTCAGGATTTACTGATGATGACAATTTTAGTAGATAGTGCATGAAGTGTCACTCCTACAATACAAACAAAGCAGTTCCTAACCTAAAAAGGCAAATCTGTAGATATATATTGTTTATTTTATTAGTACTGGAACTTTGTACCACACTTTGGTCACCCAAAAGTCTATGAAACCTTTGTTTGGACACCCTGTTTCCAAATCCTGGCTCGGACAATGAAGGGGTTAACATGGAAGTCTGGTGACAATAGATCCCATATAACATTTACAATTCAGGGCAGATTGATGAGTATCATCTCAGGAATACTACCTTTAGTTTAAAGTGATTGCTCTATAACATAGGTCTTTGCATCCATATTCAAGTGAAACTTAAATTATTTGGTATTTATATGCAGGGTGTCCATCTTAAAGAGGGGTCTCCTGAGCAAGTTTGACTGCACTCAGTATTCTCTGGTCTGTTAGTTCTGCAAAGAATTGGGAGTCATAATGAAACCCTGACACAATGTGGGTTAAGGCTGTGTTAACCCATTCATGCCGGTAGCTCTGTACCACCCAAAACATCATATTTTCACCATATCTATATGAAAGGTATATTTTCTTTGAAAATATCTGAAGAAGTGTTCATCACAAACCAACCCACAACATTCCTTCAAATATTTCATGAATTAATGATTTAAGCCTAAGTTGTTTTCAAAAATATTACAGGCACAGACAACACTTGTCAAATAGACCTCCAGGCATTAATGGGTTAAATCATGAATATATCCTATAGAGTCAATTGAAAATTTACCACATCAGCAGCATAACACCTTTCTGGTAACTGGATAGTCAGCATGGGCTGTGGCGTCCTAGTGTCCCAGAACTACAATAAGAGAGAAAAGCTGTTATCAGCAATACACTGAAGCTTTTTAAGATATGATCATATGATAAACCTATGTAAATCTTAGTACACAAATCAGTCAAACACAAATTCTAAATACATGTATATAACTTTTGAATGTCAAGTTGGATATGATTTACATGTCTCACTATGAAAGAGTATGAATATCCTAAATATCCTGTATCAAAAAGGGTCAATACCTAGCAGCAAGTTTAATTCACCTCGGCTATGAGCAAATTTTCTTACATCATATATGGGTAGTAGCAACCTATTCAAAAGCATTTTTAGGTATGTTGTATTTAAATATTATAAAGAGAAGTTTTCAATAAAATTCTTTGAAAGAATAAATTGCAATTTGGATACAGAACAGGAGTTTCAAACAATTCTAAAATAGTTTATCCGAGTCAAAGGAAGAGCGTTCATTACCTTTAGTGTTTTATCCCAGCTTCCAGTCATGACCGCACTGTAGGAAGGAGACTTGATCCAGTGGACAGTTTTTATAGGTGCATCATGCTGAAATAAATGACATACATGCACATTTGTACCACGGAGTTACACAGGAATCACACAGTCAATAAACATACTGAATACTACTACTGGAAAGCTGCATCTATCTCTAAAAGGCTGTTAGTACATGTGGCTTTTTAATGTGTAGCCAGTGGCAGATTAATAGCTAAGTATCTATGGTCCCAGTTTACAATTTGGTAATGGAAATTCCACCCTATATCCTCTTCATTTAATTCTCTCACCTCTCCCATCACCAAGGTCCACCAAAAGAGACAATATTTCTCCTGTCTAAACATGGCTTATTTATACAAACAATATACCTCAGTCCTCAGCTCTTCATTTTTGCAGACTTTAGTAAATAATATACCTCATTCCTTAACTCTTCTTTTTTGAAGACTTTAGTAAATATGTGCGATACGTATATAGGTCAAAGGAAAGAGGTTAATGTCCTGGCTCAGAAATCTCTTAAATATCAAACTTAAAAGTTAAGAGTCCGCTATGTACATGTAAATGAGTACCCTACAGATTTCAAATCATATGCTTAGAAAAATTCTTTCAATCTTTATTTCATCAAAAAGTGTGAGTGTTCACTTGTAAAATTGATCGACATGACCTATATCTATATTCTATGGAGTTATTCTGCTAAGATATTTACCTGTGCTATCTGAATGGCTTGGTTAGAGTTGAGATCCCACATCTTAGCAGTTTTGTCGCAGGAGGCTGTGAAGACTTTAGAACCATCATCACTCCATGCCACATCTAGCACAGGGCCTGTGTGTGTCTGTTGGGCCTTTGGTACAGTGGAACCATTGGCCTGAACCTCCCAACAGCGTACCTAAAGCAATATAGAATATGTACAACCTATTTTTTCAGGAAATCATCTTTACAAGAAATAAAAACAATAAAATGACTTATCAGTACAATACTGATATTGGGTCAATTCTAAAATAATTAATCATTGTTTTAGCTTGTCAGTAGAATATTGAAATCTGTTCTATGAAACAAACTTTAAATTTCTATGTTTTTAGCATTTTATATTATTTTCTAATAAATAATTGCAAGCCTCTCTTAAATCATCAAAAGAAAAATTAAACCCATCTTATTTCTTGATTTTAAGAGATATCTAGACCACAAAAATATTTTTCATCTATATTTTATCATGCTTTATAAAAAGCTGCTTTTTATCAGAAAGACATTCTTACATTGTTATCCCAGCTGCCAGCTATGAGAAAAGTTGATGGCAAGACTGCAGGACTGAAGGCTAGAGAACTGACACTGTCGTCAGGAGGTGATACCACTTCAAAGTCTTTCATTGGATTAAAGTTGGTGGTGTTTGCACTGCCGAACACACCAGTGCTACCAAAGCTTGATGTTGTATTTCCTCCAAATAAGCTCATTTTGGGAGAATTCCAGATTCTGAAACAAGAAATATCATACATTCTTGATGAACAGTTTTTAAGTCACAGATAAATGGAGTAATTTATACATGTATGTATTATGATGTAAGATAGATAGGAATGTGTAATTAATTCATTTAAACATCAAAATTCTTAGACAAATACAAATCTGGTATTGTTTAAATTTCAAGCAATCATTAAAAGTTTCATGTGAAATCAAGGGCATTAGATTTTAATCACTTTAAAATATATATATTTACATGTAGATAACTATACATGAATCTGTGGTTATCATCCGTTCTATCCAGAACTCCCAACAATTACATCCACAATAGTTTGCCAATTTTGGACACCCAGTTAAAAAAGTATAACTTTTTATGATTGGCCATTGGGTCATAAGTTATTTGAATTTTAAAATAAGTGAATATAACTTCCATTACTTCACATTTCAATAAAATTCTAAATCCCTGACAGATTCACTTACAGTCAAAGACTCTGTTTAGCCTATAGCTATGGTTATGACTATGTCCTATGATACCTGCATTGCTGCAAATGATGAAATCTTCAGAATAATCCACTGACACTATCCTCCCTAGAGTCCTACCATGTATATTTTTAATGATTAATGAATAAATAAAAATATCACTGGTCAGTTTTCATTTTAGCATTCATTTTAAGTCCCTGCCACTTGTCTAGGATTCTGTCCAGCCCATACATGTGTGATGACACCTGCAGTGCAAGTTCCCAAGAATCCTCACTTCAGAATCATTCATTGACTCAAGAGCCTATCACCTCTACAAACTCATGCATATATTTTCCACTGCTATACTGCAACAAAACCAGAGGATAGTGGAAAATCATGTGTTAAAAACCTGCTCCTTGATTTCTCCTTAAATAAGAAAAATCATGAGTTTAACCTTATTTACTTCAGACACAAAGTGTAAACATACCTTCCTGTCAGGGACACACAGACAACATGTGAAGCGGAAGTTGAACCATCGTACCTTGCGCGACCTAGATTTCCACCAATCAGCGAGCACAGCGCAATTTTCAAAATCTGGAGAAGTTGGGTATCAGTCGCAGGGAAAGAGTAGGGGTATTTAATCAAGTAACTTAGGTAAACTACAGGTCTAAAAGTATGGATCGCCGGGTAAAAGTATCCACAAATCACGCAGCGTCATTCAAGACTAAGGATGGAGGCATTGGAAGACGGGAACTTCGAGCTCATAGGAGGTCGATCGTCCAGAAATCGGCAAGAGATTTAGAAGTAAATAAACGACGAAATATTGATGATCTGTCTCCACTGAAGGAAGTTGACCAAAATCAAGAGCAAGTCATCAATAAGCCTCAAAATAAGTTGAAATCTTTAGGAGAACCCCCAAAGAAAGGTTTGTGACATAACTTTGAGCTATTGGGGATTTAACCTTTTAATCATCCACACATTTATGCCTGATTCTATAATTGTAATAATATGGCATTTCATTTCTGAACACATTTTGCTAATCTAAGTATAGAAGTAGAACGTTAACCCCACCTTTATGCCCACAATGTAATAAAACTTGAATATAGGGGGTCGCAAAGTACAACATGACCGGCGAGGCTACAAATCTGCACCAATGCTCAGTGGTAGATTTTAATATAGGGATTAAGATCTGCCGCTGAGCATTGGTGCAGATTTATAGCAGAGATATAGGTGCTTGTTGCCAAAGCTTAGTCCGCCAAGGCCGAAGCTTTGCAACAAACACCTTTGGCGAGGCTATAAATCTGCACCAATGCTCAGTGGCAGGGGCTTAGCCGCCTATGCGTCCAGCATGTCATTTGGACACCCAGACCTCTGTTTTTTGACAGTTTGGACACCCAAAAGTTTACGTCAGATCTTGCTGATGATGACTTTTCTTAGAAGATAGAAGCTGTAGTGTCACTTTTATAAGACACACAAGGCAGTTACTGGCCTAAAAAAAGCAAAATCTGCAAACATATAGGGTTTATTTTATTAACAGAATGTACTTTGTACCACACTTTGGACACGTAAAATTCTATGAAACCTCTATTTACCAGTATTTGGACACCCTGTTTCCAAATATTGGCTAAGACCATGCTCAGTGGCAGATCTTAACGGCTATTACTCTGGAAACGACACAAAAATCATGTTTTCTAATGGTTGCTGAGCCTGGATTTGTTCCTGGATTAGGAGCCTCATCCTGGATTTGGTCCCGGCCCACTGCTGTGAACTGGGACCACTTTGAAGCCAAAGAAACAGCTTCTCACTGAACAAAGTGTGTCATTCAAGCCCAGGTATTTTCATAGCCATGCGCTAAAATTATCTTACAACTTTGTGGAAATGACACAAAAATCATGTTTCTAATGATTGCTGATCCTGGATTTGGTCCTGGCTCAGTAGCCTCATCCTGGATTTGGTCCCGGCTCACCTCTGTGAACAATTTTTTCCGGTTAGGGATAAGTGTCTTAGCCAGCAGGGCGTCTGGGCATCATTCAGACACACAAACCCTCAAAAAATCACCCCCCAGGACACCCTTAATTGCTTGTGAGTAATTTCAAGCATGTGTCAATTTCAAGCATGTAATTGAAGTTTCTCCCCCTCACTATAATTCCCATGACCTAGTATCATGCCTTATTCCAATAGGTAAACACATGTTTATGGTTGTAATCTGTATCTGGTGACCTCCCTTTAAAAAAAAGGGAGGCCCTACATGGTCTTAGCCAGCAGGGCGTCCGGGTGCTTTTTTGGACACCCAAACTCTTAAAAAGAACCCCTCAGGACACCCAAAATATTTTGTGTGGAATTTCTGAAAATCTCAAGCTTATAATTAAAATCTTTCATCTCCTTATAATTCCCATGATATTGGTTAATGATATAATGCCATATTTTGAGGAATTTATACATGTTTATGGTTAAAATATGAGTATATTGTGATCCCCCTTAAAAGTTTGGATGCCCAAATATTTTACAACTGCCAATTTTAGGCACCCAGTTCTAAATCCTGGCTAAGACTCTGACGCCCAAATATTTCATAATTACAGTTTCGGCCTCCCAGGCAGTAAATCCGGGTCTAGCCGTCTAAGTATACAATTCTGCAACACAATTTTATTCCAGTGAATTTTGTTATGACAATTCTGGTCACGTACCAGAATTGTTCGGGAACTATTTTCCTGCTGCTGGCTGAATGATGCCGTAGGTTTTAAAGTACTTAACTAATTCAGCATTATTCAGTGATTTCAGTCGCCAGGTAAAAAATCCTCGAACAATTCTGGTATGCACTAGAATTGTTTGTAGGGAACAATATTGGTGCGTACCAGAATAATTCTGGTACGCACCAATATTCTGGCAGAATTGAGGTCAATTAGTACAAGATGACCAACAGTTTGACAAAGTGAATGGAATATACTGTTTCGATTTCAACATGTAAACCCAAATATGTGAACAAGAGATTTCAAGAACACCTATGATAATACTATCCCAGGGATCGATCTTAAATTTATTTGCAAGGTGCTCTTCGGGCGCCTAACAAAGAAGAATCTAGGCGCCCACAAGAAATATCAGGAGCCCAAGTCTCGCAATCAGCTGTCCTGACTGACATCCTCCTGGAAATCATGCTATTGCATATGATAACTCAGACTTAATTTCTTAATTCCTAGAGTAGGTAGTCTAGGTGCAATTTGGGCGCCTAGACTATATATTCTAGGTGCATATTTGAAAATCTAGACGCCTGTTAAATGTTAACCCTGCTATCCCATATGTGCTTTAAAATCATTATTTATAGGTCATCTCTGGTCTACACATGTCTGGAACTCTGAAAAAGCAATCCCCTTATTTTTTTGACACATGCCCTTATTGTTATTGTCTGTCTGACCAAAGCTTGCCTGAACGTTTTTTTCCTCTTTTTTGTTACATAAAGTTGGTACTACCTAT
Organism: Maea johnstoni; assembly: GCA_963942565.1. NCBI lineage: Eukaryota > Metazoa > Annelida > Polychaeta > Spionida > Magelonidae > Maea > Maea johnstoni. The sequence goes on from OZ012684.1 coordinate 29,022,691, forward strand.
CCAAACTTGGTACATAAAGAAGTTATTGCTTCTTTGAGGTTTTCAAAGTTTTAAGGGCACACACTCAAACTTTTTGTAACAAGACAGAGAAAAGACTATCAGTCAATCTTGGGTCAGACTAGAGCTGCACTCACGGAGAGAGATCAACTCATGAGCTCACCACCCGTTTGACTCGTGAGCTCATGAGCTCACGGACATTCTAATTTTCCAGCCCAGCTTTAAAAAAGTAAATATTTATTGGTGGAGATTTATTAACATTGCCATGTTTATTTAATTTTAAAAAGTGCTGACGAGGTACAAAGGTCAGTATAACACGCAACACCACTTAAATGTAAACGTTAGTGATTATAAAGAAGACATGACAGTGATAAGCTGTTATGTATGTTAATAACGTGTGTTAGGTGCTCTGTGTTACGTTTGTGTTCCCAACATAGAGCTCACGATTTGAACATTTCAGCTCAAGCTTGGCGAGTTTGCCCGAGGGCTCGAGCAACTCGAGTTCGTGAGTGGTGAGTGCAGCTCTAGGTCAGACAGACGGTAATTGTGTCAAAAAGTGCAATTAACACTTCTGACATATATTATTTAGTCATTTAGTCAAATACTATTAGAAGATGGTTTGTTTGGAAAAGTTTGGTTGTGACCCCCAAAAAGTCATCATTGAAAAATGTTCATAAAAATGTTTGTCCCGTTTAAAGGGCAAATGCACCATCAGAAAGATTTAGGTTCAAAATGATCTTTTACATGTCACCTTTCGAATAAGACCTCCCCCGAACCTGTCCTCTTCAGCACTACTCAGTTATAGCTTACAGAAGTTCAGCAAGCAACAGTCCTGAAGCAGCTATACAGGGCCTCCATGCATCCCAAGATGCACTCTGTTTTTGACACTTTCTTAGCACCAGCCTGTGTCACTAGTGCCTAAGAGATAGCAGTAATAGGGGGCTGGGCTCCCCTTTCCTGCTTAGCTTTTCATTACTGGCTTTCAATAAGTTCTCACAATTCCCAAAGATTGAACTTCTTCAATTTCCTATTGTATATTCAAACAATCCTTGGAATACTATGTGACAAGTCTTTGATTTGTAGCTTATTTTGGGGTAGAAACCATTACTTCCTAATTGCTATGAAATCAGTTTGTGCTAATCACTTACAGGAAATTGCAACACTTGTGTCAGTTAGCAGTTACTCATGGGAATAGTGTAGGACTTATTAGTATGTGTATTCCTTCACTTCCTGTTATCAAGATGCTATCTTTGAGTAAAGAACCTGGCACCATTGAGTAAAGGATCATGTGGATCTAAGGGAGAAGTTCCCTAGGTGAGTCAGATATTTCCATTCCTCCAAATTCCTGAATCGCTCAATTCTGCCATACTATGTAAGTTTTACTTCTTGAAGTTTTATTTGCTTCCAAAAATTTTGATCAGGGATGAGCCAGGAATAAAAATTAGCAAGAAAGGGAAAGCCATGCAGGCTTCTCTGCTACTGCTATCTCTGAAGCACTAGTGACAGAGGCTGGTGCTAAGAAGGTGTCAAAAACAGAGTGCATCTTGGGATGCATGGAGGCCCTGTATAGCTGCCTCAGGACTGTTGCTTGCTGAACTTCTGTGAGCAATAACTGAGTAGTGCTGAAGAGGACAGGTTCGGGGGAGGTCTTATTTGAAAGGTGACATGTAAAAGATCATTTTGAACCTAAATCTTTCTGATGGTGCATTTGCCCTTTAAGGAAAAGTCTAAGTCCCTGTTCAATAGACTATCCCTGATCATGGCTCATTCGTGGGGCATGCAATCTATATTGATCAGTAAACTTTATATATTTAGACATTTCTTATATATACCAGAATTAAACAATTCTGGTATGTTCCAGAGTTGAGGTTGTAAAATTTAAGATGACCTTTCTCTCTATGCAGGTATGAGTCATCTTTCCATTTTTGACCTGAATACAAACATGCCTTTTTGTTTCCTTCAGGCGATAAGCAGATCCGAGATAGATTGCAGAAATATAAAGAAGAGAAGGAATTGAAGAAGAAACTGCAGGCTCGCGAAAGAGCAAAAAGCAAGCCTGGCTTCAAAGTTATGCATGTACAGCATAAGGATACACACTTGTTCAAAATGGATAAGAAAATGGGAGAAGTAAGTAGTGGTGCCTGTTTAATGTTTATTTTATGAAATAAAGTGAAACACTCTCAGATCAGAACACCTACAGTGAACACTTTCCCCGGTCTCATTTATTTTCCAATATATTTTCAATATAGTTTGAACTTTCAAGGATATTTGTTCTTACTTAAAATTACAGGTTTTAGCATGGCTCACATGTTATCCTCAGCAGTGAGACTAAACTGTAAAAAGGTATTTCTCTTTAAAATACTGATATCCACACATAGTGCAGGCCTCTGAGTGGGAGAAAAAATTGATCATGAGAACCTTCTACACCGGCTGCACGTGTGGGTTTAAGTCAATCATTCTAAGTGATTGTTGCTGTTGTTTCAGGTCAAGGCTAAGGAGGCCCTCCCTCCACCTGCTGCTCATGCCACACGTAGGTCTACCCGTGGCGCAATGGCCAGCAAGCCGGCGGCCCCAGAACCACGCAGAGTTACTAGACAAGCTGCCAAATCCAGCAACATCAAAGTGTCAGGAAGAGGTACATAAAACATAATGATGTTCACAGTCCATAATCAATATTGAATGGAGTTGTGCATAATTAGATAATGATACTCAAAAAATCCGTCCAAAGGGAGTAAAGAATGGTATGGTTCTGAAATCAAATTTTGACATTTAAAAAACACTATGATTTTGGGGCATATTGTCAGAATTTTGTTTTATTTGAGCCTACTACTTACGATATATTGGAACTGTATGTACATAAGTGAAACAGAGCTGAATTGGGGGTCATTTTGAATTTACACATGGAAACAAATTCCATGCTGCATTAGTCTATTTTTAATCCTTGACCAGTATTTTCCAGCTTACACATGATAAAGAGGCCATAGATGAATAGATTTAACTCTCTGTGTTGTATTATTTGCACAGGTCTTCCTGCGAGAAATAAGAACACCTCATCATCAGAGTCCAGTGCCGATGACAAGAAAACCAGAAAGCCAACAAAGAGGACGTCTACAGCAGTCAGTTCAAAGGCTCCTGTCAGTTCAAAGATGGATACCGCCAAGCCAAAGTCAGCAGCTGCGATCCCAAGCAAGGCGTCACAGAGAGACACCCATATGACAAGCCAGATGAGTGATTTCTCCTTTGCTCCGGGAGACTTCACTTTCCAGGCCCCCAGCAACCTGCCGGCATTCCAGTTCAAGCCTCTGAGTCCCAACTCGGCGGCCAGCTTTCTCATGCCACAGCAGGAGGAGTCATACCTCGCGAATAGCCCTGTGACCAGAAGGTGAGTGCAGTGAAGAGTAGGGAGGGAATAGATTTGGATTTTGTAAATGATCACCCGTTAAACCGAACCACCTGATGATTTAAGTTTTGTATGGTTTTGTATTTTAGTACAGTCCCAGCACTGGGGAACAGTGGCAATGACCAGTTTTATATAGACTGGTTAGGACCAGTGTTCAGTCAGATTAGATAAAATATGAATGACATTGAGAATGATACAAATGCGACTGTATGGATTGGCAGTCCGTTATCTGGCTAAGCCCAAAGTATATGCACTACAGCAGTATTGCCATTTTTTCACTAGAATTGTGTACTCTACCACCTGATATATAATTCTAATATGACAGACGTGTTTCTCACTTGTCTGTATCATTGCATGTAGTTTTAAAATCGGTCTGTGTTCTTGCAGAAGATGTTCAACTCCTAAGGTGGCACCACCGGTGACTGCCAGTTCAGCAGTGGCACCAGGGTTTTGCAGTGTGACTGAGAAGTCTTCAGAGTCTGACATCACTACAGGTAGGCTTACTGAATTTCTAATTGTATTGATCCGAAGGAGCCTTGTTTGAACTTAGTTCTGAATATGAATGGAGGAAAAAAGCTATGTCATTTTTCCTGTAAAAAGAATATATATATATTTTTTCTTTTCAAGATTATATTAAAAATTCCTATTCCTATTAACAGCCTTTTTGAGATTCTGTATGTGGAACATCACCAATTATCACTTACCATGCTTCACTTCACAAAATGGGATTACATATAGAAATACCTGGTAATGTTTACAAATCTTTGGTTATAACTGATATGTTCAGTAAAGATAAAGTATCTCATTGTGTATATTACTAGAATCTACATATTTTATAAGATATTTAGATATCCAAATGAAGGCTAAGATTAAGGTTAAGATTATTTTACCTTTGCATTGTTTGCAACATTCTGATCAACTTTTGAAGGTCCATCCGATTACTCTGATAGTGACAGTCAAAATGCTGCCAAAAAGAATACTCCCTACAGGAGGAAAAGCACACGTAAATCAAAGACCCCTGCTGCGAAGGCTAAAGAAAGTCAGGTAATATTGTCCATTAATTTTTCTTAACACTGCATAGTGAATCTAAGTTTTGCTATAAGCTAACGCTTTTTATTTATTCATTAGGGCTAGGTCTTAGCCAGGATTTCCAGAATACCTGTCCAAAACAGCATTCACAAAATTTCTGCCAATCCAGATTTAGCTACTGTTCTTGTCAAATTATTAAACCAACTACATTCATAAAGGGCTTATCACGCTGTAGCCATGTCTTGTTGAGGAAATGATATGGTTACTAGTCCAAAAGGTTAACTAAAAAATGAAAATTCTTTAAGAAATTTTTGCCTGTTCAAAAAGGAATTTTTCAGGAAACTGCCAGTCCAAAAGACGGGCTAGACAGATTTCAGCAAAGTCCTGCATAAAGGACAAGCATGTGCCTTGAGTGAACTTAAGTTTCATAGAATCATACGCCTAATTAATAGACATCAAAGGACATAAACTGCATGGGACTGTCCTCCATTTAGCTAGATCTCTTGCTTGGCTAATTTATTGAGATGATTATCCTTTGTTTTGTCAACAGTCCTCTAGTGGAGAGAGCGACAAAGAGGTGACTCTTACTGGATCAAGGAGAAGATCATGCATAACTGTGAGGACGCCAGCTGAGAAGAATTCACATGTAAGATTCCTATGTTTTTCTCTTTAGATTTATGATAACTCCGTCCATGTCGCCATCCTCCATTGGGGATTGTAAATTAGCAGGTTTTGTAGTCTTCCACAATATTGTTCTAAGCTTTGAGCATGTCTTCACACAATGAGTAATTTAATTTTGATGACCTTTTATTCCTTTGATTATTGCTATTTTTCTCAATTGGTATACTGAATCTTTTTCTTAGGGGGGGGGGGGGGGGCTGTTTGAATTGAATACTTCATTGAAACCCTTTGTAAGAATATCTCTTGGTAAGTTCTTGGCTATTGAATTATAATTTATACTTAAACAGATGAGTGAGAGCTTTACATCCAGTCCACAGAAGAGATTGAGACGTAGTATGGTCAAAACACCAGTCCATTCCGCCACACCCAAGAGAGAGGAAGCTGAACCCGAGATGGAGGAGAAGATTCAAACACCTGTCAGTGAGCCAGCAAAAGGTGAGTTATCAGCAGCAATTGTTGCTGCCAGCTTTAGAAGTTTCACTGATAGTAGTGTTTGGACGATTAAGGGAGAACTCTGGCATTTGGTTGAGGTTAGGCCGACTCGACCCACTCGAACAGCATTTGAAATAATCAATTATTTCAAATGTGAGATTTTTGAATAAATTTTGTGAAATTATGCGGCCAAAACATACAAAAACAATAGAACTTTCGTTTAAGTGACACGGAACTGCTCCGTGTCAACACTCAAGAGTAAACAAATCTATTGCGCCATATTTGGTGCACCAATTCATCAAGTGCCGCCGGCACATGCCGCGGCACAACGATGTTTATAATCGTTTGCCTTAAAATTACGGCAACGTGGCCGTAAAACTCGAACCAAATCAATAAATTGTTCGAAATATTTTTCGATCAATCAATTCAAAAAATCTCTTCGCAACCGAACCCTAACTGATAGCCTATAATGTTTGGGTCAACTTGTACTTCAGCCATCTCTTCGATATGGTTTGTAAGGATATTATTTGGTGATAGCACTAAAAAAGTCATAATTGAAAATTCATCAACTTTTTGCCTGTCTGAGTAGGATATTTCAAAGAAAAGAATACTTCATGTACAAGACCCAGAGTACCAGTGTTACAGTATGATGTATACTTGTATAGAGTTTGAAAAGTGACATTTGATCACATCTTTAGGCTGTTTACATTTGGAGTTTTCATTGTGCATATTGCTAAGTGACTTATAGTGAAATGAACAAATCAGAATGTTTTAACCACTAAATTTGGTTATAATATAACAAGAGTAAAATATTACAAAAAGAGCTATCATATGAAATAAATTCATATGTCCATGGAACCATTTCTTAAAAGGCAAAGATTTGTTTATACATCTTGACTATTTCCAGAAATTGTCAACATCTCTGCACCATTCAAGACGCCAACATCAACAGTGAGAAGTGTGCCAAGAAGAAGGCGTCCACTTTCCTCAAAAGATGGAGAGGAAAAGACACCGAAGTCAATCCTGAAAAGTCCCATGGCACGTGCTAGAACCCCTGAAGAAAGGTATATTGATTTGTGTATGATAGTAATTTGATAAAGAAATTAGTGGTGCATCTAAAAGAATACTTGCAAAAAAAGTGCTCTGAGTAGAGCTGCACTCACGGAGGGAGATCAACTCATGAGCTCACCACCCATTTGACTCGTGAGCTCATGAGCTCGCGGACATTCTGATTTTCCAAAAAGTTATTTATTTTCCAGCCCGGCTATTAAAAAATAAATATTTATTTGCGGACACTTATTAACATTGCCAAGTTTATTTAATTTCAAAACGCGCTGACAAGGTACAAAGGTCAGTTTAACACTCAACACCGCTTGAATGTAAACATTGGGGATTGTAATGAAGACATGACAGCGATAAGCAGTTATGTATATTAATAATAATGTGTGTCATGGGCCCTGTGTTACGTTTGTGTTCCTAACATCGACAAGCTCACGATTTAAACATTTCAGCTTGAGCTCGGCGAGTTTGCTCCAGTGCTCGAGCCACTCGAGTTTGAGTGGTGAGTGCAGCTCTAGCTCTGAGTCTGTATTTTGAGATCAAATTAGATTGGTGTATTTAAAATTTACTGTGCGATTCATCTTCCCAAAAACCTTTCCTAAAGGTTTTATTTTTTGCCTCAACAATCTTGCTACAAACAGAAAGCAACTAGCAAGTTTAAGAACCAATTTTCCCTTAAAAATGGGGTTACCCTAAAGACATCCTCTTTAAATAGCAATGACCTGGGGGGCATGCCATAAAAATGAATAATTGCATTATGGTATGATTACACTACCTGTAGGGTTAGGGAAAATCAAAGCCCCCTTTTGTCAAAAAGTGGATCCCTTACCCTGTTATTTGTTCATAAAAGGATTGTATAACTGTAATGTGTGTTTGCACTTTCTTTTGTTAACAAGGATCCAAATTCTTTACAAGAGTCCCATGGTGGAAATGAGGAGAAGGACGCCCAAAGAGAAAACACCTGGTAAGATACACACCCTTTCTGATGAAGATTTCAAATCTGTTGGCTTGGTTAACTTTCTTATTATAGAATAGTCCTTGATATTTTATTTAAGTGTCTTAAAGAAACAACAAGGACAATAAGTGATCTCTTTCTGGAAGATCAGAGTAAAGCTATGTCTATGAAAAATTATTGGGAATTTGTTCTTTCATTGTTTAAATGACTTGACTCAGTGTCTGAGTACTGTCTGATGTGTAATATTGTGGCATTTTAATTGATGTGTACATTGCACACCTCTGGAGTCCACATTTATTAAACTGCTGATCACAATTGGGACGACAAAGACAACTGCCTGACAAGCGCACTTTCTGCACACAGGATGGAGTTTATGAGAGATATTTATATCCACATAAAATCAGTGTTGAATTTTGTAATATGTCCACCCTAGTAATTCCTAATCATGGTCCATTCCTTTATCCGATGATAAAGTCCAACAAATTGTAACCCATTCCAGAAAATGCCCTTGATCCTCTCCCATGCTTTGACGATTTGGACGACCTGCCACCGCCGCCATTGGATCTGAACGATGCAGAGTCGGGTGAGATTACAGCACCTGCAGATACAGTTGAGACTATGGAGACTGGAGAGACTACAGAACCTTATTGCGAAACATCAGAGCCAGCTGTGCCAACAGAGACTACAGAACATGGCAAACCTACAGAAACTACAGAGCTTGCCACACCTGTTGAGACCATGCCTGCAGAGACTGCAGCATCCAAGGCTGAAGAACTTGCAGATGCCACACCCTCAGAGACTGCTGAAGTAAAACCAACTGAGACTACTGAGAAGACAGAACCCATGCCTACAGAGAGTGATGATTCCAAACCTGCACAGATTGAAGAATCCAAGCCTGCCACCTCAGAACCTGCTTCAACTCAAGGTAAATGAAATGGATCTGGATGCTCCATTTTCCCTCAATTCTCCACACTAGTATTCATTTCAAGACAGGCACATTTTTAAAACTTTGCAGTTCTCTGTAGAAGAGCTTACATCAAAGCATTTCTAGATAAACAATATCCATATGAGAGTAAAAAGGTGACATAATTTAAAATTATCATATAAAATTATTAATTTCAGATGATAGTGCCAGATGACAGTATCGGGTGGGGAAAAGAACCATAGCATTTACATGTTATACTGGTACAGTGCTACTGCTTATCAGTATCAAAAGGACTTGTTGCCTGAGACTTATTGACAAAATGTGGTTTCCTGAGAAGCTGGCAGTATTGTTTGAAATATTGTTGAAATATCAGATTGTTATGGAAATAGCGATATTGTACTGTAAACATTTTATGAATGTAAATTCTTATGAACAGAGTGCATGAAAAGTACACCTTCTTAACCCCTAGGTTACTACATTTCTTCCGATGCAGTATTTATCTCTTAGTGCATTCAGTCATTCCAAAGGTTGGTGTTCTGCAAATATACAAAGAGTACCATGTTTTGATTGTTTGTTTTTCAGAAAAAGGTAGTATCGAGTATTTCAAGGGTTTGATTGAAAGCAGTAACACACGTCTGATTGGTCACTGTGAAGAATGGGAGGCCCTACAGGAATCCCTGTCACATCTCAGTGAAGATGGTAAGACTTTCAATGTGCTAAACTTGATACATATTATCTCTGTGTATAAGATTCTTTATTTCTTCACTCGTTTAACAGAATACCAGATGCATTGTTACATAATAAGACTTATGATCCCAACTTCTTTCCTGTATGTTTATCATAAGGGATTCTCAAACTTCCACCTCTTAGAAAATGTACGAAACATATTGTGAATTTTGACTTTTGATTGATCTCTTATACAGAAAACTCAAAAGTTAGTGACATTGTCCTTATGTGGTTTTGAATGTTAGTCACAATGTATCTCATTTGTCTAATTTGCAGTATTTAATAATGGTGTACATTTTTTTGTGTTTAAGGTTTGAATGTTAGAATCAATATGGTTATTATTTTCTAATATCCAGTATTTAATTGATTTTTCTCATCTGTTTTGCATTTCAGTTTTGAATGATATTCGCAATGCTGTTGGCAAAGCTCGCCTGCTGATGGGAGCCAAGGGTCGCCTTATGCAGTTTACCACTCTGGTGTCCGACTGTGAGAATAAGACGGGTGAGCAGACACTGCTTCTGTCAGACCTACAGGGCTTCTGGGACATGGTATCCTTCCAGGTCGATGATTGTTACTTCATGTTTGCCACCCTGGAAAAACTACGTGGAAATAACTGGATTAAGGAAGAACCTGTAAAGGTTCAACCCAAGAAGAAGATTATCAAGGTTTGCTGCTTTTTTTTTAAATTTTACTTGTATGCCTTAATGAACTTTCTATCCAGCAGTACACATACTACCCCGTGCATACATGAATGTGGGCATTAATTACTGGATCTTTAGTATATTTTAGGCATTGTCATTCTCTTCCATCTATTTTATTTTTTTTGACTTCCTGGATCTGCTGCATACTATAAGTAATTTGTAGATGTAACTTACCACACTAACACAAATGGTTATTGGCATAATACTCATGGTTTCATAGTATCAGAAACCTCTGATGAAAAACGCTTCATTAGAGGGATAGATTATGGACTACCATGATGGGTTGAGATGTTACCCATCTGTAAATCTGAAATCAATTATAAAAAATATTATCAATTAAAATTCGCTCATCATATTTGATACATAACTTTAGAAATTAGCCGATTTTATTTTATTGTGGTTTCCTGTGGTAATATTTTTCATATTACTGTAAAGTTCGAAATATTAGCGTGGAACTATTATTGGCGACTTTAGCGAGTGGGTCAGATTCGCTAATATTACGATCCGCTCATATTTGTTCCATTTCCCAAGATTTCTTGTCAATATATGGCGCCACGCGTGTGACGATTTTGACCCATTCAACATCGTTTTTTCTCAGTAAATAACATATTCCGAGAATGAAAATGATATTCTGGATTAAGGGTTATCATATTTAAATGTATATGTGGCCAGAAACTGAATAAAAACGCAGTTTTGACGACTTAAGAGTGCACAACTCGATGTGCACATTTTTTCAAAAAAAAAGTTTTTGAGAAAGCCGGCAGATGGCGCCATGTGTGTGCCGTTTTTGACCCACTCAACATCGATTGCTCTATGCCAGTAAATAACGATTTTTGAGAAAGAAAATGGTATTCTGAAGTGAGGGTTATTATATTTGACTGTATATATAGTATGAAACCGAATAAAAATGCAGTTTTGACTAATTGGGAGTGCACAATTCGATGTGCACATCTTTTCCAAAAGAAATAGTTTTTACACAGACGGCAGATGATGCTACCAAAACAAAGGAAATCATATACCTCCATATCAAAATCTGCCCAATCTGACCTTTTATTTCTTTTATTTAACCAGTTTATCCAGACAATTGGAGCCTCACCTGGTTGCTACTGGCAACTATGGTTCAGCAGAGAGCTGTATTACTTCTACGTAATATGTCTTAGGGTTCAGGCAGCTATTTCCCATATGTTCTAGCAAATCTGGGTCAATGGCCACTGGCCTGATATTCAGGTCAGCTACTTCCGAATGCTGTGTGACCCATGGTTGCCAGTAGCAACCAGGTGAGGCTTCTATTTTGGGCGATTTGTTTGTCTTCTCCAACTACCTGTAGAGCGGCTAAATTGTGCATAGGCCTCCTCACGGCAGCTAAAATCACGCGCCACCTTTTGACCATTTATCAAACCAGGTCTAGTTTGAATATCTGTCGGCAGATGGCGCTTTTTGAGATGGTTCAGCACTAATATTACGATTCGCTAACATGGAAAAATGGATCAATTCGCTAAATTTAAGCACGCTAATATTTTGAACTTTACAGTATTTAAGACACTGAATTAAGTGGTCATCATCATGTCCATTCAAAATTTTGATATATTCTTTGTAGAAGAAACCAGCAGCAGTTTCCAAGCCTAAGGCTCCGGCCAAGTCCCGTTTTGCAGAATTCAGAAATAAGATGCTTAAAAAGACTGCGGAGAAGAAGGAGGAGGTTGCTGTCGAGATTAAAATTACTGAGGAGAAAGACGTTCTACCAGCTTCACCACGTCCTGTACCTAAGGCTGAGGAGGGAGCGCTGAAGACCTTTGAAGCCGGTTTCTTCAAGATTGACAGTCCAGTACGCAGCCCAAGACCTCACTGCGAAGGTACAGAACTCCAATAGAATAATTGAAAAAAGAAATGCTTAAGAATATCCACTTGTAATTTTCAGTAAGCTTTTTTGATTGGTAAAATTTCCTTAGAGAGTATTACATAGTTAAAAGTGCAACTGTAGCACCTAGTTTGCAGTTATATAATTGATTGTAATTGTTCACCTATGGATGCGAAAAACAAGGTATGAACTTGAATTTTGATCGATGAAAATGTTTGCAAATGTATCATATAACACATAAGTTTATCATCCACAGCATTACTTAATCCATTGTTCAATGAGTGTCTTAATAAGTAAATGTTGATATTTGTTGCTAGGTGCTAGCCCTGCTGGAAAAGGCTCGCCTGTACGAGACGTGAGGAGACGAAGCAAGTCAAGCCAAACCCCCGGCAGCAAGGTCAGCCCATTCCTCATGAAGGTGTTGGAACGCTCCGCCCGCAAGTCGCTGGGCATCCCCATGAACTTCTCCAGACCAAGTCCCCTGTTGAAGGACAGCACAGCCGCTGCTGCCAGCCCCTCCTGCAGTGCAAGGCGGTGCTCAAGACGCAGCGCGGCTCTCTCCTTCTCCAACACACCCAAGCTACCAGGAGTGGACGCTCCCAGCATCTTTACCCCAGACCAGATCTCTGAGGAGGTGCCCATGGACACAGACGAAAACATGACACCTAGACGCGGTACACGGTGAGACCTCATCATCAGCATCATAGCAAATCATTCATTTGTGCCTATTGGGCTTCTGGACAAGTCACATGTGTCAATAGGATGTTAGATTTTTTTAGTACTGACTTGGGAATTAATCTATTAATGCATGAGTTCCTCTAGAAATTTTCTGTATCTATGATACTTTTGACAATAACTTAGGAATTAGAAATAAATTTACAAAACATTGTCATTTGAAAGAGAGTTGTTGGCAGTGTTCTGATGAACATTTTGCCTTCATATATTTCCTATGGTTTTGCTTGAACAGTTTCATCAAGATTGTCAGGTTGCATTTGGTGTCCCTAAATATTAATGGTTAAAATTGACCAATACACTTAAGATGCATTCAGGGTCTTAGCCAGGATTTCAAAAATATCTGTCATAAACAACAATTCCTCAATTTTTGCCTGTCCAGATTTAGCTACTAATCTACTTAATATCCTTATACCAACTACATTTAATGGCCTATTGTGCCAAAAATGGTTATTTACTCTTCAGCTATGTCCCAGAATGTTTTGTGGGGGGAATGTGTGGTTATTACCTCCCAAAAATCAAAATTGAAAAATCTTCATAGGAAGGGTTGTCTGTCCAAAAAGGAGGTTTTCAAGAAACTGCCTGTCCAAAAGACAGGAAGGACAGTTCCTGGCTTAGTCCCTGGATGCATTTGCTGGAAAGTTGTCACTATCAAAATAAGTCATTTTTGAGCTGATACAAGGTACATTCATGTTTTTGCCCTTTGAATGCAACAATTATGTCTCCACCCTATCAGGGGAGAACTGTCAAATGTGATTACTGTTGAGAATAATTAGATATTTTATCTCTGATTTCAGGAGGTCCTCTGTGCGCTCGGCTCTCCAACCATCCAATGTTGATAACCAAGCACCAGTGCCAGGACTGCCAGCTGAGGACAACTTCTTCCTGAAGTATCTACAGCCTGCAGTTCCTACAGGTAATGATACAACCCAGCATTGAGGGGAGGAGCAGCAAGTGGCTAGCGGAACATGTTTTCTTCTTGACCACCACTGCAGTCTATTTGTAAACAAAATAGAACACATAAATCTTTTAACCCATTTATGCTGAAGTGTTCCTTTTAATCTACTTGTTTCTTTGGTTTATAGCATTAAAGCGTTTGTTGGGATAATTCTATAGCAACTATGGTCATGTGACAACCCCCCCCCCCCCCCCCCCTTTTAGCCAGATATGATAGAATACCTGATATACTTATTTTCCTTCAGAATCTGAAGAAATGGAGAGTGAAGAGAATCCGTCACAGGCAGATGTGGAAATGTCTGCACAGATGAAGAGGGACCTGTCCAAGGAGTTTTCGGACAGCTCAGGCGATCAGAATGGTAGCACTACAGGGACACCTAAGAGTACTCGTAGGTCTGCCAAGAAAACACCGAGCAACCGACAAAGGCACATATCCGTCCACTTTGACAATGTTTCTCCAGAACATGAAATGGCAGCCAAGTTGCCCGTCACCCCCTACAACAGAAACTCACTGGGTATGTAAGCTATGGCCTTACAAGTCATGTGACAAGTCTTAAGGCCTGACAAGTCACCTTTAGAAATGTATTTGATGTGGAAAGCTTTATAGAAGATCAACTGACAATTCAAGCTATTTTCAACAATATTCTAGCACACTGATAATAATGTTAGAGTGTACTTGAAAGATGTGTATAAGCCCTGAAGTTAATGCACCCTTTTTTGTCTAGGTGTATGTCGTATTATTGTTGTATTCGATTCCGAAGTCAGGGCCCCTTTTATATTATAAACCGTCAGTACATTTGACAAGATTTCTTTTAGGTTATTTCAGATACTCTACCACCAATGTGAATGTTAATTTGAAAAGTAACTCAGACTTGTTAATTCCCAGATTTAATTGCATGAGTTACACTTCTGAATGGTATGTTTCAATATGCATTATCTTCAATTAAAACAGTTGCTGGTCCCAGAAGTAGTGGTCGCAAGTCCTTGAGTTCCAAGTTAAGTGAGGTGGTCACACCCTCTACAGGGGCAATCACAAAAACACCAAACAGTGCCACTCCAGCCACCAGATTTGCCAAGCTCAGAATGGATTTTACACCTGGCAGCAAGGTAGATATATCCTTCATTCACAAAGTTTTGTGATATCTGAATATTGTGGTGGAAAAGAAATTTACCATGATTGGGCTGTGTGCAGGTGTAATTAAGTATTAACATGATACTAATAAAGGTAAAGGTATTCGGTTTATAGTCTTGTATCCACCGAAGTGCTCACACGACCTTCCTCCCCTAGCAGGCACTGTACATACAGAAACCATTTCAATCCCCCGGGGGATATTCCAGAGCAACTGGCAGCATATAGCGCACACACTCTAAGCACTGCCTTATTTATGCTAGGTACCCATTTTGCAGCTGGGTAGACTGGAGCAATATGGAATAAACTGTTTTGCCCAAGAACGACCAAAGTGCCCGGAGTGGCCGGGAATCGAACCAGCGACCCTCTGATTACTAGTCCGACACCTAACCAACTGAGCTACTTTGTCCCCATATAAACACCAAACAGTGCCACTCCAGCCAGCAGATTTGCCAAGCTCAGTTTGTGATGCATGTAGATGCATCTGTGTTTGTTTGCTTCAATGGAGCAGAGCCTTGTGTGCTTAACATTTGCTAAATAATTAATGGTCTAATGCTTATTTTACAGATACTGTATGAGTCAGTGTTGATAAAGATGTACAATATGACCTACTCCATGGATTACCTGTTAGAAGAGGCCTTAATGACCACTTGTCTTTTCAAACTATATGTGCTTTAACAGCTTCTTTTTAAAAAAGGTTCTGGCCAGAGAGTGTCTGGCCACCATTTGGACAGCCATCTACTGTAAAACCCATTATTATCGCGCTCCTTTTAATTTCACGCATTTGGCGCTAGGTGATGATAACGTGTATATTACTGGCGCTGATATACGTTCAAAATAGCATAACAATGCCCCATCTAGTGGTGATACGGTTGATGCGTGTAATTAAATGGCCGCGCTCAGATTCAGACGTCAGTTGCGTGAATAAAAAGGGGCGTGGTTATAAAGGGTTTTACAGTATATGGTTATATGAACATTTCATGGCCGCTCTCAAAATTTTGGACGCCCCAAATTTTAATGATGCCCTATTTTGGACACCCATAGTCAAAATACAAATACGTCTTAAGTAGGCTTCTCTCTTGTTTTTGCTTAATAATGTTTTGTGCAATGCTTATCTCACTAATGTGTTTTGTTGCAGGGCTTGGGGAATGATCTCTTGTTCACGCCCCCTACCGGTACTGCTAGTCCAGGGTTGGACAAGTCACAGCCCATCCCCACCGCTACTCTAATCTCCTTCACCCCTGAGGCGGAGGCCTCTAGAGCCGCTCTCAATCCAGCTATTGCTCTTGCCAGGTAATACTTCTATTAGCATCTTTGGCCTGGGAAGTACATTCAAAGAAGCAACATACATATATACACCATTTTGCTAAGGATTTAATACCCATTATCAAAGGCTGATAAGATAAAGGCGTTCAACTTCTACTAGATGAGTCCACATGTCTGTAGCCCCGAGAATCTATAAATAGAACCTGATTGTTGTATTCGTGGGACGCTTCTTGGGGAGAACTGCAGGAGAATGCTTCATGTTGCCAGCCGGTGGTCGTTAAAAGTCGTTAATGTCATTAAAAGGCAATGAAAGTACTGGCCTTTGGGCTGGGGTGTTGGCTATTTTTATACGTTAAAAGAATTTGGTTGTGTATATTGGCATGATAGCCGTTTTAGCTAAGTTGAACGCCTTTATCTTATCAGCCTTTGCCATTATGCATTAACACTTTCAAGACAATACAACTATAACCCATTTCTCCTAAGAATATTTGAAAATATGATACATCTAATTGGTGAAAAAGTACTACATTTATTTATGTTGTACTATATGTACTTTGTTCGTTTTTAACAATATCGGAATAAACATATATAACTAATGCCCATATCAAATTGCATTACAACTTAAATTCCATTGATAAGTATTTTCATTTTTCTTGCCTATTGTTTTGTTTTGTTTGTTATTGATTGATTTTTGATATTATTGCAGAGATATTTTGACGCCATCTAGTCTTGTTTCTCCAAGAAGATCTTCACGCCTCTCAACCTTCAATGGCAGCCTCATCTAAAAGATCCCTCAATGAAGCTGACAACAACAGAACAAGGAGTGCATTGTTCTACCATGGCAGTGTTAATTTTCTTATCTTTTGATATACAGAACCGGTATCTGTCTCAAAGGTTAAATAGCTTGGCAGTTGCCAAATATATAAGTTATCCTTACATTATAGCAGACTTTAACATAGTATTGTTTTACATTTGTGCGCAACAAATGTATGAGATCTCAAGACTAGGACAGCAATAAATTGGATTTCTAAAATTTGAATTTGTGACCAGATTATCATGAAGCACAAACTTTGATGGTAAGATCCAATTGTGTGAATGTCTGTACTTGGTTATGTATGCATTAACTGGATTTTGAACATTGTATTTCAAGGTTTTAAAAAACCTGAATAACTGGTAATGGATGGTCTGCACAAACTAAACTGGTCTGCAGGCCACAATCAAATTTGAATAGAGATATATCTGCGACATTTGACAGTAATATTTTAAAGTTAGTTTTATTTGACAAATGAAAAATGACCACTGGGTTACTTTGCAATGTTACTTTCTGACAAATGAAGTCAGTAGACTGAAACCTGTTGTTCTTAGTAATAAATCATATGCCTAGTCCTTCCATAAAAGATATTGGATTACTTTCAAAACTTACCTAAAAGGTAACCTTTGATATGCCAAAAAACTTTGTTTATGAGTGACTTTAATTTCCTGTATTGTAATTTTCTTAATTGGAGCATTATTATCTCTAGATCTATAAAAGATATTAAGTGATATTTTTGCCCATAATGGGGTTCTTATGCTGATTACCCAAGCTGAAATAATATTAAATGGAGGAGGGTATCCATAATTTAGCTAAGTTTAAGGATAGACATCTGATGGCTAATTGATTGTACCTCATACCTAAGTATGCATGAAAGACAGAAAAATTAATGTATGTTTTCTTTGGTTTAGTCTAGTGAGGAATTCATGTATGTTATGAATACAAGACTCCATCAATGCTTCTTTTCTTGCAACTGTATTGCTTTCTCTACTGTCAGGGTAGAATGATTTATGTGAGTGAATGTGCCCGATGTTTGTGACTATATATGGCTGTGGTATGTGTTGAAGACATGATAAATAAGATGAATGTATTTGATGTTGTTTCTTATGATATGAATGCAGGGTTTTACTGAATACCGTGTTAATTTTGCCCTTGTAAAATATTGCGCATCTAAGAATTGTGCTTGGCAAGTAGCTGCCTTTGATGCCCAGTTCAATTATTGCATACTAATGTTGAATGTCAAGCTATCATGTCAGCTTGCTGTAGGCTATAGCTTAGGGGGTCAGATGTCCGAATTATGTTGGCCAGTTTAATAAATGCGGACTCCAGGGTTGCGCAAAATATGCACTTATTAAACTGCTGCAATAGTAACACGGTATACAGATATGAAAACCCAGGTTGTCATTTTGATTGGATAGATATCAGGTATATCTGTTTGAAATTGAAAAGACATTCTCTGTATGATTCTTTTGTACATATACAATAAGTAATAAAAAAAAACTCCATAACCTGACCTGACTCCTGTTTTAATTGCTTTGGTCAAATTTGTGTAGTATTTGTGCAATGGTAGTGCTTGTGTTGTTTCTAGCTTCTTTTTTGTTCAAAAAGAAATTTTTGCATTGACACCAGTCAGCTGCTTTCTTCCCATCACTGGCTTTGAAAAGTGCAGAACATGGCACACCTGAGACTTGTTGAGCCTTCACCCTATATGCCTCCCAATCAGCTTAACCCTTATGTTGCTGGTGGCTAATTATGCCAATACAGAGTTATGCAAAAAAACTAGAAAATGATTGAAACCCTTGCACATGGGTACTCAGTGAGAGCTTTCCAATGAATACCCACATGACAGGGTTTAGATGTTTTTCAAAAATCTTGCATCCTTGTGTTTTGCACGAGAGTAGCCTCCGCATCGGAAGGGTTAAGGCAATTTGCAAAATGGCAAGGCAGATGGCAAAATACTCCTTGATTAAAAACATTTACCTGTCAAGAAAATGTGTGATTTTTTTCTAACAGTGGTGTCTACATATTCACCAAGAGATAAAACTTTATATCCTTTTCTTGAACGTAAATTATTTAGAAAAAGATCTAGCTTGTCCATTATTTAGGGCATCATTGGTGAATAAGGTTGCCCAAGTGTGTGCCTCAGATTCCCATATTGTGCAAGATTTTTTTGTAGCCTCCAAGGGGATATGCACCCCTCTAGAAATTAATACTCAACACACTTGTCCTGGATATGTATGTAATTTGTTATTGAATACCTTTATTGGTAAAGTTATTCTTGCTCAAACATCATTCATAAGGGGCTTACAAATGAAGCAATATGAAATAACACTTAACTATATAGGGTATTCACCTTAAATTTTTGTTTATTATTAAAGAAAAAGTATGATCTCACAGGTAGACAAGCAGTAACATTTAATTACTAGTTATAGTGATTATTGGGGGATGTGGCTTGTCAAAACTTAAATGTGGACTATTTTTAGCTACCTGCCTACCTTTGCCATCAGAACTACGGGTAGCTTCTCTTATATTATCTGATTTATGTTATGAGCAAGGGCACATGAAGGTAACATACTCAACCCCCAAGTAGAATGTGTTGATTTTTTGATGATTTATATTATAGACAATTAACTTTTATCATCCTTACTCTTAATTGCAATTACAAGTTCAAAGACAGTGAATCTTATTTTCAGCACCTCTTACTTGGAGACTTACATAAGTTGACTACACATATGCCCAAAAATAAAAATTTCCCTTTATTTCTATAAGATATATTTACATTTTTTCTGGTTCACCTACAACCAGGGGCATCACCATAGCGATCACACTGACACCTACCGGACCCAAGACCTGTCCATAATAGTTATCAAGAAGGCTGGCAGGTGGCGCATCAATAATTAGGTCAAGATGGTGGACTAAACACCTGCCAAGAGTTGTTGACGAAATATCTTTTCGCGTGTTCTTGTTCCGACTCGCTCATTTATTTCGCGAAGAACGATGTTTTCATATTATTATGTTGTGTTCAATACTGAGTTGTTTTAGGGAGCTCTATTCCCAGATAAGACAAAATGAAGAGACGTTGGATTTACGATAGAGCGCCAGTTTTGAAACGGGTTGCCGACTTGTTCTTGCTTCCACTTTTGTTTACACTTGTCGCCGGGCAGAGCCGTAAGTATAAACACATACTAATGGTGCAAAAATTAAATATGGATTTCATATCAATAAACTAAGAAAATGTATTGTTGACCACTGGTATGAGTCAGTCATGGTGTTAGGTGTGATTCATGATGTCGGGTGTGGCTGCTCAGGTGTGCACTTTCATTGTGTAATCAAACAATTTTATTCAGGTATTGTTATGGATTGCAATTGAATCTTGAATTATTGTCAAGAGTAACACAGTCGGTTGATCCGAGTAACATTCATATAGTTCTAAACACAATGGTGTATAGCATTCTTGCATTCAATATTATTTAAAGAATATAGAAAAGAATATAAATACTATTTTTAATTTACATGTACATATCCTTGCCAATTTGATATCAATATGATTGAACTAAATTAATAAGGTTTATCTTCTCTTCCATATCCTTATCTATAACATATTGATAATGTCAAATTACTTGATTAGTTCCTTGCCGGTCAGAAAACCAAGCCAAAATCAAGCAATAATCTAAAAGACAAGATGATTTGCCATTCAAATGATTTTGCTTCATAATTACAGTAATGATATAAAGTTATAACAAAGTTTCAGCTAGCCAGATACACAGCAAAATAAAGTAACAAAAAGCTTGAAATTTTAAGTAAATTTTTTAATAATTACGTCACTATTAGGTATCGCTGAATTATAATATACAGTTGTGGAAGAAAAAGATGTTTTGATTTTTTAAGGAAATATTATTTACCATTTTTTTCAATTTGGACTTGTGGCTGATTGATCTCCTTAAAGTTATCTCCATACAAAATGAGATTCGAAAATGATTGATGTGCATTTATGTGAGTCAATTGATGCAAATTTGAATTGATGCTAAGTGATTTCATAAAAAACTGCTGTTTCAGCTACTCCATTACAGCATAAAATTTGACAGTTGATACTATAAGGATGGTTATATTATTTATGATTGTGTAGAACTTCCTAAGCTTCATTAGGCCACTCCAGACTGCATGTGTTGCCACTGTTTCCTTATAAGTTGAGTGAATCAGTGTCCAGTATGCCAGCTAACCTTATCAGTTGACTGCTTGCTGGGATCAGCGCTCCACACTGTGTTGCAATATCTGTTTGGATCATCTCCCTATTGTATTGCTCTCACAGCTTAAAATCAGAGGATGCTTTGACCTTCTAAATTTCAACCTGTGATCTGTGTTATCTGGTCGTGGCTATCAGCAGTGTTGTTTACATGAGATCATGTCAGTGATTATTTTTCGTTAATTACTGTAAGGTATATGTGACCTCTTCAGTCATGAATGGTATAACACATTTTTTCAAGTACGCTAGATTAAGAATAGAGTTTATAGATCTGCTGCATCATCTGTCCATTACAGAATACATGGTTAAAACATATTTTACCACTTCAGTCAAATATACTTTTCTCGTAGTTCCTCTCATTTTTAACATGTCTTATTTGCATAATGGATATTTGTGTACAGAATAGCTAATTTTATAACTTGATATTTATGAAGTTCGCAATTTCATTTATAAAAAATCTATAGAAAATAGTTACAGAAGCACATCCATCATTTCTTTTGGAATCACATCTTACTGAAAATATAATGCAACAGTGTATCAGATACTTGAGTCAATGTATCCATTGTGTTCCATTTTACATTAATGTGTCAGTTCTTCATGCAACGCTGCGCTTCTATAGTTTAATAGTCAAGGATAAGCAGGAATGATATCAGGGATTTGTTGGATTTTATAATCTCATTTAATATAGAGATTGATTTTTTTTAAAGATTTTTCAATCCCTTTCGGAAGTTTACTCAGAAGAAAAAAATTGTAACAAAAAGAAAAAAATTGTGATTGAGCTGCCGGGTCTTTGCCATAATTTTGAAATTTGGTTCCCAAATCATAAAACTTCTGGTTCTTCTATTTTTGCTAGGGAGACAACAATAAATAGTCAAATAACAAAAATCATATAAGCATGCATTTTATAGAAGTAATTGAAGGATTGCATAAAAGCCTAAAGCAATATCATGGTAGTCAGTTACCCTTAAGTGAAAACTGTCAACTATTGGTTAATATAAGAACATATCTTTTAGAAATTCCTTACAAAAAATGAGTGTTTTTTGTGAGTTTTTCGAGGGTTTGGTTGTCAGAATGACACCTTGACACCCTGCTTGTCAAGGCACTGTTTAGGTGATTTAGTAGACTACAATTAAGATATAGATATTTGAGTGACTGGTTTTCCTCCTGAAATACTAGTAACCAATGGAGAAGTTCTATTTACAAGTATACACAATAGTATCCTTCAATCAAACTATTAAAACAGATCCGTTTGAGACAGTGAATGTCATAGTGTTTTGGACTAAATGTGTTATGTTGCTTGTCTTATACTGAAACTCCCATCCTCTCCATGTTCTTTTTTAACCATAATATTTAGTTGTTACATACAATTTTTTTTTAACCCATTCATGCCTAGATTTTTCTCAGAAATTGTTATGGGAAACTTCTGCTAATATTTCATTTTACTTTTGAAATTAGAAAGTGGATATTTGGTTTGGATAGGATTGATGTTTCTCCCTTAAGAATTTGTCAATATATTTTCACTTAAAATATCAACATAGTCAGGCCTTTCTGTTGTACCACAGGTATGTATGGGTTAAAAAGTCTATTTAAATCAGTTTATGTTCAGGGTGTTTTTATTAAGCCAACCTTTATTACATTTCCCACTTTTAAATTGTTTACATCTTGTTTTCACTTAATGTGTACACATACAGGTAGCAAATTACAAATGTTCATCAGTATTGTCTTGTTATATATACCTCTACTTATGTATCCTTCCAGTGTATTGTAAAACGTGTTTATCATCACCAACTATATCTCAATACTCGTTAGGCCTAAAAAAAGTTGTTTGTTTCCTGTAACCCTACCCTAACAAGTTTTTATTCAAAAAAATCCCTACCCTAAAGTTTTTTCTGCCCTCCCAACTCCCAATCAATGTAAAACATGCATAAAACATACATTTTTGACCATAAATATAATGCAAAATTATTTTTTTTACCGACCTACCTACCCTATTTTTTTCGGACTGTTACAGGAAACAAACAATTTCTTTTTTAGGCCTTAGTGGTTACTGTCATAAACATCTGATATGATTGTGGATGTCTATTGTTTTAAGTCTTTTTTGCAACTTTACATTTCATTGAAAACCCCCCTTCCCTAAGTCCTTGAAACCTCCAGACAAAATATGCAAAAATACATTTTTCATGTTTAGAATTTCATTTATGATCACTTAATGCCATATTCAGGCTTAAAGATGAACAGCCTGTCATAAGTGGTGGAGGAAACTAGAGTACCCACTGAATACCACTGTCTTTCCCAAGTCACTGGCAACTCTCACACATGCCCGGAGTCAGATTCAAACCAGGGCAGTGGTGAGAGACAGCAAGATTCTTAAATCACTTAGCTATTGGGCTTGTTCAACATTTTGCATGTAAAGTATTGATACCATATGTTTACAAGTGCTTAACAAAGTGAGTTTGTTGTTTTCATCTGACCAGCCTGGTGGTGAGAGGTTTCTATGTTAGTTTTTGTAATGTTTGAGTTTGTCAACTCCTATGTTTGTTTTCATGTATTTTTCTAGCACTTCCTTCTCACTGTCCGAGTTTTGGCAACTTTATCCAAGTGTTTTGTGGTAGCCCAACCGATGCCTATGAGTGCATCCTTGCCAGCTGGGTGTGCGACGGCAGAACCGACTGTAAAACAGGCCTGGATGAAGCTGATATCACCTGTAAAAATGGTATGTGAAGGGAATATGGAATTTCCTTATCGTTTATAATTAAATCTGCAGGTGTTTACCGGGCAGACTATATAAGTATACCTCTGATGCCATATTGATGATATTAAGGTATGACTAGCCTGCTGTGAATAATGGAAGGTCAAACCAGAGTTAGCAGGAAAACTACCAACTAACCTCAAATCATTGGCAACTATCTAACATGCCCTGACTCAGCAGGATTTGGTGAGAGACAGCAAGCAGTTGGTATGTGATAGAAAAACCTGATTGCATCCTACCATTTAGTATTCTTTGTACTTTATACTATTTCTGCAGTTTATTACTGAAATACTTAGCATATTGTCACAAAAGTGAGTATGCTTGCGGTGTGCAATGTTCCCAACACTAAGTACTTCCTCTAATCTTGTTCAGTGTATTTGCACCTTTGAATGTTATTATGTCATTGTGATATTCTTGTCCAAAATGTATTGCTGTTTGCATCAGGGAGACAAGTGCACATTTTCCTTAATATGTTTTAGTGGTATTTCAATATGTTCATTAAAAAAATAATTTTTGATTTGATACCTGTGCACGCATGACTGATTTTATTTCTCTGTTTAGTTACCCCATGTGCTTCAAACCCGTGCCAAAATGGAGCAACGTGTCACAGTTTTCCTGCGATCCAGAACCAGCGAGTGTCTTACTACACCTGTCAGTGTCCCACAAGCGGCATATCAGGAATTAACTGTGAACTAGGGGGACCATCAACTACACCAACGACTACACCGACAACAACACCAACCACAACACCCACAACTACACCAACAACTACACCCACTCCAACTACTACACTGACCACCACACCTACCACAACACCGACAACAACACAAACAACAACAAAAACAACAACACAAACAACGGCACCAACTACAACACCAACTACAACACCTACTACCTCAAAGGCAACTACTACTGCATTCACTTCAAAAACATCACAGAAACCAACCCAGTCCACCACACAATCATCATCTACCAAAAAGACAACATCCATCGCGACAGCATCCACGACGGTCAAGTCTACAGTATTACCCTCAACCACATCCAAGTCAACTCCTGTTGTCACCACAACGTCTTCCAAATCTAGTACATCATCTAAGGCTGAAAAAACTACTCAGGTGAGAGACATAGTTTCCAGTGCTAGCATGGGTTGTCTTGGTTTGTTCATGAAAAGATTTATGTCTAATTATGCACCATGTGCACCATAATGATTGGAATATACCTATGAACTTATTGCGATAAATGTAAATCATCAATGAGGGATGTCTTTGTCTAGCTTATGATAAAGATGATTCATTTCTTGTTTTATTTTAAACTTATTTTATCAAGTTAGGACCTTTTATGATTATTTGAAGAAATGAAAGTTTCTGATAAAATTTGTGTTTATTCTTATGCGGATAAAGGAGCTTTCCACAAAAATGCCTGATATATATCATATTAGTAATGAACATAAAAACAACTAGCACTGGTTTCTGTATGTGTCAAAATACCTTATCTTCATTCAATCTGCCTGACCTGGCTATATGTTCAGCCTTTTGCCCAGCTTTCTCTGATGTGTCCTATTGTTTTAGACTTACCAGTCCACTGCAAGTACTACTGCTTTGACTACCACACCCTTACCCACACCCAGCCAGAAGTCCTGTCAACCCAACCCCTGTCTCAATGGAGTCTGCTACCCTCTGCGCACCGGCTACCATTGCTCTTGCCGACCAGGTAAGACAAGTAATTCGGAAACTTTAACCAGGGGCTCATTCTGTTGCAAACCAGTTAATCCATCCGAGTGAAAAAGGATGTAAGACTCGACTAATGCAG
Source organism: Maea johnstoni (assembly GCA_963942565.1). NCBI lineage: Eukaryota > Metazoa > Annelida > Polychaeta > Spionida > Magelonidae > Maea > Maea johnstoni. The sequence continues at coordinate 29,048,150 of OZ012684.1, forward strand.
ACACTCCTATGTGAACTTGATTTAAGATCAAAACAGAAACACAAGCATTTCTTAGAAACAAATGTTTCAAAGTCAAATCTTTCTGTATATATATATATATATATATATATATATATATATATATATATATATATATATATATATATATATATATATATATATATATATATATATATATATATATATATATATATATATATATATATGTTGCAGCCCAACTTCCGATCCAGCCCATCTTAAGATGTGCCAAGCCCAACTTCCGATCGGAAGTTGGGCTGGATTTTGCTGGCCCATCTTAAGATGGGCTACCCAACTTCCGATGACCCAGATAATACAGCAGCCCAGTCCAACTTCCGATGGCAATGATTTTTTATTAAGTGTTCATCTAGAAGTTTATAGCTTTGTTGGAATATTTGTTTATTGAATAAGATGTGAATTTCATGAGACAAATTACTTGCATTTTATTGTTAAATCTTTACTTAAACACTACTGAATACTTCTGATTATGCTGAAATTTGAATATAAGTTGATTACAGATTCTCTCCTCTCTTTTTGTAAAAAAGACTAGAAAAACAAAACAAAGAAATAATTATTCAAACACAACAGATCAATTTACACGTGTAATGTTTCTTATTGTGCTGGATTCCAGCACCTGTTAATTGCAATCCTTGATTGATTACATTCTTTTCTGGCTTTTAGAATGAGTTAAAAAAGTTGTATATGCCCTACAATTTTTTTACCTGTCTAACAAAATATAAGTATCTAAACTATCTATTACATTATTTATAATAGATGTCTGTAAAAGTATAAACATTTCATAATAATTAGCCAATTAAGGTAACATGGTACATCTATATTACTTTTCTTTATCTACATTCAGGAAGAAGGGCTTCTTTCTGACACATCTTAATAAAGGTCTCAATTTTAAAAGTTCAACGACCAGTTTTCTGATATACTCATTGCTCTTCAATATTTAAAAAAAAAGGTTTAAAAAATAATTCAAACTAAAACATAAATATTTCTCTCTTCCCTCTTTTACTATTGACTACCAAAAAGATAACTTTCTCAACTGCTTCATCCAAAGTATAAAGTTGGCCAATCCAAGATCATAATGTCTAAATCTTACTAAATTTGGATCTGCCAAAATTTAATATATGTGTCGTTTAGGTACAAGTACCAATTCAATCTGCATACACCTTATCTCATATCAATTACAACTTGAACCATGTATGTTCATTTCTTACTACCTCACCTCATCTAGATACTATAAGTGCCCTGCTCTGATGAATCTTGATAAAGGACACAATGTTTTTGTAAATTCTGACAAGTTTTTTGTCTATTTCTACTGTCCTGCCAGTCACATGAACCTCCTCAATTAATGCATTTACACTTATTTTGGCACACACATGATTATATAATTATGTCAAGAATTTGCAAGGGGTTAAGGAATACATAAAAATACTAATAAAAAAGCTTAAAAGACAAGAAAAAAATTCACTTTTCCCTTTTTGAGTTATTAGAAAAATACCATTGCTATTCCTTATATTCCTTATCTAGCTTATGTAATGTAAGAGCACACAACTCATAAATAACAAAGGTAGTATTGTGCAAATTATCTAATTGAATTAACTTTGAATTACATTAAATCTGAAAAAGCTTAAAATTCTGTATATATGACTCTTTAATTTGTTGTTAAAACATGATTCTTTTATTTCGTTTTTCTGCTTACAATCAGCAATAATGTTTTGAGTAATCAGGCTTGATTCTAGCTACCCATTTCAATTTATTTCTTGGACTAATATTTTCTTGTAATTTAAAGTGGATGCCCTATGAAAGAGTTGAAAATTCCATATTTATAAGAGTGCAAAAATTCATATGAATATTCATGAAGGGTTACATCCTGGTATCTATAATGATCGGAAGTTGGGCCAAGCCCATCTTAAGATGGGCCAGCCCAACTTCAAATGACCTACATCCTGGTATCTAGAGATCGGAAGTTGGGCCAAGCCCATCTTAAGATGGGCCAGCCCAACTTCAAATGACCTACATCCTGGTATCTAAAGATCGGAAGTTGGGCCAAGCCCATCTTAAGATGGGCTAGGGGTCATCGTAAGTTGGGCCAAGCCCATCTTAAGATGGGCTACCCAACTTCCGATCGTAAGTTGGGCCAAGCCCATCTTAAGATGGGCCAGGATCGGAAGTTGGGCTGCAACATATGTATATATATATATATATATATATATATATATATATATATATATATATATATATATATATATATATATATATATATATATATATATATATATATATATATATATATATATATATATATATATATATATTTTAATCTTATTTGACTACCTAAACAAACTTTTGAATATAGGAAGGTTAAGAGATTCGTTTTCCAACTTACTTTATTGTCTGAAGTTGTTGAATAATAATCGAAAATGGTATAAACTTGTTCTCTTATTATGAAAGCATGTAGTCCATTGGTAAGTGTTACATATTTTGCTTTATACCTAGCCTCCCTATCCTCTAGGCATTATCAAAATTGATATTAACTAGTGTCCTTTGTCATATTCTCCCTGACACATTTTCTGCTTTCAGGATATGCGGGTCCCCGCTGTAAGTCAGGTGTGGATTTCTGTGCATCACAACCCTGTTTCAACGGTGCCACCTGCCAGGTAAAAGCAATTAGCATTATACAAATATGACATCCCTGTGGGTTTGCCAACATGATTGTCTACCCCGAGTGAGCATTGTCACCCGAGGGCGTATCATGTTGGCAAACCCACAGTGATGTCATATTTGTTTTATTATACTGAAAAAAACCCTCACCCCCGGGCACCTAAAATCCATGACAAGTTGAAACTTACAAACTCACTTGGGCAGTGCAATATCGAAGCAGCAGGTTTACCGTGCTGACCATGCTGGAATTTCCTATTTGTTTAATCATACCGAACCATGTATGATCTGAACTGGGTTGAGATTTTACTTTTTTCTCTAAGTTAAAGCACTCGTTATTTTCTTTATCGTTGTTCTCAACACTAACATAATACCATTGCTGAAGGCGGCATTCTGCTCAGGCCTTGTCACATTTCTCCACGCGTGGGGATCTTGAAAGCATGACGTCCTCAACAATATAGGAAATCATGAAACGGCACCTTGACAACGGGTGCTAATGCGTCGTCTCTTTGACAGCGGGTGCTAATACGTTGAATGGTGACCGCTGTCAAGGAACCTACAATGACACAGGTTGCTAACAGTCTTGACACATGGCTCTCATCCAATAGGATAGGAGTATCCTCACGTGAGGTATAATAATATACAAATATGACATCCCTGTGGGGTTGCCAACATGATTGTCTACCCCTCGTGAGCATTGTCATCTGAGGGCGTAGTCCGAGGGTATCCACCTCCACCTGTTGTGCGCGTTGTCACACCTGGGAGTGACAGAGGCTTCAAAAATGTGATGAACAAATCCTTTTACAGCACTTTTTAAACAGATTGAAGTGTTGCTAGTTGAGTCTACCACATATTTTATATTAGATTTAGCCTACAGGTTTCATTAAAATGGTATGGACCCCATTTATTTCTTTTGTGTATTGCTTGATCCCAGTCTTTTATTATTGATAATATGGCAAAAGTGGTATTGCTATTGCCACCTGGTGACATTTCTTCAAAATGACTGCGCTCAGCAGCCCCCATAAAATTACTGCAGTTCCAGACCAGATATGCATTCTTCATGGCTTCAATACTTGGACAACCATGCATAGGCCCTTCAAAAAGAATTTTGGTGGTATTTTCCACTTAACATTTCACCCCGATTTACAACCCTTATCTACAGATTATATTTATCAAGTTGCATGTGTTTCAGAATTTTGGTGGTATTTTCCGCTGTACGTGTCAGCCTGGTTACGGTGGGCGCCAGTGTGAGCGGGAGATAGAGGAGTGTAGCAGCTCTCCTTGTCTTAATGGTGGCACCTGTAGGGACCTGACTGCCAGCTACACTTGTACCTGTCTACCTGGATACACAGGTGAGGCTGAGCAAACAAAGCTCTTTAACCGTGCCATGAACACTGAGCTAACAATCAAAAAGAGCTATGCAAACAGTTTTATATTGAATATGCACTTAGAGGTTAACCTGTGTATACCTTCTTTGATTCAATGTTTTCCAAGCAATGCATTATCCATCTGAACAATTTTAACAAAACAGTATTGCAATTTGGTCTGCCTCAGAGATGAATGGGTTAAATTCAGCTTTTTGGAATGACACTTCTCTCAGGTCACTCATTTTCATTTCCCATGTATGGAGTACAAGGCAATAGATCTCAGTGGTTGTCAAATGTTGTTTGAGCAATGCATGGGGTAAGAAATACATGACTGTGTGGTGGTCATGCGTTTATACTAAGTGGCAGGATCATATTTCATATCATATTCCTGCTCAGACTGAAATACTGGGATCATAAGAAATACATTATGAAATGTAAAAAATACTTTTATTTCCAAATTGAAAGGATAAATGGAATTAGAATGGAAAATTGTATCACTATTTCTTTGCATTTGATACATTATTTTGAATATCTCTTATTCTTTCATATGAGTTAAGAAACGTAGATACTACCCCTACAATACAAATTAAGATTGTAGTATTTTTTTTCATCTTTCTATCCTCCTTTCCCTGTCTGGTCTTATAGTTGGTCTTACATTCTTTCACCCAACTTAAAAAATGCAAGTGCTTCCCAAATAGTGTCAATAACTTATTAAAACTTCTGAGGAACATTCATGTCATATGACCTATTGGACAAAAGAAATTTGGTTTACAGATCAAATCTGATGTAGTATCCTAATTGAAAGATAAAAGCCAAAGTTACATGCACCTCTTCTGAAATCTAAAAAGAAATATTGCAGTGCTTTATATCCATAGCCATTTAGCCACCTTCCAGTGATTTTGCCTTAGGACTGGTGAAAAAGTTCTTGGGTACCTGAAAAATTGAGTTATATGTGTTTGGTAATTGTTGTTTCAGGGCGGAGATGCGAGGCCAATGCCAATGAGTGTGTCTCTAGGCCCTGCCAGGCTGATGGGACATGCGTTGATAAGCTGAATGGTTACGAGTGCCGCTGTGTCGCTGGGAGAACGGGTAGGAACTGTGAGGGGCGGCAGCTCTGCCAGCAAGGTAGGATAGGCTCCTAGCTAGTTTTTAACTAATGTGTGTTTGTGTGTATATATTCATATATATATATATACATATATACATATATACATATATATATATATATATATATATATATATATATATATATATATATATATATGTATATATATATATATATATATATATATATATATATATATATATATATATATATATATATATATATGTTGCAGCCCAACTTCCGATCCTGGCCCATCTTAAGATTGGCTTGGCCCAACTTCCGATCGGAAGTTGGGTAGCCCATCTTAAGATGGGCTTGGCCCAACTTCCGATGACCCCTAGCCCATCTTAAGATGGGCTTGGCCCAACTTCCGATCTTTAGATACCAGGATGTAGGTCATTTGAAGTTGGGCTGGCCCATCTTAAGATGGGCTTGGCCCAACTTCCGATCTCTAGATACCAGGATGTAGGTCATTTGAAGTTGGGCTGGCCCATCTTAAGATGGGCTTGGCCCAACTTCCGATCATTATAGATACCAGGATGTAACCCTTAATGAATATTCATATGAATTTTTGCACTCTTATGAATACGGAATTTTCAACTCTTTCAAAGGGCATCCACTTTAAATTACAAGATAATATTAGTCAAAGAAATAAATTGAAATGGGTAGCTAGAATAACCTGATGACTCAAAACTTTATTGCTGATTGTAAGCAGAAAAACGAAATAAAAGAATCATATTTTTACAACAAATTAAAGTGTCATATATATTGAATTTTAAGCTTTTTCAGATTTAATGTAATTCAAAGTTAATTCAATTAGATACTTTGCACAATACTACCTTTGTTATTTATGGGTTGTGTGCTCTTACATTACATAAACTAGATGATGAATCATTTACAATTTGAATGAAGGAATAGCAATGGTATTCTTCTAATGACTCAAAAAGGGAAAAGTGATTCTTTTTTCTTATCTTTTAAGCTTTTTTATTAGTATTTTTAGGTATTCTTTAACCCCTTGCAAATTCTTGACATAATTATATAATCATGTGTGTGCCAAAATAAGTGTAAATGCATTAATTGAGGAGGTTCATGTGACTGGCAGGACAGTAGAAATAGACAGAAAACTTGTCAGAATTTACAAAAAGAAACATTACACGTGTAAATCAATCTGTTGTGTTTGAATAATTATTTCTTTGTTTTGTTTTTCTAGTCTTTTTTACAAAAGGAGAGGAGAGAATCTGTAATCAACTTATATTCAAATTTCGGCATAATCAGAAGTATTCAGTAGTGTAAAAAAGTAAAGATTTAACAATAAAATGCAAGTTATTTGTCTCATAAAATTCACATCTTATTCAATAAACAAATATTCCAACAAAGCTATAAACTTCTAGATGAACACTTAATAAAAAATCATTGCCATCGGAAGTTGGGCTGGGCTGCTGTATTATCTGGGTCATCGGAAGTTGGGTAGCCCATCTTAAGATGGGCCAGCAAAATCCAGCCCAACTTCCGATCGGAAGTTGGGCTTGGCCCATCTTAAGATGGGCTGGATCGGAAGTTGGGCTGCAACATATGTATATATATATATATATATATATATATATATATATATATATATATATATATATATATATATTTATACATAAACATATACATGAGTAAAAGAGTAAATATTATGAGTCAAGCGGTTGCAGTAGTTGCAGTGCTTTAGTAAAAGACCAAGTTCAGTCATTTTGACAGTGCTATGTACATTACAGTTGGGTTCAATTACATGTAGGTGATTTCAGTGTGGGAATGCCAATGCTTTGGCCAACTCAATTTAAGCTTGATTTTGTGATAGCTAGATCAGTCACTTGGGCCATTTAGATCTAGAAAGGCCACTTATATCTATTTGTTTCTGTTGCTTTTAGATCCATGTCAGAATTATGGGTTTTGTCGCCCATCGACAACACCAGGTGGCACTGTGAGCTGTATCTGTCCTCCGGGCTTCACAGGCGACAAGTGTGAGGCCAACATCAATGAATGTGTGGGAAATGCATGTGGCGGCAATGGTAAGTTTACACTGATTTGTCTATCCTTGAATATAATATTCTTACATTGACCGCAACAGATGATTGAATATATATATATTTTTGATTGGTAGGGTGTTGCCATATGCAGTTGCCTGTATAGCTGAAAAGAACTGTTAGTGCTGATTTTGGTGATTTTCTTTTATGAGCTTATCCTAAGTTAGATGAAGGAATAGAAATTTGACATGGTGTTGTATTCAGTCCTCTAATTAAGTAATGATAATTACAAATAGTCTTTACTGATACCAAACCATGAAAGATATTGCATTAAACTCTTAACTGGAAGTCATAATTTTGTCTTGAAATAAATCATAATAAGAATAATTAAAAAAAATTGAAATATGTATTTGTCCTGCTATTGATTGGATGTATGTTACGTCTTGTTTTTAGGTGTATGTGTTGATGGTATAGATGGTTATACCTGTAAGTGTAATGAGGGTTTTACTGGAAGGCGCTGTGAGACTCAGATCAATCCCTGCCAGCCAAATCCCTGCAAAAATAATGCCTACTGCTGCACCAGAGGAAAAGCTTTATGTGCCAACAATCGCTTTGGATACTTTGAATGTTACTGTATCGACGGTTACACAGGTACTTATATAGTTGTATCGTAACTTTAGTGGGAATAATGTTTATAGTTTATAGAGTTTATAGGTGTCTGTAGATGCTACAATGATGCATTATATGCAGTTACACACTTGCTTCATCTTTAAATTGGGACTGTCATTGATATGACAAGTATCGATCGATCGAAATCATTTTTCCAATTAATCGAAATAAATATTTTGTCAATTGTTATGTTAATTAATCGAATCACATTTTTTCAGCCTTTTACGCCATTTTTAGCCAACGCTATTAAGAATATTGAAGTGAAACTCAAGTATTCAATCAAAAAGTGTTGAGAAAACCATTGTCTTTGCATTGTGAGAATCTTAGGATCCTAGCCACAAAAATAGTATGGAACATGTGAAAATATTCTATTAGTGCATTACTTCAAAATCGAATTGAAATAACCGAAATCGAAAAATAAAATGTCAATGATCGAATCGAAAAAAAATTGATGTCAATGACAGTCCTACTTTAAATGAAATCTTAGATGTGAACATGGTGTATAGTATTGAAAATATCTCTAATTATCCTTTATGGATATTGCATTGCAGAATAAAGGGAAAATAGTCGATCCTTAGACAGCTGTAGAGTAGCTGCACACCTCATTTCACCTTTTTTTCATTTTACCTTTAAAAGTGAAACAGTATTATTGGTACTTTTTAGAATCTTAAAGTATAGCATTTAACAGAGACTATACATTTTATCATTATATATAAGTAGATTTTTTGCATTCAAGTGGACCATACCTAGGTATGATATTAGTCTGATTGTTGTTTATATAACTACATTTCCTTTCAGGTAAACTGTGTGATAAGAAGATAGATGTATGTAATCCTTTCCCATGCAAGAATGGTGGGATGTGTAGCAGGCTAAGAGAGCAGGAGTACCATTGTACCTGTCCACTTGTATATACAGGTAAGTTACAAGTAAACAATACATGGTACCATCGTAATGTTCCTCTTATTTCTACAGGCAAATCACTGATATTTATCATATTGTGTATTTTATAGTAGGCTAAAGGGACTGGTGTAGCATTGTACCTGTCCACTACTTCTTGATGTTTTACCTGTCTGACTGCCTTGGTTATATAATTTTCAGGAAGAACTTGTGACGTCCATCAGCCGTGTAGAAGCTCACCCTGTGTGAACGGAGGAGTGTGCTCATCTGCTGGTAGCAGTTATACCTGCACCTGTCCTGCAAAATACACAGGTAAGTTCTCTGTTCAACCTGTATCTCCTCAAAGCACAGAAGAACTATTACGTTAACCCTTATGCTGCTGGTGGCTAATTTTGCTAATACAAATTTATACAAAAAAGCTAAAAATTGGCTGAAACCCTGGCATATGGGCACTCATCTGAGAGTACTAAATGAGAGATTTCCAATGAATACCAACATGACAGGGTTTAGATGTTTTTCAAAAATCTTGGCATCCTTGTGCTGTGGATGAAAGTAGCTTCAGCATTGGAAGGTTTAAAACAAACTGCTATACATTAAAGAAAACAAGTAATTTGCAGCCTTATTTATAAACAGGTGTTGTACATACATTAGAGAAAAATGCAGTTATTAACAGTTTGAATCACTACAATAGATATTGAGTATTATCTCATATTTCCGTTGTGTTTTAGGTTATTTCTGTGTGATAGACATTGAGTATTATCTCAAATTTCCTTTGTGTTTTATGTGATTTCTGTGAGATAGACATTGAGTATTATCTCATATTTCCTTTGTGTTTTAGGTGATTTCTGTGAAATAAGTATTGAGTATTATCTCATATTTCCATTGTGTTTTAGGTGATTTCTGTGAGATAGATATGAGTATTATCTCATATTTCCATTGTGTTTTAGGTGATTTCTGTGAGATAGATATGAGTATTATCTCATATTTCCATTGTGTTTTAGGTGATTTCTGTGAGATAGATATTGAGTATTATCTCATATTTCCATTGTGTTTTAGGTGATTTCTGTGAAATAAGTATTGAGTATTATCTCATATTTCCATTGTGTTTTAGGTGATTTCTGTGAGATAGATATGAGTATTATCTCATATTTCCATTGTGTTTTAGGTGATTTCTGTGAGATAGATATGAGTATTATCTCATATTTCCATTGTGTTTTAGGTGATTTCTGTGAGATAGATATGAGTATTATCTCATATTTCCATTGTGTTTTAGGTGATTTCTGTGAGAGGCTGGAGCCGTGTTCTACCTCACCTTGTAATAATGGTGCCACATGTATAAATCAAGGAAGTTCCTACAAGTGCCAGTGCCCCATCAGCCATACTGGACCTACATGTGACACCTATCTCCCCTGTTCTGCCAAGCCCTGCCTCAACCAGGGTACCTGTATTAACAAAGGCCAAACATACTCATGTGTATGCAAGAGCTCCTATATTGGAAGCAGGTGAGTGATGATTTTCTGCAATATACCACATTTACATTATTGCGTATAAAACAAAGGGTAAGCTTTTGTATTCTGCATATTGTAGAGGAGGATTTTCTATACATGCAAAAATAAACTTAAAAAGAAATCCAAGCATAATTTTTTTTCTATTTTATTCCATATGTTTGGAAATTTCTCTCATATATCATTAATGTTAGAAATAATGGGATTTGATTTTCTATTCATAACTTGTAAACACCCAATTTCTTTCAAAAGCACTCTTTTTGTGTATAAAACATACAAAAAAGACCCATTTTCAATTATAAGAAATATGAGATAATTCTGTACCAGAATATCACTATATCGTTCTATAAATTTCATTCTTATTCTATGGGTCATGACATACTTTCATACTGATTGGAATACATGGCAATAAGTTACAAAACTACACCTGGTGATTATTGTTTTTCAGGTGTGAGACCTACATTGCTTGCTCCTCCAGTCCCTGTCAGAACTCTGCTACCTGTAGTAATGTTGGCAACAGCTACAGGTGTACCTGTCCAGCCTTCTATACTGGACCTCAGTGCGCCACCTATATTGCCTGCTATAGCTCACCCTGTATGAATGGAGGCACCTGTTCTAATGTTGGCAGAGACTTCAGGTAAGTCACTCCCTAATTCAGTATGTTTACCTTAGCATTTTACAAGGGGTTACCCTGCAAACTATTTGCAGCTAGAGTGCTACGGTGATCAGCCTATCTACACATTCTGGATGACTGCTTGTGTGAAATACTTAAGTATTAATTCAGGAATGCAATTTACTTTAAAAAAAATACTGTATTATTCAATGATAGGTAGGTGAGATTTAAAAAAATTAGTATCTTATAAAAGAAACCTATATTACATTGCAACAGCCTACTCAAGGAATGGGTGTTTATTTTTCATTTAGGTGTAAGTGTCCTCTGTTGTACGCAGGAAGTCGCTGTGAGACCTTTAGTCCATGTGCCAGTAACCCATGCCAGAATCAAGGAAAATGCAACAATGGTCCTACAAACTACACCTGTACTTGCCCGGCTGCTTATACAGGTAAGTTCACTATAGGGGACCGTCATATAATGAATACTCTTGGAGAAGCGTTCAATGTAGGCAGGTGCTCAATGTACAGAGGGTGTGTCTTCCTATGCATATCCTATGGGTGGGCAGCAGCTTTTGGGAATGAAGGAGTGTTCAATGTAGGCAGGTGCTCAATGTACAGAGGGTGTGTCTTCCTATGCATATCGTATGGGTAGGCAACAGCTGTTGGGAATGAAGAAGTGTTCAATGTAGGCAGGTGCTCAATGTACAGAGGGTGTGTCTTCCTTTCCTTTATTGATGAGCTGAAAACTGCCTGGCAATCAAGGGTTTTAAAAATGTTTATTGAAGTAGTGATTTTGTAGTACACACACTCATATTTCCTTGCTCTAAGATACCCCTTGTTGAGCAGAAAATACACTTCAAATGGTAGGCATGTGGTTTGCTCAGTTATTGAAGAATACAACATTGATTTATTTTATTCTCAAATTGTACAGAGTTGTCATAGATATCATTGTATATTTGGTTTGTTATTTTTCAGCTTTACAGTGTGAGACCCTCCTCCCCTGTTCCAGTAGCCCCTGTATCACTGGTACCTGTGTTAATAAAGGTTCCAGCTATACATGTGTCTGCCCAGATGGTTACACAGGTGAGTATTGTTCTACTCGCTTCCTCGGGAGTATTGGACTATTTGGCGTACCTTTTGGACAAACATCACATATCACATTTTAGTCATCTCAGTTGTAATACTACCATTTGGCAATAAGTAAACAATTCAAGCAAGTGGAAACCTCATGTATGATATGTATATAGAATATTATCAAATGCAAAATTGGCCAATCATTGGTATTTACAATTGTTTTAGTAGATATGAAATTACTGTAACTGGTTTAGCAGCCCCAGTAAGCAATAACTTGTGGTTAATTAGTGAATTTCCCCGGGGGACTGTGATCTCCACCACCATTGAGAGCAGAAAGTGTGAGAAAGTTAAGGTTTTGCCCTTATATGAAATGAGGTTCGAGTCTCTGCTGGATCCTAAAGCTGGTTGGCCTGGTTGCTATAAAAATGTGTGGCATTGTGAAGGGCTGTCTATGGCCCTTCTACAACTGAAAGACCCCTTGGAACTAATCGGGTTATTTCTTCCTGGTTCCGGGTTTCTATCTTGTTGGAATATGACCTAAGTTGTTGAAAGCGACGTAAAACCCAATTCCTTCCTTCCCTCAGGCCTGCGCTGTGATGTGAACATTCCTTGTCTCAGTAATCCCTGCATGAACAATGCCACCTGTGTCAACGAGGGCAAGCTCTTCAAGTGTCTGTGCAAGGGATCGTGGACAGGAGCTCGCTGTGATGTTCTCATGCCGTGTGGGAGCAGTCCCTGCAAGAACGGAGGCACATGCCAGGGCGTCGGGGAATCATACAGGTAAGTTGAAGAACATTGAAAACTATCATTTGGACTTTAATTGAGTAACAACATGCAATGATTATCTTGTTTGTGTCTCTGTATTTTACATGCATACAATTGTTAAAGTTGAGAGGTAGGTTAACAAAAAGAATTCTTAAAGAGTTTAAGAGTTTTTAAACAATGATTTATTTTTTGTTGTAGATGTACGTGTGCTGTCCCATACACTGGTAGCACTTGTGAGGTGAGGCAGGCCTGCCTGAGTCAGCCATGTAGGAATGGTGCTACTTGTAATAACCTGAGTAACGGATACAGGTGTATCTGTCCTCCAGCTTATACAGGTAAGTAGTAGTGTTTGGTTGTAGGAATGGGGCCACATGTAATAACCTGAGTAACAGATACAGGTGTACCTGTCCCCCAGCTAATACAGGTTAGTAGTAGAGTTTGGTTTATTTTTTAGTGTGTAATTAATTTGCATTACAAACCATAAAATAATAATTTAGATGATCATGAACTGAAATGATCAATGTGTAAGTTTTACCTATTGTGTTCCTTTCAGGAGGGGAGTGTCAGAACTACCTGTACTGTTCCAGCGCCCCGTGTGTCAATGGTGGTACGTGTATCAGTCAGCTCTACAGCTATTCCTGCCAGTGCCCGCAGACCTATGGGGGGCGCCACTGTGAGACACCCATCCCCTGTGGCAGCAGTCCCTGTTTAAACCAGGCCCAGTGCCTGAATAACGGTAGGGCCTTCATCTGTCAGTGTAGGAGCTCCTATACGGGTAGACAGTGTGAGACCCTGCTCGCCTGCGCCTCCAATCCATGTCAGAGAGGGACCTGTACCAACACACAGGCAGGCAATACATACACCTGTACCTGTAACACAGGTAAGATATTCAAATTATTTGGTTGGCATTATTTTCATTTTTATATTATATTTACTATTAGGCAATGTACAAATGGATGATAATTCAAATGTTATGTATTTATTAGATATTATTCTATTGTCATGTCAATAAGATATCTGTCTTATACTTGATGTCTAAGTTCATTTATTGATTTTTGTCATGTTCGGTCATATACTTAATTTTTCAGGTTAGAAGGGATGGAACCATGACAACATTTCTCTAGTAGGATATTCACTTTCAATGGTTTTTCTCATATTTGGTCATGTATTTCAGGTTACACTGGACAAAACTGTGACAGTGTTATTCCAGTATGTGACTCGTCCACCTGTATTAATGGTCAGTGTCAGGTGGTGAGTGGTCAGCGCACCTGTGTCTGTACCACAGGATATGCAGGTCAGTTAAACACAGACCCACTTAGGTATTTTCTCAATTGGTTAGAGGGGCAGCCTTATTACAAAATCATATTCAATGGGAACTTAAATATTATGTTCTGCCATTTGATAGGAACTGTTTTCACTTGCTACACTCTGTTTAGACACCTATATTGTAGTCAGAAAAATATAGACTCAGTGTGAAATGATTTGGCTTGATATAGATAATACATTGAGAATGAAATTATGTCTCATTTGAAGTCCAATGCCTATATTTGAACCTTTATCTAATGTGACTACATGAATTATCTCATTTTGGCGTATTTATGCTTTATTCATGTCCAGCTTTAATAGCAGTTCTTTGACAGTGATAATGAATGAGCTTTCCATCATCCATACAAAATTCCTGGTTCATATTTTGTTTATTAATCTTTATTATGCCACCACAATTTGCAAATTTATTTTATCTTAATTTTGTCATTGTGTAGGTCCTAAATGTGAGCGTCTAGCTACCCCATGCGATGCCAAGCCATGCCTTAACAATGGTGTGTGCTCCAGCCTGGGTACCACCTTTACCTGTACCTGCTCAGCACCCTTTACTGGGAAACGCTGCGAGAACCGCATGCAACCCTGCGACTCCCAACCCTGTCTCAACGCGGGCACATGCAGCAACACCCCTAGCGGGTACACCTGTAACTGTCCAGTTACTCATAAAGGTAAGAAATTACATTGTCAAGTGGCGCCACCTATATCAAACCCTTTGACTCTCATTGGTGCTTCAACACAGGTACTCACAACAATGTCTATAATGGATATACCTGTACTGTCCAAGATCGTCCCATACCTAGATTGGTAAGGGTTTGATGAGAAAACACCTTCCAACCCATTGTGTGAAAGGGAGAGTATGTCTCATTAGAGAGTTTCATGTTCTTTACCTATATCTGTTCATGGCTACCTGTTATAAAAAAAGTTGAATGGAAGCCACCTGTGTTTACATCAATATGTAGGATTGAATATTTGTATTTGTTAGTGACCATTGTGAGAATCACAAACCACCTAATTTAGCATGAGATTTTATGATTGAATCAGGACTGAACATGTTTGTAATTCCAGGCGCTCGCTGTGAGAATCGCATCCTTCCCTGTGACAGCTCACCTTGCCAGAACAATGGCACCTGTATGAATGCTGGCGTAGCCTTCTGGTGTAACTGTGGACCGCATCATTCAGGTAACTTCTTCTTCTTGTATAATATATCAATCCTCCTGTGTAGGAGCTTTATTAAAAAATTTAGCACTTAGATTAAATAAGAAAAGTTAATAAGCTGAGCTGAAAGCTACCACAGTTAAGACTTTACTGCAAATACAAACTTCGTACATACTGTAACCAGGCAGGGTACTCGGGTACAAGAGTAAGGTTAAATATCTCTGTCTATTGTCTTGGCTTTGCCAGCCAGTACAGAGCCCTTTGGTTGCCAAGTGCTGCTAATTAGTAGACTTGGTTTTTAGTAAAATAATAATGTTTAAATAGTAATTAGGGTTTTGTACAATGTAGGCCCCAGAAAGTCTGAGGAAGGAGGAAGGGAGTTGGCATGTGGAATGGGCCCTTGGCTCATGTCCACATGTAGGCCCAACTCCTTTCCCCTTAAATAGCGGGCCTGGTGGCTGGTAGAGAGAGAAGTAGAGAGAGGGACAGAGGAGTAGAGAGAGAAGTAGAGAGAGAAGTAGAGAGAGGACAGCGAGGGAGCATGGAAGCATAAGACTACTTGTATTGGACTTAAGGAACAAATAAATATATATCACAACTAAGAGAGGACTCCACTTATCGGTTACATTGGTGCCGTGACCAATGCCTTCAGGACTTGTTGATTACATTGATATCGTGACCAGTCACCTCAAATCTGATGGAAATATGAAGCTACTGCAATTACATCGTTGCTGCAACCAGAGGCCATAGACCTGATGCATATTTCACCAAAAATCTTCCACCAAGATGGTAATTCCAAAACAGTGACCAGGGAGCACAAAAGGAAGATTATGCCAAAACGGTTCCATTTCACCAGATAAGCTGAGCATTGTGACACACAATCTAATGCTGTATATTCTTCCAAGAATCAGAAGAGATATAAGAAAACAGCCACCAACATCAAAGATTATTCAAAGATTGAACTGCAACCACAGCTGTTTCAGTGACTAACATCAGTACCAGGACTGTAACCCATCAAGTATTTCACAGGATATCAACTCATAATCCCATTTGGACCAGGACAAGCTGTGAACCAAGCGGTCAAGAATACTGTGATGCCAGTGACTTTGAAAAACATTGATCAAATCAAAACCAGCTCAACAGCCCAACGAGAAACAGACTAGAGGACAATTCTGCATCCATTGAACATTGGCTTTCTGAACAAGACAAAGACTTTATGTAAGTAAGATTTCATTCAAGTTCTTAACATATTACTTGAGTTTTATGTCTTATTCAAAAATTTGCTGGCAATGCACAGAAGATGAGTGGTGTTGGTACAGGTTGTCTTACAGTAGACCAAAATTATGCTATCAAAGTTGTTGTACTTAAAATGGTTCAACAACACATCTTTCAAGGTTATTCACTGATACATCAGAACAGCACTGATAATATGATGACCCATATTCAAAGTATATATGCATGTTTCCTATAACCCTCAATTTATCCTTATATCCAAATATATAACAATTTTATGTTATTCGTGAACACAGCAGCAAGCAATACTTTTTAATGTAAATGCACATTTTTATGTAGAAATAGCCTGGCTGAATACAGATCTATGAATGCATATGCATTAATTGCATTTCATTGTATTTAATTACTGAAGAACTCTGATTAATGAGATAATGGTGATTATGTGTTGTCTACATGGATAGACCTGAACTATATACGCTCTGTGTACTATATCAGAGACATCAGTTCCATATTGAGATAAGTCCATTGCAAAACAGGGAAATAATCTTCACCTGCATTGTCTGGATGAATTTAACATGGAAATGAATATTGAATTATAAAATCTAAGAATATTACTTATTGATAAGTAACAGGGATGTTACGTTCTCCTGTATTATCTGGATGATTTTGCCCAGAAATTGAATACTGACTTAGCAAAGCCAAGAATATTTTAATGAGATGAGTAACTGGGATGTTATGTGTCCCCTATGATATCTGGATGGTTGTACCCAGAAGAATACTGACTGAACTAAGTCAAGGAAATTATGTATATATATACGACAGGGATGTTAAGTTTCCCCTTTGATATCTGGATGGTTGTACCCAGAAGATTACTGACTGAACTAATTCAAGAAAATTATATGTATATGCAACAGGGAAGTACGTCTACCCTGAGATACATGGATGATTATGCGACTATATTTAAACTGACTTAAAAAGATGTCAAATATGAATACATCTTAGAAAATGCTGCATATAGAAATGTTCACTATATAAACAGTATATCTATACAATATATCTACTTGGGTTATAGTAGTGTAGTAGTGTACATTTTTGAATGTACCAATATGTATCTACCAACCTGCCATCTTGTGCTAGCTAATGCCACATTCATTTTTGTTGTAAAAGTATTCATAAAATTTTGAATTGACGTGCCAAAAGTAATATGTTACCTTGATGAACTCTTACAAGTTGTTTGATAAATACTGTGTGTGAAAGCCCCATGTCTGTCAGAAAATACATCCTCAAGCAATCAAGATCCTTTATCCATTGACATTTCATACGGTGGGAATTTGTGTTTAGTCGTAGGGACATGGACTTGGTTTAGAAGTTGTTTCCTCTGCTAGAAGACTACTTAACTAGGATTTGATTCATAAAACATACGCAGAGACCAATTATAAAGATATCACTTGCCAAAGCAAAGAATAGGGTTTGCTTTGCGTGTACATTGTTTTCTTAAGGCTGTCAGTGCATCCTGTATGGGTTGGATGAAGCCCATCCTAGTGTTTTGAAATAGTTGATTGAGAATTAACCCCTTAGTGGCCAAACTAAGTTCCAGAAGTTTTCAATTTTTGGAAGAAAAGAATTTTGGAAAACAAAATTGAAAAAAATATTGAAAAAAAATATTGAAAAAAAAAATTTGAAAAAAAGAAATTCTGAAAAAAAAATAATCTTTTTTTGGGAAAAAAATAACATTATACTTTAATTTCGTCATTTTGGATTAAACGGTTCATAGTTAGCGGGTGACAATTTCAATATGTGAACAAATTGAGCTATGAGGTACAGAAAAGGGTTGGTAATGACTGTGTTGATTCTTGCTATATATAACATTATATTCTCATATATACAAACATATACTTAATGCATGTGTTTAAAACATTATTGTTTATTACTACAGACAGCAGCGGCTGCCGCTGACTATCGACATTTCTGCTGCAGTATCTGGCTTTCTATATTTCCTTTATCAAAGACATATTGCATATATATGTGAATGGACTTGCGGGTCCATGATCTTTGAATTTTGAAACAATGGCACTCGAGTACTCTGCTGTGGGTTCTGCTCTCTGGTCAAAACTTTTAGTGTAAACAAAAGTTTTGTTTTGGCCATGGGAGTGATGTAACCAGGCAGGGTACTCGGGTACAAGAGTAAGGTTAAATATCTCTGTCTATTGTCTTGGCTTT
Organism: Maea johnstoni; assembly: GCA_963942565.1. Lineage (NCBI taxonomy): Eukaryota > Metazoa > Annelida > Polychaeta > Spionida > Magelonidae > Maea > Maea johnstoni. The sequence goes on from OZ012684.1 coordinate 29,066,766, forward strand.
GCCAGCCAGTACAGAGCCCTTTGGTTGCCAAGTGCTGCTAATTAGTAGACTTGGTTTTTAGTAAAATAATAATGTTTAAATAGTAATTAGGGTTTTGTACAATGTAGGCCCCAGAAAGTCTGAGGAAGGAGGAAGGGAGTTGGCATGTGGAATGGGCCCTTGGCTCTTGTCCACATGTAGGCCCAACTCCTTTCCCCTTAAATAGCGGGCCTGGTGGCTGGTAGAGAGAGAAGTAGAGAGAGGGACAGAGGAGTAGAGAGAGAAGTAGAGAGAGGACAGCGAGGGAGCATGGAAGCATAAGACTACTTGTATTGGACTTAAGGAACAAATAAATATATATCACAACTAAGAGAGGACTCCACTTATCGGTTACAATACTGGTCACATACATATTGTAACTTGACTGCACTGTATTCCTATTGTTATGGCCATGGAAGGATAACCAACAGGCCATGGCTGACAATCAGCTAATCATATGCATGTTTACAAATCATTGCTGCAGGGATAAGCAAATCAGAACACTATAGATTTTGTTTACAGGAGTGACATCACCAGACTCACAAATTCAACAACCCACCTTTGGTTCTTGATGTGAAGTTTGATTTTGTGGCACTTAACCATGGTGGATTTTGCAACACACCATGGTTACCGTAATCTATTTCTATAACAGTCTGCTAATCAATAACCAATATCAGCATTTGAAGGTATGGTTAATCCATTCATGGCATTGCCCCTGTATACATACTTGCATAACCTTCCCAGGTGAGTCCAAGAATATATTGATCCTGGAGAACAACCAAGCATTCCTGGACCATAACATTGTTATTGTACGACATTCAACAAATAGCTCAAAAAATAAATTGTCACCAGATGGTACTGATATGAAATTCCTTATACAGATAGCAAAAATCAGGATCAAGAAATAGGCAATGCAACTTGAGGCAATTTATATCAGATTTCTGAACTATTTTCTTATGCCTATATTAGGATCAAGGTGTGAGACAGCCACCAGTCCATGTGCTGGAGTGAAATGCTTGAACCGTGGACGCTGTGTTGTCCGTGGGACCAACTATCAATGTGTTTGCCAGCCTCCTTATACAGGTAAGTTACTTAGCAACACTGATGCTATCTATCTTTCTATCCAAATATGTATATATATATATATATATATATATATATATATGTATATATATATATATATATATATATATATATATATATATATATATATATATATATATATATATATATATATATATATATATATATATATATATATATATATATATATATACACATGTGTATGTGTGTGTATAGTAATTATTGAATATGGTTATTTGGAGAAGTGTTTGAAAAGAAAAGGTTTTTGATATACAGTATCTAATGATATGTAGACACCCTAATAAATATGATGCGCTTTAAATGCTTATTTGTTTTATTTCTCCGCTCCTAGGTACCCTGTGTGAATCAAAGGTGACTTCCTGCCTCCCTAACCCGTGTCAGCATGGTGGCACCTGCTTTGTGGATTCTCTGGGAGTCTACTGTTACTGCACCTCAGCCTACATAGGAGTCTTCTGTCAGCAAACTGAAGGTATGCTACTTCCACAAGGTGGAGTCTTGACACTGTCTGTGTCTATTGAAGCACAAAAATGAAGAAATTTTAAAATGTTTCTGTATGAAAATTGATTTTTGGTCATAAACAGAAAATATAATTTAGTAAAAAAAGAGAATATCTGTATGAAACATATGTGAATTGTTAAACAACAATCATTAATATGGTATAGGAACTGTTATATCTTCAATATTGCTCATAATTTAAAGGTCTATAATTATGTAGTCTTTATTCAACAGGGGAATTGAGTAATAAATAAACAGGGCCCATTGTGTCAATTTTGAATATTTCCTACTTCACAAATACATATATGTGCAATTTTAGCCTTTTAACGGCATGCAGTAGCTGACAATTATTTTTAATGCTTTTTTATCTTGACATTTTTTTGTAGAAGGTTAAATATTTTTCATTGCCAATTGCTATCTTTTGACCTATTTTTGCAGTTTTTTTTCAAATTCAACTATAGTATAACTCTTACTAATGACACGTTGCATTTTGTATATACAGTGGGTCTTGGCTTTAGTTTTGCAGATAAGGTGAATGCCTTAATTTACTTTTGATAGACATGTCATTATCTGTTGCACAGAGATGGCAACAATATGATGTTCTCTGAAAACAACTCATTCTTCATAGATTATATAACTTTTTGTTCATTATTTCATTGCAGTGGGTAAGTTGTAGTCATTAATTCACTTGCAGGACTTACTTCTCTTCTTAGATGTCATTGGGTGAAATTCAAGCATATTATCTACAAATACTTACCAAGAATTATAATTGCCATTAGTTGTAAGAGCACATTATTGTGTGGTTGCATAACCAAGGAGAAATCAAGCAGCATTTATCAAATAAGTTGTATCCTTCAAATTGGCCATTGTTTATAACCAAGGAGAAATCAAGCAGCATTTATCAAATAAGTTGTATCCTTCAAATTGGCCATTGTTTATAACCAAGGAGAAATCAAGCAGCATTTATCAAATAAGTTGTATCCTTCAAATTGGCCATTGTTTATAACCAAGGAGAAATCAAGCAGCATTTATCAAATAAGTTGTATCCTTCAAATTGGCCATTGTTTATAACCAAGGAGAAATCAAGCAGCATTTATCAAATAAGTTGTATCCTTCAAATTGGCCATTGTTTATAACCAAGGAGAAATCAAGCAGCATTTATCAAATAAATTGTATTCTTCAAATTGGCCATTGTTTATAATTTCTTTTTGAATGATTTACCAATACATTACGAATCAAACTTTATCAGAATGTGATTGCTGTTTCAAATGGATGCACAATATTTTTATACTTCTTACAACTTCATAGCCTTGAATGATTATTTTGATCATTTCAATATCTGATCGAGATTTAAATGCCATTCTTTGGGAATCAGAGGCAACCATTCTTTTGTATTTTATGGACATGCTGGCCTTACATTAAATTCTAAAATGGCACACTTAATTATAGTGTTGTATGAAATGCTTGAGAGTCAATCATCTTATTTATGGATAAGATAACAGCTCAAATGCACTGATTTACAATGAAATTGCACGCCCAATGGATGGTTTGGTACATACACTGCAAATAATTCACAGACAACCTCTATATCTATCATTTATCATATACAGTCAAACCTGCCTATGAGACCACCTGTCGTTAACACCCTGTACCAGTTCAAAATTGCATCCACCTGGTTGTTTATGTTTGATTTAATCATAAAATAAATGAAATTGGTCTTCCATAGTCATATAGCCTACCAAAATGTACCTTGAAATGGGGATAACAGTCTGAATGCCACTTAGGCAACTTTTTGAGTATCATTGGGAGGCTCTAAGATTGGCAAGCCAGTCTCTCCTTGAAATCAATTTGATCATTTTACATGCATAAATGTGTGCATGGCTCTTAAAGCTAGTGTTCCTACACACACATATATGCATTAGTAACATTAGATGGATTAATGAGAAAGTCAATTAAATGAGTTTGTAAATGAATGCAAAAAAAATCTAAAATTCTTTCATTTATCAAGCAACCGAAATGCAAAATCACTCTTATGATGCAAATTCTCCAGTTCATATTCTACCTAAGTGGTAGAATTCAGTACATAAAATGCTATATCAATGCTATATCCATTAACCATTTCTTCCAAGGAGAAAGAATAGGCTTAACATAATTATGGGCAATGATTAACCCACCAAGCTCTGCACAGGGTAATTATGTGCGTAAAGCCTAACTGCATGACATGGCGAAGGTATATTTAAGGCCAATCACAACAACTTATAATCTCTCACAATACTCAATTACAATCATTAATGGTTGCTGTCTGAAATTGCAAATGTGAATGTGTAATGAGCAGACTGATTTGCTTTGTTTTGAGATTTCTAGAATTCATCATGTCTTTTCTCTTGATTTTATGTGTAGTCACAGTGCTTCACCATGACGTGTGTTCATTATAGTTCTTGTGTTTTGATATATCTAAATCTACGTGCAGATTATTTCATGTACATGTGCCTAGTTAAACATGTTTTGAACCCAGAATCATTTAATTGTGTGGGGTTCATGGTGTATGTATTCTAGGCCTATATTTCTTTGGTGTATTTAGGAACTATATAAATTAGGATGAATGGAAAAGTACCTCTTAGACCAAAACATTTTTCTTAAACCTGTTTCCATAAGATTTAAAAATTTTGGCCTCAGTATAGAAAACATATGGATAGGATCAAACATTGCTAAACAATATTGCGATTATTTTATACTCAATCCATGAGTTATACATGTATGGCCTAGGGTTTCTTTTAAAGTTCTGTTTTGTTTTTATGTTACCAGGAATATGCAAGCCTGGTTCCTGCAGTGGACATGGTGTGTGCTGGGCAATAGACAACAAGGCTCTCTGTGACTGTTATAAGGGTTACAAGGTAGGTATCAATCTAGTCATGTTTTATTTTTATGTTACCAGGAATATGTAAACCTAGATCTCCCATTCTCCCAGCTATTGTTCTATTCCATATTGTTAACACAAATAATGTCCACACCGGTATGTCAAGAATTTGGCTTATCTTTAAAACCCTGTAGATAAAGATATCAAGTGTTGAATATTACCTTTTCGTATTTTCTTTCAGGGCCCTACATGTAATGTTCAGGTTGTCGGCTGTAACCCTAACCCTTGTAATGGTGGTGACTGTGTGGAGGATACCACTGGTAAGGCCCTCTGTACCTGTCCACCAGGCTATGTGGGCACCCAGTGTCAGTTCAGAGACCCTTGTCTAGGTAAGTGTTTGACTGTAATCCTAACCCTTGTAATGGTGGTGACTGTGTGGAGGATACCACTGGTAAGGCCCTCTGTACCTGTCCACCTGGCTATGTGGGCACCCAGTGTCAGTTCAGAGACCCTTGTCTAGGTAAGACCACTTAAAATATAGTTGAATAATGTGTTTTTTGTTCGCGAATTGATATATAGAGGCATAGATCCTTGCTCTAATATAATTCATTATTATCTCAAGATTTATTATTATCGCAAGATTTTTCATTCGTAGATATTTTTGAAGTGTTATAGGACAATTCTAGTCATTCAGTTAGAAAATAGATGCAAGCTATGCACATTAACTTGTTCATATCTGGAGCGTACACTTAGTCTGAAACAAATGGAAATATTTTGATAACAGCACATTATTTTAAGAAATATTTTACTAAAGCCTGTTCCTGTTGGTTAAATTATCCTTCTCCAAATATTTTCACTTCCTGATTGATTAAGTTTCGAGTTATCAGACCATGTGTGCACTCCAGATGTTGATGAGTGTGCCATTTTGTCTCGCACCCAGCAACTCAGGTACCCAATGATGATAGTGCCTCTCAACATAGTCTTAGCCAGCAGTGCATCTGGGTGTCTTTTGGACACCAAAATCCTCAGAAATCACACACAAGGACACCCAAATATTTCTTTTAGTCATTTCTTAAAAAATTGTCAATTTCAAGGCAATTCAAGCACATATTACATACAGTATTTCCAACTCAATATAGTTCCCATGACATTGTATAAGGATATAATACCTTATTTCAGTAACCATAAGTACTTGTTTATGGTTGTAATCAGAGTATATTCTGGTCTCCCTTGAAATATAGGACGCTCAGTAATTTTACAATTGCCTATTTTGGGCACCCAGTTTCCAAATCCTAGCTAAGACCCTGCTTTTCAACCAATATTTGGCCTACTTCACTTACTACTACCATCAACTGTGTATTCTTTATGCACATATCAGTATTCTTTGTGTTGTTCCTTTGTAGCTAAACCCTGCAGGAGTGGAGGAACGTGTCTCACAGTGAACACAGGTTTCCGCTGTAAGTGCCCCTCAGGGTTTACTGGAGTCACCTGCAATACACAGTTGGCTGCCTGCGCCAGCGCGCCGTGTAAAAATGGGGCACTGTGTCGGGATTCAGGATCTGTCACAGAGTATTCCTGTACCTGTACTGCAGGTAGGTTAGGTCATGTGCATTTCATTGCTAAACAGGAAGAATTTTAATGGCATGGTCCATAGTTCAAAAAACATATTTTGAAATGATGTAAAGAAAAAAAAGAGAAAAAGAAAGTAATGCTCACACAGTGATCTTATGATGATGTAAAGAAATATAAAAAAAAGAAAGGAATGTTCGCACAGTGATCTCATGATTAGCAAATCCCAGCAACTTCTTCAGATGCCTTGTATCAGATGTAAGCACTTGAACTTAAGCAGTTGTTATGGCAGCCAGCCAGATGGATATTTGGTATAGGTATATCAGTTTGGAAATATTTAAGTAATGTATAATACATATCATGTGATTTATATTTATTCACTCTGTACCATTTGTTTCAGGGTATACGGGGAAGACTTGCAGTATAAACATTGATGATTGTGCAGGCAATACACAATGTCTGAATGGAGCTACGTGTGTGGACTTATTGGGAGGTTTCAGGTTAGTAGACCAGTCACTGTTATCCGAGAACACATATATACACAGAAAGCTGCAATGAAACCAGGATCACATTATCAGCCAACCCCCAAAGGTTGGCTGGGATGTGCTATAAAATGATGCAAAAAATCAGAAAAATTACTGAAACCCTGTCACATGGGTACCCATCTGAGAGCACTCGGTGAGAGCTATCTAGTGAATACCAATGTGACTGGGTTAAAATGTTTTTCAAAAATCTTTGCATCCTTGTGCTTTGGATGAACGTAGCCTCAGCATTGTAAGGGTTAGAATGTACTGAACCAATGGACCATATCTTATTCTGGTGTATTTTCTCTTGCTTATCAGTCAATTGTCCAGAGCTCTGGACAGTTGATTCCTTGCTTCCAAGTGGCTATGGTAAGGAAGAATTGGAAACCCATATTTCATATGTTACTAATATTACCAAAATGATTCATTTGAATATTGTTATGGAATTTCATATGGGCTACCCATCTTGATGTTATATTTATTCAAATTTGTATTTATTCCCTTAATTACAAACATTTTGTAATAGCCTTAAACACTAATAGTTTCTTGTCTGCCCACCAGGTGTCGCTGCCAGGTAGGATATTCAGGCACTTACTGCAATGTGCGAGACAACTGTGCTGCATTCCCGTGCTCCAATGGTGGAACCTGTGCCAACATCCCAAACCCTACCTACAACACTGATTTTACCTGTAAATGTGCCAGTAACTACCTGGGTGCCACCTGTCAGCAGTATGATTACTGTGCCTTCAAACCTTGTCAAAACGCTGGAACCTGTGTCAATCAAGCAACATCTTACAGGTAAGGATGCACTCAAGATGTGAAAAACTATCTACATGTCCTAGTGACTATTTGGGTGCCACCTGTTAGTAGTACGATAACTGTGCTTTCAAACCTGTGTTCATTAGGCAATGTTGTACAGGTAAGTATATATTCAAGATGTGAGAGACTTCAGCTGTACATGTCAAAGTAACTACCTGAGCACCTCCTGTCAGCATTATGATTACTGTGCTTTCAAACCATGTCAAAATAAAGGGATATTTGTCAGTTAACCAACTTTGTACAGGTAAGTATATACCTGTGAATGCTGAATCATTTACTACTTCACCTGTATGTGTTAGTCTACCAACTTCTTATGATACTGAATTGCTGACTTCCTATGCATGAGTTCTAGAAACACTTGAAATGTCAGAACAAAGACGCCTTTGTTAATTAACCAACTTGATACATATTACATTGCATATACATGAATGGCAAATCTGGTGCTAGTGAACGTCTTAATTGTACTCCTACCTATAATCCATTGTAAATCACACCTTTCTTGTAGTTCACATATACTTTATATAAGCTGGATTTCATTTCCTTTCTATCTACAACTGGATGTTTTTCATTTACTTCAGGCATTGAACCTGTGAGCCCTCCTTGTGTTTTAGCAGTAGTGATTACCATTGTCTTTCATTTGATTCCAGGTGTAATTGTGCGAGTGGCTATGGGGGTTCTAACTGTGATACCCCAATATCGAGCTGCCAAGGTAAGAACTAGGAGATTATAAGCAACTAATCATCATCCATATCTGTATAGAAATGCGAAGGAAAACAAATGATTTATATTGGTTTACCACATTTTGGATGCATTTATTTCATCAAGTAATTGAACATATGTTTGTGTCATTTTACAAGGAATTGGAAGCCTGATATAATGCATATTTAAGATGATTGAAAAATGTTTAACCCTATTTACTAATATCTTACTATATAGGTTTCACCCAGCTCCATAATAATTTTATGTTATTTATCTAAAGGTTTGTTATATGTTTCTACTGTTCGCAGATGTGATATATCTTCCTGACATATTTGATGCTTTTGCCTATTACCTAACAACAGCCCAAAATAGTAAACGCTTTGCGCTATGTATGAAATGGCCATTTTTATTCGCAAATTGAGGGTTTAAAGAGTAAAATATGAATTATGAAATGCCTTCTTTTTTCACTTTTTGAGAAAATGGAATAGGGGCAATAGCCACTATAATTGTGGCACATGTATTATATTAAAGCCTGTAGTACTGCAGTTTTTAAAAGAATTTCATATTAATGTAAATAAAGCTTTGATATTGCCTTTCTTTAATCAACAGGTGTAACATGTAGTGGCCATGGCAGGTGTGAAGCCTCAGGTTCTACAGGTTTCAGGTGTGTCTGCGATGCTGGATACAGTGGCTCAATATGCCAGACCTCGGCGTGTGCTTCTCAGCCATGCAAGAACGGGGCCACATGTTACATTGACACCACAGGACAGAAATGCAGATGTAAATTAGGATATGCAGGAGCACAATGTCAACAGAGTAAGCTTGTCACAGTTAAAATCCTCCACTGCTGAGGCTACTGTCATCCAAAACACAAGGACGCAAATATTTTTGAAAAACATCTAAACCCTGTCATATTGGTATTCATTGGAAAGCTCTCACTGAGTACTCTCTTATGAGTTCCCATATTCCAGGGTTTCCGTGATTTATGAGGATATTTGCATTATTATGTATTGGCCAAATTAGCCACCAGCAGCATAAGGGTTAAAAACTTATGTTTTCTGTGTGGGGCTGTAGATTGAATAAGTTTCATTCTCCATGTTGAGAAGGAATTATGGAAATTGAAATTCATTTAGAAAAGAATGGAATTGACTCAAAACTTTTATATTAGGATTTTTGATGTGTCATATATTATAGTATTATATATATACCTGAGCATTTTATTTGGCTTATCACAGACATAAATTGTCAAGGAAAGAAAATTAACATTTTTGCACTTTTGAAACTTGATAGTACTCCAGTAGCCCAAGGCAACCCGAATAAATTCTTTTGGACAATTTATTAAAAACAAATGATGTTACAAATAATGCAAGATTAAGAAGTTGCAACTGTTTGTTACCAAAATGAAAGGAACAATTGTCCATATGCATATGTTAACGATTTATCATATCATTAATTTTGTCTTTAACCTGTTTATAGTGAAGAAAATGCTGTGAATCATTTGCCACCATATGTCTGACTTGCCTATTAAATTTCAGAAATGTATCTGCCATAACATATTGTTAGATGTCTTTTGCACTTTTAAAATGTTCTGGTCAACGTGATATCACCAAAATAGTCAAGACATTTTTGAGCACTTCAGGTCTGGATAGGTCAATAATAATGTCTACAATTCCTTTAGTATATATAAGTAGGTTTTTGAAATCATCTCTGTATTCTTGTTTTGCAGCAACACAACTTGCCATCCCTTCTTTTAATGGCACCTCTTTTGCTCAGCATCCATTTCCTGCGAACCGACCAACCAGCTCTCAGCTCAACATCTCCCTGGTGCTGAGAGTGGACGGCGATAATGGCCTCATCTTCTATGCAGATTCCTCTGTTGCCAACAAGGACTATTTCTTCCTCACAGTAAAGGACAGAAGACTTGAACTAAGATATTCTCTGGGTAAGTCTAGCAATATTTTAGTAATCAATATCCTTGCTGTTTCCTGCCTTAGAGGGGCAGATTCTTATAAGAATCTATGCCAGAGACATACAGAGATGTAAGCTTTTTTCAACCTATTCGTAGGGTATCAAGTGTGATTAATCACTTTAGTACAATAGTAATATGATTAGAAAAAAACATCAGGACCTGCAAAACTGATTGCAGCCAGTCCACTGGACTTGCAAGAAAAAAAATCATAAGTTAATCTGTATAACTGTTTGATGTGCATTGGTATGAATGAATTTCTTGCTTGGATTCTCATTTTTGCCTTTACCATGGAAAATAGTGTGATTTTGTTTGTATCATGTGCATTGTAGGTGGTGGACAGGCCATTCTCAGGAGTCCACCTGTAGCCTTTGGCTCCTGGCTCAGGGTCAACATCTCACGCTCGGGAAAGGATGCAACTCTCAATGTACAGGGGCATGGGTAAGACGCACCTTATCTTCCTATTTTTCAAATTTGATAATTTGTATTGTTTATTGATCACATCGAATGATATGAAAATACAAAAATGTAACTTAGTCTCTTTGAATAATCAATCTTGACATGGGGATCAAACATTAATCTCTTATTTTCTTTTATTCACAATATGCAATTTCGTCTCCAATTTTCGTCTCCAAATATCATTATATTTAAAAGTTATGTTATTGCCAATGCTGAATTTCTTATCACATTTTACACTTGTAAGTTGACATTATTATTATTTTGATCATCATCACCATCAGCCAATTGTAATAGGGTAGTAATCACAATATTGAAAACATGAACTTTATTGGACTAGTTTTTGAGAAGCAATTTATTTGTAGCTGATTTTCTATAAAATATTGAAAATAGAAATAAATAGACAAAGTAATAGATAGATAAATTAAAGACTGAATGATCGACTGTTTCCATAATTTATTTGACCTTATAGTTCAGTACAAGGCTCGGCAAGTGGTGGCCTGCAGGTTCTGAATGTCAATGATTATTTCCTGCTTGGTGGGGCTCCCAACATGGCCCTCCTACAGAGTAGACTGCAGGTGAACCAGGGCTTAAACGGCTGCATCCTAGCTCTCTCTGTTCAGGGGGTCGCTTACAAGTAAGTAGAAATATATATCACTTCAAATGAATTGAAAACAACATTTTCTTTTTCAATATTGTACTTAATTGATAGCAGATGAAAATGATTGAATATGTTTGCAACCAGCTCTTGTGTATTGTTATGGTCCGGACTGAGTTTTGTTTTTTGTTTATCCTCAATTTTCTTCAACATCAAGGCATGAATGGGAATTGATTGTGACTTGACCAGTATAAAAAATACCATATAAATGTTGTTGCTTTTGTCAGAAGATAGGTACTTCATGTCATGGAGTATGCAGGGATCGAAATAAGGAATTTGGAAAGCTCGCCCGAAAGTGCATGATTAACCTGTTTGCCTATATAAGTAGTTATAAAATTGGGCGAGTTGCTCATGAATGTAGCTCGCCCGGAGGCAAAACAGGGTGTGAATCACGACCGGGCGAGCCCTTATTTCTATCTCTGAGTATGTGTTTATTACAAAAGGGTCTTTGATGGTAAATACTACTTACTTTTTGGTGGTAAATACTTATTTGAATGTTTTTTTCATCTCTGTTAAATGTCTTCGGCATGATAAGTGAAGTGTGAGTGTAATTCATTTTCCTAATGCAATTTTTTTTGTCATTTCCATCTGTCTGTGCTAGTGTGACAGCACATACGTTGGTGCCATTAAGGGTTTTTATAGATGGATAATTGTAATTACTATTATTGATTTATTTCAGTTTTCGCAGTGCGAGTCAGGAGCAGTCTGTGGGTCAGTGTGGAGGTGATCTGTGTCGGGGCCAGCCCTGCGCTAACAAAGGAACCTGTGCCAGTACTACACCATCCTCCCTCACCTGTACCTGCCCAACGGGTTACCGTGGCAACCTGTGTCAGGAGACCAGCGGATCCTGCCTCGGTAACCAATGTGCCAGTGGCTCCACCTGTCAAGCCACTCAGGATGGTTACAAATGCATCTGTGCCTTCAAGCAAACTGGAAATTTATGCCAAAATACACAAGGTAAGCTTACACATTGTTGAGACTCTTTGAATAGAGGAATATTTGAAAAGTCATTGACTGCATGTTAAATCCTGTCTCATTGTCTCTGTCTCTCTTTTTTTGTCCTCTCTGTCTTTTCCTGGCCCTGTGTACACCCCAGTTGTAAATGGCAAGATTATATAGAATAATTAAGAATAAACTGAATGTCAATAGATGTTAAACATTTTTTATGACACTCTGAATTTCAACATTTAATGTCACTTTTTTTCTTTTTCAGATCTTTCCACAGTACAGTTATTTCTACAGAGTAACTCCTATCTGCAGATGCCCTCTCAGCCCTATGTGTATCCTGCTAACAGCATCTCTCTGGTGCTACGGCCCCAGGCAGCCACGGGCCCTCTGCTCTACATGGAGCAGGTAGGGCAAGTGGATTATATCCTACTTGCCCTCATCAACTCATCTCTAGTCTTCTCCACCAACCTAGGTAAGACACAATCAATCACTCTATTGTTATTACTGTAGTAAATGTATAATTAGTCAGCCACTGGCCCTCTGCTCTACATGGAGCAGGTAGGGCAAGTAGATTATATCCTACTTGCCCTCATCAACTCATCCCTGGTCTTCTCCACCAACCTAGGTAAGACACTATCACTCTATTGTAATTACTGTAGTAAATGTATAACTAGTCAATTATCCACCCTCCACATAGAGCAGGTAAAAGGCAAGTGGATTATATGGATTGTATTTACAAAGAGTATCTATAGTATTTAATCATTTTTGTGTGTTTTTTACTTCCGGAGTACTGTAAAAGGGACACATTTATGTCGTTTCAACCACTTATGTTGTATAAAATTAACCTACTATAATCATTTTAAGTACCATTAGTATTCATTCGAACAACAGCGCGAATCTGATGTTTTGTAATGTGTGGAAGGTTATAGATTCACTCACCTTACTGATATAGGTCTGAATATTCTATTTTTTATTTTCCTTTTTAGAGTATTTTCATTCTGTATAGAACATAATGGATATATTGTTTTTCAGGCTCAGGTGCAGCTTCAGTGAGAAGCACAGCGCTTTCTCTGAATTCCTGGCACCAAGTACATGCTGAGCGACGAGGCAAGTTACTCAGATTGACAGTAGGTGGCAGCACTTGGCAGATAGAGACACCTGGATCGTCCATCAGTCTGTCCATCACGTCACCCCTCTATGTAGGGAATGTTCCTCAGGGCCGCCCCCTTCTGGCAAAACTTGGCATTACTCAGGGATTCACTGGATGCATTCATGAGATTAGGGTGAGTCTGTCCTGTCTGTACTTGGCTAGTTTGTGGAAACTATATATCCTTATGAAATAAAAATATTTGGACTATTTAAAAGGATTTTGATAAAGGATAAAATGAAATAAATATTATCATGATATAATGTAGTATATCATAGTAGTATTTGCATCCCCCTTCATGTCCATTTGGAAGTATGAATTGTTCCTTCTGCACCTATTGCTAGGAAGCTGATCAGTGTATAATCTGAAAGATGACAAAATAAAAAAAAGAACTTGAAAGAATTGCTCTAAATTAGACTATCATATATAGGGTAGGATTTATTCGCTTCAAAAGTTAGTTAAGTTTTTTACTTAGATTATTTATTTTATTTCTTATTCAATTCGTACTTCATCGATTAGTTCACTTTGTTGAGCTGTATAATAGTGGTCCTATACCAACTGTGGTTAATTGAGGCTGATTGTTTTGTATTGCAGGTTGGTGGATTATCACCTGCTTTATTACAGTGGCAGATGGCCATAGCAGGACAATCAATTGGTCAATGTTCAGCGTCACCATGTTCCTCAACTAGCTGCAGTGGCCATGGCGACTGTGTTGTTGTTAGTGACTCTCAGTCGTCATGCAACTGTCACTATGGTTACACAGGAACCAACTGCCAAACTGCTGTTCAGATAACTATTCCCAGCTTTTCTCAGGATAGCTATGCCATCCTCAAAAACAAGATGAAAGTTGCTCAGGAAACACTCATTACTTTTGAGATGAAACCTATACAGCTGAATGGTCTGATTCTGTACAACAGACAACCCAATGACTTCTTTGGTAGGTTCTGACTTCTTTCTATTTCTATCAGTTAATTTAATCAATGATATGTTACCCTATAATTTGAATACTGGAGTTACATCACATACGGGTGAACCTGTAAACCAAGATCACTGACAGGACAAACCAAAAGTAAAAACAACAATAAAAAAATGGGTGAAGTGATTATATTTCTGCAAGGTGAATTCAAAAAGCAACTGATTTGAATTCACACTATTTGTGTTGTGAAGAAGTGTGCAAAAACAAATCTGCTTGAAGAAATTACCCCAGCTTAGATTGCCAGCATTTTTTTGATGGAATTATATAACCATGCAAATAATTAATCTCACCAACAGCTATAAAAGTGGCAATCAGCATACATATGTTTCAATGCACAAATTCAAAGCATGTTTACAATATATCTTCCTCTATTTCCCATATGAAGCTATCAGCGTGAATGGTGGTCATGTGGTCTTGACCTTTGACCTTGGCTCTGGTGTGGTCAGTGTGAGGAGCAGCGGTCCAGTGGCTGTAGACAAGTGGCACAGTGTGAGCATCAGGAGGAATGGCAAGACGGGTGAGGTGAAGATTGACCAGCAACCAGCAGCGGTCAACACCTCTCAAGGTTCCAGTTTTGGCCTAGAGGTGGCGCCAGATACCTATCTAGGAGGAGTTCCACAGGGCTTCATCTTACCTGCAATTATCCAGGGACTCAAAGGTATGATAAAGACAGAATATGAGACTTTAACGGTTAAAGTTAAACACAACCTAGTTGTCAAACACTGATCCTGAAGTCATTAAGATGGTTGGTAAATTTGTAAATGCTATATTTAATCTCAGAGAGTAAATAAATTTGTTCATATTCCTTCTGTTTATATGTCTCAATATCTATATGTATGTGTGTAGTTAGATTTGTTTGTGTTGTATATCAGTGACTTATAACTCTCTTCTGAGTTTTGTTTTGGGGTCAATTAAATCAATCAATATGCTATCTTTACAGGTTATGTTGGCTGTATTAGGAATCTGGTCATCCAAGGGGAGGTCATTAGCTGGTCAGTGGCGATGCAGGGTCGCAACGTCTCTCAGTGCCCTCTTCTCCCCTGCGAGGGGAACAAGTGTGCTAGTGGCGCCACCTGTCAACCAAACGTCCACGCTCAAGATGGCTACACTTGTCAGTGTGCACGAGGCCAGGCTGGTAAGAGACAGAATGATCTACTTATTCTACTAGTGGAGAAGGAACCTTATGAAGCTAATTAAGTTCTTTTTTTTTGTTTGGAATATGCTGCCTTGAGTCCAAACTGATATTAGCAATGCATTTGCCTTTGCCCCTTTGACCAATTCTTTGTTAATATACTATCTAATACTTTTTGTGAAAGTATCATTAGAAAAGTTTTGTGAAGATAAAAATTTATGGGGACTAAATGCAACCATTTTCCTTCACATTTTAGTGAAGGGGTTGCCCTCAAGTATAAGAGATATTTTTGGACAGGGAGAGTTTTTCTCATGTATGGCTCAATTGATGATACTGTATTTGTTCCTACAGCATTTTCACTAAGAATCTATGTGAAAGTAGTATCCTATTCTTTTATTCATTATCGTAATAATTTTATGAATAGGATGTGCCTTTCCTTTTTAGGTTACTACTGTGACAAGAATGTATGTGATCTACTCACGCAGAATCAGCGCTGCCAGAATGGTGGAACCTGCTATGTGGGTTCAGATGGCACAGCCAAGTGCCTATGTAGTATCAATCACAATGGGCCAACATGTAATAAAGGTAAGCTTATCTGAATACCTATGTCATTGCCTTAGAATAGTAAAACGTGTTTTATGGGTCCATTAGGAACAGCAGAGTGTCTGTGTAGTGTTAATCACAGTAGGTTTATTTGTGTAATAATGGTAAGCTTACCTTAATACAATTTATAGTCATTGTCTGAATTTTAGATCAGGTTACTGTACTTCTCCATTTAAGCTCACGTGCAGGTAACAGATTAGGAAAAAATTCCCAGAAAGTGGTAATGGCAGTCTTCCGTGTAGCTACGCCTTACAGCAGCTACTAGCTTGAACCCTTGCACGCTTTGAGTATGAACTCACTCTTTTGTCACGCCATGCTTGATTGGACGCTTGAGGGATTGTGCGCCTAGGACTGAAACCGCAAAATGTTCAAGCGCTTAGATAAGTTCAATTTACTGCTTATAGCAAAATACAATCAATATACGGTTTGTGACGGTCCCACTTGAAAAGGTATGGAAACATTTACATTTGGAGGGGAGGGGGGAAATGTTGGGGTTATTCAGAAGGCCAGAAAATGTTAGCTGGCTTGCCCCTTCCATAAATTTTCAGAAAAAGGGGTGGGGTGAGTGTGATTATTTGGGGTCTGTGCAACTAAATGTAGGAGTATGGTTAGTGGTGTTATCAGAACTAACTCTGCCTGTGTAGTAATCATCACAATTGAACCACCTGTAATAATTGTAAGCTTATCTGAGTACAAGTATCATAGACATGGTGGATCATGCTATTTGAGTCTTAAAAGTGTAGGCTCATTGCGTGTGTGGCATTCATCAGAATAGGACCACCTGTAATGAAGGTAAACTAATTTGAATACAAAAGCCATTGTCCATTGAGTAGATAATGTTAGTTGGGTCTAACTGGTTTAGCCCAGTGACTGTGTAGTATTATTCAATCAAAAAGACAAACTCATTTTACTGCAAAAGCTATCATTATATAACAAGAATATTACCATTGTTACCTTGTATTGTTATATGCCTTCCATCTTATAAAAGATCTTTTGTGTTTTCAATTTTCTCACTCACTCAGTGATCAGTTAGGAATAGTCTGCATTGTTGAGATGAACCTTTGATTGATAAGCATTCTTTTTTACAGCTTACTGGTGGTCTGTGGCAGGTATGATTGGCAGGAGTTACCTGGCCTACCCAAAGACAACAATTGCTAGGTAAGATCTGTGTAGTAGTTCATCCACCATTATTATGATTATCAACTTTGGACCTCTTCAGTTATGGAACAAATATATGGGAAATTGGTGTCTCTGAGTTGATAGAAAAGGGAAGACTGGAGTGTCAGTCCATTATTATTAAGTCTAGCAAGGGGAGTCTGACCATCCAGTGCCCATGATAGCTGGATGTTACCCTAAAACCCTTTATTACCACACACATTTTTATTCACGCAACTGCCGTCTGAATCTGGTTGCGACCATTTAATTACGCGTGTCAACTGTATCACCGATAGATGGGGTATTGTTATGCTATTTTGAACATGTATCAGGGCCTGTAATAATCGCGTTATCATCACCTAGCGCAAAATGGGTGAAAATAAAAGTAGCGCGATAATAATGGGTTTTACAGTATGTAGATACTGTTTAGGAAAATGTTATAGATATCGAAGATTATTTTTTTGAAAATATTACATTTTATATACAATTAGGTGAATATCTAGGTGTGACTCTCTTTCTTGATGAATACTGTGGATTAATCAGAAGTTTGTTCTTTTCAGCAATCCTAATCTGAATATCCTCCAGATGGTTTTCCGTAGTACAGCCAGTGAAGGACTGTTACTCTGGCACGGCAAGGTAAGGCCATGAATTCATCCTGAGCATAAAGCTAAAAACTTATTGGCTAAGTAGCTATTTTGTTAGTGCTTATATTTTTGGATATGGCATGAAATGATGGTCAACCACTGAACACATCTCCATTCAGACACAGGCAGACTGGTATACCTCCATCCTCTTACACCCCTGTCTGCACCCTAAAAATTGACAAGAAATTTAAAATTAGAAATAGATAAAAAACATCCCAGTTTGTTTCATCTTTGTGTACCTACAGTGCTTTTATATCAATTCAAATGTAATTCGTCAACGTCTATTTCAATCTGTACATACTATCATATTTAGATCACCTAATACATATTGTCATTTGTAATTTTTTAGGCTAGTGGAGAATTCCTCAGTCTGGGTCTATCCAATAGTCTCGTGAAATATATTGGTCGTCTCAATGGCAACACAGTCTCCTTGGTAGCCACTTCTGCTACCATAGCAACAACTGGATGGTACCAACTTTTCCTCAACAGGTTTGTGTTTTTCCCCAGTATATGTGGTAAGATTTTATGAAACCTTTATAGAAAGAGGTGATAAAGTATTAGGTTATTGTATCGGTTATTGGTCGGTAATCTCTTTGTATGTTAGGGATATTTGGTATATTAGGGATTTTATTAGAGATTCAAGTAATGAAGCTGATATTTGTAGGAGAACCTGTTTCCACAGTTACAAGTACATCATATATATTGATAAAATTTTACCAATTTGATATGAATATCTTGTTCCCCTGAGTAGTGGAGTTATGGTGAAAATTCTTTTTCTGAACTTTCCCCCTTGTGTAAATTTCCATAGACCTCAATGATCAGATTTTGTATACCTTTATCCTTTGATACTTGGTGCTAATATGTGAATGTTCTTTTGATGTTTGTAGGACTGCCCAGAATGTGGAGATGAAGTTGACTGACCAGGCAGGTATAGTCCACACCTTCACGGGAAGCAGCACCGGCACAGACCACACACTCAATACAGACAGTGGCGATCTACTCTACCTAGGTAGGCAAGAATTTCACACAAACATTGATTTTACACATACTTAGAGCACATTCAACCCAGCTTATAGGAACACCCACTGTCAGAGTGGTCCTTAAAAAAAGGTGGTCTTAACTAACAAGTGAATTTATGTTTTCAACTTGGGTTATTTTGTGGCTGGTATTTATAGACATGTGGTATCTCTGAGCAGGTGGTCTCCCAAGCAGGTGTATTGTTGATAAGTTTGCTGATTAATTAATTGTTGTCAACATGGGGCAATTTCGGACTGATCTTTACAGAAATTTGTTCTATGTTGTGTATTGGTATTGTGTATATGATATTTCATTCTGTTATATTTGTCTTGCAGGTGGTGCAGGAAATAGCACCAGTTCTATAACTGGTGGACGGTATACAAGTGGACTTACTGGCTGCATACTACAGGCTCAGATGGCAGACTCAGCAGGTCAATTAACAGTAGTGAGACTACAGGAGCAGGCAGTGGGGGGTGCAGGAATAACCTCCTGTCCTACCACCTAGAGGGGGCGGGGCTGCCCCGGTGGCTGACTGGTCAAAGTATTGTCACTGACTGCTAGCTGTCTCAAAGATCTAAAAAGAATTATTTATTTCCTGTAACCTGAACCTAACAGGTTTTTACTTAAAAAATCCCTACCCTTAAGTTTTTTTCTGCCCTTCCAACTCCCAATCAACTTTAAACATGCATGAAACACACATTTTTTGAAAAAGAAATGATAATTTTTTTTACCTAACTACCTACTTTATTTCTTTTTGGACCGTCACAGGAAAGAAACATTTTTCATTTTAGGCCTAACCACTGTCCAGGTTCAAATCCAGCTTGAGGCAGCACGCTGAGAAAGTTGCCAGTGACTTTGGGTTAGGCAGTGGTTTTCCCTATTACTCTGGCCAGGTTTCCTGTTAACAACTTGCTAGTCACAATCTAGTCCAAATATGGCAGAAACAATGACAAAAAAACCTAACAACTAATCACATGACGAAGTGGCCTTAAGGAATAGGATTTCATTAAGGACAGTTGGTGTAAATGATACCTGGAGAGTATTTTTTGTAAATATATTTTATCGTAAAATAGCACATTCCATTTGCATCATAAGAGGTTTCAAAATAGATGAATTTTGTATTTTATGTTCTAGATTATTTGTTTTGTTACCTAGTGATGGCTAAAGACTTACACTGAGAGGGATGCAGAAGTATCTTCCCTGATACAATAAATATGCCACTTATTTGCTCTGACTTGAAGTAATAAGTAATATAAGATAATGGTTGTATCTTTTCATGTCATTTCTATAAATCAACCATATGCCCATCCCTCAGTGTTTCAACGCTTAACAGTTGGAAAGATGAAGGACAAGTCTAAGGGAATGGTGGTTTTGGATATCTTTACTGTAATTCTGAGAAAGATTATATATTTTTACAATTTTAACTTTTTTATCATGAAAGGTGTACATATCTATAACACAGGGTATTTTTAATTTTTATATATACTCTGATACTACACACATTTGCTATGAGTTTCTTGCTCTGTTTGTGCTTCAAGACAAAATCTAATAAACTTAGTTGTATATCAAGGCAGGGTCTTAGACAGGATTTTATAAATGACTGTCTGAAGCAGCAAAAGATTATGCCTGTCCAAATATGGTTACCCAACTACTCTAAATCCTTAAACCAACTTCATTTAATTGAAAAATCTTATTGTGTCAAAAAGGCTATTCATACTTCAGAAATGTCTTGGAAGATGATTAGTGATGAAAATATTTGGTTCTAATCCCCCAATACTCATAATTAAGAATTTTTCAATGAAAATTTTGCCTGTCCAAAGAAGAGGTCTTTGGAACATTACCTGTGCAAAGGACAGGTAGGAGGGGTGCTGGCTAAGTCCCTGTGCGTTAAGGCATGTTATATACTCAAATGTAAGACAGGGAACTGCCTTTAGAACAGCCTAGAGAGGCAGAACCCACTAATGAGGATCCAGATTTGTTAGATTGAAAAAAAGCAGTACCAATAGTACCTTGTTAACTCTAGTCTTAGGATGATAACTGGATGTCCAACATAGCTGTATAGCATTATTTTATATAAATCTAATGAGTATGTTTCCACTCTGTATATATAATATGTATAAAGGGTAGCCTATGGTAAGATATATCTATCCATGACTGTATTATGTGTGATTATGTAAGTAGTTCACTCACCTATTCATGCTAGATTTCTGCTCAGGTTTTCTGACAAATAAGCATATATCTTGTAAACAAAGAATGCTAACAGCTGACTCAATAATGATAATTCAGGGGAACTGTTAATTATAGAGTTCTCCCCTATACCTGGCTGTCAGATTTGATTGCAGTAAGATAAGGGAGAGGCGCTCTCAGGACTGCTTTGTAAGGCAGGATAGATATGCAGTGCTTAGCTGAAGGTCAACTGCAGAGCAGGCAACCTTGGCTTGATAGCCCACCAGACCATGACCAGCATTGAGCTCCTGTTGCCTGCTCTGTGGCAGTATTCCAAATGCAAAGAGGGCTCTACCATTCCTGCCTTATATAGCAGTCATGAGCCTCTTCTATGGCTTACCTTGGACTAATATAGCTACCTGGTATGGGGGAGTGCTGTGTATTCCTTAGATCCCTACAATTTAATTGGCAGGTCTGCTTAATTAAAGAAATACTTTTAATTATATGTCTTAATTCAATGTTGAGAAACAAATTTATTAGTGAAATACTTTTCATAACATTCCTTTTTGTAAGATGCCTCCAACTTGAGAGTGCAATATTTTTTCTGGTTGAAAAAGCAAAATCCAAAAACGGTAAATATTTGTTGGACTTAATGCTGTTTCAAAGAAATGTTTTACTCCTATCAGACTAATATGTGGATGTCAAGGTTGAATTGATATCGTTTTTAAGTTTGCAATTTGTGAAGTGAGTGGATATACTTAGGAGAAGTACTGTAGAACACACATATGACGCGTGTCCCAAATATAGCGAATTGGATAGTTTTCGCATTGTAGCGTATCTTTATGTTAGCGACAGTATTTCCTTCAACTTTTCTTTAAATGATTGACAACTTGAATGATGGTCAGTCATGCTTAATATTTTATATAAAGGGGATAAACCACACACAGGGAAAGTTGCCTATGCAAGAAAAGAATGTGTGAGGAATTTTATTTGTAAATAAATTACAAAACAAACTGAGTTGTTGATTGTTGATATTTCAAAATGTGTTTTTGAATGCTATAATACCCCTCTAACTGTTTGTGAGTGCTTCGAAAATATCTCATATATGCCATTGCATCATGGAGGCTTTCTATCAAGGTGGATATAACTGTATAACTTCTATAAACATAATTGTAGGATCATACCTTAAGGTACTCCTATCCAGCTAAAGATACACCTAGAAACCTTAAATGGATAGTAAACCCAAAAATGATTATCTACCCTAATGGAAGAATGGGGTTCACACCCGGTGTGACATCACAAAAAGAATTGAAATGGTGCCGCCAAGAGATGCTTTTTAAGGTGGGTTTAATTTGCAATTTCTTACTAACCGTTTAACACATTGATAGTTGTGCTTTTACACCCACTCATAGGTGTGCTCATACACCTAGAGACACGCTTATACACTCATAGGTATGCTTCTACACCTAGAGACACGCCCATACACTCATAGGTATGCTTTCCAGCATAAAGACACGCTCATACACTCATCGGTATGCTTTTACACCTAGAGACACGCCCATACACTCATAGGTATGCTTGTACACACGACTCTATGATCGAAGATACGGAGGCAAACTATGAAGCCTGGTTAAGGCCCAGTCACACTAGGGTCAGACTATCGCACGATTTTAAAATCGGCAGTTCGGACCCGATTTTTTCACCTATCGTGCGATCGTCGGATCCGACTAAAAAAGTCGGTAATGGTTTTGCGATCCTGTTCGCAAATCAGTGCCGATTTATGAAAAGTCGCAAGACAATGTTTTTGACTTGCGATCATCGTACGATCATCGTACGACCATCGAAAGACAAATTATTGTCACATTTTTCTAGCAATAAAATCGGCTCCGATGAATCGTAATAGTGTGACTGCAAAATTGTTTATTTTCAAAATCGGAGCGTCCATTTCCGATTTTAAAATTAGCAAAATCGTGTGATAGTCGGACCCTAATGTGACTGGGCCATTAGTTGTTCGATCTAATATAGGCTTTCATTAGTTCTCATCACGTGGCGTAAGAGAATTTGCAAACTAGTGGTCACACAGAAATGGGATACATCAATGAGATGGGGATGTCTCCGATTCAGTATTGTACGTATATGCTTCGGCTATACGTTGGATACGAAGTTTCCAATCTGAGATAATTTTCTGAAAATGCCTTATACATGTGCTTTATATATTATAAATCTTAAGAGCCGCTCATATTACGTTGCATAGTGAGCTACAAATAAGATATGGCGCATTATCCCCAGGGCTATATCGGTTTTCATTTGAGTTCCACTCTCCAGTGCTATCTCTTGAAAGTCCTCGTCAAAAAGGTAAAACATTTTTATAATCGATTCTATAATGAGTTATGCCCGGGAGTTATGCGAATTACAGGTTTAGAAGTTATGGCGCGTTTTTCGAAGCGCCCAATGGTAGAAATCGAATACTGAAACGTAACTTATTTGAGAATCTCTTCTTTCAGTCTTGGACCAGTCCATGCTTTACTATGAATAAGTAGTAACGGCGTGGTCATTCCTAGCATACGACCAATTTTAGCCTTTTTAAAAATGGTTTCTTTGTTATAAAAAGGTAAGAAAAAGTTCCCGTTTAATATTCATTCTCCATTGTGAGCAGCAAGATTTGTACTACATTGAATTATATCCAACATATGATATTCATTACAGTTTGTGACTTTTTACTTGAACTATGCACTTTACTTAATTCACCTCCAGAACCCCGTATTAGGCACAAAATCAACACTTCTTTGTTGGAGAACTCCGCATAAGAACTGAGAATTGGGATTTCGTTTTATTAAATTGATCGCCTGGCATTTGAAATTATTAAAGCGAATTTGGGAATTTATTTTGTGTCAAAACTTTTTTTGTCAAAATGAATATATATTGTATTCAATACCTCGTAAGCGGTTTTATTATTACTTTAGACCAGTTTGGGTTTATTTTCCAGGTAAATAGAATTGACTAACAAATGCATGCATTCCAAGTATCTATAGATAAAAAATTAATATGTGAATGACATCTTAAGGTCTAACGATACTCTCAACCGGTGACACCTATTGAGTATTACGACCTCATATTCAGAATTGCACATTTCTGGTACGTACCAGTATACAAATATGCCATGCCAGTGGGGGTAACATGATGGAATGTCTCCCCTCGGGAGGATGGTTTTCCCTCGGGCTCCGCCCTCGGGGAAAACCATCCTCCCGAGGGGAGACATTCCATCATGTTACCCCCACTGGCATGGCATATTTGTTTTATCATACTGAACAAACCCCATTTGTAATTTAAACAAAGCAAGGTCACAGATGACTGGTGATTCACACATTCCCCGCTAGGTGTCGCTAGTGGCAACGGGCAACATGAAGCCCTCACTGATGGCATCAGGCAACATGATGATTGTTCACTGTTAAGTCAGCCAATCACGGCTTACGATCTTCAAGTGGGGTATGATAATATACAAATATGCCATGCCAGTGAGGGTAACATGATGGAATGTTTCCCCGAGGGAGGATGGTTTTCCCGAGGGCGGAGCCCGAGGGAAAACCATCCTCCCGAGGGGAGACATTCCATCATGTTACCCACACTGGCATGGCATATTTGTTTTATTATACCGAACAAACCCCATTTGTAATTTAGACAAAGCAAGGTCACAGATGACTGGTGATTCACACATTCCCCGCTAGGTGTCGCTAGTGGCAACGGGCAACATGAAGCCCTCACTGATGGCATCAGGCAACATGATGATTGTTCACTGTTAAGTCAGCCAATCACGGCTTACGATCTTCAAGTGAGGTATGATAAAATTGTTTATCACATCAGAGAAATACATAGCCTACTACTCTGAGATCACATGTAGCAATTATAGAACGTACCAGAATTGTGCAAATCCGGTACGTACCAGAATTGTCTGAATATACAAATTTGGTACACGGCTTTATTCCAGAAGTGTTACTACAATTCTGGGATATACCAGAATTGTCCGTGAATTATGTTCCTGTTGCTGACTGAATGACCTCGTTAGTTAAGTGCTTTGCCGCTATTATGCATTTAGATTCCTTCCTTCCCGAAATACCCGATACATTACGGCAAAGTTCTTGACTAACAGCATCATTCAACCGGCAGGTAAAACATTCTCGGACAATTCTGGTACGTCCCAGTATTGCCTGAATAAACAATTCTGGTACATTTAAAATACCAGAATTGTTCTGATAATTCTTGTACTTTCTATATTTGTTTGCAGGGAACAATTCTGGTACATATCAGACTTGCAAAATTACCTGAACAGTTCTGGTACGTACCAGAATTGAGGTCGTAAAGTACAAGCTGACTATATCTGCCTGTTCTTAACAGTATGATATGAGACAGTTTGTATACTTACTCACAAGTCTGCATGGGGGATTCTTTTAATTTCTAGAAATTGATTTCTAGAAAAGACATTATTCAACGTACATGTATGCAAAATATGTAAAAGCTGCCAGTATCAGGGGCGAATGTACTACAATCTTTAACATATTAGAAAGAACAGCAAAGCTAAGAAAAGAAATTTGGATAAAAAGACTGGATAAATACATTGATTGGTGCAAGAGTCTGATTTAGTACATTCTGCAATATTATCATTGGTCAAGATTTAAAGAATGTTTGTTTCCGTGTAATGAACTCTATTTGTTTGCTGATTGGGGTTTTACCGAGTTGCATTTTATGAATTGGCCCTTTGAACGAAATGTACTCATGCCAGGCCGACACCTTTTTCCAACGCCACCTACACCCACGTATTAAAGGCCTCTTCCAAAAGGCCACTATGAACCTATTTGCTTGTAATTATGATTTTTATCCATGTCTATGTATTTGATGGATCACCCCTGACGAGCATCTTATGGCCTGGATGAATGAATACGTGTATGTAGCTCTCCGCTTCTGGAAATACGCAATTGATGTTTAATTAACGCACTCAATTCTATCTGTCAAAACTATTTACTTCAAACACTACCTCTATCCAATTAACCGTTCAAAGGGGCCACTGTCTCAGTAACCGGCTCACGATTGGTATCGACAAACAAAACACACTTAACCCTATTCTTTACCACCCATTTCCATTAGCGTCCTAGGTGGTGGTGGTGGTCATCAGTAATTGCCTTTCTCATTGGACAGTCCCCCTTGGTTTAGAGACTCCCATTGAACAATGGTGTTTGTTTTTCAATTGTTTAAATAGCCTATTGTTCGCGTAATCCAGTGAGTCACCTTCAATGGATAAGGGCAATCCTGTCGCTACTGCATACCACTAGCAATATTGCTATTAGTAGGTAAACAGTATACCACCAGGCACTAGTTTTCCTTGTCTATGTAAACACGAGTCTAATCAAACAGCGTTTTGTAGAACGTAGCATTCGATATCTGGTCTAGATTGTAATTGAGTGGAGGACTGACATGTACAGGTAGCACCTAGCGCTGTTTCTAAAATTAAAGCCTTTAAAGGTGTACGCCAGCCAGTGTTGCCGGTATAATGGTCCAGTGCAGTGGAGCGTAAGGGGCGGGTGCAGCGTACCATTAATACGGTAGTCTTTGGCAACCGAGTTACCATATGAATACTGCTGTGTAAGCCTTAAATCCCCCTTACAAAGGGGTTTGTATGCTGTTCTCCTCTCATCGAGAGTTGGTGTTTCTGTGTTGACTGCTGAGACCACGACGTCATACTAGGATCTCCCCAACCATGTAGGTTGACCACCACTACACTGACCAGGGTGATACATTGGAAGTACATGGGAAGGGTGCTATCACTGCGTAATGGATGCACCTTACCCTGAGCAGTGGTATCCATGGACACTATCTACAATGCCAGCGAACTGCACACCGTCCTACTGCTTTATTTCTAAAAGGTGAGAGGGTCTGTTGTGAAAACTCCATGTCAACCGAAGCTGCCCCGGGCACCGTGAAGAGAGAAAGTTTGGATAAATTGCCAGATAACACCTGATTGATGGCACCCTAACACAAACGCCAACACCATTAATTCACCACCTTCGACAAGATCCGTTTGGAAAACCGTCATACTGTACCTACTTCGCGGAATCTATGACAGGGCACTGTTACTTGTAACGGCACCCCCTTGCACTATATGTACCCCTCAGCATCCCGAGGGTAGCATCTCATAGAAAGGGCAGTGAGGATTTATTGCTGTTTGCTGAAAATGTGAAATAAAAACAACCAACAACAACGGAGAGAATCAAAGATGGAGAGAGCGTGAAATGTAAGCATGGACGACTTCATGTGTTTTGGTGTCCCTCAACCGTCTGTCTTCTCTCCGGAACAGCACACTCTTAGTCATAGGATTATTAGGCGAGACAAGGATGGCGTACCCAAGGCAAGAAAAGGGTGACTTTCCCCGATGATGACATGCTGGTATGTTATACGCGAGATACCCCGAAGGGAGGATGCACAGAGTCCATTATCAGAGGAACTCGAACCCTGCGACCCGGAGAAATTAGCCAAAGAAGTGGCCAGTATGAAACTAGGCCCCGTCAGCGGACCATTGGGTAGATATGATATGGAAATCACCCACAGGTAGAAACATGAGTATCCTATCCTCAGATTACTGGCATTCATACATTCCCCTCACCGCCAAAGCAGCGAAAAGGGAGCACTGAAAGTTCTACCAAAAAAGACAATCCCTCTGGCAAGCCACCCAGAGGGCGCTCGAAACGTGCCAATACTATCAAAACATGCCCTCTGCCATTTGACCCACATGAAGGAATGCTACGTGTAATGAGTGCTTCAGGCAAGAAAACAAAAAAACAAGAAAAATACTGCTACCTCTGACAAAAACAACCAAAGACGAAAAGATAATAACAAGAAATCCAGGATAGCACTGAGCACGAAGGATGCTACAAAATCAATGCGACGAACTGTGCGTCCGGATTCCAGCTGTTCTGTATCGATGTTACCAGTGTTAGCAGCGATAGTAAACTTCTCAGGAACAGACCAAAGCAGGCGAATACAATATCATTCAAATGTTTGGATCAGACTCCAGAGAAGACGTGCAAAACACCCTCCGTGCCATCATCGCCAGTGCCATCTAGCGGCCTACCCAAAATGCACCAGAACCCCTATCGCCAGAGCTCTGCTGGCTCGCTAGACCTTAGGACAGTGTGTAGGCCTGTGGTAGTGAGTCCAGAACTAAGAACAGCCTCCTCTGCTCCCTCTCCACTACAGACATTGAGGATTGAGAATAGCAGAACGTTCAGAACTAGTAAGGTCTATGCCTGGCAGATGGCAAACGGAGCGATCAATTCGCCCCAGATGGATACACCTTGTATAGCACCTATGTGGGACCAGTCTAAACCACAATCCATCACAACCTCTCCCACATCCTCGTGACAAAAACCAATGCCCACAGCAATGCGAAACCCAAGGGGAAGGATTTTATGGACCCACAATAGTAACTATAGGAAATATAAACTAACACGCCAGGCATCGAATGTCTTTTAATGTTGCCTAAAAACCATTTTCTTTTAAATTCAAACAGAGAAAACTAACTATCTAGTCATGATATATCGTTTACTACTACACGTTTGTTGGTACGATATTTGTAGATCTCACTCTTTATGAGAAGTTTATCTTGAGGGCTATTCCAGAATAGCGAGACGTTAAATGTCTATCAAAATGTCTTCCCATTTTATCAGCCTGTCCCATAGCAAAATTTGCTTTCTACAAAAGAAAACCGTTGATTTTGACCCCCACAGGCTAGCTTCATATTCGATAGCAGGTAACTTAATTAATTCCACGGATCTTGATATCCTCCCCCTGGTGTCTGCATTGCTATGTGCATTTTGTGTTGTATTTCTAGAATATCATTGTTTAAGATTGGCGTCTCTTGAAACCCATTTGACCTACCTATACCCACACCTCCATAATTACTGTCGCAAAGACAACATTCGAACTCGAAGATGGTCACATGGACCAGTCTAGGTGTGACAAGTACCCCATCTGTCTTAATCCTTTTCTTGTTTGACACGTGCGAGTACCGTGATATCAAAACATTATTTTGTAAAATGATAACATTTGCAGCCGTACTAGATACAACGATCTGACAAGAGTGAACATTACATATCAAGCAGAATGTTATTATAAACATATATGAAAAAAAGGAGTTATTAAGCCCAAAAAGCACGACAACTTTCGATCAAATCTTTTCTCATAATTTTGTTTGTTATCAAGGTATATGCTCATATGTATCTGAACATAAGTGCATTGTAGATGTCAATGGGTAAGTTCAGGAGCAAGACATTTCATGACAAGAATTCAAAATGTAAAAGTGTGTATTATTTTGTAATTTCGTTACTTTCCTGGTGCTCTTGGCATTCATCTAGGAAAGCTCTTTGCGTACATCAATTGCTTTGAATATGACTTGTGCCACATTAATTATGTATATTAAACATGTATGTATTGCAACTATGCTGAAGAATTTTGTTACTTATTATTGACTAAAATATCCCGTACATTATGAGTTAAAGACTTGTAATAGGTACCATCCTAACATAAGGAGCCCAATGTATTGATATCAGTATAGGATGAAGTAATAATATTGCTGTTGTATTACGAACGCTACAGGACGTAGGCAGTTCGTAATGACCATAGTATGATTATAACGTGCGATATTTCACAACTATTTTATATAAATGAATTGTGCCTCGCTTAAATTTTGTTTATGGGATACCTGTGAATTTCTTTTCAAAGAACTATACTTAGAGGCAGGGACTTGTATACACGCCACTGGAAGGAATGCATGTGTATTTTCTTGACTATATTAACCAAGTAAAAACCCCTTATTACGTTGAAATCCGTGATTATTGTATATTCCTAAAAGCAAAAGAAAAAAAAGTATCCAACACTGAACTATAAAAAAAATAGAATAACGTAGACGAGATATAAATCCATTACAAAACACAATATTATCTTAAATCCGAAGGGCTCTAAAGGAATATCAGGATTGGATGTTTTGAATGCTCATTTAAATTTGAGATAATACTATTAAACATTTTACAGGTAACTTGTAAATTCTACTTGCGATGAGAGTTCGCTCAAGAACCAGGATGTTTTCTTTCAATACATTAAATCAATGATGCCCACGGTTCATTCATACATTGAGGGGGGGGGGGGGGGGGTGAGTCGAGGGGTGCATCGTGCATTCGTTACTGTCTGGTAACCACTGGAAACGCACCCTATGGTCAGTGTGGCATGTTTTTGATTTTGAAAGATAATCAATGTTTGCTTATTGCGTGCGGACTTGCGTTTTGTTTGCTGATGAGCTGATGTTGTTTTATCTTATCTGGATATCAGTCAAGGCATGGGTAAACTTTTACGTAATAGCGTGATAAGATAGGTGAAAGGAATTCGAGTGCATACCTTGCCCTCACGACACGTAACGCACAACAAGATCGGTTGTTAACCCTTAGATAATAGGCCAGAGGGATGTGGAAGTATTTTTTTCGTGCAGTTGAGTTTAGATACGATTACAGACGTAAGAGCACGCATTGACTGCACTCCACTACATATTATTCGAATTAGTGTAAATAGTGTATTGCGTCATTTAACAGATGTACTGCGATACGTGCATATATGCATGGTATTTTCTTTAACGCATTATATCTGTTTGGACACATTCATTATGAGACCTTTAGATTTTCCATCCTCGTCGTCGTTATTGTTATAGTTGTTGTTGTTGTTGTTGTCGTTCTTGTTGTTCTTGTTGTTGTTGTTATGGTTGTTGCTGCTGCTTATTCTGCTTCTGCAAGTGTTATCGTTGTTGCTGTTGTTACTACTACTGTACGTGTTGTTGTTGTTGTTGTTGTTGTTCTTTTTCTTCTCCTCCTTCTTCTTCTTTACGATGATAATAGATACGACACCTCACTATCAATGTGAAAACGTCTATGAATATTTTTCATGCTCAACACACTGGCCGCAAGGTCTTAAAGCCCTGTTCACTATCTGCCACCATTGAGCGCTGCAAGCAACTAGGATACCATGGATCGACATTTCTACTACATGTATACAAATATGACATCCCAGTGGGTGTTACATGATGAAATGGATGGAAAGTTTTCTCCTCGGGAGGATGATTTCACTCGGTCTTCGACCTCGGGAAAACATCCTCCCTCGGGGGTCCATTCCATAATGTTACCCCCACTGGGATGCCATATTTGTTTTATCATACCGAACACACCCAGCCCTTGGTAAATATCAAAGTTTTGGCTGACCATATCGAACCACTGCCGGTCGCTGATGCGCGGAAAAAGATCGTCTGCTGTTTTGGAGTGAGGTCAAGGTCACAGATGACTGATGACTGGCTCTTTCTCCGCTCGCCTAGGTGCTCACTAGCAGCGGGAGGGGACTTTTCATGAGAAGTCTGAGAATGTGTACCGCAGGGGTTTAACCTATGCATCGTGAACACAGCAACATGGAATGGTGAACCTCAGTTAGCCAATCACGGCTTACGATCTTAACTTGAGGTATAATAAAATAGGATGTACGCTCTTTTCACAGTTTATCACTATATCAAAAACAGTGATAACAGAAATATATAACATGGTATTTCTGGCGATAAGAATTACAAGTCCTTGATGTACCCTATTTACTGTATACGCAGTATTGCGGTAGTACTTTGCAATAGGTGTGCAGTAAAGTGTGTGGTTAAGTATCAGGACTCGCCTTCCTATACATGTACTACTCTATATAGATACATACATACGTATATATATATATATACGTATACATACATACATACATACATACATACATACATACATACATACATTGCATGCATGTATGCATGCATGCATGCAAACATGCACGCACACACATACACGTAAAATGCATATATTTACAACATTTTACATCTCACGCGCATGAATACACGAATATCATAAGTGGATGATATGAAAGGTTGATTTATATCTTTGTCCAAGCACAGTCCCGATTTATGATGCTCTAACGTTGCATGCCTGCCAAGAAAATGGCCATCGTCAAATTTCACTACAATGCTACTTCTTACATCGACGAGGAGAAAAATTCATAATAAAACATTGCACCTGTACGTGAACCATTCAATGGATTGTGACAGTTTATGGAATTATAAACTCCTGCTATTCCATCCGAAAATGGGGACATATTGAAATTATAAATTTCTGTGTAGAGATATAGCTTTAAATGACAATGACCGTTGTCCTTTCCTGTTTGTATATGCCTTTACAAGTATGAATCCAGGTACTAGTATTCTTTGTAGAGTGTTTGTGCTGTTCTTAATGGATTCATTTTGCCAGAAAGGTAGATCTAATTCAAATGCGTTTGCATTAATCAAAATCAACAGCCCATGGACGTGGAATTTTATAGTCAACCGCGCTAGTGCAAAACATGTGAATGTTCGCTAGAGCAGAGTTTTATGCAGAATTCTCAAAATCCATTCTCTTAAAACGGCAACCACCGTTTACTTAATTTGTAGATTTTGGCCCCTTTTTACTAAATAATTTGCATAATTCGTCATTTTCTGTTAAAAGTTTTCAATCTTGGCAAATACTAGGTATCAAATTGAAGAACTTACTATCAGAATTTCCGTCATGTAAGCGTTTTTAAAAATTTGAAATCATTTTTTATTGTCACATCTGTCCAAGCGCACACGTATAGTGTGGACAGTACATATCATGACCATGCTCTTCACGAAGTATGGAAAATCACAATAACATCTTCCAAAAATGGCTTCAATAGGGCCATACACATGTATCTGAGTTATTATACTAGCTACGGTTTGAGATTAATCAGTTTCATCATAAATTGGATGCCATACACACTAAAAAAGAGTCATGCAAGAGTTGTCAAATTCTGAGTGGTTGCCATGGTAACATGAGCCAAAACATACTCCTGAAGAAGTATGCAGTCACGTACATAAACGCACTGAGATATATAAAGAAACATATTAGCTATAATACATCATCTGTCGAATCAGATAGTGATTTGGAATAAGATGTTTGTAAAGTAGCTTGTGTTTCACTATTTGGAAACTCGGAAGTGGTAGAAAAAGCTTCACAAATGGTAAAAGTGCCTGCTGACCATACCATATATATTCAGATTACATAAATCCTGAAAGAAACGTTAATCCATCCAAGACAGTTCCTTGGTACTCAATTATGGTTTTATAATATATCTGCTGAGTGTTAAATTTACCAAAATGTTACAAAAACTGACAAAAGCGAAATTTTGATGTTATTCTCCTATCACCATGGCAACGCTCAAAATGTCATGTTATGTTTATAAATGAGGTGCCGTGAAGAGTACTTCAATTTGTTACCTCATTTGTTATGATCAAAAAGATTTACGAGAAAATGTCAACATATACACATTAGTATGTAAAAGCTTGGATTAAGTGGTGATTGTTCATCTTAGGTAAACGTGGGCCTTAATTAGATAGAATAGATATTCTGTATTAGACAGAAAGGAAAGAACACGGGGTAAGTTTTCGTGACAATTTAAGGGTATACACCAAGTTAAATGAGTGCATTTCTCTCTTAAAATTTTGAAAATTTACTTAACAGCTAATCATCTTAAATGTTTGTGTTTTTGGGTTCCGGCGTAACCACGGTAACTACTCTCATCCCATTGGATGAGAGCCATGTGTCAAAGCTGTTGGCAACCCGTGCCTCTATAGGTTCCTTGACAGCGGTACCCATTCGACGTATTAGCACCCGCTGTCAATGAGACGACGTATTAGCACCCGTTGTCAAGATGTCGTTTCATGATTCCCTATATTGTTGAGGACGTCATGCTATCAAGATCACCACGCGTGGCGAAAGTATGGGCAGAATGCCGCCGTCAACAATTGAATTATCTTATTGTTCGGAACAACATGCGCGAGTGTCTCAATTTAGAGTAAAAAGTAAAATCTCAACCCAGTTGAGATAGTAGGTTTTTTCGGTATGATAAAACAAATATGACATCTCAGCATGGTCAGCACGGTAAACCTGCAGTTCCGAAATTTCACTGCCCAAGTGAGTTTTGTAAGTTTCAACTTGTCATGGATTTTGGGTGCCCAGGGGTGAGGGCCGGGGGGGGGGGGATGTTCGGTATAATAAAACAAATATGTAATCCCTGTGGGGTTGCCGACATGATAGTCTACCCCTCGTGAGCATTGTCAACCGAGGGTGACAATGCTCTGCTTACTCGGGGT